>OX638363.1:372387-1055805 GCA_951812935.1 Hermaeophaga mercurialis
CATAATTGCTTTAATTTTTTATTAATATTATTATTTTTGCTTTAATTTCTTTCATCATTAATATCAATTTAAGTAAATTTGTTTTTTCATTAATTTCGTTCTTTATTTAGTTGAATTTTGATCGAATTTTTAGTTTTTTATTTATTTCGTCATCATTTGCTTTAATTTCCTTCATTTTTGCTTTAATTTTTAGAGCATTTGTTTGTTTATTAATTTTGTCCATATCTGTTTTGTTTTTCTTTAATTTCGTCCTTTTTTGCTTTAAATTTTACAGAAATTAACTATTTATTAATTTTATCCATATTTTTCTAAATTTCGATCCGATTTTGATTCGTTTAAAAAACGCCCGCTTTCGACCAATCGCGGAATTTGCCAACCCCTTTCCGCCCCCCCCCCCAGCCCCCCCTCTCCCTGAAAACTCCGAACGCTCGTGACGCGCCCGCTTAATCGAAAAAAGAAGAAGAAGAAGAAGAAGAACAAGAAGAAGAAAAACAATGTAGCATCGTCCGCGTATTAATAAAATAATAAATAAAAGTAGGCGCTGTGTGAGGTCCGGCCGCCGCGCCGGCCGGTCCTTCGACATCGTGAAGATCGCGTTTTCTTCTTCTTTTTTTTTAAGTACGTCGGAATCGGGGAATTTCGTCGGTTCGGGGGAAGAGAGGGGGGATTTTTTTTTAATTAAAAGGAAATCGTAACGAAAAAGGAGGAAATTAATGAGTGTGAAATTAAATCGAAGAAAAATAAAAACAAATATATGGATAAAATTAATAAACAAACAAATTCTGTAAAAATTAAAGCAAAAACGAAGAAAATTAAAGGAAAATTAAAGCAAATGATGACGAAATAAATAAAAACTAAAATTCAACTAAATAAAGAAAGAAATTAATGAAAAAACAAATTTACTTAAATTGATACTAAAAATGAGGAAATTAAAGCAAAAAAAGTACAATACTAATAAAAAAATTAAAGCAAATCATGACGAAATTAATAATAAAAACAGATTCGCTGAAAACAATTAAAAATGGGGAAATTCAGCAAAAATTAAAACCAAAAAAGGACGAAATAAATAAACAAACAAAAAATGAAGAAAATTAAAGCAAAATTATAGCAAATATGGACGGAATTCAAGCAAATAACGACGAAATTAATAAAAAAATAACAAATTCGCTAAAATTTCAAATAAAAAAAAGAGTAAATTCCGTAAAAATTACAAATAAAGACGAAACTAAAATAAGAATAAATTCGGATAAAATCAAGGGAAAAATTAAGCGAAAATCGAAACTAAAACAAAATAAAATCGAACAAACAAACCGACGGGAAACGACAAACGATTCAAATCGAAGAAAAATCGAAGCAAATGAAGAAGAAATTAAAGCAAATATCGACGAAATTAATAAACAAACAAATACTCTAAAAATTAAAACAAAAAAGGACGAAATTAAAGAAAAATTAAAACAAAAAAAGACGAAATTAAAGCAAAATTAAAGCAAATATCGACGAAATTAATAAACAAACAAATACTCTAAAAATTAAAACAAAAAAGGACGAAATTAAAGAAAAATTAAAACAAAAAAAGACGAAATTAAAGCAAAATTAAAGCAAATATCGACGAAATTAATAAACAAACAAATACTCTAAAAATTAAAACAAAAAAGGACGAAATTAAAGAAAAATTAAAACAAAAAAAGACGAAATTAAAGCAAATATCGACGAAATTAATAAACAAACAAATACTCTAAAAATTAAAACAAAAAAGGACGAAATTAAAGAAAAATTAAAACAAAAAAAGACGAAATTAAAGCAAAATTAAAGCAAATATCGACGAAATTAATAAACAAACAAATACTCTAAAAATTAAAACAAAAAAGGACGAAATTAAAGAAAAATTAAAACAAAAAAAGACGAAATTAAAGCAAATATCGACGAAATTAATAAACAAATAAATTCTGTAAAAATTAAAACAAAAAATGAAGGATATTAAAGAAAAATAAGAAATTTAGAAAAAACGAACGCGAAATAAAATCAAAAACAATAAAAAAAATTCATTAAAAAGGCGGAAAATTAAGCGAAAATTAAACAAAAAATGGACGAAACGAATAAAAAAAAATCGTACGAGAAAATTTAAACTAAAAACGGATAAAATTGAAGAAAAAAGAAAAAGAAATAATAAATAAAAAATCGAATTCGGCAAAAAACAAAGAAAAAATTAAAACAACCGAAGACGAAATTAAGAGAGAACGAAATTCGGTAAAAGTTACATTAAAAGAAAAAAAACAGAAGAAAGTGAATAAAAAATCAAATTCCGAGAGCACGAAACGATTTAAAAGAAAGAAAAAAAAACGAAATTAAAGAAATTAAGGAGGAAATTAAGAAGGAAAGAAAATTAGAAAAAACGAAAGTTCGAGTTAAAAGAAAAGAAAAATTAAAGGAAACGTTAAAACAAAAAAGCAAGAAACTAAAAAAGAATCGAATTTCGTAGAAATTAAACGAAAATCGAAGCAAAAAAAAAAGACGAAATTAATGAAGAATTAAATTCTTTAAAAATTAAACCAAAAAAAGTATCGAACAAAGCGAAAATTAAAGCAATTAAAGACGAAACGAACGAAACAAAAATAGAAGAAATTAAACAAAAATCGAACAAACAAACCGACGGGAAACGACAAACGATTCAAATCGAAGAAAAATCGAAGCAAATGAAGAAGAAATTAAAGCAAATATCGACGAAATTAATAAACAAACAAATACTCTAAAAATTAAAACAAAAAGGGACGAAATTAAAGAAAAATTAAAACAAAAAAAGACGAAATTAATAAAAAAAAACAAATTCTATAAAATTTGTACTAAAAATGAAGGAAATTCCAGAAAAATTAAAGCAAATAAAGGACAAACAAACCAATACAGTAAAAATTAAAACAAAAATGACGAAATTAAAGCAATATTAAAGCAAAAATATTGACGAAATTAAAGCAAAAAACAAATTCAACGAAAATAGACAAAACTGAGTAAAAATTTTAAGTCGGTTTCATTTTTTCGTATAAAACGAATCTTAAACAAAACGCGAATTATTTATTGATTAATATTATTAATTAATTAATTAATAATTTAGAAACCCACTTACATCGTTTCATTTAATTTTAAAGATAATTATAACAGAATAATTAAAGCCAATTACCGCTTTCTAATTAGATTATTTACTATAATTAACCAATACTTAAAAGTTCAAACTAATTATAATAATTAACTACCCAATCAACCCATTTCTTGATTAATTACAAAAAACCAAACCAATTATTTCGATTAAAACAATAATTAATCGATTATAAAAGTATTCTTAAGAAATTAATTAGTTACTGTGCTAATTAGGTATATAAAAAATTAATTAACGATAATTATCACAAAAATTAACAAATATCGACAAGATAATTAATTAACCGAGATGTAACGTCGCGATTAGTTTAAGTGATTGCGAACGACTAATTAAACGCAATTAGAATCAATTATCGTTTTCTAATTGTTCTAATTATCAAGCGATTTCAAAAGAAAGTTAATTATACTAAGGAACAATAGTCGGGACCTAATTAGCGCTAATTACGTCGCGTTCTAATTAGTCCAATTAACCGAGCGAAGGGAGAACTAATTACGTTAATTACCCTCAATTATCGCCTTTTAATTGGTCTAATTATCGAACGGTTTCAATGAGAAAGTTAATTATACCGCAATTAATTTATGGTAAAAACGATTATAAAAGTATTCTTAAGAAATCAATTAGTAACTGCGCTAATTATCTACGAATTAATTAACGAACGATATTTACCACAACAATTAATACGATTACTTAACAAAAATTAGTTCGAATTAATACGAAACAATAATCGGATTTAATTAGCGCTAATTACATCGAGTTCTAATTAGTCTCCAATTAACCGAGCGACTCCTCGAAGGGAGAACTAATTAATTGAAATTATCGAACTAATACGAAATAATAATCGTACTTAATAATTGGCGCTAATTACATCGCGTTCTCGGACTTAATTAGCGCTAATTACGTCGCCTTCTAATTACTCCAATTAACCGAGCGACTCTTCTTAGGGAGAATTAATTACGTATTAATCGACATGCGATTAGTTCGAATTAATACGAAACAGTAATCGGACTTAATTAGCGCTAAATATGTCGCGTTAATATCGCATTAATGGACTTAATTAGCGCTAATTGCTAATTGCGTCGCCTTTTAATTAGTCCAATTAACACAGCGACTCCTCGAAGAAAGAACTAATTACGTATCAATCAATTATATCAATTATCTTCGTCTAATTACTCCCCCCCTCCCCCCTCCCAATTACTCCGATCATCGATACAATAATAATAATAAAATAAGTTGTCTCGGCCGGTCAATTAGCTCTCTCGATGTAATAATAAAAATAAACGCGACGGAAGAATCGCTCTCTCTTCTTCTTCTCTTTTCGTTTAACGTTGTTGTCTTCTTCTTCTTCTTTTTTTTTCGCCGCGCGTATCTTTGACCGCTTCTCCAATTAGTAAGAGGCCGTCGCCCGGGGGCCTTCGGCGGCCTCTTTCATCTTTATATTTATTATAAGGAAATTAAGTTCGGACCGAGTTAAAGTTACCGCGTGATTTTGATTTTAGTTGTTACGGCGAGACGGGGAGGGGGGAGGGGGGGAGAGGTAAGGTGATACGGTCCGTGCGGCCGGCGCGATTTCCCGATGCGGGTCGCGGTGATCGAAATGAAGAATGGGTGTGAGGGTGGCCGGCGCGATGCCCTGATTTAGGTGTTGTTTTTCGATTATTTTTTGGTGTGGTTGTTGTTGTTTGGGGTTTTTTTGATTTCCGTTTTTCGAATTTTTATGTGATTTATCGGATTTTTAAATAATTTTCTCGATTTTTTTTATTTATCCAATTTTTAATGAATTTTAGTGCTTGTTTTATCGATTTTTTGGTGATTTTTAGTGCTCTTTTCGATTTTTCGATTTTTTACGCGATTTTATCGGGTTTTTTAGGAACGTATCGATTTTAGTGCTTTTAACGATTTTTATCATTTATTTTATTGCTTTTTTCGATTATTTTTAACGATTATTCAAGTTTTTGTATAATTTTATTCTCTCTTTTTCCTCTTTAGAATTCCATCGATTTTTAGTGTTTTTTTCGATTTTTTAGTGTGGTTTTTGTCTGAGATTTTTTTTAATTTCGATTTTTCGATTTTTTCTGTGATTTTATCGGGTTTTTTTAGAAGCGCATCGATTTTATTGCTCTTTCCGATTTTTTTAATAATTTTATCGGATTTTTGTATGTTTTTATCTGTTTTTTTTTTAATTTTATCGATTTTTAGCGCTTTTTTCGTTTTTTTTTTTATGAAGTTTGGTGCTCGTTTTATCGATTTTTTGGTGATTTCAATTTCCGACTTTTCGATTTTTTTGTATGATTTTTGTATGATTTTTTCGAATTTTTTTCTAGGACTTCATCGATAATTTTTTAGCGATTTTCAGTGACTTTTTCGATTTTCTAACGATTTTTTTTAATTTTTATATGATTTTATCGGATTTTTAAATGATTTTCTCAGTTTAGTTTTTTTGCTTATTCAATTTTTAATGAATTTTAATACTTTGACTCCATTTTTTTTTTGTTAGAATTCATCACTAATTTATCGATTTTTCAACGGATTTCATCGTATATTTTTTTATCGATTTTTAGCGCTTCCGATGGATTTTTTAAAACCGATAAAACCGAACCTCGCGGCACCCTCCGGCGAGTTGTTACGACTCCGACCGAGAGAAATTAAAAAAAAGAAGAAGAGGAAAAATTTTGATTTACGAGACTCTGTTCGCGGTTTTTCAAAGAATGTCGTTCCATCATATTTTTATTGTTTTTTCTCGGCGGTCGCTTTTGTTTTTGTTCTTCCGCCATCGATTTTTTTAAACGATTTTTAATGACTTTATCGCATTTTTTAAAGAATTTTCGATATTTTTTCCGCGTTTTTCAGCCGCCGCGGCTTCCAGATTTACGCCTATTAACTTTTTTCTTTCGTTCCTCGAATTTTCGACGGGTTGTTTGCGGCCCGCGCCCTCTCCCGATCTAACCCCGGCGGATTTCTCAATTAATAAACGAAACTTCTTCGACAGTAACGCGAACCGTATATTATATATTTTTTTTATTTTTATTTTTTTTTCGGTCCGGTGCCCCCGTTCGAAAAGTCGAGAGGGACGTTCCGGTCCGCCGAATCCAGCGGCGTCGTTTCGGGTTCCCGTGAGGGGGCGGAAAATAATCGAAATTAATTCCCCGAGAAAATAAAGGTTAAATCGGGCGATCGCGGCGGATTCGTACGAGATTAAAAATAATTAGTCGAAAATCGAGATAAGTCGATGAAAACGAGTTAGAAATTAAGATAAGTCGTACAAAACTAATAATAAATCGAGATAAAGGAATAAAAACAAGTGATAAATTAAAATGAGTTAAAAATGGTGAAAAATTGTCAAAACGATTTAAAAAATCGAGATAAATTATTCACAATGAGTTAAAAATCTAGATAAATCGATAATAATGAGCCGAAAATCGTGAAAAAAATACAGCAAAATATAAAAAACGAGATAAGTCGATAAAAACAATTCAAAAATCGAGATAAGTCGATAAAAACGAATAAAAAACCGAGATAAGTCACTTAAAACGAATCAAAAACGAGAAAAATACATTAAAACGATTCGAAAAAATCGAGATAAGTCATTTAAAACGAGTCAAAAACGTGAAAAATGAATCATAATGAGTCAAAAATCGAGATAAATAATTTAAAATGAGTCAAAATGGTGAAAAATCTTCCAAAATCTGTTAAAAAACCGAGATAACTTAATAAAAATTAGTCAAAAATCGAGATAAGTTTTTCAAAATCAATAAAAAACCGAGATAAGTCACTTAAAACGAGTGAAAAACGTGAAAAATATATAAAAACGAATTAAAAATCGAGATAAGTCACTTAAAACGAATCAAAAACGAGCAAAAATACATTAAAACGATTCGAAAAAATCGAGATAAGTCACTTAAATAGAGTCCAAAACTTGAAATATCTTCCAAAATGTATTAAAAAATCAAGATAAGTCATTCAAAACGAATAAAAAAAATCGATAAAAATCACTTAAAACGAGTAAAAAATGAGATAAATCATTTAAAATGAATCAAAAATCGAGATAAGTCAATAAAAATTAACAAAAAATCGATGTAAATCACTTAAAATAAATCAAAAATCGAAATAATTCACTTAAAAAAATGAGTGCAAATCTTGAAATATCTTCCAAAATGTATTAAAAAATCGAGATAAGTCACTTAAAACGAGTGAAAAACGAGAAAAATACATCAAAACGATTCGGAAAAAATCGTGATAAACGCACGAATTTTGCAGGAAACTCACCCTTTTTAATAAAATAAACAAATATAATCATTTTTTTTTTTTTTTTTTTTTTTTTAACGCACTAACCGCCGCTCAATTTTTTCCCGAGAACACCCTTCTTCTTCTTTTTTTTTTATTTTTTCGTCGCCTTAAAAGGGCGTCGGTCGGTCCTCTTTTCCATAAACGTAACGAAAACCAGAAACGAACGACACACACACACTTAAAAACCAAATATTTTGACTGTTTTATCTCGAAATTTTGATTTATCGGGGCCAATTAACCCCGGGCGGCCCCGGTCGATATTATTAAAAGGGCCGCCCGACACTCGACCGCCCCCGCCCGCCCTTAAAAACCCTCTTTTAAATTCGCCGACCGACCGACACTTTTCGGCGTCGTTATTATTTCTAAACTATCTTTTTTTTATTTTTTTTTTTATTTGTCGTTGTGTAACAACCGCGATATCGAATGAGAAAGCGCACGAAATAAATAAATAAATAAATAAATAAATACGGGCCAGGGGCGTACCCCCGGCGGGGGCTGGTTAAGATGAGTCATTCAAAACTAATGAAAAATCGAGATGGTGAGTAAAATTTTCGAGATAAGTCGATGAAAACGGGTAAAAATTCGAGAAAAATCACTTGAAATGAAGAAAAAAATCGAGAAAAGTCACTTAAAATTAGCGAAAAATCGAAATAAGTCACTTAAAATGAACAAAAAATCCGAGACGAGTCAATAAAAATTTACAAAAAATCGATGTAAATCACTTAAAAAGAACTAAAAATCGAAATAAATATTTTAAGACGAACAAAAAATCGAAATAAATCACTTAAAACGAACAAAAAAATCGAGATAAATCACTTAAAATGAATCAAAAATCGAGATAAGTCACTTAAAATTAGCGAAAAATCGGGATAAGTCACTTAAAATGAACAAAAAAATCGAAATGAGTCACTTAAAAAGAACAAAAAATCGAGATAAATCACTTAAAACGAGTGGGAAACGAGAAAAATCCTTGAAAGGGTTTAAAAAATCGAGATAAACGAATATTTGACGAGGGATAAATCGAGATAAATCATTTAAAGTGATTAAAAAACCGAGATAAGTCCATAAATCGAGAAAAATCGATAATAATGAGTTAAAAAAAATCGAGAAACGTCCTCCAAAAAGTCAATTAAAACCAGTAGTAAAAATCGAGATAAGTCCATCGAAACGAATTAAAAAAATGGAGATAAGTCAATGAAAATAAATAGAAAATCGAGATAAGTTAATTAAAACGAGTGCGAAACGAGAAAAATCTTTGAAAGTGCTTAAAAAAAAAATCGAGAAAAATCCATTCGATCCGTACGAAAATCGAGACTAATAAGAGTCGATTTAAAACAACAACAATCCTCCCCCCCACCCCGAGGACCCCCAAGAAACGGAATTTCGCGTCCGCCGCTGTCCGACGACGATTCTCACGGGAACAAGAGAGAGAGAGAGAGAGAGAGAGAGAGAACGTGAGAAAAAGAGAGAGACAGAGAAAGTGAGAAAATTGCGGCTTCCGAAACGCGTTCGAATTTCGTAGTCGCGCCGACTACGAAATTATCTTCGTCCATATTATTCACTTTTCTACGTGATCGTTTCTTCTTCTTCTTTTCGGAACGGAGCGCCCGGCCGCAACGGTAGCTTCTTCTTCTTTTTTCTTCTTCTAATTCGAAAACGCTACCGGTCTTTTACGTGATCGGACGTTCGGCCACATGGGGGGGACGGGATTCGGGCACTGTTTTTTTCTGTCCCCTTTTTTTTAGTCGTCTCCGTGTTATTTTTTAGGTAAATTTTGAGGTGGACTTATCTTGATTTTTTAATCACTTTAAGTGACTTATCTCGTTTTTTTGTTCGTTTTAAGTGACTTATTTCGATTTTTTAACACGTTTTGGAAAAATTTTGACGTTTTTGACTCATTTTAATTGATTTATCTCGATTTTTGACTCATTATGAATCAGTT
This sequence comes from Hermaeophaga mercurialis, assembly GCA_951812935.1. NCBI lineage: Eukaryota > Metazoa > Arthropoda > Insecta > Coleoptera > Chrysomelidae > Hermaeophaga > Hermaeophaga mercurialis. The sequence goes on from OX638363.1 coordinate 381,762, forward strand.
ATCTCTATTTATGACTCGTCGTGATTCGTTTATCTCGATTTTTTAAACACTTTCAAGGATTTTTCTCGTTTCCCACTCGTTTTAAGTGACTTATCTCGATTTTTTACTGGTTTTGATTGACTTATCTCGGTTTCTTTAACACGTTTTGGAAGATTTTTCACCATTTCGACTCATCTTAAATGATTTATCTCGATTTTTGACTCATTATGATTCATTTATCTCGATTTTTGAATCGTTCAAATGGATTTATCTCGATTTTTGATTCATTATGAATCATTTATCTCGATTTGTTTATGTCAAAAAAGTTTGGATTTCATGCAAAAAAGGGCGAGTTTTATGCAAAAAAGTTAGAACTTCTTGCAAAAATGCGCAAGTTTTATGCAAAAAAGGGCGAGTTTCGTGCAAAAAGGTTCGGATTTCGTGAAAAAAGTTCGAATTTCTTGAAAAAGTTCGAATTTCGTCCAAAAATGTTGGGATTCGGTGCAAAAATATTGAGAATTCTTGCAAGAAATGAATTTCGTGCAAAAAAGGTAGGATTTCGTGCAAAAATTTTTGGATTTCGTGCCAAAAGGTTCTGATTTCGTACAAAAAGATTCGAATTTCGTGCAAAAAAAAAAAATCGTAATTTCGTCCAAAAATGTTGGGATTAGGTGCAAAAATATTGAGAATTCTTGCAAGAAATGAATTTCGTGCAAAAAAGGTAGGATTTCGTGCCAAAAGGTTCTGATTTCGTACAAAAAGATTCGAATTTCGTGCAAAAAAAAAATCGTAATTTCGTCCAAAAATGTTGGGATTAGGTGCAAAAATATTGAGAATTCTTGCAAGAAATGAATTTCGTGCAAAAAAGGTAGGATTTCGTGCCAAAAGGTTCTGATTTCGTACAAAAAGATTCGAATTTCGTGCAAAAAAAAAATCGTAATTTCGTCCAAAAATGTTGGGATTCGGTGCAAAAATATTGAGAATTCTTGCAAGAAATGAATTTCGTACAAAAAAGGTAGGATTTCGTGCCAAAAGGTTCTGATTTCGTACAAAAACATTCGAATTTCGTGCAAAAAAAAAAATCGTAATTTCGTATATTGAGAATTCTTGCAAGAAATGAATTTCGTGCAAAAAGGTAGGATTTCGTGCCAAAAGGTTCTGATTTCGTACAAAAACATTCGAATTTCGTGCAAAAAAAAAAATCGTAATTTCGTATATTGAGAATTCTTGCAAGAAATGAATTTCGTGCAAAAAGGTAGGATTTCGTGCCAAAAGGTTCTGATTTCGTACAAAAAGATTCGAATTTCGTGCAAAAAAAAAAAATCGTAATTTCGTCCAAAAATGTTGGGATTCGGTTCAAAAATATTGAGAATTCTTGCAAGAAATGAATTTCGTGCAAAAAAGGTAGGATTTCGTGCCAAAAGGTTCTGATTTCGTACAAAAAGATTCGAATTTCGTGCAAAAAAAAAAAATCGTAATTTCGTCCAAAAATGTTGGGATTAGGTGCAAAAATATTGAGAATTCTTGCAAGAAATGAATTTCGTGCAAAAAAGGTAGGATTTCGTGCCAAAAGGTTCTGATTTCGTACAAAAAGATTCGAATTTCGTGCAAAAAAAAAAATCGTAATTTCGTCCAAAAATGTTGGGATTCGGTTCAAAAATATTGAGAATTCTTGCAAGAAATGAATTTCGTGCAAAAAAGGTAGGATTTCGTGCCAAAAGGTTCTGATTTCGTACAAAAAGATTCGAATTTCGTGCAAAAAAAAAATCGTAATTTCGTCCAAAAATGTTGGGATTCGGTGCAAAAATATTGAGAATTCTTGCAAGAAATGAATTTCGTACAAAAAAGGTAGGATTTCGTGCCAAAAGGTTCTGATTTCGTACAAAAACATTCGAATTTCGTGCAAAAAAAAAAATCGTAATTTCGTATATTGAGAATTCTTGCAAGAAATGAATTTCGTGCAAAAAGGTAGGATTTCGTGCCAAAAGGTTCTGATTTCGTACAAAAACATTCGAATTTCGTGCAAAAAAAAAAATCGTAATTTCGTATATTGAGAATTCTTGCAAGAAATGAATTTCGTGCAAAAAGGTAGGATTTCGTGCCAAAAGGTTCTGATTTCGTACAAAAAGATTCGAATTTCGTGCAAAAAAAAAAAATCGTAATTTCGTCCAAAAATGTTGGGATTCGGTTCAAAAATATTGAGAATTCTTGCAAGAAATGAATTTCGTGCAAAAAAGGTAGGATTTCGTGCCAGAAGGTTCTGATTTCGTACAAAAAGATTCGAATTTCGTGCAAAAAAAAAATCGTAATTTCGTCCAAAAATGTTGGGATTCGGTGCAAAAATATTGAGAATTCTTGCAAGAAATGAATTTCGTACAAAAAAGGTAGGATTTCGTGCCAAAAGGTTCTGATTTCGTACAAAAACATTCGAATTTCGTGCAAAAAAAAAAATCGTAATTTCGTATATTGAGAATTCTTGCAAGAAATGAATTTCGTGCAAAAAGGTAGGATTTCGTGCCAAAAGGTTCTGATTTCGTACAAAAAGATTCGAATTTCGTGCAAAAAAAAAAATCGTAATTTCGTTCCAAAAAAGTTGCCGATTTTCGTGCTAGAAAACGTTCTTTTTCGTATATTTCCGTACGAAAAAAAGAAGAAAAAACCGCCCCTCCACGAAACGAAACAACACCGACGACTCGTCGAAAAACCAATCAAAGGAAATATGTGTTAATTTGTCGCTTGTTTTTCACGGTCCTTCGGAGCCGGACAAAGAGAAAAAGAGCGACGTTAATTAACGATTCGATTATTTTTCCGATAAAATATTTTAATGAAAGCGCGCGCTCCCGAAGATTAAAAATAAACGGCGCGTCGCCGGGTCAGACGGTCCGCGACTAAAAATAAATACCCCCCTTTTTTTTTGGGTTTTTTTTTTGCACGCTGCTCCCTCCTTTTTTACATAAAACTCGCACTTTTTGCACGAAATAAATTTGCTTGAAATCCCAACTTTTTTGCTCGAAATCCAATTTTTTTTGCACGAATTCCGAACAAATCCGAACTAAATGAGCGATTTCTGATTATTTTTTTTTTCTATAGATGTTAAATCGGATGATCGCGCTGGCTCTTAAAAAAAATTAGAACTTTCCCTCGATTTGGACTAATAATGAGCGATTTTTATTTTATTTTTTCTATAGGTGTCAAATCGGGTGATCGCGCAGGTTTTTAAAATCTTTTTTTTTTGGCTAATTGGAACTTTTTCGCCAATTGAAATATTTTCGAACATTTTTGTTTTTTTTTCTATGTGGGTCAAATCGGGTGATCGAATAGGCTCATAAAAAAATTATAGTTGTCCCGCTATTTAGACTATTTTCGAGCAATTGCACTAAAAATCGAGTAAATAAGCGATTTTTGATTTTTTTTTCTATAGGGGTCAAATCGGGTGATCGCGCCGGCTCATAAAAAATTATAGTTTTCCCGTGAGTCGGACTATTTTCGAACGAACGAAACAAAAAACCCAAAATAAAAAAAAAAAAAAAGTCCAAAATAGTCGGTAACACAAAAATCCGACTCGAACGAAATCGAATCGTCGTTTCGTTTTTAGTTTCTTTTTTTCCCGTCGTGTCGTCGTCGGCGTTCAAGTGTGAAAACAAACCGAGAGAGCAACGAAACGCAAATAAAATATTTCGACGCGACGATAAATCCCCCGTTTAATAAACACGGATCCGGTAACAGAGGAAAGAAAACGATTATCGGGCCCGTTAATACGTTTGAGGGGCGCGGGGGGGCGCCTCGAACCGACGAACGAAACGTCCTTTCTCTCGAAATCGAAATCGTCGCGGCTAATTTTAAACCCCGAGAAAAGGAATTCGGCCGGCGCGGTCGCCGGATTTCGGTCCCGTCGATCTCGGGGACGGCCGACGCGATCGCCCGATTCGGTGAAATTCGAGTTTGGAGAGAGTCTATTACGTTTTTTTTTTTTGGGGAGATTTCTTTTTTTACGGTTGGTACGATTGTTGAATTTGACAGATGAAACAAATAACAAACTTTAACTCGAGAGTTCAAATCACTAACACTTTAGTCAACAGTTTTATTATGTAAGAATTATTGTTGAAAATATGATTTAATAATACAAAATAATAATCGATGAAACGAAAAAATAAAATCTGGGATTGTTTTTAATATGTTTTTTCTTAAATTTATTGTTCGCGTATTAAAAAACGTTTCAAAAAACATTCATTACATTTTTTTTTTAGTAAAATTCATTTTTTAGTGTTGGTACAATTGTCGAAATTGACAGATGAAACGTCACCAACAAACAAAAATCCCTGAAAGTTGAAATCGCTACCACTTGCGTTATTTACTTTATTACAATAATAATTTCTTAAGAATTATCACAAAAAAGACAACTTAATAATACAAAACATTACAACGAAATTTCATTTCTACACCGATTTTACTACGTTTTTCTAAATTTTATTCATTACACACGTATTAAAATACGTTTCAAAAGATCTATTACGTTTTTTTTTTTGGTAAAATTCGTTTTTTACAGTTGGCACAATTGTCGAAATTGACAGAAAAAATAAACAAATCGACCGAAAACCGTTTCAAAGAGCCGCCGCGATCGCCCGATTTAATCCCTACGCACCGACGACTTTAAAACTCGATAAAAACATTTTTTTCGGAAAATTCACGCGGACCCGCGTCCGGCGATCGCGCCGGCCGAACTTGTGAAATTTTCGCTTCGTCACCGCCGCGTTAATCGATCCTCAAAAACAATGCACAGGGCGTTAATTAATCACCGGCTCGTTTTCGTATTCAATTAACGTAGAGTAATTAACGGGAATATTCGCCGCGTCACGATCTCGGGTTTTCGAATAAAAAACGAGAAAAAAATCGCTTTTCATCGTCTTTGATTGATTTCGCGGTCGGCGCGTTTTTTTATTTTGTTTTCGTTGTTCAAAAATCTCGGTTATACGGGGCGTTCAAATTTCGAAAAACGTTAAAAAAAATCCGTTAAAATGTAAAACGAGTGGGTTTTTGTTGTTTTTCGAAAGGGGGGTTAAATCGGGCGAGCGCGCGGGCCCTTCGAAAACGGTGTATTTTTGTCGTCGGTTGGAATTTTTTTTTTTGTGAAAAAAGGGCGGCGGTTTTTCGAAACTATTTTGTTGATTTGTTCGTTTTTTTTTTTGGTTTGTTTTTCCGTCAATTTTAACGATTTTACCAAAAAAAAAAAAAAAAAAAAAAAAAATGTTTCCAAACTTGTTTTAATACGTGTGTGATAAATAAAATTAATTAATCAATTAATAAATAAAATTTCGTCGTATTATTTAATATTTTGTATTATTAAATCGTGTTGTTTTTAGTGATAATTCTTAAGAAATTAATATTATAATAAAATAAATAACGTAAGTGGTGGCCATTTCAACTTTCAACATTATCCAACATTTTTTAAGAAAATCCCAACGTTTTTCCGTATTTTCCTGTTTAACAACGATTTTTCCTAATTTATTCACAAAAAGAAAACCAATATTTTAATCGAATTCAATCACCGAAATACTTTCCCCAAATTTTCACTCGACAATCGAAATTTAACACCCGAAAAATATAAAAAAAAACTCCCCCGAAACCGTCCGCCACCATCACCGGATTTTACTCCAGGCGACCGAATCCCAAAAACCAGATTTTCCCCCGATTTTCTTCCCGATCCACGAGTTTTCCGACAATTTTCCGTCCGACGCTGATGAAGCACGCGAGATCCGAAACGCAGATACAGTCGTTTGCTAATTATTATTCTTTTTTTTTTAAACGCGCCAACGAAAATGGAAAAGCCGAGTTTTCCGCGTCTGTAATTTGTGATTTTCCTCTCGGATTTTCATTTTTTTTTTCGTCCGTGGAAATTCGACATGCGAAAGTATCGCGGCCGATTATTCAAATTTTCCGAGAGTTTTCCTCGGGAAATTCGGAAAAAACAACGCGTAAAGTACGAAAAACCCGAAAAGAATTAAATTTAAAAAAATATATAACGAAACTAAAAAAGAAGAAAATTCTAAAAGAAACGAATTTAAAAAAATTAAAACGAAACAAACTTAAAAAGAACGAAACTCGATTTTTCAGTGTTTTAAAGATTTACATTTTTTCTTTGTTTTATTCCTTTTTCTTTTTAATAATTTCGAAATTATTCTTTATATAATTCAGATGTTTCTTCTTCTTTTATTACCGACCATTTTTTTAGGAAAATTCGTTTTTTACAGTTGGCACAATCGTCAAGATTGACGGAAAAACAAACTAAAAAAAAATGAACAAAATCGTTTCGAAGAACCGTCGCCCTTTTTTCCAAAAAAAAATTTCCAACCGACGACAAAAAAACACCGTTTTCGAACGGCCCGCGCGCTCGCCCGATTTAACCCCCCTTTCGAAAAACAACAAAAATCCACCCGTTTTACACGACATTTTAACGTCTTTTCAAAAATTTTAACGCCCCGTACGAACCGGTTCCAATTCCGAAATTAAATTCTTAAATACCCCGGCTTGTTTATTTATTTTCGATCAGTTAAAATAACAAACCGAAATTCGCCCGGATTAAATTGCCGCGTTGAATCGATTAATTCAATTTCCTTAATCGCCGAAACCGCCCTTTGATGTATTTAACGAAACGAAACGAAACCGCACCCCCCCCCCTCCCCCCGACAAACAAATAAAGCGAAAAAACGGCGCGAAAAAGGCCCCGCGCGCCCCCCGCGGCCAAAAAAGGAAAAAAAAGTGGCGCGGTCGATCGGATCGAAAAACGTAACCGCTGCCTCCTGCGACTAATTGTAACTCGATATTTAATAGTTCGGGCTCGTTAATAAGATTGTTAAAGTTTGAGTGGCGTGCGGCGGGGGCGGGGGGGGTCGGAAGGGGGCGAAAGTTGTCTTGAATTTAATTTCGGGAAAGGTACACGCAAATTGGTAACCGAACACTAACAAACGGCACGCCGTAATTTTGCCAATAATATATTATAAGAAAAGAAGTCGGTTAATTAGCGCCAGGGGCGTCCCCATGGCCCCGAGGAGTTTCAATCATTTAATAAATACGTATATCGGTATTTTAATTTTTTTTTCTCGAAAATGAGACGAGATACGAAAAAGTTGCAAGAGACAAAAAAGTTGTATTTTTAGTTGTTGAATCTATAAAAAAATACGAGAGTCGCGAATAACATACAGGGTGTTATTTTTTCCACAAATAATCAAAGAAACGTAGCGATTTTGAAAAAACAGTTACACCCCGTGAGGTTTTTTTAAATTGTTATAATTATTTTTCCATAAAATAATCGAAAATACGGTTTTTTTTATTCTTGTGATTTTTTCGTATTTCGATTCGTTTTCGAGATAAAAAATAAAAACGATAAAATAGTGGCGGTTGTAATTTTCATGGTTTTTATTTTTTTATCTCGAAAACGAGGCGAGATACGAAAAAATCACAAGAATAAAAAAAACCGTATTTTCGATTATTTTATCTAAAAAAAAATTATAACAATTTAAAAAACCTCACGGGGCGTTACTTTTTTTGTAAAATCGCTACATTTCTTTAATTATCCGCGAAAAAAATAACACCCTGTATGATATTCGCGATTCTCGTATTTTTTTATAGATTCAACAACTAAAAATACAACTTTTTTGCGTTTTGCATTTTCTCCGTATTTCGACTCGTTTTCGAGATATTTAGAGTTAAAAATTAGCACCGCAAATAGGGGTGGTGTCGTTTTTATCGATTATCTCGAAAACGAATCGAGATACGAAAAAACGATAAGAGACAAAAAAGTTTAATTTTGAACTATTTTATCCGACGCATACAAAAAAATCGTAAAAATCACCGCAAACAACGAAGTTATTCGCATCGAAACCCGCATTTTCCGCCAAAAAACATCATTACCGCCGTGGGCGTAACCGGAACGGGGGGGGGGGGGGCGTTCGATTTTACTCGAAAATATAAATTATAAAATACGTATAAAAAAATCCCCCGGAACGAAGAAAAAACGCGACGCGAGGTCGATTATCAGCGTGCCAGGGGCGCGCGGCCGAAACTTTTCCCCGCACGTATCGATTTTTCCATTTAAGAGTCTTTATTTATCTCCGTGCGTGCGGGTCATTAGTCATTAAATACGAAATAATAATAAGAAAAAAAAAGGCAAATTGAAACGTAAGAACGGCGAAAAGTCGCTTCTAACGAGCGTCGGCGCTCGTTATATCGATTTCGAGAGGGGCGGGGGAGAGGGGTAAGGGGGTGAACGTATAGGTGAAAAAAAGTCCTTTTAATTTAGACAAACGGTCCCGGCGCGCGAGAGGGCAATAAAAATCTTCGGATCATCCCTTAATCCGGATTAAACGAGTCGCGTCGGTCCGTTAATGGTGACGTATCGGCCCCCCGGGGGCGGCCGGCCGATAAATCGTCGCTTCGGGGTCGTAATTGAAAGACGGGGTCGTCACGTCTAAAATACAACCCCCTCACCCCCCGAGATTCCCCGAACGTTCGCGTTTGTAGCTCGATTCGGGACGGTTCCGAACCGGTTCGGTGAGATCGGGATCGTTTTTCGAGTTTTTTTTGTGTTTCTACTTTTTAAGTCGTTGTTCCGAACCGGTTCGGAACTGTTTTCCGGATTTTTCGTGTGTGTTTCCCCCGCGTTCCTACTTTTTAAGTCGTTCAGAACCGGTTCGGGACCGTTTTTCTGGTTTATTTCCTTCTTTTTAACTTGATTCGAGACGGTTCCGAACCGGTTCGACGTTAAAATCGGGATCGTTTTTCGAGTTTTTTTTGTGTTTCTACTTTTTAAGTCGTTGTTCCGAACCGGTTCGGAACTGTTTTCCGGATTTCTCCTTCGCTTTCCTCAATTTCGAAAACCGCTCCCCTCGCCCCTCTCTCGCCTTTTCACCGAATTCCCCGCAATATTTACAACATTCGACCAGAGTTCCGAACCGGTTCGGGACCGTTTTTTTCGGGAATTTCTGTCGCCAGATGGCGCCCCTACCCCCTCCCCCCCCCCCCTCCGACTCTCTTCACTTCACGGCCTTCTTCGAAGAAAACGAAAAATTAAAGCGATGACGTACGAAACGGGCCGATAATTGACTAGAGGCGGGGGGGGAGAGGGGTGAGGGAGGAGAGGGGCGAAAACGGCCTCTTCCCTTCGATTTATTCGGCCCCACGGGAGAATTCGAATATTCGAAGAAGATTGAGGCGGCGTTGACAAATTAAAAGGTTTTTCGCACTTCAAAACGGTCCGGAAATAGTTCTCGGAATCCCACGGGAACAGGAGGAGAAGAGGAGAGGGGAGAGGGTTTTTACTTACGTACGGGAACGGCGTTTTATTTTTTTCGGTTTTTCGGTCAAGTCGTTCGGGTTCGATTTAATTAGTTCCGAATCAGTTCCGGGATTTATTAAACCAGTTCCGACTCGGTTCTGATTACGAACGAACCGATTCAGAACTAGTTCCGGACCGTTTAGAAGCGCTCGAACCAGTTCCGAATCGGTTCTGCTGACGAACGAACCGATTCGGAACCGTTCTCGATTCCGGAATTTCGTATTTTACGGTCCGCTCGGCGTTTTTCGTTTTTTTTCTTCGTTTTTTTATTCTAATAAATTTCTCGAGTGGCCCCACTTAATTTTTTTTATATCCGAATAAATTGTTTTTTTACGACGAACCGTTAAAAACGTTTTTAGACAATAATAAATCTGTGAAAATTTTTTAGAAGACGGACCGAGGCGTAATAAAGTCATAAAAGCGGAGGAATTTTTTTTTTATCGTAATTATAAATTATTACGAGCTGTTAATTTTTTTTTCTTTTTTTTTACGGTTCTATGTTTCGTCATAATTTGTTAATGGATCGGTGTTCGAATTCTCAATTCGGAACCGGTTCGGAACTGTTCGAATTAAATGTGTTTTTATTCGGAAAAACGAGAAATTTTACAAAAAAATTTTATCTAAATTCATTAAAATTAATTTGTTAATAAAGTTTCATTAAAATTAGAAAAGTATTTTTTAATTAAAAATCCAGCAAAAAAATTTAAGTAAAATTCGATAAAAAAAAATTAAAATTTAACAAAAAGTAACTTAAAAAATGTAAAAAAATTTTACAAAAACAAATCAATTTTTAATTTGATAAAAAGTATGATTTTAATCAAAATTTAACAAAAAACGCATTTTTATTTAAATTTGTTTTACCAGATAAAACGTTCCATTTTAATTAAAATTTAACAAAAAATACACAATTTAAAATAAAATATTTTTGATCAAAATTTAACAAAAATAAACCGATTTTTTCAAATTTGATTAAAGAAGTTAAAAAAAAAACATAATTTTTTCTAATTTAATTTCGGTTAAAATTCATTAAATTCCTTAAAAAATTCGATTTAGTAAAAAATTAACAAAAAAAAAACATTTTTTCCAACTAATTCAAAAAATAAATCTACCTAAAAAAAAACCTTTAAACTACGCCACTGCAATAAATTAACAAGGGAAGTAAAAACGGAAATAAAAAATAAAAAACGACTTAATTTTATTGGGGGGGGGGCATTAACAATTATTTAAATCCCCGCGAAACCGCAACGGAAATCCCCCCCTGCCCCCCATCACCTCCGCCACTTCAATTTTCCGGCTCGCGGCCGCGATGACGTCATTTCTTCTTCTTCTTTTTTTATTCGAAGTTGTAAAAAATATTTAAATAAATTATTGCGTTGTTCCGGGATTTGTTGGTTTTTGAGAAAAGGATTCTTAATGGCCCCCCCCAATAAAATTAATTGGTTTTTTATTTCCCTTTTTTTTTACGGCCGCCGTAAATTGTGGAGGGCAGTGGCGTAGTTTAAAGAGTTTTACGTAGAGATTTGTTTTTTTCTTGAATTAGTTCGAAAAAATTGGTTTTTTGTTAATTTTTTAAGAAGTTTAATGAATTTTAATTAAAATTAAATTAGAAAAAATTACGGTTTTTGTTAAATTTCGGTTAAAATTATTTTTTTTTTTCGTTTTTAATTAAAATAAATTATTTTTTTTCAATGTATTTTTTTTAAATTGTGCGTTTTTTGTTAAATTTTAATTAAAATTAAGTTTTTCTATTGATTTTTTTAATTAAAATTAAATTTTTTCTAGGAATTTTTATTACAATTTAACTTCTTTAATCAAATTTGAAAAAAATCGGTTTTTCTTTGTTAAATTTTAATTAAAAGTCATTTTTTTTCTTTTTAATAAAATCGACAAAAAAGTTAAAATTTAATTTTAGAAAAATCCGTTTTAATTCGACAAAAAACAAAAAGTACACCGAAAAACCGGACCGAAATAATTTTCCTTGGTTACGAAACCGAGAAACAGAAGACGAAAGAAAAAAGAAGAAGAAAAAATCTTCTTTCCCCGGCCCCGGCCTTTTACTTTACGGCCGAACGACGAGCAAACTTCAAAGGCCGTTTCGGCCGTTTTCTTTTCGAATTATTTTTCGCCCGTTTCGAACGTGTTTAAATTTAGCGGAAACGCGTTAAATTAATCCCCGTCGGGAAATTCTTTATGGTACGGCTATGGGTAAATAAACGTGCAAAAAAAAAGAACAATTTTATTGAAAAAAAAAATAACAATTTTATTAAAAAAAAAAGAACAATTTTACTGTAAAAAACAACAATTTTATTGAAAAAAGAATAATTTTACTGCAAAAAACAATCTTACTGTAAAAAACAACTTTTTTGAAAAATATCTAATATGTAAAAAACTGATCTTATTGTAAAAAAGCAATTTTACGGCAAAAAAGAACAATATTACAGCAAAAAAGAACAATATTACAGCAAAAAAAAACAATTTTACTGCAAAAAAACAATTTTATTGCACAATAAAACAATGTTACTGCAAAAAAAAATAATTTTACATAAAAAACTAATCTTACTGTAAAAAAAGATCCATTTTCTTGAAAAACTGTGAAATTTATTGAAGAATTGTTTAAAAAAAACAATCTTACTTTAAAAAACAATTAAGCGGAAATAGTTTATTGCAGAAAAAAACAATTTTATTGCAAAAAAAAAAAATTTACTGTAAAAAAACATTTTCTTGAAAAAATTTTTTTGGAAAAAAGAACAATTTTACACCAAAAAAGAACAATCTATAACAAAACGAAACAATTTTACAAAAAAAGCAATCTTACTGCAAAAGAAGAACAGTTGTACTGCAAAAAGGAACAATTTTTCTGTAAAAAACCAATTTTACTGCAAAAAACCATATTCTTAAAAAAATCTATTGGAAAAACAACAATGTTACTGCAAAAAAGAACAACCTTACTTCAAAAAAACAAGAAATTTACTGCAAAATAAGAACAACTTTACTGCAAAAATAACAATCTTATTATTTATAAAAAAATGAATCTCTGTAAAAAACCATTTTCTTGAAAACTTATTGGAAAAAAGAACAATTTTACAGCAAAAAAGTTCAATTTTACTGCAAAAAAAGAACAATTTTACAGCAAAAAACCATTTTCTTGAAAAAATCTTATTGGATAAAGAACAATCTTACTCTAAAAAACAATTTTACTGCAAAAAAGAACAATTTTACTGTAAAAAAAAAACAATTTTAATGCAAAATAAAACAATCTACAGGAAAAAAATAACAATTTTATTGCAAAAAACAGAATCTTATTATATATAAACAACCAATGTTACGACAAAAGAGAATAATTTTATTGAAAAAAAGAGCAATTTTACTGCAAAAAAAGAACAATTTTACAGCAAAAAACCATTTTCTTGAAAAAATCTTACTACAAAGAAAATCACTTTACGGTAAAAAAAACAATTTTAGAAAAAAAAACAATGTTACAGCAAAAATCCATTTTCTTGAAAAAAATCTTATTGGAAAAAGAACAATTTTACAGCAAAAAAGAACAATCTTACTCTAAAAACAATTTTACTGCAAAAGGACATTTTTTTGAAAAAAATCTTACTACAAAGAAAACCACTTTACGGTAAAAAAAACAATTTTAGAAAAAAAAACAATGTTACAGCAAAAATCCATTTTCTTGAAAAAAATCTTATTGGAAAAAGAACAATTTTACAGCAAAAAAGAACAATCTTACTCTAAAAACAATTTTACTGCAAAAGGACATTTTTTTGAAAAAAATCTTACTACAAAGAAAACCACTTTACGGTAAAAAAAAACAATTTTAGAAAAAAAAACAATCTTACAGCAAAAATCCATTTTCTTGAAAAAAATCTTATTGGAAAAAGAACAATGTTACAGCAAAAAAGAACAATCTCACTCTAAAAAACAATCTTACTGCAAATAAAGAACAATTTTATTGCAAAAGGACATTTTTTTGAAAAAATCTTACTGCAAAATAAAACAATGTTACTGCAAAAAGAACAACAATTTTAGTGCAAAACCAAACCTTCGTTTCAACACACACACACACACACACAAAAACCCCTTTCCCCCCTTCGCCGACCCCGAAAAGCCGAAACAGCGTCGGCGCGTCCTATTTTTACACCGACGGCGCTAAAATAACAACAACGACAACGTTACGTTTTCCCGAGAGGGAAAAGAAGAAGAAGATCTGGTTCTGGTTCTCGTCTCGGTTCCGTTTCAAAGGAATTTCGACGATCGCTTACCCGAAAAAATTATAAATCATAATTTTCATTAAAGATTTTATTGCACCGCGAAGCGATAAAACGTCGAAACGTCGTCGTCGTCGTCGTTGTTGTTGTTGTTGTTGCGGCGGATCTGGACAACGTTAAAACTCGCAGAAGACGTGTTAAGGTTGTTTTTTTTTTGTTCTTCGAATACAATTGAAATGAATAATACGTAGGGATTTTTGTTTAGTGGGGGTAGGAGGGGAACGTTTATTTTGCAGTAAAATCGCTTTTTGCACGGTCGGATTTTTTTGCGTTTGAATCGCTGCTTGAAACATTGTGAGGTTTCTTGAAAAATTGTTTTAAAAAAATACGATCTTACTGTAAAAGGGAACAAATTTACTGCAAAATAACAATCTTATACATAAAAAAAACAATTTTACTGCAAAAAAGAACAATCTACAGCAAAAAAACAATTTTACATAAAAAAACAATCTTACTGCAAAAAACCATTTCCTTGAAAAAATCTTACTACAAAAAAACAATATTATTGCAAAAAAAGAACAATTTTACAAAAAAAGAACATTTTTATAAAAAGAGCAATCTTACTGCAAAAAAAGAACAATTTTACAGCAAAGAAAACTATGTACAGCAAAAAAGAACAATTTTACTGAAAAAAGCACAATTTTACTGTAAAAAAACCATTTTCTTGAAAAAATCTTATCGGAAAAAAGAACAATATTACAGCAAAAAAAAACAATTATACTGTAAAAAAACCATTTTCTTGAAAAAATTTTATTACAAAAGAAACAATGTTACTGCAAAAAACAGAATCTTATTATATATAAACAACCAATCTTACGACAAAAGAGAATAATTTTATTGAAAAAAATAACAATTTTATTGCAAAAAAGAACAATTTTACTGCAAAAAAACAATCTTATTATTTATAAAAAAATTAATCTCTGTAAAAAACCATTTTCTTGAAAACCTATTGGAAAAAAGAAACAAGGTTACTGCAAAATAAAACAATCTACAGAAGAAAAAAATAGTTTTACCGCAAACAATACAATGTTGAAAAATTGTGGAAAATGGGGTGGTGGGAATTTGTTGTTCAAATAAAATTAAAACGAATAAAACGTACGGAATTGGTTAGTGGGGGTAATGGGGGTAGGAGAGAGGGGGCGGAACATTTATTTTGCAGTAAAATCGCTTTTTGCGCGATCGAATTTTTTTCGTTTGAATCGCTTGAAAAACTGTGAAAATTGTTGTAAAAAAACAATCTTACTTCAAAAAAACAACAATTTTATTGCAAAAAAGAACAATTTTACTGCACAATAAAACAATCTTACTGCAAAAAAAAGAACGATTTTACAAAAAAGAACAGTTTACAAAAAAAATAAAAGGATTTTAACGAATTTATAAAAAAAAAATAAAACAAATTAAGGTAATTTTAAAGAAATTTCAAACAATTTTCTAGCGATTTTTAAGTGATAAGTAAATTATATTTTTTTCACTAAAATCGCTTTCGAGCTCTTAAATTTCTTTATTTTTTTAGAATCGAATCTCGTTATTTTCGATCTCGAAACTTTCTTTTCTTCTCCTTCGGAAAATCCCGCTTTTTCTTTTCGCGGAAAAAATGGGTTTTTTTTGCACTAAAATTCTTTCTATTTTGCAGTAGATTCTTTTTTTTTGCAGTAAAATTGTTCTTTTTTGTAGTAAAATTGTTTTTATTTGCAGTAAGATATATATATATATGTATATAATAAGACTGTTTTTTGCAGTAAAATTGTTTTTTGCAATAAACTATTTTTGCAACATAGATTGTTTGTTTACAGTAAAATTGCTTTTATTTGCAGTGAAATTGTTTTTTGTAATAAGATTGTTTTATTACAGTAAAATTGATTATTTTTGCAGTAAGATTGTTTTTTGTAATAAGATTTTTTACACGAAGAGTGCTTGTTGCAGTAAAATTGTTCACATAAATTTCACAGTTTTTCAAGAAAATGGTTTGTTTACAGTAAGAATAGTTTTTTATATAAAATTATTTTTTTGCAGTAAAATTGTTCTTTTTTACAGTAAAATTGTTCTTTTTTACAGTAAAATTGTTCCTTTTTGCAGTACAACTGTTCTTTTTTTGCAGTAAGATTGCTTTTTTTGTAAAATTGTTTCGTTTTGTTATAGATTGTTCTTTTTTGGTGTAAAATTGTTCATTTTTCCAAAAAAATGTTTTTTTACAGTAAAATTGTTTTTTTTTGCAGTAAAATTGTTTTTTTTTGCAATAAACTATTTCCGCTTAGATTGTTTTTTAAAGTAAGATTGGTTTTTTTTAAAGCAATTCTTCAATAAATTTCACAGTTTTTCAAGAAAATGGATCTTTTTTTTTACAGTAAGATTAGTTTTTTATGTAAAATTATTTTTTTTGCAGTAAAATTGTTCTTTTTTACAGTAAAATTGTTTGTACAAACTTAAAATTCGTAGAAGAAATCGCTAAAGAACACTTTTAAAATTAAAAAAAAAACACACCAAAAAAACTTGAACTGCTATAATAATAATAATAATAAAAGTCGAGTATTACAACTAACAAAAAACCGTCAAAAACGAGCGAAAAAATAAAGAAATAAAATCCCAAAAAAAAATACGATCCGAAAACCCGAAAAATCCCCCCCAACCCCTAAAAAAAAAAACCAAATCACGACACACCAAAAACGAAACGAAAAAAAAATAGAAATAAAAATCCCGTCTCGAATCCCCGGGCCGAAGAAACCGAAAACCGCACTCGAACCCCATATTAAAAAAAAACAAAAAAAAAAAAAAAGTTAATAGAGCCATCATCGTTCCAAATTCCGAACATCTGTTACTCGTTTCGATGATGATTCCACGACCGACAACAAAACAACAAAACAACGGGAAACGCTTTAAAAATTACCATCACGACATAATATACCCGAAATGAAATTCCATTAATAAACCCCGAAACCCCGTTCGCGCCCCCCCGCCCGTTAAACCTTAATTCGCCGCGGTCGACCGATTTAATAATTTAATTTAATAATTTCATTTTAATTTTAATTTAATTTTTTTTTTCGTGTGCGTGTGCGGTAAAGAAAACGACATACGGCCCGACACTGATATATCAATACGAATAAATAATAATAATAATAGTAATAATGGTGATTGGGGTGCGTGTGTGTTGTTTGAGGTTTTTCGATTTCGGGGGGGTGGGAATTTTTATTGAAATCGGTTGAGAATTTGCGAAAAAATTGGTTGTTGAGGTTGCTTTGAAAAATTGTTTGAAATTTGTTTGAAAATTAGTTTAAAAAAACTGCTTGAATTTTCTTGAAAAATTAGTTTAGAAATTGCTTGAATTTGCTCGTTTTTCCACCTTTATTCGGTTTTATTTTGTTTAAACAACAAATTTTCCCACCACCCCACTTTGTTGTACATTGGTTTTTTTTATTGCAGTAAAATTGTTTCTTTGCAATAAAATTGTTCTTTTTTACAGTAAAATTGTTTTTTTTGTAATAAAATTGTTCTATTTTGCAATAAAATGGTTCTATTTTGCAGTAAAATTGTTTTTTTTTTGAAAAAAAATTGTTGTTTTTCCTGTAGATTGTTTGTTTGCAATAAACTATTTTCGCGTAGATTGTTCTTTTTACAGTAAAATTGTTTTATTTTGCAATAAAATTGTTTCTATTTTGCAGTAAAATTGTTCTATTTAGCAATAAACTATTTTTGCGTAGATTGTTCTTTTTGGCTGTAGATTGTTTTTTATTGCTATAAAATAATTTCTTTTTTGCAGTAAAATTGTTCTATTTTGCAGTAAAATTGTTCTATTTTGCAGTAAAATTGTTCTATTTTGCAATAAAATTGTTTTTTTACAGTAAGATCGTTCTTTTTTCCCGAGCAATTTTTCGACGAATTCCCGTTTCGGCGACCCAGGAGCGCGGGGAGGGAGGGGGCGGCGAGTGTGACCCTCCCCCTTAAAATTTATGACGTGCGAGTCGAGTTTTCGCGGGCCGACGAACTCGAGGAATCCTCATTTTCTCATCAGGAGTAAATCGGCCGGAAAATAGGGAAAACCGGATTTATGGCTAAAAAGGGGGATGACGGACGGGAGCGGGGCGAGGGAGGGGGAAGGGGGTGGAAGGGGGAGGTCGTAGCCGCCTCTCCGGGAATTATTGTCGTTAGCGACGGCCTCGTTTTCCCGTTTTTGAAGGGATGAAGTGAACGGGTTTCGGGAAAATCCGGGAATTTAGTGCGCGGGGAAATTGTTGTTGTTTCAAGAAAATTCTCGATTTTTGAGGAAAATTCTAGATTTTTAGGAAAAGTTAAGAAAATCCTCAATTGTTGAGGAAAAACCGCGAAATTTAATGGGAGAAGTTTTAGAAAATTCTCGATTTTTAGGAAAAATCGCCAAATATAGTTAGAAAACATAGAAAAAATCGCCGAAAATACTAAAAACCATTCAATGTTTCCTTTTTACCTCGAACAACATTTCAACATTTTTTTAAACACTCTAATTCCAGTGATTTTTTTCATCAATTTCACCGATTCGTTCTCCAATAGTTTCGCCGAATTTTCCGACGCGCAAAAAAAACCAAAAAACCACCCTCGAACGCGATAATCGAAATAAAATCCGGATTCGATGCGGCCCGTAAAATCGCATCGAATCGATTAATAAAAGTCACCTTCTCGTCGTCGAATTAGGGGAGGCCGTGATTTCGCTACGTCATCGCGCCCTTAAATTAAACCGAACTTTTTTTTTATTTATTATTTATTTTTATTTATTTCGTCGCCCGCCCTTTCGAGATGATTCACTCACTCTTTGGAGTATGCAACACTTTATACACGAATAGTAACAAAATGTTGCCAACATAAATTTCAATAAGAAATGTTGCCAACATAAATTTCAATAACAAATGTAGGCAACACACTTTACACGAATAGTAACAAAATGTTGCCAACATAAATTTCAATAACAAATTGTTGGAAAATTTTCGCTGATTATGAAAATTGTTTACAATTTTTTGAGAATTTTTGTTGATTTTTAAGAATTTTCGCTGAAATTGAAAATTTTCTACTATTTTTTAAGAATTTTGACTGATTTTGAAAATTTTCTACATTCTTTTTTTAAAGATTTATTAAGAATAAATAACAAATGTATGCAACACGCTTTACACAAATAGTAACAAAATGTTGCCAACACAAAATACAATAACAAATGTAGGCAACACACTTTGCACGAATAGTAACAAATGTTGCCAACATAAATTATCAATAACAAATTGTCGGTGAATTTTCGCTGATTTTGAAAATTGTTTACAATTTATTTTAAATTTTCACCGATTTTTAAAGAATTTTCACAAATTTTAACAATTTTAATTTAAAAATTTTTCCGCCCATTGGCGTACAAAAAACAATGCGAAATCCTCAACTTTTCGTTTTTTCCTAAACCCGTCCTCACCCCCCCCTCGAAAACGAAAAATCACGACTCTTCGACTTAATTTACGCCCCGCAATAAAATAAAACAAAATAAAAAAGAAGGTGCCAGCGGCGACGCAATAATCGATTAATGCACTCCATTACCCACGGTTTATTAAATAAATTCCTGCTGGGGGGGCCGGCCGAAGGGACGATCCGTCACGGGGACGCAGGTCCGGCCTTTCGGCTTTTTAGTGTCAACATTTTTCACAAATAGTAGTTTTAGAAACCAGTAAAAAATAGTAGAAAATTCTCAAAAAGCAGTAAAAAAATTTGAAATGATACGAAATTTTCAAAAACGGCGAAAATTTAAAAAAAATCGTAGAAAATTATGTGAATTTAGTGAAAATTCTTCAAATATAGAAAATTTTCAAAATTCATGAAAATTCTTTAAAAAATTTTTTCGGAATCAGTATAAAATTTTTTTTTGATTAATTGACGTAAATAAAAAATGCTGATAACACAATTTTCCATTTAAACGTTAAAATTTCACACTTAAACAACGGATCGAAACTTTTGAAATTGTGAATTTTCCATTTAAACAGCGAATTTTCCGTTTAAAAGACTAAATTTTCCATTTAAATAGAGAATTTTCCGTTTAAACAGCAAATGTTCCAGCTATACAGCAAATTTTCTGTTTAAATGGTTAAATATTCCATTTAAACAGCGAATTTTCTATTTAACCTACTAATTTTCCGTCTCTACAGCGAATTTTCTCACTTAAACTGCGAATTTCCCGTTTAAACAGGGAATTTTCTCACTTAAGCTGCAAGTTTTCCATTTAAACATGTAAATTTTCCAGTGGAACATCTAAATTTTCCATTTAACCATCTAAATATACCATTTAAACAGCGAATTTTCCGTTTAACCATCTAAATTTTCTAGTTAAACATGAACATTTTCCACATTAAACAGCTAATTTTCCATTTAAACCTGGACATTTTCTGTTTAAAAGGCTAAATGTTCCATTAAAACAGAGAATTTTCCATTTAACCGTCTACATATATCATTTAAACCGCGAATTTTCCATTAAAATTGCAAACTTTCCGTTTAAATTGCTATATTTTACATTCATTTTCCATTAAAACAGAGAATTTTCCATTTAACCGTCTACATATATCATTTAAACCGCGAATTTTCCGTTTAAACACAGAATTTTCCATTTAACCATCTAAATTTTCTAGTTAAACACGAACATTTTCCACTTTAAACAGCTAATTTTCCATTTAAACCTGGACATTTTCTGTTTAAAAGGCTAAATGTTCCATTAAAACAGAGAATTTTCCATTTAACCGTCTACATATATCATTTAAACCGCGAATTTTCCATTAAAATTGCAAACTTTCCGTTTAAATTGCTATATTTTACATTCATTTTCCATTAAAACAGAGAATTTTCCATTTAACCGTCTACATATATCATTTAAACCGCGAATTTTCCGTTTAAACACAGAATTTTCCATTTAACCATCTAAATTTTCTAGTTAAACACGAACATTTTCCACTTTAAACAGCTAATTTTCCATTTAAACCTGGACATTTTCTGTTTAAAAGGCTAAATGTTCCATTAAAACAGAGAATTTTCCATTTAACCGTCTACATATATCATTTAAACCGCGAATTTTCCATTAAAATTGCAAACTTTCCGTTTAAATTGCTATATTTTACATTCATTTTCCATTAAAACAGAGAATTTTCCATTTAACCGTCTACATATATCATTTAAACCGCGAATTTTCCGTTTAAACACAGAATTTTCCATTTAACCATCTAAATTTTCTAGTTAAACACGAACATTTTCCACTTTAAACAGCTAATTTTCCATTTAAACCTGGACATTTTCTGTTTAAAAGGCTAAATGTTCCATTAAAACAGAGAATTTTCCATTTAACCGTCTACATATATCATTTAAACCGCGAATTTTCCATTAAAATTGCAAACTTTCCGTTTAAATTGCTATATTTTACATTCATTTTCCATTAAAACAGAGAATTTTCCATTTAACCGTCTACATATATCATTTAAACCGCGAATTTTCCGTTTAAACAGCGAATTTTCCATTAAAATTGCCAAATTTTCCGTTTAAATTGCTATATTTTACATTTATTTTCCATTTATACGGCGAATTTTCCTTTTAAACAGCTAATTTTTCTTTTCATTTAAACAGCGAATTTTCTTACTTTTAATGCAAATTTTCCATTTAAATATCTACGTATACCATTTAGATAGAAAATTTTCCATTTAAACATAAATTTTCCATTTAAACAGCTAGTTCTCCGTTTAAACAGCGAATTTTCTTACTTTTAATGCAAATTTTCCATTTAAACAGCTACATACACCATTTAGATAGCAAATTTTCCATTTAAACATCTAAATTTTCCATTTATTTTCCATTTAACCATCTAAATATACCATTTAAACGTCGAATTTTCCGTTTAAATATCTAAATTTTCCATTTAACCGTCAAAATATTCCGTTTATCTAACGCATCTACCCCTTCTGTTCCAGACCAACACCACCAACACCAATTCGGAGGGGCGGGGGGCGGCCGCCCCCAACCCAAGAAAAAACGCAAAAGCCGCACCGCCTTCACCAATCACCAAATCTTCGAGCTGGAGAAACGATTCCTCTACCAAAAGTACCTCAGCCCCGCCGACCGCGACGAAATAGCCTCATCGTTGGGGCTGAGCAACGCGCAGGTGATCACGTGGTTCCAAAATCGCAGGGCGAAACTGAAGAGGGACATGGAGGAGCTGAAGAAGGACGTCGAAAGCGCCAAAATATTGAGCGCGCACAAAAGTTTTTTGGAGAACGTCGCCGATTTGGGGATGTTGAAGAAGAAGGCGGTAGTGGGGGTAGGGGTAGGGGAGGAGGAGCGGGAGGAAGGGGGGAAGTAGTTGTGGAGTGGGGTAGACGAGGTGGGGGAATGTTTGGTTCTTGTTGGGGAAATGTTTAATAATGTTTGTTGGGGTAGAGGAGGATGCGGCGGGAGGAGGAGAAAGGGGTAAGGGTAGAGGGGATGTAGTAGGGGGGTAGAGGAGGTGGGGGAATGTTTAATGTTTGTTGGGGTTGATGGAGGATGTGGTGGGAGTTGGAGGAAAATGGGAGAAAATTGTTTTTTGTTTTTTTTTTTGAAAGGAAGTCGGAAATTTTGAGAAAATAGTTGTGATAATTTTGATGAATCGAAAAAAATGTTGATCATTATGAAAATTTCTTAATAATTTTGAAAAATCTAAAAAATTTTGAACGATTTTTTTTAAGAAAATGCAAAAATATCGATAATTTTGAAAAAGCACAAAAAATTTTAATCTTTTTAATCGAAATTTAAAACAAATTAAATTTTTTTAACCGAATTTTCAAACTTTTTCCATATTTTTAATCGAAATTTAATAAAAATTTAAAAAAACTTAATTGAAATTTAATAGTTTTTTTCATATTTTTTTTTAATCAAAATTTGCACAAATTTTCCATATTTTCGATCGAGATTTGAAAAAATTTAAATTTTTTAATCGAAATTTTAAAAAAATTTCCCACATTTTCGTTCGAACCTTTTTTTTTGTAAAATTACATATACAGGGCGAAGAAAACATTCCTCCCCACCGACCCCACCTTTTAATTTACGTAAATTATAAACCGCGACCGAAAAATCGATTCACAATCGATTCTCTAAATCGATTCCAAATCGATTTTCCGATTCGCACTTTGTACATATTTTGTAAATACTCTCTGTGTATATTTTTGTAAAATGTTGTATAAAATTGCGTTCTCAGTTATTTATTATTAGACAGCGGCGTCCGCTTTTTTTTTTTCCTTCTCGGGCGGACTCAATTAAATAAAAAAAAAATGAAAAGCTTGTGTACTTTAAAAGAGAAAAAAAGAAAAAACAAAGTAAAAGTGTCTTTATCAGTCGTTGTGAATAAATGCGAAATAAAATCATTTCATCGAGTTCGTTTTATTTGTGGACCCAGAATTTCGAGTTTTTTTAGGTTTTAGGTTTTTTGGTGTCAATGAAATACTACTCTGGAAAAAGAAAAAAAGAAGAAAAGAAGGTTTTTTGAGGGTGAAATTATGGGTTTTTTATTGTTGGGGGGGAATTTTTGAAATTTGACAGAATGGAAATTTTGATTTTTCGATTTTTAACCCGAATTTTCAAATTATTAATAAAAAATTTGGACTTTTTACTCGAAATTCTTCATTTTTAATTCGAAATTTTCGAATTTAACAAAAAAATGGAATTTTTGACCGAAAAATTCGAATTTTCAAATTTTTGATTCGAAATTTTGACTTTTTTTAATTTGAAATTTCAAATTTCAGAAATGAAATGGAATTTTTAACATACATTTTCAAATTTTAACTTTTTTTCTGTAAATTTCGACTTTTTAAAATGAAACTCGAAATTTAACAAAAAAAAACGGAATTTTTCCATTTTTTCCGGATTTTAGATAGAAATTTTTTTCGTTCGCCCCGTATATTCGAGTTTATTTTCGGGCGTTTCGAACGCGAAAATCGAAATCGACGGACGGATGCGAATTTTTTTTTTTCGCCCGTCAGAATCGATTTTTCGTTTTCGACGGTGACGGCGAGAATAAAAAAGAAGAAGAAAAAAAAAAAATACCGGAAATGAAAAAGTCTCGTTTTCGTATCGGAAATTCGAGTAAATTTAGAATTTAGAAGAAGAAAACGTTTAACGTGTTAAAAATTCCGTTATTTTTTTTATTAAATTTGAAAATTTGAAGAATTTCGAGTTAAAAAATCGAAATTTTATGTGAAAAAAGTTAAAATTTCTATTTAAAAATGTGAAAATTCCAATAAAAACTTTTTTTTTTGTTAAATTTCGAATATCATTTTAAAAAGTCGACATTTCCAGAAAAAAAATTAAAATTCCAAAATTTATATTAAAAATTCCATATTTTTCCATGAAATTTAAAATTTCCAGTTAAAAAAGTCAACATTTCGAATCAAAAATTTCAAAATTCATTTTATCTCGAAAACGAACCGAGATACGAAAAAAATCCAACATACAAAAAAGTTGCAATTTTAGTGGCTTCATTTAGAAATAAAAATTTCATAAAAATCGCTCGACGCGTTTTCGAGATATTTCGAAAAAAATCCAAAAACCGATGCCACTTTTGAGGAACTTTTATCGTTTTTATTTTTTATCTCGAAAACGAAGCGAAATACGAAAAAAATTGAAATGACAAAAAAGTTGTATTTTGTATTTTTTCATCTAAAAATAATATAAAAATTATAAATAACTCACAGGGTGTTATTTTTTCGTACACGAAAATTAAAATTTTAATACGATTTTTATTTCCAAAATAAAGAGTATATTTTAACTTTTTTTTGGAATATTTTATTCGGATTTAAGAAGTTCCTTATACGTTCGATCAATATTAATGAATCATTCTGTATAAAATATTGGGAAAAGTTATTTTCTTTGTGATTCATTTCGCAAGAAAAATCCGTCAGTTTTTGCACAGAAACATGAACACTCGGTACATTTTTGGCAATTTTTACAATATTTTTAGATGAAATCATCAAAAATACAACTTTTTTGACTTTTGTACTTTTTTCGTATTTCGCTTCGTTTTCGAGATAAAAAATAAAAACGAAATTTTAATAAATCGCGGTGACGTCATCGCTGTCGAAATTTTTATCGTTTTTAATTTTTATCTCGAAAACGAACCGAGATACGAAAAAAATACGAGAAACAAAAAAGTTGCAATTTTAGTTTTTTTAATCGACAAAAATAAAACAAATCGCTTATCACATACAGGGCGTCGTTTATTCCCCAAACCGACGACGAACCAAATCCCACAAAACCGCCATTTCCACCCGATTTTCAAGTACCAACCATTAATTTTTTTCCGGAAAAATCCCCCCACTTTCAAAAATCCCCCCCACTTTCACCAATCTCCCCCCCCCCAGTTTTTCCATTTTCCGACCCGATTCACCCCACTTTAACCGCTTCTAACCGCCCCTCTTTAACGTTTCACTACATTCGCAATCCCTTATTCCCCCCCTGCCCCTGGGGCACGGCACTGGCGAAGGCGGGTTATCGGGCCCACAACAACAATGCGTTGTTAATATTTTATTACCGCGCTTTTTATTATCGTCGGCGTAATTAGAAAATCGCATTAACCGCCACTTTTACAATGTTGCGAATATTTAGAACAATAAAGGGGAAGGGGGGAGGGGGGAAAGCGGGGGAGATAAGTGAGGGGGAGGTGAATAATCGATTTTCCGGTTTTGCGTTTTTTTGTTTTGTTTAATGTTTAAACATTTTTTATTGTTGTTGTTGTTAAAGTCGGATTAATTGAAGAGGGGGATATTTGGGGGAAAATGGGCGGCGGGGGGATCGAGAAATCGAAGAACCGGTTTTTGAAATGTTTGTGGTGAAAAAATCGTGAAAACAATGGCGGTTTTTAGGGAGGGAGTTCGTTGTTTACGGAAAAAAGTGACGCCCTGTAGGTGATTAGCGACTAGTTTGATTTTTGTTGGGTGAAAGAATAAAATACGCGAGTTTTTTGTCTCTCGTCGTTTTTTCGTATCTCGTTCGGTTTTCGAGATAAAAAATAAAAAGGGTGGAAATTTTGCCCGTCGTGACGTCATTTCGTATTGTTTTCGAAATATGTCGAAAACGCGTCGAGCGATTTTTATCAATTTTTTTTACTAAACGAAGCCACTAAAATTGCAACTTTTATTTTCTTTTAAGTTTTTTCGCTTCGTTTTCGAGATAAAAAATAAAAACGTCGAAAAATTCCTCGGAAGTGTCGTCACTTTTTTAATTATTTTCGAAATATTTCGAAAAATCTCGAAAACGAATCGAGCGATTTTCGGGAAATTTTTTTTTTTTGGAAAAAACAATTAAAAATGCGACTTTTTTCACTTTTTTCGTTTTTTCGTATCTCGTTTCGTTTTCGAGATAAAAAATAAAAAAGATAAAAATTTTGACCGTCGTAACGCGTCACTCCGTATTATTTTCGAAATATCTCGAAAATTCGGAGAAAATCGTTCGGGAAATTCGGGGAAATTAGGGGAAATGAATTCAGGAAATTATGGGAAAATTAGGGGAAATTGTTTTGGGAAATTCGGTAAAATTAGGGGAAATGAATTTAGGAAATATAAATAAAAATATTTTAATTTCCTTTAGATTTTTTCAAATTTAAAAGAATTTTTTTGTTCAGAAAATGTTTAAATTTTAAATTTTCAGAAAAACTAATATTTTTTTTACAATCAATTTTTTTTCTTAATTACGAAAACTAAAAAAATCGACTTCCGCTGACAAAAAAAAAAACAACAATCAATTTCCCCGAAAAATTTTCATCCAAAAAATCACAAAAACCCTTTCAATACATTTTTTCAAAAACAATTCTACCCCCTCCCCCCCCCCCCCCCGAACAAAACCAAACACAATAAAAAAACGGCCCCTCCCCGACGAACGCACCTGAAACAACAAAACTACCGATCGTTTACCTCTCCCCCTCCTTCTCCGCTCTCCCCTCTCCCCCCTCCGCTCGCACCTAATGACGTCACGCCGGCACCTTTTCCGACCGACAAACGAAAACGAAAAACGATCGTAGCGGGCCGCGCACAATAAAAATCAATTAACCTTTGTCGGCGCGAAGAAGAAGAAGAAGAACCGTAGAGGAGGAAAAGAAGAAGAAGAAGAATTATGACGTCACTGTGCTTCGAGCCGGCGAAACATCAAAGGCGGCCGAGAGGTGCGAAACCGATCGTTCGACTGACAAAACGCGCCGCGTCCGATCTAAATTATTCTTCTTCTTCTTCTTCTTCTTCTTCTTCGGTTTCGGTTTCTTCCTCTTTTTTTATTTTGGTGGCGGTCGCGCGAACGGAAGTTACGGGGTGGCCGTCGAAAATTCGATAAGGAAAGAGAAGAAGAAGAAGAAGATCGAGGGGAAGGGGAACGGGGGGCGGGGGGGGTATAGGCCGGGGAAGACGTCGGAAAAATTTATAGAAGAAATCGGAAGAATTTAGAAGAAGTAATCTGAACAAATATAAATCGTTTTTAACTAATCCCAGATGGATTTGAATCAATTCTAACTAATCCCGAACTAATTTAATTCATGAACGGCAAAAAAGATCTAATAATCTACTTGTTTTTAATCAACTCGAACAACCAAACAATGCTCGTGAAGACGTTGAACAAGTGCAAAAAAAATATTCTCTCTACTATTGATGACACCGTAAACTTAGATGGTATTAAAAACAATAATGGGGACATCGGTCACTCAAAATAAGTTTATCTTCAGTTAAAGATGTTCATTCAATAATTAAAAAAACAAGCAGAAGGTGAGTCGAGAGAAAAACTCTCTTCATATCTCTAGACCCAACCCCCCCCCCCTACCCAACGGACACTTTTCAACACAGTCAAGATGCTGCTGCTGGTGAGCAGAATCTATTAATTAAGTATATCAATAATGTACCGACTACTAAACCCGGGCAAGCTTTTGCTTTACTATGAAAAGGTCAGAGGACTTGGAACTAAATTAACCGATCTAAGTATTAACGCTTCAAACTGTTCTTATGATGTAATCGTAAGAACAGAAACTTGGCTTACCACCGATTTCATTTTGATGCTGAGCTCGGATTGACGAACTACAATATTTTCAGACAAGATCGATCCACCCGAGTCCAGTAAATTTGGAAGAGGAGGAGGATGAGGAGGAGGAGTACTGATAGCCACCAAGAAAAAATATCCCGCATACATTATTCCGTCGGATTCTTCGGTTGAACAACTTTTTGTTCACTTATGTGGTGGTAAGTTGGTCCTGGGAGCTCTGTATATCCCCCCTAAGTCTCCCCTACTAGCAAGTATCAGCTCCATTTTGACCAACTTATTCTCTGCCCTCGGCCGAGTGGGAACTTGAACATTTTTGCTCGTCTGCATCAGCTAAACCTAACACACCG
The DNA here is from genome assembly GCA_951812935.1 of Hermaeophaga mercurialis. Lineage (NCBI taxonomy): Eukaryota > Metazoa > Arthropoda > Insecta > Coleoptera > Chrysomelidae > Hermaeophaga > Hermaeophaga mercurialis. The sequence continues at coordinate 409,712 of OX638363.1, forward strand.
GTTGCAGAAACCGAAGCTATTGATACTGTTTCAAATATTTGTGCTCTTCATAATCTTTTCCATTCCTAATACTATGGTCATCCTCGATCTTGTTCTCACTTCACACGAGCTGACGGTGACCCCAGCAGCTGATATTTTAATTTCTCCATCCTCCACTGGAAACAACCTTGCGGCTACACTTCCGTCAAAACTCAACTGTTGGAGTTGAATACTATTATGGTTTTCATGAAGCAAATCTCTCCGGTATTCATCGATACTTAGATGCAGTTGATTGGGACATCTCCGTGATGATATGATAGAGATACTCTTTACTACATGTTTGATTTGTTTGTTCCGTTGAAAAAAGTCTGTATGTACCTACTAAGAAGAAATTTCCTTGTCGGTATTCGATTGAGCTTATACAATTGCTACACGATAAGAAGATTGGCCGTATGATTTAGAAAAGTAATAGGATAGGTCTCCTGAAAACTATGCCGATTTTAGTGAACTCAGAGTTCAGTGCAAAACTTTGTCAGAAAAATGCTATTCTAGTTATATAGGTACGATCAACCGAGAACTCTCTATATCTATCCAAGATAATGTTAAAAATTTTTGGAAGTTCGTAAATAATAAGAAAGAAAATAACGGCCCTCTACGTGTCTCAATGACATTCAACAATTCGGTCACCTCTAATGGCAATGAGATAGCAAATTTATCTGCTAATCATTTCTCTTCTCTTTTTACCAATAAAACTCTAACTTATGATAATAATAACTTAATAGAATCAATCCAAAGTTAGCGTATCTTCCAATTTCATACCGATCTCGAAAATATACGTGTAAAACTTTCAACCCTTAATGTCAATAATAAAGGTCCCGGACCTGGTGGTATTCCTCTCCCAACTTTCTGAAAGAATTGTGCTTTATTCATTTTCTCGGCCGCTTTTTCACTGCACTGACTTTTCGAAACTGTCCTATGTTACTCCAAAATATACCTACAAAGCGGGCAATAAAGAGTTATCGCTAATTATCTCTATTCTCGGCACGATTCCCAAAAGGTATTCGAAAGTATCGTTACTGATTATTTTCTTAAGTACCTACGACCACCGCACTTCTATATTGAATCCTCGACGGTTCGGATTTTCTTGTGGTAAATCGACGGAACTCAGTTTGCTGTGCTGCTTTACGTTGTTGATACCTGGTCCGAAGCTCTGGAGTGAGTATTACACAGCTTGATTCGATTTATACAGATTTTTCCAAAGCTTCACGATCTATTGCTGCAAAAGCTTAAATTATACGGTACAGGAGGTCAAGTGTTAAAATTACAAATACGCAGTTACCTAACTCAGAGAACTCAGCAGGTTAGAGTTAACCATCATTCCGGTGTCCCCCAAGGATCACACTTGGGTCCGCTATTGTTTAACCTGTTTATCAATGATATCGTTGTCTGTTTTTCTAATACTTCCTAATGCTCTTATTTGCCGACGACCTTAAATGCTTCAAAATCATTAATAATCGAAGCGATGCAGTGTCATTGCAACCAGATTCGGACGAACTAGCCGACTGGTGTGTCTTCTTAATGGGACGGAATTAAATATGTTAGCAAATGTCACGTTACTCGGTTTTGTCGGCAACATCACTTGTCAACATTTCATTATACCATAAATGATAAATTATCGGATACCGTGGAGAAGATTAAAAACTTTTCGTGTTATATGCGATCGTTCTCACAGCTTTAACCTTCACATCGATAATGTTATTATTAAAGAATCCACGAAAATGCAGGGTTTCATCAAAAGAACAACCCGAGACTTTACCGACGTGCTACAGCTATTAAAACAACTCTCTACTGTTCTCCTGTCTGGTCCCCACACTCTACTTGCATCTCACGAGCAAATTGGATAATGTTCAACAAAACTTTCTTACATTGATTGCTTTCAAAATGCACATCGACTGCAATTACACAAACATGGAGCAATATTTGATTGAATATCTCTTCTCTTTCTGTTGTGCGTAGAGACCGAAAAGATGTTACAGTACTCTGTTCAATATCGTCAATGGCATATACTCGTATAACTGTCCTGAGTCCTGAACTCGTAGCTAAAGTGTTGTTGTTTGTTCCACCACGTGCGACAAGGCAAACTCAAACTTTTAACGTTTCTTTTCACAGATATAATTACTCATATTTTATACTTTCATTCCAACAACACTAAGACTTGCTAATTCTCTGGATGACTGACCTATTATTACTTTTCGGTAACACTCTGTTGTTGCTATTTTTAAGAACCGCATAATGAATTTGAATATTTCGGACAATCATTAAAATACATTGTTTTTTTATTGTTTGTATACTTTATTTTTTTGCAGTTAATTGTTTTTTTTTTTCTTGTTATATATGTTTGTTGTACATTCTTATTTTATATATATTTATTGTCAATAACATATATTTCTGTATTCTGAAATGGGCTTGCCCGTCCCGTAAAAATAAATAAATAAATATTAAAATTATAAAGAAAGTTTTTCCCAAAAATCTATTACGTTTTTTTGGGGAATTTATTTCGTTACAGTTGGTACGAACATCGTCAAAAGTGACAGACAAAAAAAAAAAACGTCATTGACTCGACAGTTGAAACGGCCAACACTTTTAGCATATTCCTTTTTAGGGAATTTATTTTTTTTACGGTTGGCACGATCGTCAAAAGTGACAGACAAAAAACGTCGTCATCGATACGAGAATTGAAATAGCGACCGCTTAAGCTACTACGAACCGAAACTCGGAAACAAAAAAAAAACGAGATAAAACCCGAAAAAAAAAACGAAACAGCGACGTACCCGCGTTTATTTTCTTTAGGGGGTTGGCGCGCGCGCCGCCGCTGCCCCCTAATCGCGGTATCATTAGACGGGCCCCGATGATCATCGAATTAGAGAAAAGAAGGATCGTCGCGTTTTCTGAGGGCCGACGAAGGTCGAGGGGGGGCGGAGGGAGGGGGGGGGCGTGACTCGAAGTGTGAGGTCCGTTGCGGGCCCCCGTCTCTAATTACGATTTGGCCGAGCGACACCTTTTGTTGTTTGTGTTGTTCTTCTTCTTCTTCGGTCGCTCCTTTCGGACAGCTGCCACTGCCCCGCGCGGCGTCCGGACCTATTTTTCCATTTCGGAGGGGTTCGGTTTTTATTTTTACCTTTTTTTTTTCGTTTTTCGAGGAACGTCTTCCATTCTGAGTTTCGTCCCTTTTTTTGTGAGTTTCGTCATTTCTGAGTGTATCGATCATTTTTTTTCTGAATTTCTTTTCGTCCTTTCCGAGTATCGTTTTTTTCAGAGTTTCAGTTCGTCGTTTCTGAGTTTCGTTTCTTTCTGAGATTCGTTTCTTTTCGCACGTTCTGAGTTTGCTTTCTTTTTCTTTTTAAGTTTCGTTTCTTTCTGAGTTTCTTTTCGTCGTTTCTGAGTTTCGTTTCTTTCTGAGATTCGTCCTTTCCGAGTATCATTTTTTTCCGAGTTTCGTTTCTTTCCGAGATTCGTTTCTTTTCGCGCGTTCTGAGTTTGCTTTTTTTTTCTTTTTAAGTTTCGTTTCTTTCTGAGTTTCTTTTCGTCGTTTCTGAGTTTCGTTTCTTTCTGAGATTCGTTTCTTTTCGCGCGTTCTGAGTTTGCTTTCTTTTTCTTTTTAAGTTTCGTTTCTTTCTGAGTTTCTTTTCGTCGTTTCTGAGTTTCGTTTCTTTCTGAGATTCGTTTCTTTTCGCACGTTCTGAGTTTGCTTTCTTTTTCTTTTTAAGTTTCTTTTCGTCGTTTCTGAGTTTCGTTTCTTTCTGAGATTCGTTTCTTTTCGCACGTTCTGAGTTTGCTTAATTTTTCTTTTTAAGTTTCGTTTCGCACTTTCTGAGTTTCGTTTCATTTTAAGTTCCTTTTCAGTTTCTTTTTAAATTTCATTATTTCTGAGTTTCGTTTCATCATTTCTGAGTTTCAGTTCATCCTTTCTGAGTTTCGTTTTTCTAATTCTCTCTTTTCTCTGAATTTTGTTTCGTAATCTCTGAGTGAGTTACACTTTTTTCTCGCATTTCTATCTTTCTGAATTTTATCATATTTAGTTTGTTTCCTTTTTCCCTCATAATTTTACTAATAATTCTCGTGAAATTATTTATAAATAAATGATTAATAACTTAAGTGTCGGTTATTTCAACTCGCGCGCTAATTATTAATGACGTTTCAACTGTCAATTCGAACGATTGTGCCAAAATGGAATTCCCCCAAAAAAAACGTAATAGATTTTTAGAGAAAATTCTTTCTAGACCATATAAAAATAGAGATCAAACGTCGATACAATAAAAAAAAAAAAACGACGAAAAAGAATTCCTAAAAGGTATCGTCGCCTACTACGACGCGCTCGTAAATAATCCAGCGGCGACTTGATCATCGGTGTTCGTCGAACACGTTTCGGACAAAAATGTCGAGCACGAAAAACAGGTGTAAAGAGAACCGTAAAAAAATAACATTCTTCGGCTTCTTCTCTTTTATTTTACGATCCGGGACGTTCGGGCTACCGGAAATTAAAAGTTCCTTTTCTTCGATATTTCATTCAGGAGATCCGTTTTTTTTTTTTTTTCGAACGGTTTCGTTGGCCGCAACAAATACGGAAAACTCTTCTTCTTTTTTATTCTTTTTTTTTTCGTTGGGGGAGTATTGATTTTCGCGGTTGGTAGCATTGTCGAAACAAAAACGGTACTAATGAATAAATAAAAATGGCCGACACGCTGACGTTGTTGTAATATTTATTTCTTAGAAATTATTAATTAAAATGCGAGTTGAAGTGAGTTTCTATAAAAAATATTTGTTGTTTTTTTTATCACTATTTTTAACGTTTTATTTTGTTAATTTTTTATTGTATAGGTTGGCAAAAATTGTTTGGAAACTTCTATTACGTTTCTTTGGGGGAATTTGTTTTTTTGGAATTGGTATAATTGTGAAAATTGACAGATGAAAACATCACCAACAAAAACCAAACAATATTAATTTCTTAAGAATTATTATAAAAAAGACAACTTAATAATACAAAATAACAAAATATTAAGAAATGCAACGAAATTTTATCCGTACACCGATTTTGCTAGGATTTTTCTAAATTTTATTCATTTTACACACACGTATCAAGACATTTTTTTTTTTTTTTTTTTTTTTTTTTTTTTTTTTTTGTAAAATTTATTTTTCACGGTTGGTACAATCGTCAAAATTGACAGACGAAACGTCACCGACAAACACCAACCCGACAGTTCTCAGGGCCCCTTTCCCCCTCCCCCTCCTCCCCCGCTCTAATGAGATTAGCGTTATTGATTGCGGGATTCTTTTCGAGAAAAGGAAACGATCCGTGTTAGAACGAAATTGTTATTTGGCTTTTCGGCCAGCGGCGGACGTTAATGGCCCGCCCGAAGGTTTGAAAGGTACTAATTGCGCCCTTAATTGAGCCCTTAAACGTTCCCAGGACCGGAATTCGTTTCGCGTTAAGAAATCGGCGAAAGAGACGGATCGCTTCGACCGGGAAGGGGGGGGGGGGGTGACGTCGTTAATAAATGTCGTACGAACTAAACGAAATTGAAGAGCGGTAGGGGGTGTAGGGGATAATAAAGGATGTGACGTCGTTAATTACTTATTAGTATTAACGACGGTTGTGCCAATTGTGAAAAATGAATTTTACCAAAAAAAAAAACAAAAAATGTTTTTTAATACGTGAACAATAAATTTAAGAAAAAAACTTATTGGAAACAATCTTAGATTTTCTTTTTCGTTTCAGCGATTATTATTTTGTATTATAAAATAGGTTTTTTGCAACAACTCTCGAATTGTTGTTTTTTATTTGTCATCTGTCACTTTTTGACGATCGTGCCAACCGTAAAAAAATGAATTTTCTATAAAAATGTGTCGAAACATTCGCTCTATTTTTTTGGGAGAATTAATTATTTTACAGTTGGTACGATCGTCACAATTGACAGTTAAAACGTCACTAAATAATAAATAATCGCTGATACAAGAGTTGAAATAACCAACATTTAAGTTGTAAATATTTATTGTAAATATTGTAAATTATTTTTCAAAACGTGATTTAATGCGAAATAATAACAAATTTCATACGTATTATATATTATTAATAGAGAAACAAGATAAAAATTTGAAATATTGCGAAATTTTAGAAGAAATTAAATAAAAATAGGACGAGATTAAAATATAATAAAACTAAGAATTAATTCACAAAAAACTGTGAAAGAAATTAAAAACCGAAACTAAAATAAATTCGATTAAATTAAAAAAAAAACTAAGTTAAAAAAGTTAATGAATCTGAAAAGACTAAACCAAAAATCAGAAAAAAATTAAACATTCTGTCAATTTCGACGGTTGTGTACCAACTGTAAAAAATGAATTTTCCTAAAAAAAATGGTCGGTAATAAAAGAAGAAGAAACATCCGAATTACATAAAAAATAACGTAAATTTCGAAATTATTTAAAAGAAAAGGAATAATAAAACAAAGAAAAATGGAAATTTTTAAAACACGGAAAAATTACAAGTTTCGTTCTTTTTAAGTTTGTTTCGTTTTAATTTTTCTAAATTCGTTGCTTTTAGAATTTTCTTCTTTTTTAGTTTTATCATATTTTTTTCTAAATTTAATTCTTTTCGGGTTTTTCGTATTTTACGAGTTGTTTTGTTCGAATTTATTAATTTTTTATTTTTCTCATTATTTTCTATAATTAAGTCACCATTTTCAGCGATATTTCCCGAGACATTAATTTCATAATAAAGCGAACAAAGTAAGTGTTGGTGTTAGTTCAACTCTCGGATCAGGGACTTTTGTTTATTAATTAGCGACGTTTTATTTGACGATTGTACCAACTGTTAAAAAACAATTTTACCAAAAAATTGAACGGGAACGACATTTCATCCGCCACTTTTTACCAATCGTACCAACTTTAACGAAATAAATTCCCCCCAAAAAAAAACGTAATGAACGTTTCGACGTGAACAACTTAAGCGTTAGCGATTTCAACTCTCGGATCAATGTTTATTTTTTGTTAGTGACATTTCGACGATCGTACCAACCGCGAAAACCGAATTTCACCAATAAATCGAACGCGAACGACATTTCGTAGTACCAACCGCGACAAAATAAACTACCCCCAAACAAAAAAAAAATCACCTTTTACGGGGCGTTTACTTTTCCCTTTACCCGCCGATTCGAATTAAATTAGTTAATTATCATCATCATTATTATAATTCGAACCCCCTCGCCCCTGCGCAAATAAAAAACCGACACTTAAACTCCAATTTGGGAAATCGAAACCCGCAAATAAAATATAATAAACCGGGTGGTGCAAGTCACAAGCGATCTATTTCTCAATCATTCAATCATTCATTCATTGATATTCTCATGGCTTTAGACACGAACATTCGCTACGGGTGTTGACATCAATTTCGGTGGTATTCAGCGGGGACAAAAAAACCCGCCCCCCGCGCCCCTTCCGAAACGGACGACAATGCGTCTCTATTAACGAGCGCCCGAGACTCTATTAACTCGTATTTATGAAGTGGATGGAGTCCATTGTCGGCGAATATCGGGGCCGAGACGAATTTTATTTAGAGAGCGAACACGGATTTTTTCGTTCCGTCGGGGGGTCGAGAAAGAAATGGACGACATTTTATTATAAAAATATAATTTACTTATAAAAGTTTTATTTTCAAATAAAAGAGTTGATTTTTCAAATAAAACAGTTTATTTTTCTTATAAAAGAATCCATTTTTTATAAAATTGTAAATTATTCTTATAAAGAAATGTGGACATTTTATTATAAAAATATAATTTACTTATAAATGTTTTATTTTCAAATAAAAGAGTTGATTTTTCAAATAAAACAGTTTATTTTTCTTATAAAAGAATCCATTTTTTATAAAATTGTAAATTATTCTTATAAAGAAATGTGGACATTTTATTTTATAAAAACGTCAATTTTTTTCTATAATAGTCAATAATTCAAATAAAACAGTTTATTTTTCTTATAAAAGAATCCATTTTTTATAAAATTGTAAATTATTCTTATAAAGAAATGTGGACATTTTATTATAAAAATATAATTTACTTATAAATGTTTTATTTTCAAATAAAAGAGTTGATTTTTCAAATATAACAGTTTATTTTTCTTATAAAAGAATCCATTTTTTATAAAATTGTAAATTATTCTTATAAAGAAATGTGGACATTTTATTATAAAAATATAATTTACTTATAAATGTTTTATTTTCAAATAAAAGAGTTGATTTTTCAAATAAAACAGTTTATTTTTCTTATAAAAGAATCGATTTTTTATAAAATTGTAAATTATTCTTATAAAGAAATGTGGACATTTTATTTTATAAAAACGTCAATTTTTTTCTATAATAGTCAATAATTCAAATAAAACAGTTTATTTTTCTTATAAAAGAATCCATTTTTTATAAAATTGTAAATTATTCTTATAAAGAAATGTGGACATTTTATTATAAAAATATAATTTACTTATAAATGTTTTATTTTCAAATAAAAGAGTTGATTTTTCAAATAAAACAGTTTATTTTTCTTATAAAAGAATCGATTTTTTATAAAATTGTAAATTATTCTTATAAAGAAATGTGGACATTTTATTTTATAAAAACGTCAATTTTTTTCTATAATAGTCAATAATTCAAATAAAACAGTTTATTTTTCTTATAAAAGAATCCATTTTTTATAAAATTGTAAATTATTCTTATAAAGAAATGTGGACATTTTATTATAAAAATATAATTTACTTATAAATGTTTTATTTTCAAATAAAAGAGTTGATTTTTCAAATAAAACAGTTTATTTTTCTTATAAAAGAATCGATTTTTTATAAAATTGTAAATTATTCTTATAAAGAAATGTGGACATTTTATTTTATAAAAACGTCAATTTTTTTCTATAATAGTCAATAATTCAAATAAAACAGTTTATTTTTCTTATAAAAGAATCCATTTTTTATAAAATTGTAAATTATTCTTATAAAGAAATGTGGACATTTTATTATAAAAATATAATTTACTTATAAATGTTTTATTTTCAAATAAAAGAGTTGATTTTTCAAATAAAACAGTTTATTTTTCTTATAAAAGAATCCATTTTTTATAAAATTGTAAATTATTCTTATAAAGAAATGTGGACATTTTATTTTATAAAAACGTCAATTTTTTTCTATAATAGTCAATAATTCAAATATAACAGTTTATTTTTCTTATAAAAGAATCCATTTTTTATAAAATTGTAAATTATTCTTATAAAGAAATGTGGACATTTTATTATAAAAATATAATTTACTTATAAATGTTTTATTTTCAAATAAAAGAGTTGATTTTTCAAATAAAACAGTTTATTTTTCTTATAAAAGAATCGATTTTTTATAAAATTGTAAATTATTCTTATAAAGAAATGTGGACATTTTATTTTATAAAAACGTCAATTTTTTTCTATAATAGTCAATAATTCAAATAAAACAGTTTATTTTTCTTATAAAAGAATCCATTTTTTATAAAATTGTAAATTATTCTTATAAAGAAATGTGGACATTTTATTATAAAAATATAATTTACTTATAAATGTTTTATTTTCAAATAAAAGAGTTGATTTTTCAAATAAAACAGTTTATTTTTCTTATAAAAGAATCGATTTTTTATAAAATTGTAAATTATTCTTATAAAGAAATGTGGACATTTTATTTTATAAAAACGTCAATTTTTTTCTATAATAGTCAATAATTCAAATAAAACAGTTTATTTTTCTTATAAAAGAATCCATTTTTTATAAAATTGTAAATTATTCTTATAAAGAAATGTGGACATTTTATTATAAAAATATAATTTACTTATAAATGTTTTATTTTCAAATAAAAGAGTTGATTTTTCAAATAAAACAGTTTATTTTTCTTATAAAAGAATCCATTTTTTATAAAATTGTAAATTATTCTTATTAAGAAATGTGGACATTTTATTATAAAAATATAATTTACTTATAAATGTTTTATTTTCAAATAAAAGAGTTGATTTTTCAAATAAAACAGTTTATTTTTCTTATAAAAGAATCGATTTTTTATAAAATTGTAAATTATTCTTATAAAGAAATGTGGACATTTTATTTTATAAAAACGTCAATTTTTTTCTATAATAGTCAATAATTCAAATAAAACAGTTTATTTTTCTTATAAAAGAATCCATTTTTTATAAAATTGTAAATTATTCTTATTAAGAAATGTGGACATTTTATTATAAAAATATAATTTACTTATAAAAGTTTTATTTTCAAATAAAAGAGTTGATTTTTCAAATAAAACAGTTTATTTTTCTTATAAAAGAATCCATTTTTTATAAAATTGTAAATTATTCTTATAAAGAAATGTGGACATTTTATTATAAAAATATAATTTACTTATAAATGTTTTATTTTCAAATAAAAGAGTTGATTTTTCAAATAAAACAGTTTATTTTTCTTATAAAAGAATCCATTTTTTATAAAATTGTAAATTATTCTTATAAAGAAATGTGGACATTTTATTTTATAAAAACGTCAATTTTTTTCTATAATAGTCAATAATTCAAATAAAACAGTTTATTTTTCTTATAAAAGAATCCATTTTTTATAAAATTGTAAATTATTCTTATAAAGAAATGTGGACATTTTATTATAAAAATATAATTTACTTATAAATGTTTTATTTTCAAATAAAAGAGTTGATTTTTCAAATATAACAGTTTATTTTTCTTATAAAAGAATCCATTTTTTATAAAATTGTAAATTATTCTTATAAAGAAATGTGGACATTTTATTATAAAAATATAATTTACTTATAAATGTTTTATTTTCAAATAAAAGAGTTGATTTTTCAAATAAAACAGTTTATTTTTCTTATAAAAGAATCGATTTTTTATAAAATTGTAAATTATTCTTATAAAGAAATGTGGACATTTTATTTTATAAAAACGTCAATTTTTTTCTATAATAGTCAATAATTCAAATAAAACAGTTTATTTTTCTTATAAAAGAATCCATTTTTTATAAAATTGTAAATTATTCTTATAAAGAAATGTGGACATTTTATTATAAAAATATAATTTACTTATAAATGTTTTATTTTCAAATAAAAGAGTTGATTTTTCAAATAAAACAGTTTATTTTTCTTATAAAAGAATCGATTTTTTATAAAATTGTAAATTATTCTTATAAAGAAATGTGGACATTTTATTTTATAAAAACGTCAATTTTTTTCTATAATAGTCAATAATTCAAATAAAACAGTTTATTTTTCTTATAAAAGAATCCATTTTTTATAAAATTGTAAATTATTCTTATAAAGAAATGTGGACATTTTATTATAAAAATATAATTTACTTATAAATGTTTTATTTTCAAATAAAAGAGTTGATTTTTCAAATAAAACAGTTTATTTTTCTTATAAAAGAATCGATTTTTTATAAAATTGTAAATTATTCTTATAAAGAAATGTGGACATTTTATTTTATAAAAACGTCAATTTTTTTCTATAATAGTCAATAATTCAAATAAAACAGTTTATTTTTCTTATAAAAGAATCCATTTTTTATAAAATTGTAAATTATTCTTATAAAGAAATGTGGACATTTTATTATAAAAATATAATTTACTTATAAATGTTTTATTTTCAAATAAAAGAGTTGATTTTTCAAATAAAACAGTTTATTTTTCTTATAAAAGAATCCATTTTTTATAAAATTGTAAATTATTCTTATAAAGAAATGTGGACATTTTATTTTATAAAAACGTCAATTTTTTTCTATAATAGTCAATAATTCAAATATAACAGTTTATTTTTCTTATAAAAGAATCCATTTTTTATAAAATTGTAAATTATTCTTATAAAGAAATGTGGACATTTTATTATAAAAATATAATTTACTTATAAATGTTTTATTTTCAAATAAAAGAGTTGATTTTTCAAATAAAACAGTTTATTTTTCTTATAAAAGAATCGATTTTTTATAAAATTGTAAATTATTCTTATAAAGAAATGTGGACATTTTATTTTATAAAAACGTCAATTTTTTTCTATAATAGTCAATAATTCAAATAAAACAGTTTATTTTTCTTATAAAAGAATCCATTTTTTATAAAATTGTAAATTATTCTTATAAAGAAATGTGGACATTTTATTATAAAAATATAATTTACTTATAAATGTTTTATTTTCAAATAAAAGAGTTGATTTTTCAAATAAAACAGTTTATTTTTCTTATAAAAGAATCGATTTTTTATAAAATTGTAAATTATTCTTATAAAGAAATGTGGACATTTTATTTTATAAAAACGTCAATTTTTTTCTATAATAGTCAATAATTCAAATAAAACAGTTTATTTTTCTTATAAAAGAATCCATTTTTTATAAAATTGTAAATTATTCTTATAAAGAAATGTGGACATTTTATTATAAAAATATAATTTACTTATAAATGTTTTATTTTCAAATAAAAGAGTTGATTTTTCAAATAAAACAGTTTATTTTTCTTATAAAAGAATCCATTTTTTATAAAATTGTAAATTATTCTTATAAAGAAATGTGGACATTTTATTATAAAAATATAATTTACTTATAAATGTTTTATTTTCAAATAAAAGAGTTGATTTTTCAAATAAAACAGTTTATTTTTCTTATAAAAGAATCCACTTTTTATAAAATTGTAAATTATTCTTATTAAGAAATGTGGACATTTTATTTTATAAAAACGTCAATTTTTTTCTATAATAGTCAATAATTCAAATAAAACAGTTTATTTTTCTTATAAAAGAATCCATTTTTTATAAAATTGTAAATTATTCTTATTAAGAAATGTGGACATTTTATTATAAAAATATAATTTACTTATAAATGTTTTATTTTCAAATAAAAGAGTTGATTTTTCAAATAAAACAGTTTATTTTTCTTATAAAAGAATCCACTTTTTATAAAATTGTAAATTATTCTTATTAAGAAATGTGGACATTTTATTTTATAAAAACGTCAATTTTTTTCTATAATAGTCAATAATTCAAATAAAACAGTTTATTTTTCTTATAAAAGAATCCATTTTTTATAAAATTGTAAATTATTCTTATTAAGAAATGTGGACATTTTATTATAAAAATATAATTTACTTATAAATGTTTTATTTTCAAATAAAAGAGTTGATTTTTCAAATAAAACAGTTTATTTTTCTTATAAAAGAATCCACTTTTTATAAAATTGTAAATTATTCTTATTAAGAAATGTGGACATTTTATTTTATAAAAACGTCAATTTTTTTCTATAATAGTCAATAATTCAAATAAAACAGTTTATTTTTCTTATAAAAGAATCCATTTTTTATAAAATTGTAAATTATTCTTATTAAGAAATGTGGACATTTTATTATAAAAATATAATTTACTTATAAATGTTTTATTTTCAAATAAAAGAGTTGATTTTTCAAATAAAACAGTTTATTTTTCTTATAAAAGAATCGATTTTTTATAAAATTGTAAATTATTCTTATAAAGAAATGTGGACATTTTATTTTATAAAAACGTCAATTTTTTTCTATAATAGTCAATAATTCAAATAAAACAGTTTATTTTTCTTATAAAAGAATCCATTTTTTATAAAATTGTAAATTATTCTTATAAAGAAATGTGGACATTTTATTATAAAAATATAATTTACTTATAAATGTTTTATTTTCAAATAAAAGAGTTGATTTTTCAAATAAAACAGTTTATTTTTCTTATAAAAGAATCCATTTTTTATAAAATTGTAAATTATTCTTATTAAGAAATGTGGACATTTTATTATAAAAATATAATTTACTTATAAATGTTTTATTTTCAAATAAAAGAGTTGATTTTTCAAATAAAACAGTTTATTTTTCTTATAAAAGAATCGATTTTTTATAAAATTGTAAATTATTCTTATAAAGAAATGTGGACATTTTATTTTATAAAAACGTCAATTTTTTTCTATAATAGTCAATAATTCAAATAAAACAGTTTATTTTTCTTATAAAAGAATCCATTTTTTATAAAATTGTAAATTATTCTTATTAAGAAATGTGGACATTTTATTATAAAAATATAATTTACTTATAAATGTTTTATTTTCAAATAAAAGAGTTGATTTTTCAAATAAAACAGTTTATTTTTCTTATAAAAGAATCCATTTTTTATAAAATTGTAAATTATTCTTATAAAGAAATGTGGACATTTTATTATAAAAATATAATTTACTTATAAATGTTTTATTTTCAAATAAAAGAGTTGATTTTTCAAATAAAACAGTTTATTTTTCTTATAAAAGAATCCATTTTTTATAAAATTGTAAATTATTCTTATTAAGAAATGTGGACATTTTATTTTATAAAAACGTCAATTTTTTTCTATAATAGTCAATAATTCAAATAAAACAGTTTATTTTTCTTATAAAAGAATCCATTTTTTATAAAATTGTAAATTATTCTTATTAAGAAATGTGGACATTTTATTATAAAAATATAATTTACTTATAAATGTTTTATTTTCAAATAAAAGAGTTGATTTTTCAAATAAAACAGTTTATTTTTCTTATAAAAGAATCCACTTTTTATAAAATTGTAAATTATTCTTATTAAGAAATGTGGACATTTTATTTTATAAAAACGTCAATTTTTTTCTATAATAGTCAATAATTCAAATAAAACAGTTTATTTTTCTTATAAAAGAATCCATTTTTTATAAAATTGTAAATTATTCTTATTAAGAAATGTGGACATTTTATTATAAAAATATAATTTACTTATAAATGTTTTATTTTCAAATAAAAGAGTTGATTTTTCAAATAAAACAGTTTATTTTTCTTATAAAAGAATCCACTTTTTATAAAATTGTAAATTATTCTTATTAAGAAATGTGGACATTTTATTTTATAAAAACGTCAATTTTTTTCTATAATAGTCAATAATTCAAATAAAACAGTTTATTTTTCTTATAAAAGAATCCATTTTTTATAAAATTGTAAATTATTCTTATTAAGAAATGTGGACATTTTATTATAAAAATATAATTTACTTATAAATGTTTTATTTTCAAATAAAAGAGTTGATTTTTCAAATAAAACAGTTTATTTTTCTTATAAAAGAATCCATTTTTTATAAAATTGTAAATTATTCTTATTAAGAAATGTGGACATTTTATTATAAAAATATAATTTACTTATAAATGTTTTATTTTCAAATAAAAGAGTTGATTTTTCAAATAAAACAGTTTATTTTTCTTATAAAAGAATCGATTTTTTATAAAATTGTAAATTATTCTTATTAAGAAATGTGGACATTTTATTTTATAAAAACGTCAATTTTTTTCTATAATAGTCAATAATTCAAATAAAACAGTTTATTTTTCTTATAAAAGAATCCATTTTTTATAAAATTGTAAATTATTCTTATTAAGAAATGTGGACATTTTATTATAAAAATATAATTTACTTATAAATGTTTTATTTTCAAATAAAAGAGTTGATTTTTCAAATAAAACAGTTTATTTTTCTTATAAAAGAATCCACTTTTTATAAAATTGTAAATTATTCTTATTAAGAAATGTGGACATTTTATTTTATAAAAACGTCAATTTTTTTCTATAATAGTCAATAATTCAAATAAAACAGTTTATTTTTCTTATAAAAGAATCCATTTTTTATAAAATTGTAAATTATTCTTATTAAGAAATGTGGACATTTTATTATAAAAATATAATTTACTTATAAATGTTTTATTTTCAAATAAAAGAGTTGATTTTTCAAATAAAACAGTTTATTTTTCTTATAAAAGAATCGATTTTTTATAAAATTGTAAATTATTCTTATAAAGAAATGTGGACATTTTATTTTATAAAAACGTCAATTTTTTTCTATAAGAGTCAATAATTCAAATAAAACAGTTTATTTTTCTTATAAAAGAATCCATTTTTTATAAAATTGTAAATTATTCTTATAAAGAAATGTGGACATTTTATTTTATAAAAACGTCAATTTTTTTCTATAATAGTCAATAATTCAAATAAAACAGTTTATTTTTCTTATAAAAGAATCCATTTTTTATAAAATTGTAAATTATTCTTATTAAGAAATGTGGACATTTTATTTTATAAAAACGTCAATTTTTTTCTATAATAGTCAATAATTCAAATAAAACAGTTTATTTTTCTTATAAAAGAATCCATTTTTTATAAAATTGTAAATTATTCTTATAAAGAAATGTGGACATTTTATTTTATAAAAACGTCAATTTTTTTCTATAATAGTCAATAATTCAAATAAAACAGTTTATTTTTCTTATAAAAGAATCCATTTTTTATAAAATTGTAAATTATTCTTATAAAGAAATGTGGACATTTTATTATAAAAATATAATTTACTTATAAATGTTTTATTTTCAAATAAAAGAGTTGATTTTTCAAATAAAACAGTTTATTTTTCTTATAAAAGAATCCATTTTTTATAAAATTGTAAATTATTCTTATTAAGAAATGTGGACATTTTATTTTATAAAAACGTCAATTTTTTTCTATAATAGTCAATAATTCAAATAAAACAGTTTATTTTTCTTATAAAAGAATCCATTTTTTATAAAATTGTAAATTATTCTTATAAAGAAATGTGGACATTTTATTTTATAAAAACGTCAATTTTTTTCTATAATAGTCAATAATTCAAATAAAACAGTTTATTTTTCTTATAAAAGAATCCATTTTTTATAAAATTGTAAATTATTCTTATAAAGAAATGTGGACATTTTATTTTATAAAAACGTCAATTTTTTTCTATAATAGTCAATAATTCAAATAAAACAGTTTATTTTTCTTATAAAAGAATCCATTTTTTATAAAATTGTAAATTATTCTTATAAAGAAATGTGGACATTTTATTTTATAAAAACGTCAATTTTTTTCTATAATAGTCAATAATTCAAATAAAACAGTTTATTTTTCTTATAAAAGAATCCATTTTTTATAAAATTGTAAATTATTCTTATAAAGAAATGTGGACATTTTATTTTATAAAAACGTCAATTTTTTTCTATAATAGTCAATAATTCAAATAAAACAGTTTATTTTTCTTATAAAAGAATCCATTTTTTATAAAATTGTAAATTATTCTTATAAAGAAATGTGGACATTTTATTTTATAAAAACGTCAATTTTTTTCTATAATAGTCAATAATTCAAATAAAACAGTTTATTTTTCTTATAAAAGAATCCATTTTTTATAAAATTGTAAATTATTCTTATAAAGAAATGTGGACATTTTATTTTATAAAAACGTCAATTTTTTTCTATAATAGTCAATAATTCAAATAAAACAGTTTATTTTTCTTATAAAAGAATCCATTTTTTATAAAATTGTAAATTATTCTTATAAAGAAATGTGGACATTTTATTTTATAAAAACGTCAATTTTTTTCTATAATAGTCAATAATTCAAATAAAACAGTTTATTTTTCTTATAAAAGAATCCATTTTTTATAAAATTGTAATTTATTCTTATAATCCTACAGGGCGATTCCCTCAAACCCGACGCAACAAAAACCGACGGAATTTCTATACAGGACGATCAATTTATAAATAAATAATAGACGAATAAAACAAACTTTTTTTTTATTATTCCGTTAATACAGGGGCGTCGGGCGCGCCCCGGGCGTGACACTTTCAAATAAAAAAGGGGAAAAAGCGACCGCGAACTCGAAAACGTCGTATTAAATCGCCGGGGGTGCGGGGGGGGGCGAGGGGCGGCCGCCGCCCCGACCAGTGACAGTTGCCCTGGAATTACGTTTCGAAGGGGAAAAACGAACGGGAAGTCGACGATCGGTTTTCGAGTGTTTTGCGGTTTGAGCGACGGTGAAACGTCGGTTGGACCATGAGCGCGATTTTCTTTTTTTATAAAATACTTTAATTTTCTTATAAAAAAAACTTAATTTTCTTAGAAAACTACAAGTTTTTTAAAAATAGTTAAATTGTTCTTATAAAAAACTTGTAATTTTTCTTAGAGGAGTAGATTTTTTTATAAAATAGTTGACGTTTCTTATAAAATACATTTTTTTTATAGAACATTTAATTGTTCTTATTAAAAAACTTGTAATTTTGTTAGAAGAGTAGATTTTTTATAAAATGGTTGAATTTTCTTAAAAAAGATCATATTTTTTTATAGAAAATTTAATTGTTCTTTTAAAAAAACTTGTAATTTTGTTACAGAAATAAAATTTTTATAAAATAGTTTAAGTTTCTTTTAAAAAACTTGTAATTTTCATAGAGAAGAAGATTTTTTTATGAAACATTTTATTGTTCTTATAAAAAAAAAACTTGTAATTTTCTTGGAGAAGCTTTTTTTCAAAGAAAATAAATGAAATTTCGTTATTAAAATAAATGTTTCTTATAAAACAGTCAGTCAATTTTTCTTATAAAAGAGTCGATTTTTATAAAAAAACTAATTTTTTACTCTAGATAATCAATCGTGAACAATTAAATTTTTCCTCCGGACAATCGTGAAAAAAATCCCTCATTATACAGGGCGAACCGAACCGTTCGAACCGCTTCGAATTCGAGAATTTCGTGTCGTCGCGCCGTTAAAAAACAAATCGCCGATTAGAATTAATAACGAACGAAAGATTTGTTAAAATAGATGCATCGAACACGCCACGATCTTCGAAAATAATAGAAATAAACGTAATAATAATAATAAATAATAACCCTTTTCGATGGCCGTTTCTCACGAAACGCTCCGTACAATTTTACTACTTTAATGTTTTTGATATTAATCTTGATATTAATGTTGATATTAATTTTTTAGAGGTAGGAAAAGCGCTATTCGATTCTGTAATTTCGTTTTCCCTGGATAGACGGACGCCTCTGGATTATTGTGAACAAACGATAATTTTCGTACGATTTTCGATGTTTTATTCGTGTACGTTTTTTTTTATTTTAATTGAATTCCGTAGACGATTTGGACGTTTCTGGATAATCGTGAACAATTAGTTTTTTTTTCTCTGGAAAACTGTGAACAATTAATTTTTACTATGAATAATCGGGTATAATGAATTTTTTTCTTCGGATAATTAAGAACAATTAATTTTTTTCTCTGGATAATCGAGAAGAATTCATTTTTTCTCCGGATAATCGTACACAATTAGTTCTTTTTCTTTGGATAATCGTGAACAATTAATTTTTTCTCTATTGATAATCGTGAACATTTAATTTGTTTTCTCTGGAAAACAGTGAACAATTCCTTCTTTTCTCAGGATAATCGTGAACAATTAGTTTTTTCTCTGGAAAACTGTGAACAATTAATTTTTACTATGAATAATCGGGTATAATGAATTTTTTTCTTCGGATAATTAAGAACAATTAATTTTTTTCTCTGGATAATCGAGAAGAATTCATTTTTTCTCCGGATAATCGTACACAATTAGTTCTTTTTCTTTGGATAATCGTGAACAATTAATTTTTTCTCTATTGATAATCGTGAACATTTAATTTGTTTTCTCTGGAAAACAGTGAACAATTCCTTCTTTTCTCAGGATAATCGTGAACAATTAGTTTTTTCTCTGGAAAACTGTGAACAATTAATTTTTACTATGAATAATCGGGTATAATGAATTTTTTTCTTCGGATAATTAAGAACAATTAATTTTTTTCTCTGGATAATCGAGAAGAATTCATTTTTTCTCCGGATAATCGTACACAATTAGTTCTTTTTCTTTGGATAATCGTGAACAATTAATTTTTTCTCTATTGATAATCGTGAACATTTAATTTGTTTTCTCTGGAAAACAGTGAACAATTCCTTCTTTTCTCAGGATAATCGTGAACAATTAGTTTTTTCTCTGGAAAACTGTGAACAATTAATTTTTACTATGAATAATCGGGTATAATGAATTTTTTTCTTCGGATAATTAAGAACAATTAATTTTTTTTTCTGGATAATCGAGAAGAATTCATTTTTTCTCCGGATAATCGTACACAATTAGTTCTTTTTCTTTGGATAATCGTGAACAATTAATTTTTTCTCTATTGATAATCGTGAACATTTAATTTGTTTTCTCTGGAAAACAGTGAACAATTCCTTCTTTTCTCAGGATAATCGTGAACAATTAGTTTTTTCTCTGGAAAACTGTGAACAATTAATTTTTACTATGAATAATCGGGTATAATGAATTTTTTTCTTCGGATAATTAAGAACGATTAATTTTTTTTTCTGGATAATCGAGAAGAATTCATTTTTTCTCCGGATAATCGTACACAATTAGTTCTTTTTCTTTGGATAATCGTGAACAATTAATTTTTTCTCTATTGATAATCGTGAACATTTAATTTGTTTTCTCTGGAAAACAGTGAACAATTCCTTCTTTTCTCAGGATAATCGTGAACAATTAGTTTTTTCTCTGGAAAACTGTGAACAATTAATTTTTACTATGAATAATCGGGTATAATGAATTTTTTTCTTCGGATAATTAAGAACAATTAATTTTTTTCTCTGGATAATCGAGAAGAATTCATTTTTTCTCCGGATAATCGTACACAATTAGTTCTTTTTCTTTGGATAATCGTGAACAATTAATTTTTTCTCTATTGATAATCGTGAACATTTAATTTGTTTTCTCTGGAAAACAGTGAACAATTCCTTCTTTTCTCAGGATAATCGTGAACAATTAGTTTTTTCTCTGGAAAACTGTGAACAATTAATTTTTACTATGAATAATCGGGTATAATGAATTTTTTTCTTCGGATAATTAAGAACGATTAATTTTTTTCTCTGGATAATCGAGAAGAATTCATTTTTTCTCCGGATAATCGTACACAATTAGTTCTTTTTCTTTGGATAATCGTGAACAATTAATTTTTTCTCTATTGATAATCGTGAACATTTAATTTGTTTTCTCTGGAAAACAGTGAACAATTCCTTCTTTTCTCAGGATAATCGTGAACAATTAATTTGTTTTCTCTGCAAAACAGTGAACAATTATTTTCTCTCAGGATAATAGTGAACAATTAATTTTTTTCTATTGAAAACTGTGAACAATCATGTTCTCTTTGTATAATTGTCAACAATTAATTCTTTTTCCAAGGATAATCGTGAACATTTTTAATTCGTTTTCTCTGCAAAACAGTGAACAATTATTTTTTTCTCCGGATAATCGTGAACAACAACGAATTTTTTTAACGGAACCGCTAAAATCTAACGTCCCGTATCGATCGAATCGGCTCTTTATTCGGAAATAGGAAAAAAAAAAGATATTAGAAAAACAAATGAGTGTATAATTTGGACAAATACGAAACGTAGATTAGATAAGGGAGCACAAATTGATAGCGGTAAAAGTTACCCTTCCAATCGTTTAACGACGACATTTTTATCGGTACGGGGTGGCCCCGACAAAAAAAATTCTCTTCTGTTCACGCGTATCCAAAGAAAAAAAATTAAGTGTTCACAGTGTTCCACAGAAAAAAATCATTGTTCACGATTATAAAGAGAAAAAATTAATTGTTCACGATTATCTAGAGAGAAAAAAAATGCATTGTTCACAGTTTTACAGAGAGAAAAATCATTGTTCACCATTTTCCAGAGAAAAAATGTATTGTTCACAGTTTTCCATAGAAAAAAATCATTGTTCACGATTATAAAGAGAAAAAATTAATTGTTCACGATTATCTAGAGAGAAAAAAAATGCATTGTTCACAGTTTTACAGAGAGAAAAATCATTGTTCACCATTTTCCAGAGAAAAAATGTATTGTTCACAGTTTTCCATAGAAAAAAATCATTGTTCACGATTATAAAGAGAAAAAATTAATTGTTCATGATTATCTAGAGAGAAAAAAAATGCATTGTTCACAGTTTTACAGAGAGAAAAATCATTGTTCACCATTTTCCAGAGAAAAAATGTATTGTTCACAGTTTTCCATAGAAAAAAATCATTGTTCACGATTATAAAGAGAAAAAATGCATTAATAAAATCAACAATTTTTTATTGAAAATTTCGACAAAATCAACATATTTTTTTCAAATTCATTTTTTATTAAAAATTAATTAATTTCCAGAGCGAAACGTTACGATTAAAAAAAACGTCACTTTTCCAAAACTTTAACCAAAAAAAAACAACCAACATTTTCTTAAAAATTTACCAAAAAAAAAATAAATTCATTCACTTATTTCTTACTTTCAGTTATTTTAAATCCGAAAATCGAAAATTTAAGAAACCCCAATTAAAAAAAAAATATACAAAATCCACCCTCTATTTAATAAAAATCCCAAAACAACAAACTTTCATTCCTTTTTTTAAAAAAAAAAACCGGTGGCAATTTATTTTTTTTCGAACGATTTTTCTTTTTTAACCGAGCCACCCTGTACATAATAAATACATTGAATATTAAAAGAGCCATCTTTCTATCAAACGATATCATCGAAAAAAAAAAAAGCCATTATTGTGGATCGACGAGCCCTTAATTTCGCCCTTTTGTCGTCCAATGACGAACCGATAAAAAGGGCGGAAGGGCGGAAGGGTCGCCCCACCCCCCTCGACGATACTAAACACCCCGCATTAATAATATATTCGCCCCTTTTCGCCGGTTGCACCGGGACGGCGTTTTTTATTTTTACCGTGTCGAACGCTTCGCTCGAATCGACGAATACGGAATCAAAAATAAAGTGTTCACAAGTTTCCAGACTTATTAAGTTTTGACTAAAATTGTTATTTTAATGTCGGACGTTTTTCCAAATTCGAATGATAATAAGTGGGATAAAACGAAAAAACCTGGAATTTTATTGAATTTAATTAATAAACCGAATAATTGAGGCCTCAAATAATAAAAACGAAGAAGAAATTTCGTCGGCAATTACACACAAGATATAAAAAAGCATATAGTGAGTTTCTAAAAATCTATTACGTTTTTTTGGGGGGAATTTATTTTATTGCGGTTGGTACAATTGTGAAAATTGACAGTTAAAAAACGTCACCGACAAACAAAAATCCCTGATTCGAGTTTTGAAATAACCAACACTTAAGTTATTATCTTTTATTGGAATATTAATATTACCAAAAATTACGACTTAAAGGAAGTTTCTACAAAAAATATTTGAAAGTTCGCTATTTTTACACTATTTTTAAAGGTTTTTTTGTTACATTTATTATATATACACGTATTGAAAAAAAAATGTTTGAGAACATTAATTACGATTTTTTTTGAGGGGAATTAAGTTTTTACAGTTGGCACAATCGTCAAAAGTGACGGATAAAAACGGCACTGACTCGAGAGTTGAAACGGCCAACACTTAAGTCAGCAACTTTATTATAACATTAACATTATTAAACGGAATTAAAAAAAAAAAACTAAACCGAAAAAAATAAAACGCGCAACGAAAAGGAGCGTCCCCGCGAAATTTCAAACAGAACCAACATCCCCAAAAAAAAAAAAATAACCCACCTCTAAAATCGCCGAAATTAATTTAAAACCGTAAATCTGGTAACTCTCTCGCCGCCGCTGTTTCGATTTCACGCATTTCTGGTTGCCTAACCCGTTCGAAAAAGACAAAGTACCGCCGGTGCGGTACCACTTCTGAGGTAATTAGAAGCCGTAAAAGGCGGCACAAAGGGGCCGCCGGCCCCCCCGGCCCCCCCGCCCTCACTGGATTTATTGGACGTTTATTGAGAGAGAAGCGGCGGGCAGCGGCGCAGGCGAACGGGGGGGTCGACGGTGTAAACGGGCGGGGCGCGAAAGGGGGCTTTTGGGGGGGAATTATTTTCTCGGTCGATGGTTTATTTATTTCGATTACGAATTAGTTTTATTGTTTCGAAGTGCTGCGGCGATTTGTTTATTTTGTTTTTTTTTTAGTAACAATTCTTAAGAAATTAGTATTATAATTAACGATAACAGAATAAAGGCGACGATAACTAAAGCGTAAGTTATTTCAACTCGCGCATCGACGGCCATATTTGATCCGTCACTTTTAACGATCGTGCCAACCGTAAAAAAAGACAAATTCCCAAAAAGTTACTAAAAACTGTCAAATTAAGAAAGTTTAAACTCCCCAAAAAAAAAATAAAAACGGTAGAACTCGAATAAAACGTTACTTCCCAATGTTTTCTTAGTTTTCTCGAAACCGACGATAATAATCAAATCTTTCGAAACGAGCCAGATGTTTTTCTCGAACGAGACTTTCTAGTTAGTTAACGAACCGGCCGTTCGTTTAATGCGGCGCTCTATTAACCCCCCCCCCCCGCCCGTCCCCTGCTCTCCCAGTAAATTTCGAACGCAGGAAAAGAGAAGAAGAGCGGCGCGCGGCCTGCTTCGTCTAAAAGTCCCGCGAAACGAGCTAATTTAACTTAATTACTGTAAATATTCGTTTAAAGATCGAATAGATCATCCACGGTCCGTTCCTAACAATCCACTGACAGCAATTAACAGAAACTCGAAACACGTGCGCCGCCATTACGCCACCAAATCGAAATATTAATTCGACTAATTGGGGAGGAAGAAGAAGAACGAGGAAAAAAAAAACGAAAAAAAACGAAGAAGACTAAGCGACAGATCGCCGCGATGTCTGAATAGTAAAGGGCCGCCGCCGGTCGTTTGTTACGGGAAATCGGGCGTAGCGCGCGCCGCTGTTCAGCTGTTTAGCGGGCCGCTCGTATGTCACCCGTTTCCGACGTGCGGGGGGGGGGCGAGGAGGCCGCGGTCCTTCGACGTTTTTTCGAGAAAACGTGCGAAGGAAAATTTAGTTATATGTTTTTTAAACCCCTTTTTTTTATCGTTTATTAGAGTTGTACGTTTTTTTTTCGTAACTGTTTTTAGTAACTTCCAAAATGTTGGGAATTTGTTTTTTTACGGTTGGCACGATCGTCAAAAGTGACGGATCAAAAATGGCCGTCGATGCGCGAGAGTTGAAATAACTTACGCTTAAATTATTATCGTTTATTGGAATATTAATTTCTTAGAAACTATTTTACCAAAAGTATGACTTAAAGTAAATTTCTACAAAAAAACATTTGAAAGTTCGCTATTTTTACACAATTTTTAACGTTTTTTGTTGTTACATTTATTTTATACACACTTATTAAAAAAATGTTTGAAAACTTCTATTACGTTTTTTTTTTTTGGGGAAATTCCATTTTTCACAGTTGGCACAATTGTTAGAATTAATAATTAATACGCGAGCGTTGAAACAACCAACACTTAATATTTATTATATTTTCGAAAATCATCCGAAATTCTATTTTTTTTTCAATATTTACATAAATTTTTCATTTGAATCATCATTCGATTCGTTCGAAACACTCGAAATAACCGCCCCGTAGTACAAATAAACCCATAAAATCCCTTAAACATGGTCTAAATATCAAATAGACAAATTATATTATGATTTTTTTTTTTTTTTCATTTTTTTTTCCGAGCTTCGGCCGGATTTTAGAGCTACTAAAACCTTTTCGAAGATGGTGTCGGCGAATCGACACTACAAAGAGCACCGGTCAACAATAAAATTCTACGCCGTATTAAAATATCGACCAGCGGCGGCGCCCGAGTCGGGCGTAAAAGGGAAACGAGGAAAAAAAAAATTGCGGAAATCGGGGTTTTCCGGCCGTTCGCCCTGTATAATATTTTTTTTTTTTTTTTTTTTTTTTTTTTTGATTGACGATTTGTGTGAATTGGATTTTTTATTTAAAAAAAAAAATTGGATTTAATGTTGAAAATTACAGTTGAAAGTTGAAATTTGAACTGAAATATTGAGAAATTTGGACTTTAAATTCAAAATTTAATCTGTAATTCGGACCCAAATCCTAATTTTTTTTTTAAACGAAACGAAATTCGATATTCCCTCAAATTTTCTTTAAAATTCCAATTTATAATTTAGAATTCCGATTTATAAATCTAAAATTCCGACTTATAAATCGAAATTCTAGCTTATAAAACTCGCAATATATATAATTATTCGATGAACTCATTTTAAAATTCTAATTCGCAATCTCTAGATTTCCAAAATTTCGATTTATAAATTGAAATTCTAACTTCTAAATTAGAATTATGACTTATAAATTGAAATTTCGACTTCTAAATCGAAATCCTGATTTATAAAACTCGGAACATCTAAAATTCAGATATAATTTACTTTAAAATTCCAATTTATAATTTAGAATTCCGACTTATAAATCTAAAATTCCGACTTATAAAATTCAAAGTATCTAAAATATTCGAACTTATAAAACTCGGTATCAAAACAATTTTAATTCCCCCAAATTTTCCAGTTCCAGCAACACTACAACCGAAAATTTCCCAAAACTTCCCTTCTTCTACCAACACCGCAACTCGAAATTCCCCCAAATTTCTTTCCAGTTCTACCAACACCGCGATCCGAAATTCCCCCAAATTTTTTTCTAGTTCTACCACAATACTACAACCAATAATTCCCCCAAATTTTCTAGTACTACCAACACGACAACCAAAAATTCCCCCAAATTTACTACTTTTGCCAACACCGCAACCAAAAATTCCCCAAAAATTCTTCTTTTTTGGCCGCCGCCGTCGCTGCTTGGGCCTCCGACTCGTTAGCACGGCCGGTAATTACGGGCCCGCCCGCGCCCCTCTTCTTCTTCTTTTCTTAATTTAATTGATATGGTGTTGTCTTTGTTCGATTCTCGGGCGGCCGGTGGGCGATTTCCTCGCTTTTAATAGAACACCCAGATCGACCGTCGGTCTCTTTGATCCTTTCGCGCGGCCCCTTCGATATATATACAGGGCGTCGCCCGAAACGTGGGAAGATACGTTTCGTCCTCCTCCTGTATATATATATATATTTATATGTGTGTGTTTCGGGGAAAAGTTCCGTCGTTCGCGTTTTATAAGTCCGAATTCTAAGTTTAAAAGTCGGAATTTTAGATTTATAAGTCGAAATTCTAAGTTTATAAGTCGGAATTTTAGATTTATAAGTCTGAATTCTAAGTTTATAAGTCGGAATTTTAGATTTATAAGTCGGAATTCAAAGTTTATAAATCGGAATTTTAATTTATAAGTCGGAATTTCGGAAATCTAGAAATTGCGAATTAAAATTCTGAAACGAGTTATTCGAATAATTAGAATTTATGATTTTTATAAGTTAAAATTTCGACTTATAAATTAGAATTTTAAATTATAAATCTGACATTTTAGGAGTTTACGATTATAAATATTAGAATGTCGTATCGCATCGGTACTATTTTACTTGTAATTTCGAAAATTCCGAGAATTACAAATCAGAATTCCGATTTATAAATCGAAATATTTCGGAATTCTATTTTATAAGTCGGACTTTCTCATAAAATAAAAATTACAAGCACTTCCGTTAAACAATAAATAAAAAAAGCAGTAAAACGAAAACACGAAGAAAAAAAAATCCCCCCCCCCCAAAAAAAAATCCACGATTAAATCATTTTTCTCGAAAAAAAAATCCCGACATTTAAAAAATCGCAACCCGCCTCTCGCGGAAAATTAATTAATAAATTCTTCGTTTATTAATTATTCAAAACGCGCCCGTTAATTATTTAACGCTCAATTAATAAATACACGAATATAAACGTCTTATTACCGTTAATTTATTTAATAAGGATTGTTCAATAATTTATGTTAATTATACACGTCGCGGGTTTCACTTATTTCAACGATAATGTTTTCCTTAAAAACGATTATTTTTATTGAAACGCGGTTTCGCGACCGCCGGCGCCATCTGTGAGAGAATAACGGCACTTCGGCGTGAATTGTGTTGCGGACTTTCGGGGGCCCGAGAAACGTACTTTCGTAATTCGCCGATAGACGGCGATTCGGGCGGGCGCCATCTATCAGCGAGCGGCCGAACGATGAATTTTTTTTGAGGGAATTCTATGATTCGTTACTGTTAAAAGTCGATAGAGGTCGCTACTTGTATTCGATTTCGTTTTCTTATGGTTTTTTTTTTTTTTTTTTTTTTTTTTTTTTTTTTTTTTTTTTGGTTAATTTTTGGTTTTTACGTGTTTTCGTTTAATAATTTTTAATGTTCCGGATGATTTTGAGTAGTTTATGAAAAAAAATTGTTACGAACATTTTCATAAGTTTTTGGGTTTTCAAAATTTATATTACGTCACATTTTTCAAAATTGCGCTACTTTTTTAAATATCCCGGAAAATAAATCGATATTCCGATTTTAAATAAATTAAACAACCCAAATTGACATACCTCGAACCGATTAATCGAAATTTAATCGAAATAATAATAATAACGTAATCGAAAAAAAAAAAAAAAAAATGTTCGATTACCGCGTGTTTCTCTTATTAAATTGCCGAGACGAGACAAAAGCCAATCACATCGATTATTTTATAAAAATTATTAAATAATCGGTCTCGTCCTTCGTTCCAATCGAAAAACGTTCGGAGACAGCGGCGTCGCGAAAGGGGACACGAAGAGGAAAAAAATCGATTGCGAGGCGGAAATTGAGGGAAAATCGAGATTTCGAGAAAAATTTGGAATGAAAAAGAATCGAAAAAGTAAATCGATTTTTTTTTTTAATTTGCGTTATTGTTTTTAAAATTGCGTTATTTTTTATAATTACGTTACTTTTTTGAAAACGCGTTACCTTTTTTATATCAAAAAGGATCGAAACTTTGAATAAAAAATCGAAAAAATAAATAGAATTTTGGACAAAATTTTGTAAAAATTGAGAGTGAGCAAAAATGATGAAAAAATGGAAAAGAATCGAAATTTTGAATAAAAATTGAAAAGAAAATCGATTTTGAGTCGAAAATTCGCTTCTTTTTTTCGAATTATTTTCGCAATATTTTGATTTTTTTCAATATTTTTTTCAAAATTCCATTCATTTTTTCGAATTCATATTCAAAATTTCGATTCTTCTTCATTTTTCCATCAATTTTGCTCAAAATCTCGATATATTTCTCAATTTTCGGCCCAGAATTCGAATTTTTATCTAAAAAATCGAAAATACGAATCGAATTTTGAAAAATTGATAAAAAAATCGATGATGAGTCAAAAATTAAGGAAAAAAAAATCGAATTGACAAAATTTTGAGAAAAAAAATCGAAACTTTGAACAAAAATAATGAAAAAAATCCGAAAAAACGACACGAATTTTTGCCAAAATATTTAAAAAAAATCGAGAAAAATGTAAGACATTGTCCTAAAAACGCAACAAACAAAAAACCCGAACTTAATAACAAAAAAATTCCAAACAAACGAATCGAAACCAAAAAAAAAAAAAATATATTTTCGGAGACCCCTTCGGCCGCGCTTGGGCGCCGCCCCTGCCGTCCTCCCCCTCCCTCCCCCCCTTCTCCTCTTTTCAATTGTTTCGAATATCGTAATGATGACGTACGTGATCGTTTACGTTTCAGGGCCGACTGGATTATTTCGCCGGGTAATTTTCGAAACGTCGCCGCCCCCCTCAGACCCGAAAGAATTACGGAACGTTCCGTCGTCGGGAAAAAAATTGTTTAGAAGCGAACAAAGATCATTATGATAATTATCGGAAATCGGGCGAAAAAATGTATGTTTGAAATCGATAAAAAAATCGCTAAAAAAATCGCTTTAAAAAGTCGTGAAGTAGCTCAGAAATTATTAGAATTGGAAAAAAAAAAATAGTAAATCGGGCGAAAATATTTTTTAAAATCGCTAAAAAAAATCGCTACAAAAATCGGTAAAAAATCGAAAAACTGATATAACCATTAAAATAAAATAAATAAATATCCTTTCGAAAATCAAAAATTAAAAAAAAAACAAAATATTAAATCGTTAAAAAAATCATACGTAATCATTAATTTTATATCTCTTAGCATTATGCGGACTGCTTCTTCCCAATTCTCTTTTGTTTTTGTCATTAGCTCAATCAGATTCTCTGTTGTTGTGTTCTCTCCTAGCTGTAATGTAGTGGTCTACATTACCGATGTTTGCATTCCAGCCATTTTTTCAAATTTTTGATTAGTCCTTTTGTCCGTTGCCCATTTTTCTATTGATCTTATTCTTATTTCTGTCGCTGTTTTTTGCTGTTGGTTTCTGTACATTTCATTTCTTTCTGTAGTGCAACTGTGGAAACAGTTTTATAAGCGGCTGCAACTCTAATCAGTGTCTTGCGTTGAGTCTTCTCTAGTGGCAAGCGATATATATTTCCTTATTTTCAATGCGTCCGTCCATATGGGTGCTCCGTATAGTAGCACTGGGTGCGCTACTCCACAGAGTACGGCTCTTTTGTGCTACTGCTTGGTCCTCCTATCCTGGGCATTAGTCGTGACAACTTACCGATTTTTTCCTCTGCTTTTTGAGCTGTCTTTCTTGTGTGCTCACCGAACTCATTGCGTTTGTCGAAATAGACCCCCAGGTATTTGACGCACTATCTTTCTACGTTTTCTATCTCGAATTTCCTTTTTTCAGTGATGATCACCGCCTCCGTTTTCTCTGGTGCGCTAGTGTCAATTCATTTTGCGCCATCCATCCGCTGATGTTTTCTAAGTTTTCATTCGTGTTCCTTATTAAATCACTCACTTGGTTGCTCTGTCTGCTGTTACCACTAACGCTAGGTCGTTTCGATCTCGGTTATGTTTTGCCATCTGAATGAATATTACTGGGAAAAATCTTTGAAATGACAGGTGATTTACAGTTGACGAAAGTGCTAAAAACAATGCTATCGAATAGAAGGTTTTATGTAGAGTTCCAAGGATCAAGAAGCCGCTGGAGGAACCAGAAGAACGGCCTTCCCCAAGGTAGCGTGCTCGCACCCATGCTCTTCAATGTGTGTATACCAACGACCAACCAACCGGCCCAACAACAAGAAGCTTTATCTACGCCGATGACGTAGCTATCACCTGCCAGTCAAAAAACATCGCAGAGATAGAGGGCCGAGCCCGAATCCAGCAAAGACGCAGACATGCCTATTCCATCTCAATAACCGACAGGCGAGAAGGGAACTGCAAATAGAGTGGAATTCAGTTAGACTGCAACACTGCCCAAACCCAGTCTATCTAGGGGTTACATTGGACCGCTCCCTCGCCTATAAGAAGCATATCGATAAAACCAAGGCCAAAGTCAACACCAGAAACGGCATTCTCCGTAAACTGACTAACGCTCGTTGGGGGGCGAACCCTAACGTCCTGCGCTCCTCGGCCGAATATGCATCTCCCGTATGGCAGAGATCAGCACACGCCCATAGGCTGGACCCTGTCCTGAACGACACGTGTAGATTAATAGCGGGATGCCTAAAACCCACCAACCTTGACCAACTTTACATGCTAGCCGGAATCGCACCCCCACAAATACGGAGGGAAACCCTAGCCATGGCCGAACGACAAAGACAATGCGACGACACCAGACATCCTCTGTATCGACATATACCAGTAGCGGCCAGACTAAAATCTAGGCGAAACTTTATACAATCTACACAGCCCCTCACTGCCTCTAAAATTGCCACCAAGGAGGTAAGATGGGAACAGTGCCTAATAGACACCACGACACTCCAACCTGGAATCCAAAAGAAAAACTTGTTGCAGGTTCGGACCTAGACTGGGATACCTGGAAGACCCTCGACCGACTCCGATGTCAAATGGGGAGATGCAAGACCAACCTCGTGAAGTGGATGAGGCAGCCTGTGAATGCGGAGAGGCCCAGTCAATGGAACACCTCCTATCGTGCCAATCCCTACAAGCCCCATGTACCCTCCGGGACCTATGGATGTGCAATGAAAATGCTGTGATATGCGCCAGACACTGGAGTGATATATGATCATTTATAGCTGTATATATTTGTAGTTCAGACACGATTAAATACATAAATCTGAATGAATGAATCTTTCTCTAAGATATTCTGCTATAATATTAAGAAGATATTTAGATATTCCTTCCCTTCTTCTCTAGCTTTCCTAGTATAAGGTTGCAGCTCGCTGTGTTAAACGCGTTTCGTACGTGTCTATAGTGTGACTAGCACATTCCAGCTATTTTTCCGCTTGTCAGCTATATTTAGTACTGATGTTTGGTCAGTCCTCCCCCTTTTCTTTTCATTCGTTTTCTAGTCTTTCTTTAACTAACTAGAGACTCGTATAGTTTGCTCATTGTGTTCAGCAGGCACAACGGCCTATATGTGTTTGGTTTTGTTTTTGGTATTAATATTTATCTTAGCTCTTTAGGAAAAAACGTTTGCGTTATAATAAGTCATTCATTGAACACCTTTTTTAATAACCAATGAACGTTCAGCTTTGCTGTTTCTTTCAGAGCTTCTGTGGTGATTCCATCGAGTCCCGGTGGTGCCTTCCCGTTTTTCATATTTTCTAATGCTTTCCGGATTTCTGATTCGGTGAAGGGTGGTGGTGGGGCTATTTATTATTACTCGTTGATGATTTCCTGTTACATAATGTTTTTTCTTTGTTTTTCGGCTGGGAAATAGCTCTCTTATGATTCTGTTTTTCCTATTTTTTTCATAACTATTTTGTAACCATTTATCTCCCCATTGCTGTTTCTTTGAAATTCTTATTTGTTTTTTTAGTACCTTCTTTTCGTTCTTGTATTATTCTTCCATGGCGATTTATTTGTTTTTCTTCTTTCGTTACCGTTTTAGCTTTTAACAGTCTCGTGCAATGTCTTCGTATACTTGTACATTGTATTTTTTGGTTCCACCAGTACGGTATGTATCATTTTTTTCCCATTTGGTTTTAATAATTGGCTGTTTGTATATAGGCTTCTTTTATAATATTACCACATATTTCTTGTTCGCGTACCATGTTATTTAGTCTTAGTTCTACACTTGTTCTGAAAGTACGTCACTTTTAGTCTTGCGAAGAATTTTCCTTTAGCATTTCAAGTAGTTTTCCAAATCGTTCATGTACCGTTTCCACGTTATTAACTCCTTGTTTATCTATGTCCATGGGAAGTAGGTAGACGGCACTACTACTCTCTGTACTTTCTCTCTTATTCGTCCTAGTTTTGGCTGTTTGTATGAGGTAATCACATTGTCCCTCATTTCCTGTCATTAGATCGTTTGGACCTTCATATTTTACGGACAGCTTGTCCAATTATGTTGCTTCCACCTGCTGCTGGCCGCTGAGTCCTGAGTCGCTAGAGCAGCACACACCTATAATAGTTCAAAACATGAGTGCATTTAAAAGCGGTGTGGAGAAAATGATGGGCTGCGGCGGTGGCGCCGATTTTCCTCAAGCCGATTGAACTAGAAGCAGAAGAAGAGGAAGAAGGTGGATTTGTGATTAAAAAAATGGCAATACGTTTCTATTTGTATTATATTGAATAAAAAAAATAAATCTCTTATTATTGGTTTAATTATGGATGCATGCATAGGCAACCAACATTACGCTACAACGTAAAACGGTCGGTTGTCTATGCAGCAATTAAAAGTGTGGACTCCACAGTGCCGGCGTCAGCGGTGACGCTCGCTGGATTTCTGGAGGATGGGCCTCAAAAGCCCCATTTTTTTAGAGGCCACTTTTTAGAGGCGGCTCTTCCCCAAGAATCAAGGCTCGCGAACCATTTTCCAAGACCACTTTTCCAAAAAAAAACCATCAACGACACTTTTAAGGCCATTTTCAAGGTCGGGGGGCGGCGGAGGCGGCCATTTTCCAAGACCATTTTACAAAGGCTGCTCTTCCACAAGCATTAAGGCCACTTTCAAGCCCCATTTCAAGGCCGGGGGCGGTGGTAAAGAAAATTTTCCAAAGCCATTTTCCGAGGAAACTTTTCCAAAACCACCAAGGTCACTTTAAAGGCCAGTTTCAAGGTCAAATTTGAGCCAGAATCCGCCTTGTGTCACTACTCGTGTGGGTCTACCAGTATCGCGTAGTTTCCTTGTCCTGCTTATTTCTCTCGATTCTTCCTTCTATTCCTGCTATTTCCGTGGCCATTTCTCGTCTAGAATCTCAGTATCTCTTGATAGTACCGTTTCTATTTTCTTTGTCATTTGGAGTCTTCTCTCTTCGTATTCATTTTCGATGATATCTCCTATTCCTACTTGGACCGCTCTAGTTTCTGTCTCCTTTTCTAGCCTTATATTTCCCCACTATCATATCTACTTTTTTCCACCCTTTATTAATATCTTTTATCTGTCTTGCCAATTTTTGCACCATACTTTTTATTTCTGTCTTTGTCTTTGAGCTGGCCTCTGTGTTAAGTTTCCTAGTTTCTCGATAGTTTTCCTAAGTTCCCGTAATCCCCTTTTATAATCTCTTCAATCTCTTTTTCCTCTGCGTCTTCGGCTAGATTTATTTTGTAGCTGTCTCTGACAATTTGGTATTTGTTTGCGAGTTGGTAACGGTTGTTCGATCCAGTTTATCTATTTACTTTTTCGCTTATTTCTATTTCTATACTTAGGAACAGTTACGTCTAGTTTCTTCGTTTCTTCTCGTTCCTTTGTTCCGGCGTTTTATTACTGCTCCTTCTGTCCTCATCCTTCCTCCCTCGATATCTGCGTCTGTTGTGAGTTGTCCTGGAGTAAACCAGCATTCTCCTGCTGCTATCTGGTGGCGTTCGAGTTATAGAATCTCTTCTCTTGAAAGGGTCATTCGAAGCACCTTCTAGGCTAATTAATACCCTGTCTTCTGTTCGTCTTCACTTCCCATTTCATTTCCTCTAGGTCCCTTATTTTATTTTGATTTTTGTTAATATTATCATCATCTGTATTCGTATTCATTTCTGGATCTTTTTCTTTTTTATTAGTGTTTACGTTCATTTTTATTCACACGAGTAGGGTAGAATTACTTACAGTCGACTGCAGCAAGTTAATTTTAAATTTTTTAAACGATCCGAGATTAAAACAATCGGTACAAGCGAGACGCATTTAGGCCCGTCGGTCGGCCAAGATCGGCCGTAGGAGAAACGCGCCGATGACACCCGAACGGTGCCGAAACGTATTAAATAGGCGATGATCGCTTTTAGGGATTTCTTTATCGGGTACGACGAGCCCGTTTTTTGGAAAAAATTAATAAAAAAAACTGATCTTTCGGTTTGGAATAGTTTTCGATTTTTGGTTAATAAAGTTGCGGAAGTGGTTGTTAGAAAAATACTCGGATGAGCTGTCATAATTTTTTTTTTTTTTTCGAAAAATCGAAGAAATTTCGCTAATTTGTCGAAATTTGAAGAAATCCAACTTCTTTTGATTGAAGTTTCAACTTTTCTTTGTTACAATACAAAAAAACTCTTTTTAGTTTCTTTAGTGAAAATTTGATGAGGTTTCAATCTTTTTGGTGAAAATTTGAAGAAAAACCAACTCTTTTGGATGAAATTTTACTTTTTACTTCGATATTTTACCTTTTTTTTTTTTTATCTTACTAATTATACAACCAGCAATGTACATTTTTCGCGTTTCGAAAGTGTTCGCTAAAAAAACACTCGCGCTGTCTGTCATTTTTTTGTTCCGCCATGTTTGTTTATCCGTCATTTCACGTGTATTCATTTAACTAACGTTTGTGTCATTTACATTACGTCTACCGTAAACGAAACAAACGAAAAAACGCCGCAAGGAACCGTCCTCGGGCCCAAAAACAAAACAATTTTCGACAGATGCCCGCGAAAACAATAAAATTGCTCCCGAAACAGTTGCAAAATTAAAAAAGAAGAAGAAATAATAATAATTTATTATTCGGAAGGAGGTTTTGCGGCGGCGGCCGAAAGTAATTTTTCCATCCGAAAACGACAAAATTACGTGTTATTTCGTCTATAATTAAATTTCGCGATTACGCAATTTCCGATTCGCGTGGGGGAGGCGGAACGAGCGACAAAAACAAAACAAAAAAAAAACCGCAAAAATTATAATCGTTAAAAGTGTTACGTGAAAGGGACACGCGATTCCCGTCCCCCTGTATAATAATACGTTTTAACGTAATACATGACAAAATAAAAAAATAAAAAACAACAATAAAATTAGGGAAGATAACGATGAATGTAAAAAAAACAAAGAAAATGCGAAAAAATAAACAAAAAAAAAGGAAATGCAAAAAAACGAACAAACAAAAAATCGGTACGAAAACTACATTTACATGAAAAAAACTTTGATGCATTCAAAAAAATCGACGAAGAAATAACAAGAAAAAATATCAAAAATGCAACAAATATTAATAGAATCTAACAAATGCAAAAAAAAACAAACAAAAAATCAACAAGAACTAAGAAAACAATAAAAAAATAGTCAAGAAAACCACAAATACAAGAAAAAAATACTAAAAGTTACCAATTTTTTTTTGTAAGACGAAAAAATAATGACAATTTACTCTAAACTTATTTAAAATTTCTATTCAGGTAAAGAACTACTTTTTGACGTTTAAAGTGACAGTTCTTCTTCTTTTTATCTACTAAATTAAAAGAAAATTGCTTTTTTAACGTTTAAAGTGACAATAAAAAAAAAAACTCTTTTTTAGATGAAATTTTAGTTTTTTTAGTCGAAATTTGTTGAAATTTAAATATTTTTGGTGGAAATTTGAAGAAAAACCAACTCATTTGGACGACATTTCACTTTTTACATCGAAATTTTACTTTTTTTTATCTTACTAATTATGCAACCTGTAATGCACATTTTTCGCGTTACTAAAGTATTTGCAAAAAAAACACTCGCGCGATCTGTCACTTTTTTGTTCCGCCATGTTTGTTTATCTGTCATTTCACGTGTATTGATTTAACTAACGTTTGTGTCATTTACATTACGTTTATAGTTTTTAATGTTATCAACTAAATTAAAAGAAAACTACTTTTTTGACGTTTAAAGTAACGATTCTTCTTCTTTTTCTTTTTTTATCTATTTCATTAAAAAGAAAACTGCTTTTTTGACGTTTAAAGTAAGAGTTCTTCTTCTAAACTAACGTAAATATTTAAGAAGAAGAGCGGCCACCGACTTTTTTTTCGATCCCAAAAACAAACAAACAAACCGACCCACGAAATAAAACCCGATCATTACAAAAATCCTTATTATTAAAAAAAAAACCCTTAATAATACACCCCCTCGTCGTTATCTCTCTTATATTTTTTTTTTTTCGTTTCGTTTCGTAGTAATTTTCTAAAAATACGAAACGATTAGGATCGCTTAAGCGACCGCTCGAAATTGGCCGTTTAAGCGACGAAAAGAAGAAGAAGAAGAAGAAAAGTCGTAATTACCACGAAATAACCCTATCGAAGTCGGCGTCGAAGGACCACGGAAAAAAAATTCGTGTCTCTGCGCTTTTAAAACGTCATTACGACGATTTAGGGACCGATTTTACAAATATTGATATTAAAGTGACCGTAGGGAGGGGAGAGGGGGGGGGGGCAGGTTGAGGTGGTGGACAGTGGCGTCGCGAAATCGAGAAAAAAATAATCAAATAAATAAATAAAAAATGCTCAACGATAAAAAAGAAAATGACGAAAAAGAACAACAAAAAATCAATAAAAATAATGAATACAACAAAAAACAACAAAATATCAGAAAACAACAACAACAACAACAACAAAGGAAAAAATAACAATAAGAATGCAAAAAACAAGAAAGCAACAAAGATAAAAAATAGGAATACATAAAAGCGATAATAAAACAAGAAAAATAAAAAAAAATTAACCGGAAAACAAAAAATGCTAAAAAAACTATAAATGAAACAAAATATCAAAAAATCAACAAAATCGTATAAAAACAAATTGAAAAAAATCAATACAAAAACGACAAATGCAAAAAAAAATAAAAGAAACCAGCAAATAAAAAATAATAACAAAAAAATGCAAAAAAAAAACAATAAAGAATCAAAAAAATAAAAAGACAAAAATCATTAAAACAACAAGAAAACTAAAAAAGAAGAAACTACAAAAAAACGTAAAAAAAATAAATCAAAACAACAACAAATAAAAAAAAACAATAAGAATGCAAAAAACAAGAAAACAACAGAAATAAAAAAATTTATTT
Organism: Hermaeophaga mercurialis; assembly: GCA_951812935.1. NCBI lineage: Eukaryota > Metazoa > Arthropoda > Insecta > Coleoptera > Chrysomelidae > Hermaeophaga > Hermaeophaga mercurialis. The sequence continues at coordinate 447,625 of OX638363.1, forward strand.
ATGGTCTTTTCTAGCGTTTTTTTTTTATTTTTTGGGCATTTCGTCTACTTTTTGTTTCTCGTTTGTTTATTCCTTTTATCGTTTTTTGTTGTTTTATTTCTGGTTTTCTTAATTATTTTTTTTTGCTTGTATCGTTTATATTTTTTCGTTTTGTTTTTTGTCGCTTTTACCGATTTTCTATGTATTTTTTGTTTTCATGTTAAATTTATTGTTTTTTTTTGGTTACTATTGTTGTTTTTTTGAGGCGTTTCTACTTTTTTTTGCTAATTTTTCGTTCTTTTTTGTAATTTTTGTCCTTTTTTGTTACTTTTATCGTTTTTTCTTGTATTATTTTTAATTTTTTTTATATTTTAATACGCTTCTTGAATATTTTTTCTAATTTTTCTAAAATTTTTCTAAAAAAAAGTGCGCGCCCGCCGCTGCCCGAACTCACAGATGGTTCGATTTGTTGGAAGGCAATAATAAAACAAATAATAATAATAATAATAATGGTAAAGGTAATGGCGTACTCGAGGGTATTATTAAGGGTTCGCCGCTCAATTTTCTTTCGACTCGTTTCGAAAAAAATAATCGAATGCTTTTTCATTGCGTTTATTGATTTCCCCCCTTCCCCCCCTTCGGCCCCCCGCGCGCCCCGCCCTTTGATCGAAGCCCGAAGTTGTGAAAATTGTTGGAATTTTGAAAAATCGGGAGAACGAATACTGCGAAAATATCGAAAATTGGCGAAAAATACAAAATCGATTAAAAATATTGAAAATTGATTAAAAAAAATTGCAAAAATACCAAAAAAATTGACAAAAAAAAAGTGGAATTTGACAAAAACTAATGAAATTGATTAAAAAAAATTGCAAAAATATTGGAAAAAAAAAACTAAAACCAAAACCTTCAAAAAAACAAGAGAACCGAAACAAGCATTTAAAAAAAAAATCCAAACAAGATCGAAAAAAAACGAAAAAAAAAAAACTTGTACGTGGAATTTAATTTAATCGGGCGCCCGTAAATAATTTAATTCGTAATTAAATTCGAATTCGAAAAGGCAGTGAAACACGTGATAAAAAAAGCAAAAATCCGAACCGAATAATATAAAAATATCTCTCGGATTTTTTAACGACTTTTTTTACGAACTCGACAATTTTTATCTTTTTTTTCGCCACCGAATTACCCGAATTTACGCAGCGGCGTACGTTCGCCCGTTTTTTGGGGGGGGGGGATTTTATTTTGTGCAATATTGCAATAAACAATGAAAAATACATCAATTTTAGTGCAATATTGCAGAAAACAATGGAAAATAAAAAAGTGCAATATTGCACTAAATACCTAAAAAAACGTAGATTTATTGTAATATTTTGAATAAACCAATGGAAAATTAATTAAAAAAAAAATTGTGCAATATTGTGTAAGAAATGAAAAATTCCAAAAAATACTTTAGTGCAATATTTCAGGAAACCATGAGAAATTTAAAAAAATTGTGCAATATTGCAGTGAGAAAGGAAAAATTCCAAAAAATATTAGTGCAATATTGAACTAAATATCGAAATATACGTAGTTTTTAATGCAATATTGATGGAAACAATGGTACGTTAAAAAAACTAGTGCAATATTGCACAAAACCTCGAAAAATACGTAGATTTTAGTGCCATATTGCAAGAAACATAGAAAAACTTAAAATACATTTTTACTGCAATATTGCACTAAACAATAAAAAATACTTGGATTCTAGTGCAATATTGCAGGAAATAATGGAAAATAATTTAAAAAATTAGTGCAATATTGCTGTAAGTAAATGAAAAGCTTAAAAAATTTTATTGCAATATTGCAGAAAACATCGAAAAATGCATAGATTTTAGTACAATATTGCAGGAAACAATGAAACATTTAAAAAATATTTTAGTGCAATATTGCAGGAAACAATATACATAGATTTTAGCGCAATATAGCACTAAGCAATATACTTAGATTTTAGTGCAATATTGTAACGACGAAGAAAAACTTAAAATACATTTTTACTGCAATATTGCACTAAACAATATACTTAGATTTTAGTGCAATATTGTAACGACGAAAACTTAAAAACGAAAACTTTTAAGGACGCCTCTTATTTTTCAAATTACAGGAAATTCCCGTTCTCGAAACACTAAAAAAAAAATCCATTGTCTCGATTGTTCATAATTTTTAATTGCGTTACCGCGAATTAATTAACAAACAAGTCGTTAACGATGTCGAATTTAACATCGAATTTTTCGTTTTACGACGTCCGGAGGGGGGGGCCGAGGCCCCCGAATTCTTCAAATGCCGTCCGTCAGTATTAAATTGTTTTTTAATTAGCGCGTTACCTTTTTTTCTTTTGACGTAAATTAAATAATTAATAATTGAGCCGTTAATTTGAGATTTTATCGAAATAAATGGGAGTTTTTTAAATTTCGGAATTTTGGATATTTACAATTGTGGGAATTTAAAGAGTTTATTTTTTTACATCAAAATTTCAAATTTTCGCTAAAAATATTCACGTTTTTGACAGATCGCGCGAGTGTTTTTTTAACAAACACTTTCGTAACGCAAAAAATGTGCATTGATAGTTGCATAAGTAGTAAGATAAAAAAAAACTAAAATTTCCATGTAAAAAGTAAAATTTCATCCAAAAGAGTTGGTTTTTCTTCAAATTTTCACAAAAAAGATTGAAATTTCAACAAATTTCGACTAAAAAAATTAAAACTTCATCTAAAAAAGAGTTTTTTTGTTTTGTAACAAAGAAAAGTTGAAATTTCGATCAAAAGAAGTTGAATGTCTTCAAATTTCGACAAATAAGCGAAATTTATTCGATTTTTCGATAAAAAAAATGAAATTCTGATGGAAATTGAAAAAATATTATAATTTTAATAAAAATATGACTTTAAAAACGATAAACGTAATATAAATTACGCAAACGTTAGATAAATAAATACACGTGAAATGACAGATAAACAAACATGGCGGAACAATAAAATGACAGATCGCGCGAGTGTTTTTTTAGCGAACACTTTCGAAACGCGAAAAATTTGCATTACGGGTTGCATAATTAGTAAGATAAACATAAAAAGTGTAAAATTTCGTCCAAAACCGTTGGTTTTTCTTCAAATTTTCATCGAAAAGATTGAAACTTCATTAAATTTTCACTAAAAAAACTAAAATTTCATCAAATTCGGACTAAAAAAACTAAAATTTCATCAAAAAAAAAAAGAATTTTTTTGTTTTGTAACAAATAAAAGTTGTAATTTCCTCGTGGTTCTTTTGTTTGTTGTAATGTTTTTTCGTTTTATTGTTTTTTTCTTCTGTATTTGGGTCGTCGCTATTATTTTTTTTGTTTTTCTTGTATTTTATTAGCTTTTCGATTTTAACTTTGTTTTTTTTTTGTATCGTTTTATTGTTTTTTCGCCTTTTCGTTATATTTTTCGTATTTGTTGTTTTCTCATTGAACGTTCTAATAATCGTTTCCCCGTTTTTTCTTCTTTTTTTTTTTTCGTACATTCGATCCGAACGCGCGATAAGAATAGAAAAAAAACCCGCCCCCCTTTCTTCCCCCGCCCCCCCCCTACTCGCCCGAAAACGAGGAGAAGACGAAAAGCCGAGTCCGGAATTTATAAAAGTTTAATCGGATCCGAACGGGCCCACAATAAACTTTGATATTGTTTTATCGGGGGCGGCCGTACCCGGGGGGCGGCGATAACTAAATTATCCGTTGCGGGCACCGATTTGTATTCAGGGAGCGGCGCCGCTTTTGTTGTTGCCCCGGGAATTGTTCGTTTACGGTTGAGGAATCGCCGCCCCCCTGATACCGTCCCCCCCGGTTTTGTACGGGGTGATGAAGGGGAAGAAGGAGGCGGGGGCGGGCGAGTTATTTTTCGAACGCCCTGTATGTAGAGTAGTCAAATTTTTGGGATTTCGAAATTAAGAAAATTTCGGAATTTTGGCATTTTTACGGTTCAAAATTAGAGAGTTTTATAAATTTCGAAACGAGAAAGTTCCAAAAATTCCGTGATTATATTATTTAAAAATTGCAAAATTATAAAAAAATCCTAAAATTCCGAAAGTTTGAAATTCAAAAATATTAAAACCCATAAATTTTAACATGTTAAAATTCCAAAATTTTACAAAATTCTAAATTTCAAAGTTCCCTGATTAGATTATTTCAAAATTCCCTAAAATTCCAAAAGCCCAAAATTTTGAAATTTCAAAATTTCAAGATTACAAAATTTTAATTATTCTAAATTCCAAAACACAAAAATTTCAAAATTCCGTGATATTACATTATTTTAAAATTGCAAACTTTTAAAAATCCATAATTCCAAAATCCTAAAACTCAAAAATATTAAAACTCATAAATTTTAAAATATTAAAATTCCAAGATTTCGTAAATTCTAAATTCCAAAATTCTACAATTTCGAAGTTTCTTCTTCTTTTTTTTTTGCTCTCGTTCATTGAAAACCCGTTCACTTCTTCTTTTTCTTCTTCTTCTTTTTTTTTCGTTCATTTAAAACCCGTTCACTTCTTCTTTTTCTTCTTCTTTTTTTTTGCTCTTGTTCATTTAAAACCCGTTCGCTTCTTTCTCTTCTTCTTTTTTCTTTTTGGCGTAGAACGAACGAAATCTTTGGAAATAAATCCGTTTACGAGTGGCGCGTTTTAAATAATAAATCGGACGCGAAATTAAAGTCCATAAATGCCGACGGCCGAAATTAAAATGGAAAAATTATTCGCGCGAGCCGCGTTTCGCGTTTTCCGGATTTTCGCTCGATTTTCCGGCAGGACCGGACTGTGAAAGCGCCCGGCACCGGATTTACAAGGGAAAAGAAGAAGAAGAAAGAGAAGAAGAAGAAGAAAAAGAAGAAGAAAACCTTAAATATTCTAATTTAAAGAAGAATAACAAACACTTAAAAGTCTTTATTTAAACTTTCTTCTTAAGGGACTAAAATCAGGACATCTAGCGGGCCTTAAACTTTCCTATTTAAAGAAGAATAACGTTGAAAACTCTTCATTTAAACTTCATTGTTAGCGGATTAAAATCGGGAAATCTAGCGGGCCTTAAACATTGTAATTTAAATAAGAATAACGCGGAAATCTCTTCATTTAAACTTTCTTCTTAATGGACTAAAATCGGGACATCTAGCGGGCCTTAAACTTTCTTATTTAAAGAAGAATAACATAAAAAACCATTCATTTAAACTTTCTTCTTAACGGACTAAAATCAGGACATCTAGCCGGCCTTAAACTTTCTAATTTAAAGAAGAATAACATGGAAAAGTCTTTATTTAAACATCATTGTTAATGGACTAAAATCGGGACATCTAGCGGGTCTATTCGACAAAATTCACCCGGACCGAAATCGGGAAACCACGCGGGCCGCCGGACCGGATGAAAGCGCGTCGAGACGCCCGTTCCCCGACGGCGGCGAGCGCCGCCCCTGTAAAACCCCGTCCCCAATTTTTCGAATCCCGTATTCGGAACGCGCGTTTTATCTCCGTTTCGGTCGTCGTAGCTCACTCGGCCGCCCCCTCCACCTCGACGGTCGCTCTTTCGTCTTCGTCGCATCAATTTTTCAAAGATGGCGCGCCGCCGCCCCCCGGAAACAAATGAGCGTCCCGCCAAATTGGAGTAAGAAATAGCGGTTTGGCTTTTGTTTTATGTACCCCTTCGCCATCCCCCCGCCCTCGTTTTTTTCCACCCGCTCGTCGTATAAATCTTTGAAAACCACTGAATTGTTCCGGATACGGGGCCGTTCGCTTTTTATTACACGCCGAGAGAGAGAGAGAGAGCGGGATATTACGTTGTTGTTGTTGCTCGCTCTTCAATAATTCCTCGCTTCGTTTGTTTGCAGTTGTTAGTTCGGTAGACCGACGGCAGCGGCGCCACTAGAAGATCGGCCTTCGTTACAAAAAAAAAAAAAAGAAAATCGTTCGAATTTGCCGCCCTTCATTTAGCGACGGATTTATTTGACTTTGACAAGTGACAGTTTTATCTTTGAGAAGTGACAGTTTTGACGTTGACAAGTGACAGACGATAGGTTTAACTTTAACAATTGCATTTTTGACTTTGACAAGTCTCAATTTTGACTTTGACAAGTGAGAAACGACATGTTTGACATTAATAATTGACATTTTTGATTTTGACAAGTTACAAGTTTGACTTTTGACAGTTTTGACGTTGACAAGTGAGAAACGACTTTGACAATTGACATGTTTGACGTATTCGCGCGGCGCTCTAGATTTTTGGAATGAACTTTTTTAAATTTTTTTAGCTGATTTTAAGGTTCTGTTTAACAAGATTTGAGTTTTATGGTTGGTTTTTTTTTTGCGAAAGAAAATATGAAAGTGTCGATTCTAATGGACTTAAATCGGAGAATCTAGATGGTTCTTTTTGTTCGATTACATTCAAATTTCGCTGGACTAAAATCCGGAAATCTAGGGGGCCATCATAACTCTTTTAATTTCTTCCAGAAAAACAACCAAAACTTCGATTCAAGTGGACTAAAATCGGGAAATCAACCGATCCCCCCTCCTCCCGGACGTAGATACGCCACTGGGCGTCGAGTTGCGGGCCGCCGCTTTACGATCCGGGCCCCGTTTTCCGAGTTACGAACGACGATTCCAAATTACGAACGACAGTTTCGTACATAAACATGTTCGAATCTTTGCTGCCGTCTCTCCTCCCTCTTAAAACGTAATTTACGATCCGAGTCGGGCCGTATTTTATTCCGAAAACTAGAGAAAAACTATAATTTTATGTCGCGCACGTATTTTGTCACGGAAAACACGACAAAAGCACGGGAATAAATCAAAACCGTGAGTAATGAGGGCCGTTAAACGTTCCTTTTTATTGTTAGATTGACCGGCCCCGCTGGACTTCCCGATTTCGGTCCGTTAGAGTTTTTTTTTTTCGAGATGAGATTTTTAGGGGTTTTCGCTAAAAATTGAGAGTCTTAAGCCAGCTAGATTTCCCGATTTTGGTCTGGTGAAGTTAAAATTTCGACTGATTTTCTTTAAGAAAATGAGAAAATTTAAGGCCCGCTAGATTTCCCGATATTAGTCCATTAAATTTGAATAATAATTGACAAATATTTTACGAAAATTACAAAAAATTAGAAAACTTATGGCCAATTATATCTCCCGATTTTATCCCACAAAAAAATGTGTTAACGAACTTTTTATTGTTTTCTTATTAGTTTTTTTGTTGTTTTTTTTCTCTCATTTTTTCTGAATTTGTCTATTTGTTGATTTTATTTTTTTATTGCAAGTCATTTTATTATTGTTTTTATTTTTTATTTTATTATTTTGTCGTTTTTATGATGATTTTTTGTTAATTTAAAGTTATTTTTTATTGATTTTTTTGTTTATTTTTCTTATTTCCTGGTAAAAAAGCTGTTTTAACACTTATCAATTGTTTTTTATTTTTTGTATTTTTCTTGATTTTTTTTAACATTCATCAATTGGTTTTTATTTTTATTTATTTTTTGTTACTTTTTACGGTTTTTTGTTTTGTTTTTGTTGTTTTTCTTAAATTTAATAGTTTGTTATTGACTTTTTGATTTTTTTTGTTTTTATCGTTTTTTTTTTCTACATTTTTCATTTCTCTTTTAATGCATTGTAATTTTTTAATTTTTTGTTCATTTATAGTTTTTTTTTGTATTTTTTCTTGCAATTATCGTTTTCTTAGTGATTTTATTGTTTTTGCTTTTTCTTGTGTTTTTCTTTTTATATTTTTTTGGTGTTTTTATACGGTTTTTATGTTTTCGTTGTTTTTTTTTTGAATCCTTTGTTTGTTTTTTTCCATTTCCTTGTATTCTTTTTCTTGTTGCTTTTTTAGCATTCACCAATTGTTTTTTTTATCGTTTTGTTCTCATTACACTGTTTCTTCGTTTTCGCTGCTTTTTTTTTTTGAATTAATTGTTTGTTTTTTCGCTTTTTTTTCGCCCCGTCCCGAATCGATTTTCTTTGGAATTCCTTAAAAATCGATGGAAAACCCCGTCCCCGCGCTTTTTCCTCCACTAAATAATGGACGAATTAAATCGCCGATGCCGTTCTCGAGATTTAATTGATGTTAAAAACGGTCCGTTTAATATTTAATCGGCCCTTTAAAACCGTCTCTCCCTAATTATTTAAAAGGAGTGGGGTGGGGGGGTGGTGGGGGGAGGAATAGAGTCGTCGCTCGTTATTAACGTTTGTCTTTTCTCCCGGGAAAGCGGGGTTTCCCGGGGGAGCGGCGAGTTTTCCGGGAAACGTTCTAGTTTTAGTTGCCGTGGAAATTCGATTGAATTAATTTTGTAGGATTTATTTAAAAAAAAATGTGTGTTCGAGTTTACGGAGAGAGAAAAAGAGGAATCAAGTGGACTAAAATCTGGACATCTAGAGGGCCGTAACGTTTCTAATTTCTTCCAAAAAAAAACAACCAAAACTTCGAATCGAGTGGACTAAAATCCGGAAATCTAGCGGGCCATAATTTTATAAGATTTAAATAAAATGTGGATTCAAATTTTAGAAAAAACGAGGAATCATGAGGGGTGTGAATAATGAGTTATTACTCCTCAAATTTTCGAGTTTATATTAAAAATGTTATACAGAAAATGTATTTTATTCAAATTTGAAGATTTTTCGTTTTGTTTTTATTTTAATTTTGTGAAAAGTATGTTTTTTAATAAAAATTCCACTTTAAAAAATTTAATATTGAAACGAAAATACTGGAATTTAAAAAAAAAACCCTAATTATTTTAAAAAACATACTTTTCACAAAATTTTAAAAAACAAAACGAAATCATCATTTTTTCTAAAATTTGAATCCACATTTTTTTATAAATCTTATAAAATTATGGCCCGCTACATTTCCGGATTTCGGTCCACTCGATTCGAAATTTTGGTTGTTTTTCTCGAATAAATTAGAAACGTTACGGCCCGCTAGATTTCCGGATTTTAGTCCACTTGATTCCTCTTTTTTTTTCTCTCCGTAAACTCGAACAGACATTTTTTTTTTAATAAATCCTACAAAACTCGCAGTTCCTACGATAATTTCAAACACGAATTTCCTCGTCGTTTAATTTAAAAAACAATTAAAAAAATCCGGGATAATTGAAACACAAAAAGAACAACAACAAAACACGCCTCCTTCGATTAACTTTTATTATGTTGTTCGATTGTTTATTTATTGGACAATTTCGTAAAATAATAATCGATGTTCAACAAAATTAGTCGATTACTTTTATCGGTTTATTGTCGATAATTAAAGGTTGTTTGTTTAATTTATTATTAATTGACGCAATTAATAGAAAACGGTTTACAAGTTTTTTTACGCTGTTCGAATAATTGAAGCGGTTCAAAAAAAAAAATTATATAAAAAAATAAAAATTTTTAAAGTTTTTTCGGAATTTAGGAATTTTTAGAATTTTAGATAAAAAATGTTCAAATTCAAAAATCGACGGCTTTTCAAAATTATTAATAAAAAAAAAATTATAAATCAACAGTTTAATACAATTTTTTTAAAAAACAATATAAAAATTTTACCAAAATTTAATAAAAAAAATTGAAATCGAAAATTTTAATTAATTTTTCTAATTGCCGCATGTTTTTGTTAAAATTTCTAATTTCATCGGTATTTAAAGGATAAATAAATTTAAATTTGATAAAAATTAAGAAATTTTAAAAATATTTTTGTAATATTTTTTTTAAAATCGCATTTCCCTGAAATTTTTAGAATCAAAATTTCATTATTTTAAAAAGAAGAGCAAAAACCGAGTAAATCGGAAATTTTAATTGATATTTTTAATGTTTTTTTTTTTTTAATTAACGACTTTTTTTAACTACGAATTTCTGAAAAATTAATATTTTGATAATTTCAGACAAAAAAAAGGCCCAGATTCAAAAATCGACGGCTTTTCAAAATTATTAATTTAAAAAAAAATATTTTTTTTAAAAACAATATAAAATTTAACCAAAATTTAATAAAAAAATTGAATTCGAAAATTTCAACTAATTGTTAAAAAAAAAGTCGTAAAAAAAATTAGGGAAAGATTAAGAAACACTTTTTTAAAAATCACTTTTTCCTGAAATTTTTAAAATTACACTTTTTTCCTTATTCGAAAAATAAAAAAAGCAACAAAAAACCGAATAAATAAATAAAATGTCAATCAAAATCCCGTTAAAATTTCGGAAAAACAGATTTTTTTTAGTTCTTATTTAATTATCTCGAAAAATCCGACGCATTTTACCAAAAAAAAAAAAAACTAAAATTAAAATAAAAAAAAAAATAAACAAATCCGGAATCCACGATATCCTTTAAAAAAAAACCCGAAGCGCCACTCTCGAAAATATATCCCGAAACAAATTAATCACCATCACCGAAAATCACTTTTCACTCCTAATTCCCCACCCCTTAATCACCCCCTTCCGCCTCCCCTTCTCCCCCACCCCTACGAAACCTCGTCGCGCTCCCAAACAACGAGAATTCCACCCCCCACCGGCCCGTTTCGACCAACCGCGAGCCCCGTGGGCGGGGCCGAACGTCCCCGCCAATCCCGTCGCTTCGCTGCTACCCCCACCGCTCCACCATGGCGACCGTCCGACTCGCTTCCCCCACTCGCTTTCAGTCTCGCTTCGACCGTCGTCGCGAACGCACACTTTTCACCGCTCTTCTTTTTTTGCATACATGGACTAAAATCCGGCATGTCGCAAGAACGCGAGATCAACGTCCTGGACGCCGACGAAGAGGAGGAGGAGGAGGAGGAGGAGGAGGAGGATGAGGAGGAGGATAATAAGTGCACCACGACAACAAATACAGCCCCGTTACCGTTCAACATCTCCAATTTGCTCGGCAAAAACTTCGAGAACCGGCGCCACCACCGCCACCACCAGCACCAGACTTTCGTCCGGTCGATCAACGAAGAAAATCCGAGTCCGGGTCCGTTGGTCGGCGGGGGGGGGTTGTTTCCTTATCAGGGCGCGTTTTACGGGCCGGGGGTGTTGAGGGTGCCGGCCCATCGGCCGCCCGGCAGCCCTCAGGGTTCCGTTTTCGGGCCGTGGACGCTCGGGCTGGATCCGGTGCTGCAAAGGTCGGCGGCGGCGGCCGCTTTCGCCACGCAGGTCGTCAAGGATCGATTGGCTGGTGAGTTTTTTGTTTCGAAAAGCCTTAGAACGAGCCTAAGAAGCCTTAGAATCGAGATGAGAGTGTTTGTTTCGTGTTTGATTGCACCCGATTTATTAAATCGCTCTTTGTTACTTGAATTCGTTCGAAATAGAGATTTTGGTCCGTTGTTAGGCTCTACCAAGAGCCTGAGGAGCCTTAGAATCGATCTAAAATTGTTCAATTTGTGTTTGATTGAACCCGTTTTATTAAATCGCTCTTTGTTACACTTGAATTCGTTCGAAATAGAGATTTTGGTCCGTTGTTAGGCTCTACCGGGAGCCTAACAAGCCTTAGAATCGATCTAAAAGTGTTTATTTTGTGTTTGATTGCACCCGTTTTGAATCTGTCTTTGTTACTTGAATTTGGTAAGAAAAATAGAGATTTTGGTCTGTTGTTAGGCTTTATCGAGAGCCTAAGAAGCCTTAGAATTATATCGGTTTTAAATTGACTAAAATTTCTAAGTATTATTAAGGATTTACTTGTTTTGAACTTAAAAACGAGCCTAAAAAAGCCTTTTGAATTGGTCTAAAAAGTTTTGTTTTGTATTAATTTAATTTTTTTAAATTTTTTGGTTGTTTTTCATTATTTTTCAAACGATTTTGATATATTTTTTTTCTGGGATATTTTTAAATATTCAATCTTTATTGGTTTCCTCGTCTTTTTTATTTTTGGCGATTTTTTTTTGATTATTTTTTTTTCCATTTAAACGATTAAATTATTTTTTGTTTAAATCAATTTTCTACTAACTTATCTTTTGTTTCATAATTGTTAAATTTAAAAACTTTTTTTTTATTTTTCTCTTTTGTGTTAATTTTCTTGTTTTTTTGGTAATTTTCTTTTGATTTTCTTTATTTTCAACAATTTTTTTTTTTTCATTTATCCTTAGGAATATTTTTTTTTGTCCATTATTTACATACATTTTTTTTATTTATTTTTTCCTTTGTTTCCATCAATTTTCTTAAATTGCCGTAATTTTTGTCTTTCATTTTCATTATTTTTATTTTTTTTTACTATTTTTAGCAACCTTTTCTTTTATTTTATTTTTAATCTTTTTTTATTATCTATTTTTAGAGATTTTTTCTCTATAAAAATGACTGAAATTTTCAAAAATCCATTAATTTAAAGAATAAATTTAGAATTTACACAACAATAATAATGGTAATAAAAACAATACACGATAATTTTAATAAAAACAAAGAAGGTAATAATGAAACGTTAATAAAAACAATGATAATAACGAAAACGTTAATAAATTAATGATAATAAGGAAAACGTTAATTAAACGATAATTTTAATAAAAACAATGATAATAAAGAAAACGTTAATAAATTAATGATAATAAAGAAAACGCTAATAAATTAATAATAATAAGAAAAACGCTAATAAAAACAATATACGATAATTTTAATAAAAACAAAGAAGGTAATAATGAAACGTTAATAAAAACAATGATAATAACGAAAACGTTAATAAATTAATGATAATAAGGAAAACGTTAATTAAACGATAATTTTAATAAAAACAATGATAATAAAGAAAACGTTAATAAATTAATGATAATAAAGAAAACGCTAATAAATTAATAATAATAAGAAAAACGCTAATAAAAACAATATACGATAATTTTAATAAAAACAAAGAAGGTAATAATGAAACGTTAATAAAAACAATGATAATAACGAAAACGTTAATAAATTAATGATAATAAAGAAAACGCTAATAAAAACAATACGTTAACGATAATTTTAACAACGACAACAACGATAATAAAAACAGGAACAATCCCGGCGAACATCGGAACATCGATATTTCGAGCGTTTTACGAGTTCGCTCGCCGAAAAAAAGCCATTAGCGCCGCACGAAGAGGGGCCGGCCCCTACGCCTCCCCCCTCGCCCCCCTCATACATAAATAAATAAATAATTTCCCATGTAAAATAAGCGAACAATAATAATAATAATTTCGTCGTCCCTTAAATGTCCGGATCGCGTGCCGAAAAACGATAAAAACGAACCAAAATGGCCGCCGCCCCCCCCCCCACTTCCCGGCGCGCCGCTCGATTATTATTATTATTATTATTATTAATATTAGATCGATTCGGAAATTACGTCCTTTGAGGAATTATATTTTACGGAGTTCATTAAGGACGGGGCAATAAAAAAAAAGAAGAAAAAGAAGAAGAAGAAATCGAGCCATGCGATTCTCGTTCGTCCAATTGTTTCGAATTATCGTGTTTATGTGGGGGGGGGGAGAGGGGGGGAGGGAAGAGAGGGGAGATAGAGAGGGGGTGGTTGTAAAGTATTAAATCGAGTGGGCCGCGGTTTGTTGCGGTCGAAAAATAATTCGAAACGTCGTTTCGGTTTTTGACGATTTTCGAAGGAGGGGGGGGGGGTAAATTAAAGATTTTTTGATTAGATTATTGATTTTTTTTTAATGTTAGAAAATAACGAAAAAAAGCGCTGGAGAACGAAAAGAATCTTTGAAAAATTCGTTTAAAATAAAACGTTTAACGTCGGTTTTTTGAGATTTTTAAGTTGATTTTACGTTGATTTCTTTTGTAATATCTTAAGTTGATTTTAAACGTTTTGAAGCTTCGAAGTTGATTTTTCGAGATTTAAAGTTCATTTTGAAAGTTTTAAGTTGATTTTAAAGTTTTTCATGTTGATTTTTGACATTTTTAAGTTGATTTTAAGTTGATTTTTGATATTTGAAGTTGATTTTTAAGGTTTTTACTTGATTTTGAATCATTCCATTCAATTTCGCGTTTTTAAGTTGATTTTTGGGAAATTTAAGTTGATTTTACGTTGACTTTTTTAATATTTGAAGTTGATTTTAAACGTTTTGAAGCTTCGAAGTTGATTTTTCGAGATTTAAAGTTCATTTTTAATGGTTAAAGTTGTTTTTAACCGTTTTAAACCGATTTTGAGTATTTAAAGTTGATTTTAAAGATTTTTAAGTTGATTTTTTGACATTTGACATTTCTAAGTTGATTTTAAACGTTTGAAGTTCATTTTGAGCTTTTGAAATTGATTTTTTTAACATTTTGAAGTTCATTTTTATCATTGGCAGATCATTTTAAGAGTTTTAAATTGATTTTTGATATTTGTACTGAATTTTTAAGGTTTTTACTTGATTTTTAAGAATTTTAATTGATTTTTAAGGTTTTTACTCGATTTTGTACCATTCAATTTAATTTCGCGTTTTTAAAGTTGATTTTTGATATTTTTAAGTAGATTTTAAGTTGATTTTTAATATCCTAAGTTGATTTTAAACGTTTTGAAGCTTCGAAGTTGATTTTTTGATATTTAAAGTTCATTTTTAAAGGCTACAGTTGATTTTAAAAGTTTTAAGTTTATTTGCAAGTTTTTTAAGTAAATTTTTGATATTTGAAGTTGATTTTTTTAAATTTTTACTTGATTTTGAATCATTCCATTTAATTTTGCGTTTTTTAAGTTGATTTTTTACATTTTTAAGTAGATTTTTGTGTATTTTAAGTTGATTTTAAACGTTTGAAGTTCATTTTGAGCTTTTGAAATTGATTTTTTTAGCATTTTGTAGTTAATTTTTGTCATTGGAAGATCATTTTAACAGTTTGAAATTGATTTTTGATATCTGAAGTTGATTTGTTAGGTTTTTACTTAGTTTAGAATTCGATTTTTAAGTTGATTTTAAACGTTTTTAGTTGCTTTTAAGTCTTTGAAGTTTATTTTCAAGTTTTTTAAGTTGATTTTTGACATTTGAAGTCTATTTCTAATAGTTTGAAATTGATTTTTGATACTTGAAGTTGATTTTTAAAGTTTTTAGTTCATTTTGAATTCGATTTTTGAGTTTTTTAAATCTTAAAAGTTAATTTTGGATAATTAGATTTAATTTCGCGTTATTTAAGGTTGATTTTAAACGTTTAAAGTTCTTTTTGAGCTTTTGAAATTGATTTTTTAAACATTTTGAAGTTCAATTTTATCATTGACAGATCATTTTAAGAGTTTGAAATTGATTTTTTACATTTGAAGTTGATTTTCGGGAAATTTTAACCTGATTTTTAAGATTTTTAGTTGATTTTGAATTCGATTTTTGAGTTTTCAAGTCTTAAAAGGCGATTTTGGATCATTCAATCTAATTTCGCGTTTTTTAAGTCGATTTATGATATTTTTAAGTTGATTTTAAGTGTTTAAATGTTAAAAGCAAATTTTTAAAATTCGAAACAAGGAAATAAAGGATTTAAAACTCCGATTTTATTAGTTTATGTTAATTATTATTATTATCGATTATTCAAATTTAATTTGATTTGTGCGCGTTTTAATTCGCTGGAATTTTCAGTATCGTTGTAATTTTGCAGGAATTTTTCCAATTTCTCTTTAATTTCGCAGGATTTTATAGTATTTTATAGTTTTTTTGAATATTTTCCAAATAGTTTGTTTTTACATTTTTCAAGTTTTTTCAATTTTGCAAGAATTTTTCTAATTTCGAGTTAATTTTGCAGGAATTTCTTTGATGTCGCAGGAATTTTCGGGTATCGTTTTAATTTTGCGGGATTTTTCCAATTTCTCTTCAATTTCGTAGGATTTTATAGTTTGTTTTTACATTTTTCAAGTTTTTTCAATTTTGCAGGAATATTTCTAATTTCGAGTTAATTTTGCAGGAATTTCTTTGATTTCGCTGGAATTTTCAGGTATTGTTGTAATTTCGCAGGATTTATCCAATTTCTCTTTAATTTCGCAGGATTTTATAGTTTTTCTATTTAATTTCGCAGGATGTTATAATTTGTTTTTACATTTTTCAAGTTTTTTTAATTTTGCAGGAATTTCTTTGATTTTGCAGGAATTTTTAGGTGTCATTATAATTTCGCAAGATTTTATAGTTTGTTTTTACATTATCCAGGTTTTTTCAATTTTTACAGGAATATTTCTAATTCCGAGTTAATTTTGCAGGAATTTCTTTGTTTTCGCAGGAATTTTTCCAATTTCTATTTAATTTCGCAGGATTTTATAGTTTGTTTTTACATTTTGTAGGTTTTTTCAATTTTGCAGGAATTTTTCCAATTCCGAGTTAGTTTTGCTGGAATTTCTTTGTTTTCGCAGGAATTTTCGGAATTTTGCAGGAATTTTTCCAATTTCTCTTTAATTTCGCAGGAATTTTCGGAATTTCGCGGGATTCCGGTCCTGCGATTTCGCGTAAAAGCGTCGTCCTCAAATTTAACGACATCGACTCCGAACACGGAAAGTAATAACGATAATTTAACAAATTACGACATATGTTTAACAAAGTCATTGGAATTTATTGCGGAATCCGAACAAAAAAAAAAAAAAGAAACAATTTTTAAAATGTTCGCTTAATGGATTCGCTCGAAACGATGGTCGGGGAGGTTCGTGACGAAAAATAAAAACGATAAAAAAATGTTTTTACGCAGGGAAAATCTTACATTTCTATAAAAAAAATTAATAAAAAAGAAGTAGAAGAAGATCGTAAAGTTTCAATTTATTATTTTTTTATTAAAAGAAGAAATATTTGGGGAGAAATAAGAAATATTTGAAAAAAAGAAGAAGAAAAACTGCGTTTTAAGTTGATTTTAAAGTATTTTAAGTTGATTGTGAAGTGTTTTAAGTTGATTTTGAAGTCTTTGTGGTCGATTTTCGACATTTTAAGTTGATTCTGAAGTCTTTGAGGTCGATTTTCGACATTTTAAGTTGATTTTGAAGTCTTTGTGGTCGATTTTCGACATTTTTAGTTGATTTTGAAGTCTTTGTGGTCGATTTTCGACATTTTAAGTTGATTTTGAAGTCTTTGTGGTCGATTTTCGACATTTTAAGTTGATTTTGAAGTCTTTGAGGTCGATTTTCGACATTTTAAGTTGATTTTGAAATATTTTAAGTTAATTTTGAATTATTTCAAGTTAATTTTGAACGGTTTTAAGTTGATTTTAAAATCTTTGAGGTCGATTTTCAAAAAATTTAAGTTGATTTTGAAATCTTTGAGCTCGAATTTCAACATTTTAAGTTAATTTTGAACTATTTTAAGTTGATTTTAAGGTTTTTGAGGTCGATTTTCAACGTTTTAAGTTAATTTTGAACTATTTTAAGTTCATTTTAAAGTCTGAAGTCGATTTTTGACATTTCAAGTTCACTTTAAAGTATTTTAAGTTGATTTTAAAGTCTTTGATGTCGATTTTCGACATTTTAAGTTGATTTTGAAGTCTTTGAGGTCGATTTTCGACATTTTAAGTTGATTTTGAAATATTTTAAGTTAATTTTGAATTATTTCAAGTTAATTTTGAAGGGTTTTAAGTTGATTTTAAAGTCTTTGAGACCGATTTGCGACATTTTAAGTTAATTTTAAAGTCAACGAGGTCGATTTTTGACATTTTAAGTTAATTTTAATCTTAGAATTGATTTTAATGTGTTTATTTTTGAGATTTGTAATTGATTCTAAACGTTTTTAGTTGATTTTAAGTCTTTCAAATTGACGTTAATGTCTTTGATGTTGATTTTTGAGATTTAAAGTTCATTTTTAAAGGATAGAAATTAATTTAAAAGATTTTATAAATTGATTTTAATGTCTTTTAGGTCAATTTTCGAAATTCAATGTTCATTTTAAATGTTTTTAGTCGACTTTATGTTAATTAAACTGATTTTGAACTTGATTTTTGACATTTAAAGTTGATTTTGACTCTTTCAAATCGATTTTGGAATTTTTGATGTTGATTTTTGAGATTTGAAGTTGGTTTTAATTGATTTTAAGTCTTTGAAATAATAAAAACGTTGAAAAATTGACAACAATCGCGTCACTTTTTTTTTTATAAATTACAAAATATCTCGAAAACGCTTTGACCGATTTTTATGAATTTTTTTCTATAAATAAAACAGCCAAAAATACAACTTTTTTGTCTCTTGTCGTTTTTCCGTATCTCGTTTCGTTTCCGAGGAAAAATAGTAAAAACATTGAAAAATCAAAGAAATTCGTGCAAAATTAGCCCAAAATTAGAAAAACTATTCTTATTTCCTGCTAATTTTGCAGGATTTTGTTAATTTCTCATCAATTTCGCAGGATTTTTTTAGTTTCTCATCAATTTTGCAGGATTTTGTTAATTTCTCATCAATTTCGCAGGATTTTGTTAATTTCTCATCAATTTCGCAAGATTTTGTTAATTTTTCATCAATTTTGCAGGATTTTGTTAATTTCTCATCAATTTCGCAGGATTTTTTTAGTTTCTCATCAATTTTGCAGGATTTTGTTAATTTCTCATCAATTTCGCAGGATTTTGTTAATTTTTCATCAATTTCGCAGGATTTTGTTAATTTCTCATCAATTTTGCAGGATTTTGTTAATTTTTCATTAATTTTGCAGGATTTTGTTAATTTCTCATCAATTTCGCAAGATTTTGTTAATTTTTCATTAATTTTGCAGGATTTTGTTAATTTCTCATCAATTTCGCAGGATTTTGTTAATTTTTCATCAATTTCGCAGGATTTTGTTAATTTCTCATCAATTTCGCAAGATTTTGTTAATTTTTCATCAATTTCGCAAGATTTTGTTAATTTCTCATCAATTTCGCAGGATTTTGTTAATTTCTCATCAATTTCGCAGGATTTTTTTAGTTTCTCATCAATTTTGCAGGATTTTGTTAATTTCTCATCAATTTCGCAGGATTTTGTTAATTTCTTATCAATTTCGCAGGATTTTGTTAATTTCTCATCAATTTCGCAGGATTTTGTTAATTTCTCATCAATTTTGCAGGATTTTGTTAATTTTTCATTAATTTTGCAGGATTTTGTTAATTTCTCATCAATTTCGCAAGATTTTGTTAATTTCTCATCAATTTCGCAGGATTTTGTTAATTTTTCATCAATTTCGCAGGATTTTGTTAATTTCTCATCAATTTCGCAAGATTTTGTTAATTTTTCATCAATTTTGCAGGATTTTGTTAATTTTTCATCAATTTTGCAGGATTTTGTTAATTTCTCATCAATTTCGCAGGATTTTTTTAGTTTCTCATCAATTTTGCAGGATTTTGTTAATTTCTCATCAATTTCGCAGGATTTTGTTAATTTCTCATCAATTTCGCAGGATTTTTTTAGTTTCTCATCAATTCCGCAGGATTTTTTTTAGTTTCATTCCGAGTTCGCAGGATTTTTTATTTTTTCGAATTTTTCCCGGAAAAAAAAACCCCACGCACCCCTTCCTTCCCCCCTCCGCGCGCCCCACGATAAATAAAAACCGCTCGCTCGCCGAACCTCGCGGCACCCCCTACGCCCCTCCGGCCCCGCCCCCTCGCGCCACCCAATCCAAACAACCGAAAACACAAAAAAAAAGAAGAAGAACGCACACGTAAACGGGCCATTAAAACCCTTCGGCCAACCGGACGACCCGACGTAATTGGATTTTTTTTTGTTTTTTATTTTAATAATACATCGAGATCCGACGATACCGAACAATCCGACAACAAAACAACGCGAACGTAATTTTCTCCTCTTCTTTTTTATTTTATTTTAATCGACGTTACGTCGACCGGAACGCGCGTTTTCGTGACGTCACTCGTTTCGTTGTTACCGAAATTTCTTCTTTTTTTTTGGTTTCGGTTAACGAGCGTCCGAGGAGGGGGGGGGAGAGAGCAGGGGGGAGGGAGCAGGGGGTCGATCGGAGCTCGAAACGCGATCTTGTTCGGATCTAGAGGGCTTCGGTCGGGTCGTTAACGTCGTCGTTACGTTTGTGCGACGTTTTTGTTACGTTTTTGCAACTTTAACGTTATCGTTACGTTTCTGCGACGTTTTTGTTACGTTTATAAAACGTTAACGTTCTTGTTACGTTTATGCAACGTTACAATAAACAATTATTATTAAAATAAAATAATTTCTAAGGTAAAAAATAAAAATTACATAAAATAAACAAAAAAGAGTTTTGCGTTATAAAAATAATTGTTTTTTGCTATAAAAAAATATAAAAAAAAAAAAGATAATAAAAAAACAATACACGTCCGTATTAGAAAAAGAAGAATTTTCTATACAATTAAATATGAGAAATTTGAATTAAAAAAGAAGAAATTTTTACAAGAAAAGGATTAAAAAAATGTTTAGTAAAAACAAGATTTTGATTAAAATTTAGGCTCAAATTAAAACCCAAGTCAGAATTTTTATTTCTTCGAATTTACGCATTTTTTAACTGTTAAAATGGGGGTGGTGGTTTTCGATTAAATTTAGGGTAAACAACCCTTATTTAAATTAAATAAAGTGTTTCGTTTCCTTAGGCCCGAACCGCCCCATTCCCCCCTTTCGACCGATTCTCCCTAATTAACCCCCTCGCGACCTTCCGGCTGCCCCCGCCGCGCCGCCCCTGGCCGATTCGGGGCGCTCGCGGTCGCCCCTCGGGCTTCCCGACGCTCCTCGACGCTTTACGACGTCATAATTTCCGGGAACGGGCGGCCGATTAAGGGAGGAAACGGGGAGAAAACGCGGATCGGGATGCGGTTTTGATTCCGACTTTATTATTATTATTATTATTATGTGCGGGGCGGCCCGTGCCGCCCTTTAATATTTAGTGTTAACTCGGGCTAAAAGTAAGTAGGGTTAATCGAAAACAACCCGCCCCCCCCCATTTTTTTAATAGTTAAAAAATGCGTAAATTCAACGAAATAAAAATTCTGACTTGGGTTTTAATTTGAACTTAAATTTCGCCTTAAAAAAAGCCTGATTTATCCACGAATTTAAACGAAACACTTTATTTAATTTTAATAAACTTTAATCCATCTTTGACAACAATTAATTAATTATCACCACAATTGACGAGCTTTAATCCATTTTTCACCAAAATTAAACAACTTTAATCCAAATTTCGCCACAATTAATGAACTTTAATCCAATATTTTGACCACAATTAGGCAATTTTAATCCAATTTACATCAAAATTAACAAACCTTAATACAATTTTGAACATAATTAGTTAATTTTAATACAATTTTCGCCACAACTAAATAAAATTTTATCCATATTTGAGGATAATTAATCCAATTTTCACCACAATTAATCAATTTTAATCCAATTTTTGCCACAGGTAATAAATGTTAATCCATCTTTGACCAGAATTAATCTAATTTTCGCCACAATTAATCCTATTTTCACAATTAACTAATTTCAATCAAATTTTCGCCACAATTAATGAACTTTCAACCGTCTTTGGCCACAATTAATCCAAATTTCACCACAATTAATCAATTTTAATCCAATTTCCGCCACAATTAACGAAATTTTAATTCAATTTTCCCCGCGATTAACGGAATTTCCCGGGAAAAGCGCCCGGACTAAGGAAAACCGCGACTCGACGACCGGAAAAACTTTAAAACGATCCCCGCTCATCCCCCGCGAGGCGGCCATTTTGTCCCCGTAGGGAAAACTCGCTTTAAAACTTTTCCGAGAGGGGCGAACGCAAAACGGGCGGATTCTTAGATTTAAAGTGACTCTTCGTATTTACGTCTAATAAATATCGATCGGGGCGGCGGTGCGGGGGGGCGAAGGGGGGTCGGCTTTTCTTAAACTGCTCCCCTTTATTTGGCGCGCTTTCCCCTTCGCTTTTCCGGCGGCGGTTTCGATTTTCCTTGATCGATAATAAATATATATCGCCCCGATACGGATATAAAACGCCACTTTGAATAAACGTCGTTGAGGTGTATCGGGGGATGAGAGATAATTTATTGGGGGACGGTTTTTTTTTTTCGCCCCGTTTTCTTTTAGGACCGCGGTTTTTCCGGACGGAGGGAAAATTGCGCGGGCCGGAGAAAAAACGGCACCGATAATATGTTGAGTGATTAATTTCGAAGGGCGGGGAAATCGAGGGGGTGGCTTTTTTTTGGGGTGGGGAATTTTTGAGTTTTTCAGGGGTTGAAGCGGGAAATTTTGGGTCGCGTTGAGAAATTTTTTTGGGTTCTTTTTTTCGATTTCGAGATGGTTTTTACGATTTTTTTCAGATTCGAAAATGGAAAACCGTAAAAGTTCTAAAAAAATGAAAATGAAAAAAATATCCTCTAAAATCGTAAACCAAAAAAAAAATGACAAAATTTAAAAAATACGATCTCAAAAATCATAAAATTCTTGTTAAATATTGAAAACCAAAAAAATTTCAAAAATATGACCTCGAACTTGAAAAATACGGAAAATTTTATAAAAAAAATTGAAAACAATAAAAATTTAGAAATTTTAAAAAATACCTCAAAAATCATAAAAATATGGTAGATGGTAGTATCAAAAATTTCGAAAAAACGAACTCAAAAATCATGAAAATACAAAATTCCTTAAAAAATGACCCCGATAAACAAAAAATATAAAAAAATTTAAAAAATAACCCCAAAAATATAAGAAAACCTTTTAAAATAATACTAACAATCCAAAATCTCAAAAATTTAGGAAAAAAAAACATTAAAAATCACAAAAAACGAAAAATTAGAAAATCGAAATTCTCGCTCTTATTCCTTTACTTTTATTCTCATTCTCATTCTTAGTTTCATTTTTATTCTTATTCTGATTCTCATTTGTTAAAATTATCGCTCATCTATCTCGTTTTTTTTTTTATTGGCCAAAGAAAGAAAAGAACGATTCTCGTTCTTCTTTTTCTGTCGATTCGGGTCGAAACGAATTTCTAACGTTGGTACATCTACGACGAATAAAAAAAAAAGAAGAAGAATCGAATGACGTTTGTAACAAAGATGGCGGTTTAATGTTTATTTTAGTGTAAAAGTTGGTATCTCTACTTTTTTTCGAAGGTCTATGATCGAAAAAAGAAGAAACGAACGACTTTTGACGTTTGTAACAAAGATGGCGGTTTAATGTTTATTTTAGTGTAAATGTTGGTATCTCTATTTTTTTTCGGTAGTCTAAGACGAAAAAAAAAGTAGAATCGAATGACATTATAGTAACAAAGATGGCGATTTAATGTTTATTTTAGTGTAAAAGTTGGTATCTCTACTTTTTTTCGAAGGTCTATGATCGAAAAAAGAAGAAACGAACGACTTTTGACGTTTGTAACAAAGATGGCGGTTTAATGTTTATTTTAGTGTAAATGTTGGTATCTCTATTTTTTTTCGGTAGTCTAAGACGAAAAAAAAAGTAGAATCGAATGACATTATAGTAACAAAGATGGCGATTTAATGTTTATTTTAGTGTAAAAGTTGGTATCTCTACTTTTTTTCGAAGGTCTATGATCGAAAAAAGAAGAAACGAACGACTTTTGACGTTTGTAACAAAGATGGCGGTTTAATGTTTATTTTAGTGTAAATGTTGGTATCTCTATTTTTTTTCGGTAGTCTAAGACGAAAAAAAAAGTAGAATCGAATGACATTATAGTAACAAAGATGGCGATTTAATGTTTATTTTAGTGTAAAAGTTGGTATCTCTACTTTTTTTCGAAGGTCTATGATCGAAAAAAAGAAGAAACGAACGACTTTTGACGTTTGTAACAAAGATGGCGGTTTAATGTTTATTTTAGTGTAAATGTTGGTATCTCTACTTTTTTTCGGTGGTCTAAGACGCAGACGAAAAAAAAGAAGAAGAATCGCCCGACCTTTTTGACGTTCGCGTAACGCAAAGACGGCGGGGCACCCGATTCTTCTTCTTCTTCTTCTTCTTCTTCGTTTCCTTCTCGATCGTTCTGAACGACTTTTTCTTCTTCTGTTTCGCAGCCACGTTCCCGATGACTCGCCGCATAGGCCACCCGTACCAGAACCGGACGCCGCCGAAAAGGAAGAAGCCGAGAACGTCGTTCACGAGACTCCAAATCGCCGAATTGGAGAAACGATTCCACAAACAAAAGTATCTGGCGTCGGCGGAGCGCGCCGCCCTCGCCAAAACCCTGAAGATGACGGACGCGCAGGTCAAAACGTGGTTCCAGAACCGGAGGACCAAGTGGAGGTGAGTGGCGGTGCGGGGGGGTCAAATCGGGCGGGCGCGCGGGCCCTCGATTTGGGTCCGGGTTCCTTTTTTGAGGGGAGGGGAGGGGCGTTTGTGTTTCGACATTTTCGGGGAGTTAAAATGGGGGTTTTAAGTTGGAGGGGGGAAGGTTTTTCCGTTTAGAATTTCGACTTAAAAATTCACTATTTCGTTACAAAACTATGAAATTCGAGTTATAAAGTCATAATTTCAAGTTAAAAAAGTCACAATTTTGGTTGAAAACTTTAAATTTCGTCGTAAAAAGTCATAATTTCGAGTTAAAAAGTCAGTATTTTGTAACAAAACTTTGAATTTCGATTTAAAAAGTCGCAATTTTTATTGAAAACTTTGAATTTCCATTTAAAAAATTACAATTTTGAATTGAAAGTCACAATTTTTATAGAAAACTCTGAATTTTTTACTTAAAAAATCATAATTTTTGAGTTAAAAAGTCACAATTTTGGTTGAAAACTTTAAATTTCGTCGTAAAAAGTCATAATTTCGAGTTAAAAAGTCAGTATTTTGTAACAAAACTTTGAATTTCGATTTAAAAAGTCACAATTTTTATTGAAAACTTTGAATTTCCATTTAAAAAATTACAATTTTGAATTGAAAGTCACAATTTTTATAGAAAACTCTGAATTTTTTACTTAAAAAATCATAATTTTTGAGTTAAAAAGTCACAATTTTGGTTGAAAACTTTAAATTTCGTCGTAAAAAGTCATAATTTCGAGTTAAAAAGTCAGTATTTTGTAACAAAACTTTGAATTTCGATTTAAAAAGTCGCAATTTTTATTGAAAACTTTGAATTTCCATTTAAAAAATTACAATTTTGAATTGAAAGTCACAATTTTTATAGAAAACTCTGAATTTTTTACTTAAAAAATCATAATTTTTGAGTTAAAAAGTCACAATTTTGGTTGAAAACTTTAAATTTCGTCGTAAAAAGTCATAATTTCGAGTTAAAAAGTCAGTATTTTGTAACAAAACTTTGAATTTCGATTTAAAAAGTCGCAATTTTTATTGAAAACTTTGAATTTCCATTTAAAAAATTACAATTTTGAATTGAAAGTCACAATTTTTATAGAAAACTCTGAATTTTTTACTTAAAAAATCATAATTTTTGAGTTAAAAAGTCACAATTTTGGTTGAAAACTTTAAATTTCGTCGTAAAAAGTCATAATTTCGAGTTAAAAAGTCAGTATTTTGTAACAAAACTTTGAATTTCGATTTAAAAAGTCACAATTTTTATTGAAAACTTTGAATTTCCATTTAAAAAATTACAATTTTGAATTGAAAGTCACAATTTTTATAGAAAACTCTGAATTTTTTACTTAAAAAATCATAATTTTTGAGTTAAAAAGTCACAATTTTGGTTGAAAACTTTAAATTTCGTCGTAAAAAGTCATAATTTCGAGTTAAAAAGTCAGTATTTTGTAACAAAACTTTGAATTTCGATTTAAAAAGTCACAATTTTTATTGAAAACTTTGAATTTCCATTTAAAAAATTACAATTTTGAATTGAAAGTCACAATTTTTATAGAAAACTCTGAATTTTTTACTTAAAAAATCATAATTTTTGAGTTAAAAAGTCACAATTTTGGTTGAAAACTTTAAATTTCGTCGTAAAAAGTCATAATTTCGAGTTAAAAAGTCAGTATTTTGTAACAAAACTTTGAATTTCGATTTAAAAAGTCACAATTTTTATTGAAAACTTTGAATTTCCATTTAAAAAATTACAATTTTGAATTGAAAGTCACAATTTTTATAGAAAACTCTGAATTTTTTACTTAAAAAATCATAATTTTTGAGTTAAAAAGTCACAATTTTGGTTGAAAACTTTAAATTTCGTCGTAAAAAGTCATAATTTCGAGTTAAAAAGTCAGTATTTTGTAACAAAACTTTGAATTTCGATTTAAAAAGTCGCAATTTTTATTGAAAACTTTGAATTTCCATTTAAAAAATTACAATTTTGAATTGAAAGTCACAATTTTTATAGAAAACTCTGAATTTTTTACTTAAAAAATCATAATTTTTGAGTTAAAAAGTCACAATTTTGGTTGAAAACTTTAAATTTCGTCGTAAAAAGTCATAATTTCGAGTTAAAAAGTCAGTATTTTGTAACAAAACTTTGAATTTCGATTTAAAAAGTCGCAATTTTTATTGAAAACTTTGAATTTCCATTTAAAAAATTACAATTTTGAATTGAAAGTCACAATTTTTATAGAAAACTCTGAATTTTTTACTTAAAAAATCATAATTTTTGAGTTAAAAAGTCACAATTTTGGTTGAAAACTTTAAATTTCGTCGTAAAAAGTCATAATTTCGAGTTAAAAAGTCAGTATTTTGTAACAAAACTTTGAATTTCGATTTAAAAAGTCGCAATTTTTATTGAAAACTTTGAATTTCCATTTAAAAAATTACAATTTTGAATTGAAAGTCACAATTTTTATAGAAAACTCTGAATTTTTTACTTAAAAAATCATAATTTTTGAGTTAAAAAGTCACAATTTTGGTTGAAAACTTTAAATTTCGTCGTAAAAAGTCATAATTTCGAGTTAAAAAGTCAGTATTTTGTAACAAAACTTTGAATTTCGATTTAAAAAGTCACAATTTTTATTGAAAACTTTGAATTTCCATTTAAAAAATTACAATTTTGAATTGAAAGTCACAATTTTTATAGAAAACTCTGAATTTTTTACTTAAAAAATCATAATTTTTGAGTTAAAAAGTCACAATTTTGGTTGAAAACTTTAAATTTCGTCGTAAAAAGTCATAATTTCGAGTTAAAAAGTCAGTATTTTGTAACAAAACTTTGAATTTCGATTTAAAAAGTCACAATTTTTATTGAAAACTTTGAATTTCCATTTAAAAAATTACAATTTTGAATTGAAAGTCACAATTTTTATAGAAAACTCTGAATTTTTTACTTAAAAAATCATAATTTTTGAGTTAAAAAGTCACAATTTTGGTTGAAAACTTTAAATTTCGTCGTAAAAAGTCATAATTTCGAGTTAAAAAGTCAGTATTTTGTAACAAAACTTTGAATTTCGATTTAAAAAGTCACAATTTTTATTGAAAACTTTGAATTTCCATTTAAAAAATTACAATTTTGAATTGAAAGTCACAATTTTTATAGAAAACTCTGAATTTTTTACTTAAAAAATCATAATTTTTGAGTTAAAAAGTCACAATTTTGGTTGAAAACTTTAAATTTCGTCGTAAAAAGTCATAATTTCGAGTTAAAAAGTCAGTATTTTGTAACAAAACTTTGAATTTCGATTTAAAAAGTCACAATTTTTATTGAAAACTTTGAATTTCCATTTAAAAAATTACAATTTTGAATTGAAAGTCACAATTTTTATAGAAAACTCTGAATTTTTTACTTAAAAAATCATAATTTTTGAGTTAAAAAGTCACAATTTTGGTTGAAAACTTTAAATTTCGTCGTAAAAAGTCATAATTTCGAGTTAAAAAGTCAGTATTTTGTAACAAAACTTTGAATTTCGATTTAAAAAGTCACAATTTTTATTGAAAACTTTGAATTTCCATTTAAAAAATTACAATTTTGAATTGAAAGTCACAATTTTTATAGAAAACTCTGAATTTTTTACTTAAAAAATCATAATTGTTGAGTAAAAAAGTCACAATTTTGGTATAAAATTTAAAAATTTTGATTTAAAAATGCACAATTTTTATTTAATAGTCACAAATTTGTTTCAAATTTTGAATTTCAATTTAAAAAGTCACAATTTTGATTTAAAAAGTCGCTATTTTGATTAAAAACTTTGAATTTCGAATTAAACCGTCGGAGTTTTGAATTAAAAGTCCCAAATGTGTTTCCAAATTTTAAATTTCGATTTAAACAGTCACAATTTTAATTGAAAACTTTGAATTTCGACTTAAAAAGTCTTAAGTTTGAGTTAAAATCTCACTATTTTGATACTAAAACTACCAAAATTTTGATTTAAAAAGTCACAATTTTGAATCAAAAGTCGGAATTTCGAGTCAAAAATCGAGAAAATCCCGAAAATAACTAATTTTACACATTTTTACTTGAAATTTCCAATAACAATACGGAATTATTTCAACAAAATCAAAATAAAATATTCGAAACAAAAAAAAACAATAAATTTCAAACAAACGTTACTTTTAGTGCCCCCCAAATAGTTTTAATTTTCGCAAAAAACCCTAAAAAAAACCAAACCAACGGGTTTAAAAAATTCGCCCGCGTTTAGTGCAGTCGACTCGTTCCCGCGCCACCCCCCCCCTCCCCTCGTAAATTCTAATTGTGATTTACGGACGCGCGAATTTAATTGCGAATTTAATTCCGCTCGGCGGAATTATGAATAATCGCGATGACGTTTCGAGGCGTTTAAACGTCATTAGCAATTAATTTCCACGTTAATTTAGTCGCTACACCTTTTGTCTAATTGACGATTACCCGGGAAATTGACGATACGAACGTACGCGAACCGGAATCGGCCGTACGTTTCGGTTTTTAGGAAAAAAGAAGAGCATTTCGTGAGTCTAGTTTCTTTCGAAGGTCTATGATGAAGAAAAAAAAGAAGAAGAAGAAGAAGAATCGAATGACGTTTGACGTTTGTAACAAAGATGGCGGTTTAATGTATATTTTAGTTGGTATCTCTACTTTTTTTCGGTGGTCTAAGACGCAGACGAAAAAAAAGAAGAAGACTGTAATGACGTTTGACGTTTGTCGTTTGTTTTTTTATGAAATAATGACATGAAAGTTCATTTATTTACGTTTTATACATACGAAATTTTGGATCTATTTTCGTAAAATGAAGTAAGGATTTTTATTAAAAACATGGCCCGTCCTCTTTTTCTAACGGTTTTACGTGAAAAAAAAGTATGTTTAATGTGAATGTTGGTATCTCTACATTTTTTCAGTGATCTATGATGCCAAAAAAAAGAAGAATGAAATGACGTTTGAAGTTTGTAAAAAAAATAAGGGACTGAATATTTTCGATTACCGAGCGCTCGTTTAATTTTATTGTTTGAAATTATCAAGTTACAAATTCAATTACAATTTTATTAATATAATTAAACGGTTAAAATACGAAGCTTTAGTATTAAATAATAATAATAATACGAGATCGGTTGTTGTATGGAATTTTAAAAGTAACGTAGAATTTTAAACGACACGCAATTTCGCTCCCGTTCAAAAAAGAAGAAATATTTATCTGACGTTTCGAAATTAATGGTAGTGTATATTAAAAATGTTATTGATTTCTCGTTAAATTATTGTACGAAATATATTTTCGCATAAAAAGCGACTTTAATACACCGCAAAATAACAATTTATTGAACGTTTGTTTAAACTTTATTTTCGTGGGTCCGTGATTGAGAAAAAGAAGAATGGAATTTGACATTTGACGTTTGTAAAAAAATTGCGCTACTATTTATCGAGAAACGTCGCTAATTATATTTTTCCATATGAAACCTTTTATTTGCCGTTTTTAATGTGAATTAAAACATTTTTGAATTTTTTCCCTTATTATCTGGGAACATTAAGTAAGTCATGTATATTATTTTTTCTCTATTGGTATCTCTACATTTTTTCCACGGTCTATGATGAAAAAAAAAGAAGAAGAATGGAATGACGTTTGACGTTTGTAATAAAAATGACGGTATTAATTATGAATAGAAGTCGCTTTATTTAAAAAAAAATGCTCTTTTTTCCAGTAAATTTTAACGCAAATGAAAAATTTTCATAAAATTTTTACAAATTTACCATTTTCTTTTCATTTAAAATTTTTGCCTTTAATTTTCTTCTTATATTCGATGTTTCCCGGAGATTTTTTTTTCGATAACCCAAAATATTTTCCTAGATTTTTATTATTTCTTCGTTTACTTTTTGTTGATTTCGTCCTATATTTGTAAATTTTAAGTGAATTTTCTCCAAAATTTTTAATTTTCCAACCATTTCAACAGAAAATTTTTATTTTCTTATAATTTCGCTCGTCTTCTTTTTTTATTCGTTTACGTAAAAAAATATTTTTATTGTTTGTTGTAACTCTACATTTTTTCGGAGGTCTATGAAGGAAAAAAAAAAGAAGAATTCAATGACTTTTGACGTTTACAAAAAATGACGGACTAACAATTTGCTATTTTTACGTTCACAGTCTTGTTTTATTCATTTAATTTTATTAAATCGAAATAAATACAATTAATAAAATTGGGTTTTATCATTTTCAATTTTTCAACGCGATTTCAACTAACGTAAAATTTAATAATAATAACACGAAACAAAAATTAAAGTAGAATTTTAAACGACACGTATTCCCACTCCCCCGGGGCGAAGCGAAAAAAGAAGAAATCTTTGACGTTTCGAAATTAACGGTAGTGCCTATTAAACTCGACGAACGGTTTCTTGTATACAACAATTATTAAATTTTCCATTATTTAATATGGCAACGGCGACGTTACGATACATTTAACCATCATCAGCGCTTAATTACATTGTAGGATTCCTGCTGCCGACATAAAGACATTGTTTATTCAAGACGCACGGAATGGGAATTTCGTGTGTGTGTGACTATTAAACCGATATCGCGGACGCGTAATCGTAATGGAGGAAGAGAGATTTTTAAATGTTTTATCAGGGGCGATGTCGCTTTTAAGTGCTCGAAGGAACACGACACGAATGGTTCGTTTTTTAATGAATGGCACTTCGGACGTTCCGGTCTGTTAACCAACGAAAACGCATTTAGAGAAACACGGCGACGATCGCCGCTATTATTATTCTAAAATTGTAAAAATCGTAGAGCGCGCAGTGGCGTAGTTTTTTCGCCGAAGGGTATAAAAAACCCGTTCGTCATGTTTAATAGGCACTACCGTTCATTTCGAAACGTCAAATATTTCTTCTTTTTTCGCTTCGCCCTGGGGGAGTGGGAATTCGTGTCGTTTAAAATTCTACTTTAATTTTTGTTTCGTGTTATCGTACTAAATTTTCGTATTGCAACTGTTTAGGTAATTATATTTTATTAAAGTTGTAACAATATACTTTTAATTGTATTTATTTCGATTTAACAAAATTAAATGAATTAAACAAGACTGTGAACGTAAAAATAGCAAATTGTTAGTCCGTCATTTTTTGTAAACGTCAAAAATCATTGAATTCTTCTTTTTTTTTTTTCATCATAGACCTCCGAAAAAATGTAGAGTTACAACAAACAATAAAAATATATTTTTACGTAAACGAATAAAAAAAGAAGACGACCGAAATTATAAGAAAAATTTAAAAAAATTCTGTAGAAATGGTTGGAAAATTAAAAATTTTGGAGAAAATTCGATGGAAATTTACAAATATAGGACGAAATCAACAAAAAGTAACCCAAAAAAATAATAAAAATCTAGGAAAATATTTCGAGCTATCAAATTTTTTTTTAAATTCGTCTTTACGATTACGCGTCCGCGATATCGGTTTCATAGTCACACAAGAAATTCCAATTCCGTGCGGTTTGAATAAATAACGAACGTCCTGTATGTATTTATGTTGTCAAAAGGAATCGTAAAGTACTGATGATGGTTAAATGTATCGTAACGTCGCGAATGCATATGAAATAATGGAAAATTTAATAATTATTGTATAAAAAAACCGTTTGTCAAGTTTAACAGGCATTACCGTTAATTTCGAAACGTCAAAGATTTCTTCTTTTTTCGCTTCGCCGGGGGGAGTGGGAATACGTGTCGTTTAAAATTCTACTTTAATTTGGAAGAAGCGCGGCCGACGCGATTTTCGGGTTCGTTCGGGGACCAAAAAACAATTGGGTTTTTTTTTTCGATTTCAAAAACTGAATTTTCGATTTATTTTTCGGAATTTGAATTTTAAACAACATAAATTTGAGACAAAATATGTAATTTTATATTGAAATCTAGAATATTGCGTTGAAAATAAGAATTTCAAGTAAAATTTCCGAATTTACGGTTAAAAAAATTGGTATTTCTTATTATTATTATTATTATTTCTGATAATTTCGATTTAAATTATTTCAAGCGAAAACAAATGATTTTAAATTTTGGATTTTAAATACGGTTTTTATGAAAATTTAATCAAAATTCCGAAATATAAAACAGAATTGAATTTCTTAATTTGAAATCTCAAAAGAATAAAACGGAATACGATTTCAATTTCAAAATTTTAAATCGAATAAAGTACAAAAAAATTATTCAAAATTCCGAAATATTTGGCAAAATTCCACATTTTAACTGGAAATTTCAAAAAATTCTTGACTTCTTGATTTGAAATTCGAAAATGTAAGTGAAAATTCTGTTTTATAACTGAAAATTCCAAAAAGAAACAATCGAAATTTGTGATTTTTAATTGAAATTCCAAAATTTGAGACAAAATTCCAAAGTTTTATCCGGAAATTCCAAAAAATTACTCAAAATTCAAGTTGAAATTCTGTTTTATAACTGAAAATTCCAAAAAGAAACAATCGAAATTTGTGATTTTTAATTGAAATTCCAAAATTTGAGACAAAATTCCAAAGTTTTATCCTGAAATTCCTAAAAATTACGCAAAATTCAAGTGAAAATTCTATTTTCGAACTAGAAATTCCACTTTCCGATCCTTCGTTCGCCGTTTCGGCGGCGGACGGCGCGCCCGCCCGACTTGACCCCTCCTGACCGTTCTTCCCGAAAAGCGAAGTAGGCGGTTCGTCGACGTTCAATTATTAACGAAACTCCCACGCCCGCTGCGATTCGACGAAATTCCGGAAACGATTCTATTGCACTGATGAGGGACGAACGAGGTTCGAGATTTTTTGTAAGGGACGGGAGGCGGCCGGTTCGGATGTTTTTTATTTTTTTTTTAGTGGGAATTCCGAATGCCGCCTTGGAATTTTCGGTTTTTAATAATTTCTCCAGTTGAAAATCGCATTTTGAAATGTTGAATAAGGAATTTGTTAAAAATCCGTGTCGTGGGGTCGATACGCACCGCCGTTTATTTTGAAACGTCAAATTTTTATTTCTTCTTTTTCCGTCGGAAGCGGGATTACGTGTCGTTTAAAATCCTACTTTAATTACGATTTCCTAATTGTTATTCTTATTGTAAATATATTGTAACTATTTATAATAAGTATATCGATAAAATTGTTAATATTTACATTGCGATTGTATAAAATCGAACGTAATTCGACTTTTTTATAAATTCTCCCGTAAAAAAGCGAAAATTATCGTTTCGCCATTTTTTTACGAACGTCAAATGTCATTCGATTCTTCTTTTTCTTCTTCTCAGACCACCGAAAAAAAAATAGACACTTACAACACTTGCAAGAAACACATTTTTTTACGTAGATCGATGAAGAAAAAAAGAAATCATCGATAATTTTATTACAAAATAGCTCACTCACTTTATTGCAGATAATTAATATAAAGCGAAAACAATTTTTTTTTAATAAATGCTTCCATTAATTTAGAAACGTCAAATTTTATATCATTTGCGGCGGGTTTGCGTGCCGTTTAAAATTCTATTTTATTATTTGTAGAATTTTATAAGATGCGCCCTCCTGTATTTATTTAACAGTAGATTTCCCTATTTTAATTGTTCAATTATATCGATAAAATTATAAATATTGAAATTGTAACACAGTATGAATTCAAATAAAACTTCACGTTACTTAAATTCGCGTTTAAACATCGAAAATTGCCGGTCCGCCATTTTTTTTTTATAAACGTCAGATGTCATTATTCGATTCTTCTTTTTTTTAATCGTAGACCTCCGAAAAAATATAGAAGAAAAAAATTAGATTATCGAGTTAATTTTCGGAAGTTTGACTTGAACTTCGGAATATAAATTGGAATTTTGACCAATTTTTAATAATTTCGTGTTAAAAATATAAATGTCCGGTTTGAAAATCGAAATTTTGAATGTTTTTAAATTTTGAGTTGAACGTTTCGGAATTTCCGGTTACATTTCGTTGTTTTCACTTTTTTTTCCATAAATTCGAGTTAAAAATCATATTTCTCGTTCTCTTTTTTTCACAAAAAATGTTACATTTTGAATCAAGAAAAAGGAGTTTTGAATAATTTTTCGGAATTTCCTGTTGGAATCTTCGAAATCTTGACAAAAAGAAACGAACTTTCAACTAAAATTTTGGAATTTCAATTAGAAATAAAAAATTTCTATCGTTTTTTCGGAATTTCGAGTCTAAAAAACAAGGAATTTCCACGTACATTTTGGAATTTCCCGTTAAGAAAACGGAATTTTGAGTAACTTTTTGGAATTTACAGTTAAAACTTTGGAATTTAGATTCAAGAAAAAGGAATTTCGGATAATTTTTCGGAATTTCCAGTTGAAAAATAGAATTTCCATTCCATTTTAGGAATTTCGAGCCTAAAAAAAGGAATTCCCAGTTGCATTTTGACCGATGTAATTTCCAATTAAAACTTTAGAATTTTGTCTCAAAATTTGGAATTTCAATTAAGAACCACAAATTTCGATTGATTTTTCGGAATTTTCATTTGCATTTTGGAATTTCCAGTTAAAACTTTGTAATTTTGTATCAAATTGAGGAATTTCCTGTTAAAAAGACGGAATTTTGAATAATTTTTCGGAATTTCCCGTTAAAAAAACGGAATTTCAAGTACATTTTCGGAATGTCCAGAGTTTGAACCTCGGGGCGACGATTCCGAAACCGAAACCGCGATATTCGAGCGACGGAAAACAACTCCGAAAAAAAAAAAATTTCCAGACTTTTCCAGACTTTTCCTGAGCGCTCTCCCTTCGCCGACCGACGAAAATTAACGTCCGTTAAGCGACATCTGTTTAGTTTAAACGGAGGGCCGACGCGTCGAGAAGAACCAGAGACGGGTCGAAACGTCGGGCCGGATTCGATTAGCGCCGAAACGTCGTCCCCTTCGATTAAGGCTGACGCGATCCCGGTCCTCGGTCCTCTCTAATTTCCCAATTCCGAGTCTTAATTGGACGTTAATCGGGGCGGCGGGCGGGTCGCGCGGCCGCCAGATTTAGCCCCCGCGGAATTTTTTTGAAAGGCGCTCGAAAAAGTAATCCAAGTTTGTGGTTTTTTTTAATTGAAATTCCAAAATTTGAAATAAAATTACAAAGTTTTAAGTGTAAATTCCGAAAAATTACTCGAAATTCCGTTTTCTTAACGGGAAATTCCAAAATGTACGGAGAAATTCCTTTTTTTTTTTAACTCGAAATTCCGAAAAAGCATTCAAAATTTGTGATTTTTAATTAAAATTCCAAAATTTGAAATAAATTTTTAAAATTTTAAGTAAAAATTTCGAAATGTTAGTCGGAATTCCATTTCTTAAAATTTGGAAAATTGGAAAATAGAAAAAATCCCTCAAAAACCTTAAAAATACAGAAAATCTAAACAAAAATGACCTCAAAAAACGAAAAATAAAAAAAATATTGAAAAAAAAACATAAATTTCAATAATAAAAAAATTTAAAAAATCGCAAGAAAAAAGAAAAATGCAAATAAAGCCGAACTTTCAGCAGAAAAATGAGAATATTTTTTAAATAAACATTTTTTGTGAAAAAAAGAGAACGAGAAATATGATTTTTAACTCGAATTTATGGAAAAAAAAGTGAAAACAACGAAATGTAACCGGAAATTCCGAAACGTTCAACTCAAAATTTAAAAACATTCAAAATTTCGATTTTCAAACCGGACATTTATATTTTTAACACGAAATTATTAAAAATTGGTCAAAATTCCAATTTATATTCCGAAGTTCAAGTCAAACTTCCGAAAATTAACTCGATAATCTAATTTTTTTCTTCTATATTTTTTCGGAGGTCTACGATTAAAAAAAAGAAGAATCGAATAATGACATCTGACGTTTATAAAAAAAAAATGGCGGACCGGCAATTTTCGATGTTTAAACGCGAATTTAAGTAACGTGAAGTTTTATTTGAATTCATACTGTGTTACAATTTCAATATTTATAATTTTATCGATATAATTGAACAATTAAAATAGGGAAATCTACTGTTAAATAAATACAGGAGGGCGCATCTTATAAAATTCTACAAATAATAAAATAGAATTTTAAACGGCACGCAAACCCGCCGCAAATGATATAAAATTTGACGTTTCTAAATTAATGGAAGCATTTATTAAAAAAAAATTGTTTTCGCTTTATATTAATTATCTGCAATAAAGTGAGTGAGCTATTTTGTAATAAAATTATCGATGATTTCTTTTTTTCTTCATCGATCTACGTAAAAAAATGTGTTTCTTGCAAGTGTTGTAAGTGTCTATTTTTTTTTCGGTGGTCTGAGAAGAAGAAAAAGAAGAATCGAATGACATTTGACGTTCGTAAAAAAATGGCGAAACGATAATTTTCGCTTTTTTACGGGAGAATTTATAAAAAAGTCGAATTACGTTCGATTTTATACAATCGCAATGTAAATATTAACAATTTTATCGATATACTTATTATAAATAGTTACAATATATTTACAATAAGAATAACAATTAGGAAATCGTAATTAAAGTAGGATTTTAAACGACACGTAATCCCGCTTCCGACGGAAAAAGAAGAAATAAAAATTTGACGTTTCCAAATAAACGGCGGTGCGTATCGACCCCACGACACGGATTTTTAACAAATTCCTTATTCAACATTTCAAAATGCGATTTTCAACTGGAGAAATTATTAAAAACCGAAAATTCCAAGGCGGCATTCGGAATTCCCACTAAAAAACGGATCTTTATTACCCTCTCGCTAAACGCAATTTTTTAAGCGAGAAAAACCCCGCTTCGGACGCCCCTGACCACCGAACAAGGCACAATTTCATTAACTCTTCCATGAGAGAAAAAAAAAACAACAAACAACAACAACAACGAAAAGTGCGTGTGTCGGTCGAGCGATTTGTCTTTTCGTTACCGCGATTCGCACTTGTCTTGGTTAAGTAACGCCGCATGTCGCTTTTAATTGCCCTCTTCCTTAATCACCTTTTTAATTACCGTGTGTGTCCCCTTTTTAAAATGTATCGAAACCGAACGTCGCGAATTCCCATCAATTCCGGCCCGAACGACCAAAACATTTTTAGAAAAACGCCGAAATTCGTAGGAATCACGGCCCGGTGCGAAATGTCAAATGTCATTCGATTCTTCTTTTTTTTTTTCGATCGTACGGACCATCGAAAAAAGAAGACTCGCCGTTTACGCACTAAAAATAGGTTCGTACGTGTTTCTTCATTTTTCGCGTGTGGGAAAGTGGGATTGCGGGTCGTTTAGAATTCTACTTTTCTCGTGTTATTATTTAGTAACAAATTTCAGAAATATTTTAACTGTTTTATGATGTTAATGAATTCGTAGATATTAATTAATATATTGTATTATAAATGAATTCGAGCAAATGTTGACGATGCTTTAAATTCGTATTTAAAACCCACAAAAAAAAAAGTTTAATATTGTCGTTTCGATCTTCTTTTTCTTTGTTTTGGACCATCGAAAAAAAAGTAGATAAACCAATAATTACTTAAAATGAATGAGATTTATTGAAAATACATTTTTATACAAACCAATAAAAAAAGTAAAATAACTTGTATTTTTAATAAATATTCATATTATGAGAAAAACACGAAAATTCGTAATTAAAAACCGAAAATAAAAGGTTTTATAAATATCATTTCGAATTAAATAATAAAAGTAGCGATTTCTATTGATAAAAATTAATACCGCCATTTTTTTATAAACGTCAAATGTCATTCGATTCTTCTTTTTCTTCGTCTCAGACCACCGAAAAAAAGTAGATAAACCAACGCATACAAGAAATACATCCTTTTACGTAGAACAATGAAGAAAAAAGAAATTATCAATAATTTTATTACAAAATAGCTCACTCACTTTATGGTAAATAAATAATAAAAACGAAAATAATTTTTTTAATTAATACTCCATTAACTTCGAAACGTCAAATTTTATATCGTTTGCGACGGGATTACATGGCGTTTAAAATTCTATTTTATTATTTGTAGAATTTTATATGATACGCTCTCCTGCATTATTTAATGGTAAATTTCCGTATACTTAAGAAGAATGTAATAATGACGTTTGTAAACAAAACGGCGAAATTATAATTTTCGATAAATAACACATTAATGGTGGTTTTTAGGGAATTTATTTTTATTAAATATGAAATGGGCCGTTTATTAAAAGCACAAGTTTTCTTTTTTTTTCCATTCTACGTGAAAAGATATTTTTAATGTGAACGTCGGTGTGTGTCTATTTTCTTTCTAAAATCTGCGACGCAGAAAAAGAAGAATAAATGACAATTGACGTTCGAGAAAAAAAAATGGCGAACTTACAATTTCATCATTTCTCATTGAGAAAACGAATTCCGACTAATATTTAAAAATTTTATACATTTCTCATTAAATTATACTAACTTTAATATACAATTCACCGGATACGTAAACGCTCCCGTTTTGAAAAACGCAATTACCAAACAAATATGGCGGCCGTATCGTTTACGATTCTTCTTCTTCTTCTTCTTCTTCTTCTTCTTTTTACTTCACCCGTTCGGCCTTTACGGTTTTCGCGCGCAAATCAAAATACCAAAAATAAGAACGTCTCGCATTTCTCCAGTTTGTTTTCTAACGTCGAAAACGTTTCCCATAACAAATACAAATAAAAAATAAACGGTTCCATCGATCCGGTCTTTAATCCACTATCAAAATATTTATACGATAACGGCGTTGTTAATACGAGGCCATTAGTAAATTCTTGCGCCGATTAACGAAAAAGAAGACGACGACGGAAAAAAAAAGAAGAAGAAGAGCGACCGAAAAAATCGTGTCGTCGCGTTGTGGGGGGCGACCCCGTCAATTGTTCGGCGCCACCAGCTTGTTTTACACGGTTGTTCCATTACCGGGGGCCCGAAAAGGGGCAATTAACGACCACGTCGTCGAAGCGATTTCTTCTTCTTCTTCTTCTTTTTTTCTTCGAAGAGGAATTGCGACGATAAATGAAAAGCCGAACGAACGCGCGAAGGGTTTCGGCGACCGTAGAGGGTCGAACGGCACCGGGTTTGAAGGCGTTTCGAAATTTCGAGTTAGAAGTAGGAATTTCTAAAAATTCAAAAGTATAATTATAATTAGAAATTTCGTTTCCTAATTGAAATTCGAAAACGTGCGTCGAAATTCCGAAGTTTAATTGGAAATTTTAAAATATGTCAGTCGAAATTCGTTTTCTCAATGAGAAATGATGAAATTGTAAGTGCGCCGTTTTTTTTTCGAACGTCAATTGTCAGTTATTCTTCTTTTTCTGCGTCGCAGATTTTAGAAAGAAAATAGACACACACCGACGTTCACATTAAAAATATCTTTTCACGTAGAATGGAAAAAAAAAGAAAACTTGTGCTTTTAATAAACGGCTAATTTCACCTTTACCAAATAAATTCCCTAAAAACCACCATTAATGTTTATTTATCGAAAATTATAATTTCGCCGTTTTGTTTACAAACGTCATTATTACATTCTTCTTTTCCTTCATCATAGACCTTCGGAAAAAAATAGAGATACCAACATTTACTCTAAAATATACAATAAACCGCCATCTTTAAACGTCATTCGATTCTTCTTTTTTTTTTCATCATAGACCGTGGAAAAAATGTAGAGATACCAATAGAGAAAAAATAATATACATGACTTACTTAATGTTCCAAGATTACGATAAAAATTCAAAAATGTTAATTTAATTCACATTAAAAACGGCAAATAAGAGATTTCATATTATCATTATTTCATATAGAAAAATATAATTAGCGACGTTTCTTGATAAATTGATAAATAGTACCGCAATTTTTTTACAAACGTCAAATGTCAAATTCCATTCTTCTTTTTCTCAATCACGGACCTTTTTCGCTTTTTATGCGAAAATATATTTCGTATAATAAATAATTTAACGAGAAATCAATAACATTTTTAATGTACACTACCATTAATTTCGAAACGTCAGATAAATATTTCTTCTTTTTTGAACGGGAGCGAAATTGCGTGTCGTTTAAAATTCTACTTTACTTTTAGAATTCTACAAAACAACCGACCTCGTATTATTTTATTATTATTTAATACTAAAGCTTCGTATTTTAACCGTTTAATTATTATATTAATAAAATTATAATTGAATTTGTAACTTGATAAAATTTCAAACGATAAAATTAAACGAGCGCTCGGTAATCGAAAATATTCAGTCCCTTATTTTTCTTACAAACTTCAAACGTCATTTCATTCTTCTTTTTTTTGGCATCATAGATCACTGAAAAAAATGTAGAGATATACCAACACTAAAAATACTTTTTTACGTAGAACCAACAGAAAAAAGAAGATAAACGATAACCTCTACTTTTATTAAATGGCTCACTTCATACCATAGAAACAATATATACAGTACGTCCGAAACGTAATTTGTAATTTACAATTAGAAATCGATATTTTAACGAATAATTTGCGGCGATTCGAGTTAACACGCGCAATAAAAGTTTGTCGGTCGTTTGTTATTTTTTTTTCTTTATTTTTTTATTTTTATTTTAAAACGTTGTTGACGGGCCGCGGTTCGAATCGTTTTAATAATTCCGCAGCCCGGGAAAAACCTCTTTTCGGGGCGCATTTTTTATTCATGCGACCCCGGTAAAAAAAAAAGAGTGAGTGACATTCGGACTTTTAACACCTTGTAGATGAGTCACTCGTTTGTCGCGAAACGTCTCTTTTTTCGGCGTTTCGCAACATCGGGAAAATATAAAAAACGGGCTTTTAAATAAATGTTCGGTGTTTTAAATACGGAAATATTTTAAAACTTCGGAATTTCGGTAATTGTGTTTGAATGTGTTTCTTCTTTTTCTACTTTTTCGAGCAAAAAATCGTTTTCACCGAGTGTCATTTTAGTGTAACTGTGGGTACGTCTAGTTTTTTCTAAAGTCTACGATGAAAAAAAAAAAAGAAGAAACCAATGACGTTTGACGTTTGTAATAAAAATGGCCGAACGATTATTTTGGATTTTTAAACGCGAATTTTAGTAGCGTCGATTTATGTTCGGATTTCGCTGGTTGGAATTTCAATATCTATAATTTTATTAATATATTGAAACGGTTAAAATACGGATCTTTAGTATTAAATGATAATAATACGAGATCGGTTGTTGTATAGAATTCTAAAAGTAATGTAGAATTTTAAACGACACGCAATTTCGCTCACGTTCGAAAAAGAAGAAATAAAATTATCTGACGTTTCGAAATTAATGGTGGTGTATATTCACGCCGCGCTACGATTGTTTTAAAATTTTATTGAATTCTCATTAAATATAATCCACCGCAATAACAATTTATTGAACAAAATAATAATAATAGATAGAATTCTAAAAAACAGTATAATTTTAAAAGCCACGCGATCCCGTCGCAAATGATTTGACGTTTATACAAATTAATGGAAGTATTTATTAGAAAAATACTTTTTCCTTTATATTATTAATTTACAATAAAATGAGCTATTTTTTGTAAAATTATAGTTGATCTCTTTTTTTTTATTATTAGTTTACGTGAAAGAAACATTTTAAGGAAAATTATTGGTATATCTACTATTTTTTAAGGTGTAAGATGAAGAAAAAGAAGAATCGAATAATGACATTTGACGTTTATAAAAAAATGGCGGATTGACAATTTCCGATTTTTAAATGCGAAATTAAGTACCGTGAACTTTTATTTGAATTCATGCTGTTAACAATTTCAATATTTATAATTCTATCGATATAATTGAAACAGTTAAAATACGGAAATTTAATATTAAATAATAACAATAATACAGATTTGTTTGTAGAGTAGAATTCTAAAAAAAAAAAAAAAAAAAAAAAAAAAGTATAATTTTAAACGTCACGTAATCCCTCCGCGAATGATATAAAATTTGACGTTTCGAAGTTAATGGAAGTATTTATTAGAAAATTATTTTCGCTTTATATTATTTATTTACCATAAAGTGAGCTATTTTTATAAAATTGTTGATTATTTCTTTTTTCTTCATTGATCTGTGGGAAAAAATGTTTTTCTTGCAAGTGTTGTAAGTGTCTATTTTTTTTTCGGTGGTCTGAGATCAAGAAAAAGAAGAATTGAATGACATTTGTCGTTTTTTATTATTTAATTCGAAATGATATTATAAAAATCTCTTATTTTCGGTTTTTAATTACGAATTTTCGTGTTTTTCTCATAATATGAATATTTATTAAAAATACAAGTTATTTTACTTTTTTATTGGTTTGTATAAAAATGTATTTTCAATAAATCTCATTCATTTTAAGTAATTATTGGTTTATCTACTTTTTTTTCGATGGTCCAAAACAAAGAAAAAGAAGAACGAAACGACAATATTAAACCTTTTTTTTCGTGGGTTTTAAATACGAATTTAAGCATCGTCAACATTTGCTCGAGAATTCATTTATAATACAATATTAATATCTACGAATTCATTAACATCATAAAACAGTTAAAATATTGAAATTTGTTACTAAATAATGAAACGAGAAAAGTAGAATTCTAAACGACCCGCAATCCCACCTTCCCACATTTCAAAAAAGAAGAAACACGTACGAAGCTATTTTTAGTGTGTAAACGGCGAGTCTTCTTTTTCCGATGGTCCGTATGATCGAGAAAAAAAAGAAGAATCGAATGACATTTGACGTTCGTAAAAAAAACGGCGGATTCCCAATTTCTAAATACAAATTAAACAAAAATACGGTGGATTGTTAGAGAAACTTTTGGTTTTTCTGCCAAATTAAAAATCTCTTTAAAATATACATTTCTAGACGCAAATATTAAAAATTTACGACGACGATATTTTTACACGCTCGTTTATATGTCAAATGTCATTCGTCAACCGTCACATTTCCTGTAAATCTTTTTAAACGTTTCGTGTCGTTTTTTTCAAAGCTCTCGGCCACGTAATTAGAGCGATTAATAACCGAACAAAAGCAATTAAAACAAAATGGAAATAACCGGTATTTCGATACGTAAAAGGCTATCTTCGAACAATTTATTTTGATGGAATTTTATCTAAACGACTCCCATTTAACTCGGATTTTAAGAAGAGACGCAAATCCGGCTGGAAGTGCATTTTTAAATAAAAATTAAAAAAAAAAAAAAAAAAAAAAAATACAATACTCGATCTTTACAATTATAACACGCCAATTAGACTAACGAGTCGTTATTATTTTAAGCGTTTCGTTATCTTTCTATTCGTTTTATTTATTTTCGAGTTTGGCGAGAGCCGGTTTAGAAAATTTCGAAGAAAAAAATAGTTTCTCGCATTTTTATTAGATTAATCGTTATAATAAAAAATTGTTTTATGGGCCGTTAACGTTAATTAATTAGTCGGGCGTAAATAATTTTAAATCATATTTTTCGTTTAGCGTAGGCGTGTTTTTATCGTCGCGACAACTTTTTAAATTTACGATAAATCAAGATTAAATGCGATTTATTGTGGTGATGATTCTTCGAGGTATTTTTACTTTCTTGTGTGAACGGTGTTAATTTTAGATTAGTTTAATGGGCGTTTTAATAAAAAAAAAAACAAACAAAAAAAAATTAGTTTATAGAAGAGGTTCGGTTTATTTTGGCCGGAAATTTATGTCGAACAAGAATTTTTATTTTTTAATTATTATAGAAAATAAAGAAACAATCGCCGTTTTTTATTACGTTTAAATAATTTGTTTATTTCAATTGCACTGAACCGTATTTGCGGCTTAATATACACTCCCGTTAATTGCGAAATGTCAAATTTTACGTCATTTGCGGCGGGATCGCGTGGCGTGTAAAATTCTATTTTATTTAATTTGTACATATTTATTCGATAGGCACTCCTGTATTATTTAATAGCAAATATCCGTATTTTAACTGTTCAATTATATCGATAGAACTTTAAATATTGAAATTGTTAACAGTATGAATTCAAATAAAAGTTCACGGTACTTAATTTCGCATTTAAAAATCGGAAATTGTCAATCCGCCATTTTTTTATAAACGTCAAATGTCATTTTATTCGATTCTTCTTTTTCTTCATCTTACACCTTAAAAAATAGTAGATATACCAATAATTTTCCTTAAAATGTTTCTTTCACGTAAACTAATAATAAAAAAAAAGAGATCAACTATAATTTTACAAAAAATAGCTCATTTTATTGTAAATTAATAATATAAAGGAAAAAGTGTTTTTCTAATAAATACTTCCATTAATTTGTATAAACGTCAAATCATTTGCGACGGGATCGCGTGGCTTTTAAAATTATACTGTTTTTTAGAATTCTATCTATTATTATTTTATTATTTTGTTCAATAAATTGTTATTGCGGTGGATTTAATTTAATGAGAATTCAATAAAATTTTAAAACAATCGTAGCGCGGGGTGAACATACACTACCATTAATTTCGAAACGTCAGATAATTATTTCTTCTTTTTTGAACGGGAGCGAAATTGCGTGTCGTTTAAAATTCTACTCTACTTTTAAAATTCCATACAACAACCGATCTCGTATTATTATCATTTAATACTAAAGATCCGTATTTTAACCGTTTCAATATATTAATAATTCTATAAATATTGAAATTGCAACCAACGAAAACCAAATATAAATCG
This sequence comes from Hermaeophaga mercurialis, assembly GCA_951812935.1. Classification (NCBI taxonomy): domain Eukaryota; kingdom Metazoa; phylum Arthropoda; class Insecta; order Coleoptera; family Chrysomelidae; genus Hermaeophaga; species Hermaeophaga mercurialis. The sequence continues at coordinate 492,289 of OX638363.1, forward strand.
ACGCCACTAAAATCGCGTTTAAAAATCAGAAATAATCGAAACGCCGTTTTTAATACAAACGTCAAACGTAATTGGATTCTTCTTTTTTTTTTTCATCGTAGACCTTTAGAAATAGTAGACACGCCAACATTTACACAATTTTTTACGTAGACCAACGAAAAAAGAAGAAAAAGCCTCTATATACTTTTAACAAACAGCTCACGATAAAAAATATACATAATTCGATAAAAAAATCGAAAAGAACTAGAAAAACCGAGGCGCGTTCGTTAAATCGACGCGAGCGATCGAACGGGCTCTTCTTCTTTTTTCGTTTTTTTTTCTTTTCGTTTCTCTCGCTAACAAATTAACGAACACGTTGTATACACGCCGTCGGGGGGAAAAAAGAATCACAAACCCCGCAGAGAGAGCGCCCGTTGAATATTTAAAGCCGGCGAAACACTAGACCAATGTCTGCTTTTATTATTCAACGTATCGCTCTGTCGGTTCATTGTTTATTCAACGCCTTTTAGGGTGTCAAATTGGCGCTCGAGAATCGCGCGCCCCTGCCCCCCGGCCCCCCCGCGCGCCTCGGACAACGCGCCGATAATGGCACTCCAGAGTGTACATCGATATGCCCGATTTTCCAGGTAGAAAAGCGATTTCCTCGAGGGCGTGTTCCGACTTGTCGGCGCTTAATTATTACGCGGCTCGTTAAAAGAAAAAGAAGAAAAAGAAGAAGAAGAAGAGTCGTGAAAACGCGTTTTTGTTTGATTGGCGTGCGCTTTGCGCTAATGACGGAGGCCAGATTAAAGTAAGAAGAAGAAGAATCGTCCACCATGTTTGTTAGTAGCGTTTTTTTTTTTTTTTTTTTTTTTTTTTGGTCGACGTGATTTAATTTTTGTCGAATTTTATGCGAAAATTAATCACCGGGAGTATTTTAATTTAGCGATAATTTGTCGATTTTTAACGAGGTTTCGATATTGTGTAATTTTATAACGTTTGTACGAAATCGTATCGTCGGGTTAATAGACACGAGGCGTCGAACATTTGTTTCTTCTTTTTTATCGGTGGGTGGGATTGCGTGGCGTTTAAAATTCTATTTTATTAGTTGTAGAATTTTGTATGATACGCGTTCCTGTATTATTTAAAATAGTAGATGGAGATTTTTCCGGGAGGGGAATTCCGCGGTGTTTTTTTTAATGGGACTTCCGAATGCGATGGAATTTTCGGTTTTTAATACTTTCTCGAGTTGAAAGTCGCACTTTGAAATGTTTGAATAACGAATTTGTTAAAAATCCGTGTCGCGGGGTCGATACGCACCGCCGTTTATTTGGAAACGTCAAATTTTTATTTCTTCTTTTCCCGTCGGAAGCGGGATTACGTGTCGTTTAAAATCCTACTTTAATTACGATTTTCTATTGTTATTTTTATTGTAAATAATATATTGTAACTGTTTAAGTATATCGATAAAATTGTTAATATTTACATTGCGATTGTACAAAATCGAACGTAATTCGGCTTTTTTTTAAATTCTCCCGTAAAAAAGCGAAAATTATTGTTTCGCCATTTTTTTACGAACGTCAAAAGTCATACGATTCTTCTTTTTCTTCATCTCAGACCAGCGAAAAAAAAGTAGACACTTACAACAGTTGCAAGAAAAACATTTTTTTATGTAGAACAATGAAAAAAAGAAGAGATCATCAATAATTTTATAAAAATAGCTCACTTTATGCCAGATAAATAATATAAGAGCAAAAAGTATTTTTTAATAAATACTTCCGTTAATTTAGAAACACGTCAAATTTTATATGATATCATTTGCGACGGGTTTGCGTAGCGTTTAAAATTATACTGTTTTTAGAATTCCATTAATATTTCGTTTAATAAATTGTTATTGTGATGCATTAATGCGAAAATATATTTCGTATAATAATTTAACGAGAAATCAATAAAATTATTAAAAAATCGTACAAAATTTCGAATCGTCAGATAATTATTTCTTCTTTTTTGAACGGGAGCGAAATTGCGTGTCGTTTAAAATTCTACGTTACTTTTAGAATTCTATACAACAACCGATCCCGTATTATTATTTTATACTAAATTTCCATATTTTAACTGTTCAATTTATATCGGTAGAATTATAAATATTGAAATTGTAACAGTATGAATTCAATTAAAAGTTCACGTTACTTAAATTCGCGTTTAAAAATCAAAAATAATCATTCCGCCATTTTCATTACAAACGTCAACAGTTATTGGATTCTTCTTTTTTTTTCTTCATCATAGACCGCGGTAAATAAGTAGAAATACCACTAAACATACTTTTTTTTTTTTTTCACGTGAAACCATTAGAAAAAGTGGACGCGCCATATTTTTAATAAAAATCTTACTTCACGTTACGAAAATACGAGATAAATCCAACAATCATTTATTTACAAACCGTAAATAAGCGTTTTCACGTTATTATTTCGTACGAAAACAAAACGTCAAACGTCATTCCGTTCTTCTTCTTTTTTTGTCCATCATAGACCGCCGTAAAAAAGTAGAGATACACCGACGCCCCTTTTTTTTAGGTCGAACCGATTAGAAAAAAAAAAAAAAAAAAGAAGAACAAACATATACGGCACGTCCCGAACCGAAACGCGAATAAAGCTCGCAAAAAAAAAAAACAAAAAAACTCGATACGTCCGAGCACGATAAATATTCCTCCCGGTTTCCCGGTTTTGGAACCAATTAAATTTCGCCGAACAACGCAATTCGCCCGGTTAATTTCCCGACGTAAATCGCGCCTTTCCCGAAATATAAATCAACATCAACATTAATTTTAACCGGAAGTTTGCGGAACTAATTTTCCGCAAAAACAAATTTTCAACGAATTAGACGGACGACGGGGGAAAACGAAGGGGAGGCGAAGAGTGGGGGAGGAGTGGGGGCGAGTGTTGATACGACGGCGGCGCTTTCATAATTAATTAACTCCGTAATTAAACTACGCGGGCGCTCCGGTAATTAGTACGTGTAATTAGGGCCGGGCGCGGGGGGCACGCCCCCCCTTGCGATTTTAATTAGCGCCGCGCGATTAATAATTAGCGACGGCGTCTAGCGCCACGACGCCCCCCACTAATTTCCGGAGATTTGCCGGGCGTTTTGCGCTCGATTAAAATGTAATTAGTTTATTGCGCGAATTTGTTGGGACGGTTGATTTTTGGAATTTCGTCCGGCGTTTAATCGAATAACAAAAATTGGAGGGAAACGAAATATAATATTTCGATTTCGTTTTATTTCGTATTCTCGGTGTTTGAAAATATTTCGGGACGCGCTGTATAAACATAGATTTCGTCTTCTTTTTTTATTGGTCTACGTGGAAAAATATTTTTGCTACGTCCGTGATGTGAGAAAAAGAAGAATCCAATGATGTGTTAGTGTGTCTACTTTTTTTTTCGGTGGTCTGAGAAGAAGAAAAAGAAGAATCGAATGACATTTGACGTTCGTAAAAAAATGGCGGAACGATAATTTTCGCTTTTTTACGGGAGAATTTTAAAAAAAGCCGAATTACGTTCGATTTTGTACAATCGCAATGTAAATATTAACAATTTTATCGATATACTTATTATAAATAGTTACAATATATTTACAATAAAAATAACAATTAGGAAATCGTAATTAAAGTAGGATTTTAAACGACACGTAATCCCGCTTCCGACGGAAAAAGAAGAAATAAAAATTTGACGTTTCTAAATAAACGGCGGTGCGTATCGATCCCGCGACACGGCTTTTTAACAAATTCCTTATTCAACATTTCAAAATGCGACTTTTAACTAGAAAGTATTGAAAACCGAAAATTCCAAGGCGGCATTCGGAATTCCCACTAAAAAGAAACCACGGAATTCCTCTCCCGGAAAAATCTCCATCTACTATTAAATAATACAGGAGAGCGTATCATACAAAATTCTACAAACAATAAAATAGAATTTTAAACGCCACGCAATCCCACTCCCCCGCTTGTGAAAAAAGAAGAACCGCGTACGAAGCTATATTTAGCGTACAAACGGCGATTCTTCTTTTTTCGAAGGTCCTTTTAATCGAGAAAAAGAAGACTAGTAAAATTTCCGACTTTTAACGTTTGTTTTTTTTTTTTCTCGTTTCAGGCGACAAACGGCCGAAGAACGCGAAGCCGAACGGCAGGCCGCCAACCGGCTGATGCTCTCCCTTCAGGCCGAGGCCCTGTCGAAGGGGTACATGGGCGAGGGGGGGCCGCCCCCGCCGCCCGGCCCCGCCGACACGGCCCTGAGCGCCCTCCAGAATCTGCAGCCCTGGGCGGGGCCGTACAGCGCCCCCCAGCCGGCCCTGGCCGAGTCCATGTGTTGAACACCGAAAAAAAGAAGAAAAAGAAAAGAACGACGAGAAGAAGAAGAAGATTCGCGGACGGAAAAAAGAAGAAGAGTGACGTTTCGAGTGCAATAAACGGACAGTGCCGTACTCGGCCCGGGGAAATTCTCTCGAAATAAAAAAAAAAAAAGTGTTGTTCGACCCCGAAATTAATATCGTTTCCCCTTTTGTGTACATATTTGAAAAATGTCTTTTATTTTAGTTTTATTTTTTTTTTTTTTTTTTTGATTATTATTACTTTTATTCGCCCGATCGTTGTTGTTTCGCTAACGGATTTTTTCGACCGGAAATCAATAATAATTTTTTTTTGAGATCGATATCGTTCGAAATTGCGATTTAATTCATTGGAGCACGAAATTTTCATTGTGTTTCTAACGTTATTATAAATAAATAATAATCGTTTCCTCGCGACGATCCGACAAAAAAAAAATTAATTGCGTTCGTAAAATAACGAAATATCGATTTCCAGGTCGAAATTATCCGGTTAGGAGTTATAATAACGCTCTGTATATAAAAATGAAACGACGGATAATCCCAAAAACGGACAAACTGTACAAAATTAGTTTTTAAGTGTGACGAAAATCCGTACTTGTTAACGAAAAAAACGACAATAGGAAGTCTAAAATAGAATTGGCTCAAATTAAGACTTCCTAGTGTCGGAATTGGTTCGTACTTTTTTTTCTGTAATAAAATTAAAAAAAATTAGTGTACATGTATAATAATAATAATGATAATAAAACAGCTCTAAAAATTTGTAGATAAACAATGTTTCGCTCTTGACTTGTAAGCAAAACTAGAACATTAAAAAATAAAATGACTTACGACATTTATTCGTTTTAATTGTGTGCGACACGCAAAACCCCTTTCGTTCTTCTTCTTCTTCTTCTTCTACTTCGGCCGTGCCGGTAATTTGCATTTTTGATTGGCCGTAAAACGCCCCCCACTCCCTCCGCTACGTAATTATCCACTTTTTCTAATGATACGTTCGAGGAAATTATACAAACTGTCGTTTTATTCTATTGTTCTGCTGCCGGACACGAAATATCGTTCGTTAATTAATTAATTCGAAAAATGCGGCGCGCCGGAAAATTTCGACGGGGTTTAAGGTGGGAGATCGCGGCGGACGGGGAGGAAATAAAAGTTGAAGCGGTTCGAATCGGGCGATCGCGCGGGAGTCGGTGATATTTATTTCGATGGGGTGAAAGTCTGGTGATCGTGTTGGATTGCATTGTATATATATATATATATATATATATTTGTATTATATATTTTCTTTCAACTATCAAACGTTTCTTAAAATTAGCACATTTTTCGTTAAATTTGTAAAATAATATGATTCTTTATATTATCAATTTTTTCTTTAAATTACACTTTTTTTAAGTGATTGATTTCTTTTTCACTCTTGAATAATCAATGTTTTTCTTTATATTATCCAAATTTTAAATCCGGCGATCGCGTCGGCCGACAACGTTTATTTCAACAGGGTTTAAGTCCGGCGATCGCGCCGGCTTTTACTCTATTTCAACTGGATTTAAGTGTGGCGATCGCGCCGGCTTGATCTCTACTATTTCAACTGGGTTTAAGTCTGGCGATGGCGCTGGATTCTACTCTACTATTTCACTCGGGTTTAAGTCTGGCGATCGCGCCGGCTTGAACTCTATTTCAACTAGGTTTAAGTCTGGCGATCGCGGCGGCTTGTACTCTACTATTTCAACTGGATTTAAGTGTGGCGATCGCGCCGGCTTGATCTCTACTATTTCAACTGGGTTTAAGTCTGGCGATGGCGCTGGATTCTACTCTACTATTTCACTCGGGTTTAAGTCTGGCGATCGCGGCGGCTTGTACTCTACTATTTCAACTGGGTTTAAGTCTGGCGATGGCGCTGGATTCTACTCTACTATTTCACTCGGGTTTAAGTCTGGCGATCGCGCCGGCTTGAACTCTATTTCAACTAGGTTTAAGTCTGGCGATCGCGGCGGCTTGAACTCTATTTCAACTAGGTTTAAGTCTGGCGATCGCGGCGGCTTGTATTCTACTATTTCAACTGGGTTTAAGTCTGGCGATGGCGCTGGATTCTACTCTACTATTTCACTCGAGTTTAAGTCTGGCGATCGCGGCGGCTTGTACTCTACTATTTCAACTAGGTTTAAGTCTGGCGATCGCGGCGGCTTGTACTCTACTATTTCAACTGGGTTTAAGTCTGGCGATGGCGCTGGATTCTACTCTACTATTTCACTCGGGTTTAAGTCTGGCGATCGCGGCGGCTTGTACTCTACTATTTCACTCGAGTTTAAGTCTGGCGATCGCGGCGGCTTGTACTCTACTATTTCAACTAGGTTTAAGTCTGGCGATCGCGGCGGCTTGTACTCTACTATTTCAACTGGGTTTAAGTCTGGCGATGGCGCTGGATTCTACTCTACTATTTCACTCGGGTTTAAGTCTGGCGATCGCGGCGGCTTGTACTCTACTATTTCACTCGAGTTTAAGTCTGGCGATCGCGGCGGCTTGTACTCTACTATTTCAACTAGGTTTAAGTCTGGCGATCGCGGCGGCTTGTACTCTACTATTTCAACTGGGTTTAAGTCTGGCGATGGCGCTGGATTCTACTCTACTATTTCACTCGGGTTTAAGTCTGGCGATCGCGCCGGCTTGTACTCTACTATTTCAACTGGGTTTAAGTCTGGCGATGGCGCTGGATTCTACTCTACTATTTCACTCGGGTTTAAGTCTGGCTATCGCGGCGGCTTGTACTCTACTATTTCAACTGGGTTTAAGTCTGGCGATGGCGCTGGATTCTACTCTACTATTTCACTCGGGTTTAAGTCTGGCGATGGCGCTGGATTCTACTCTACTATTTCACTCGGGTTTAAGTCTGGCGATCGCGCCGGCTTGTACTCTACTATTTCAACTGGGTTTAAGTCTGGCGATGGCGCTGGATTCTACTCTACTATTTCACTCGGGTTTAAGTCTGGCTATCGCGGCGGCTTGTACTCTACTATTTCAACTGGGTTTAAGTCTGGCGATGGCGCTGGATTCTACTCTACTATTTCACTCGGGTTTAAGTCTGGCGATGGCGCTGGATTCTACTCTACTATTTCACTCGGGTTTAAGTCTGGCGATCGCGCCGGCTTTTACTCTATTTCAACTGGATTTAAGTCCGGCGATCGCGCCGGCTTGAACTCTACTATTTCACGCTCTTATCGACGACCTCAATAATTAACGAACACTTCTAAACGACGCGGAGGTCCTTATGAAAAATTAACGGCCCGCTTATCCCGATTATTATTCGTCGGGCGAAAAGTTTAAAGCTCATTACGCTTTTATGGATTATCAAAAAGTTTGGCGTCGTTTCGCTAAAAAGGAGCGGGCGACGGGGGGCGGCGGATCAATCGAATTAGCGCGAGAGCTCGGAGCTCGGAGCTCGTAAAGAGTCCGGAGAGGCGAGTGCGTGTGTCGCTTTTCGAAAAGAGAGGGAAAAGATCATGAGATTGCCGAGATATTATTATTATCGTCGTGGGGGTTTGTTCTTCGAGAGGGAATATGAGCGGTGGCTAAAGGGCCGGGAGACGGGAAGTTAGCGGACGGGAATTTCGGGATCGGAACGGTTCCGATCGGTTTCGAACGGTTTGAATCGGTTTTATTAAGTACGAAATCGGCACTGAAAGCAAAAAATTGGCTCTGAAAACTAAAAAAGAACTCCGAAGACGAAAAATTGACTCTAAAAACAAAAAATTGTCTTTGAAATCTAAAAATTTGCTCAGAATACTAAAAATTGGCACTAAAAAATAAAAATTGGCACTAAAAAATAAAAATTGGCACTAAAAAATAAAAATTGGCACTAAAAAATAAAAATTGTCCCTGAAATCTAAAAATTGGCTCTGAAAACTAAAAATCGGCACTGAAATCTAAAAATTGGCTCTAAAAACTAAAAAATTATTATGAAGACCAAAAATTGGCTCAGAAAACTAAAAATCAGCACTGAAATAAAAAAATTGACTCTGAAAATTAAAACTTGGCTTTGATAAGTAAAAATTGATTTAGAAAACTAAAAATCGGCTTTGAAAATTAAAAAATTACTCTGAAGACTAAATATTGTCTCAGAAAACTAAAAATTGGCTCTAAATACTAAAGATTGTCTCTGAAAACTAAAAATTGTCTCAGAAAGTTCCAAATTGACTTAAACAGATTCCAAAATATTTCGAAATGGTTAATATTGGTTTCGAGTTGTTACAGAAGATTTAAATCGGCTCTGACAGCTTTAAATTTTCTCTAAAAGAGTTTTAAAATATTTCAAAATATTCAACTTGAGTTTTAAATCGTTTAACAACTTTTAAATTGGCTCAAAAAAAGCTATTTTAAAAAAAATCAAATTCTAAATTGGCAATTAATGCCCAAAATTGGTTCCTCAGTGTCCAAACTGTATTAAAATAATAATAATAATAATAACCACCGACATGAATTGCCCTCAAAATTGGCTAAAAATCTCCCAAGTTTTGAAATATTAGAAAAAGTGTAGACTAAGTTAAACTAATTTTTAATAATTTGGATCAAAAATGGCCAAATTGGCACGAATTTTTTCAATTCGGCCCCACGAGTACCAAATTGGCACATTAACGTCAAAATATTCGCAGAAAAAGTCAAAGTCGATAAAATTAAATGTTTTACAACGCTTTCTAAATGGCTCTACGAAACCCAAATTGGTTCAAGGACGGCCAAATTGGCTCGAAAATCGCATCGAAATATTTCAAAACGGCACATCAAACCCCAAAAGTGAAAATTAGCAAAAACATATATAATATAATGTTTTAAGTGACTTTACAAATCCCAAATTGGCTGAAAAACCGACCAAATTGGCTCGAAAACCGACCAAAATTGGCTCAAAAACCCACCAAAATTGGCCGAAAAACGTCCCGTTTCCGAGATTAAACTTCCGCTTGGCGGATTCGTAGCCACGGTCGATAACTTTTCGGCCCATCAAAAAAAACGAGGGGCGTTCGTCGCCAAAGTGAGTAACAACTCCCGTTATTCCGTTATTTATTATTTAGCAGCAGGAGCGGATCTTCTTTTTCGGTAATTATTTTGAAAGCCTTTTGTTCATCTTTGCGCCGTTTTCCGTGCCTCTTACTTAATTTATACCGCGTGTACGTTTCTCCTGCTGCTCCTGCCGCCGCCGAATAATATATGGCGTACACGCAATTTTCCTGGGTCGCGTGTCGTTTTGCAGGAAAACGCGGGTAATTTCGTCGGATTCGATTAAAAGAGTGTGGTTCGCCAGGAACGTTTTGTTGTTTAGATGAGAGGAATATTTTCTTGAATGAATTTAAGTTGGGTTTTTTGTTTCTTTGGATTTTGCAGGAATCGCGCGGTTTTAGTTTATTTTTTTTTTTTTTTTTTGGTAGCAGGAAGTGTTTTTAATCGTATTTTCGTGAATTTTGCAGGATTGAAGGATAATTTAGCAGGAACGTTTTGTTGTTTAGATGACAGGAATATTTTCTTGAATGAATTTAAGTTGGGTTTTTTGTTTCTTTGGATTTTGCAGGAATCACGCGGTTTTAGTTTATTTTTTTTTTTTTTTTTGGTAGCAGGAAGTGTTTTTAATCGTATTTTCGTGAATTTTGCAGGATTGAAGGATAATTTAGCAGGAACGTTTTGTTGTTTAGATGAGAGGAATATTTTCTTGAATGAATTTAAGTTGGGTTTTTTGTTTCTTTGGATTTTGCAGGAATCGCGCGGTTTTAGTTTATTTATTTTTTTTTTTTTTGATAGCAGGAAGTGTTTTTAATCGTATTTTCGTGAATTTTGCAGGATTGAAGGATAATTTAGCAGGAACGTTTTGTTGTTTAGATGAGAGGAATATTTTCTTGAATGAATTTAAGTTGGGTTTTTTGTTTCTTTGGATTTTGCAGGAATCGCGCGGTTTTAGTTTATTTATTTTTTTTTTTTTTGATAGCAGGAAGTGTTTTTAATCGTATTTTCGTGAATTTTGCAGGATTGAAGGATAATTTAGCAGGAACGTTTTGTTGTTTAGATGAGAGGAATATTTTCTTGAATGAATTTAAGTTGGGTTTTTTGTTTCTTTGGATTTTGCAGGAATCACGCGGTTTTAGTTTATTTTTTTTTTTTTTTTGGTAGCAGGAAGTGTTTTTAATCGTATTTTCGTGAATTTTGCAGGATTGAAGGATAATTTAGCAGGAACGTTTTGTTGTTTAGATGACAGGAATATTTTTTGAATGAATTTAAGTTGGGTTTTTAGTTTCTTTGGATTTTGCAGGAATCACGCGGTTTTAGTTTATTTTTTTTTTTTTTTTTTTTTTTTTGATAGCAGGAAGTGTTTTTAATCGTATTTTCGTGAATTTTGCAGGATTGAAGGATAATTTAGCAGGAACGTTTTGTTGTTTAGATGAGAGGAATATTTTCTTGAATGAATTTAAGTTGGGTTTTTTGTTTCTTTGGATTTTGCAGGAATCGCGCGGTTTTAGTTTATTTTTTTTTTTTTTTTGGTAGCAGGAAGTGTTTTTAATCGTATTTTCGTGAATTTTGCAGGATTGAAGGATAATTTAGCAGGAACGTTTTGTTGTTTAGATGAGAGGAATATTTTCTTGAATGAATTTAAGTTGGGTTTTTTGTTTCTTTGGATTTTGCAGGAATCGCGCGGTTTTAGTTTATTTTTTTTTTTTTTTTGGTAGCAGGAAGTGTTTTTAATCGTATTTTCGTGAATTTTGCAGGATTGAAGGATAATTTAGCAGGAACGTTTTGTTGTTTAGATGAGAGGAATATTTTCTTGAATGAATTTAAGTTGGGTTTTTTGTTTCTTTGGATTTTGCAGGAATCACGCGGTTTTAGTTTATTTTTTTTTTTTTTTTTTTTTTTTTGATAGCAGGAAGTGTTTTTAATCGTATTTTCGTGAATTTTGCAGGATTGAAGGATAATTTAGCAGGAACGTTTTGTTGTTTAGATGAGAGGAATATTTTCTTGAATGAATTTAAGTTGGGTTTTTTGTTTCTTTGGATTTTGCAGGAATCACGCGGTTTTAGTTTATTTTTTTTTTTTTTTTTTTTTTTTGATAGCAGGAAGTGTTTTTAATCGTATTTTCGTGAATTTTGCAGGATTGAAGGATAATTTAGCAGGAACGTTTTGTTGTTTAGATGAGAGGAATATTTTCTTGAATGAATTTAAGTTGGGTTTTTTGTTTCTTTGGATTTTGCAGGAATCGCGCGGTTTTAGTTTATTTTTTTTTTTTTTTTGGTAGCAGGAAGTGTTTTTAATCGTATTTTCGTGAATTTTGCAGGATTGAAGGATAATTTAGCAGGAACGTTTTGTTGTTTAGATGAGAGGAATATTTTTTGAATGAATTTAAGTTGGGTTTTTAGTTTCTTTGGATTTTGCAGGAATCACGCGGTTTTAGTTTATTTTTTTTTTTTTTTTTGGTAGCAGGAAGTGTTTTTAATCGTATTTTCGTGAATTTTGCAGGATTGAAGGATAATTTAGCAGGAACGTTTTGTTGTTTAGATGAGAGGAATATTTTCTTGAATGAATTTAAGTTGGGTTTTTTGTTTCTTTGGATTTTGCAGGAATCACGCGGTTTTAGTTTATTTTTTTTTTTTTTTTTTTTTTTTTGATAGCAGGAAGTGTTTTTAATCGTATTTTCGTGAATTTTGCAGGATTGAAGGATAATTTAGCAGGAACGTTTTGTTGTTTAGATGAGAGGAATATTTTCTTGAATGAATTTAAGTTGGGTTTTTTGTTTCTTTGGATTTTGCAGGAATCGCGCGGTTTTAGTTTATTTTTTTTTTTTTTTTGGTAGCAGGAAGTGTTTTTAATCGTATTTTCGTGAATTTTGCAGGATTGAAGGATAATTTAGCAGGAACGTTTTGTTGTTTAGATGAGAGGAATATTTTTTGAATGAATTTAAGTTGGGTTTTTAGTTTCTTTGGATTTTGCAGGAATCACGCGGTTTTAGTTTATTTTTTTTTTTTTTTTTGGTAGCAGGAAGTGTTTTTAATCGTATTTTCGTGAATTTTGCAGGATTGAAGGATAATTTAGCAGGAACGTTTTGTTGTTTAGATGAGAGGAATATTTTCTTGAATGAATTTAAGTTGGGTTTTTTGTTTCTTTGGATTTTGCAGGAATCACGCGGTTTTAGTTTATTTTTTTTTTTTTTTTTTTTTTTGATAGCAGGAAGTGTTTTTAATCGTATTTTCGTGAATTTTGCAGGATTGAAGGATAATTTAGCAGGAACGTTTTGTTGTTTAGATGAGAGGAATATTTTCTTGAATGAATTTAAGTTGGGTTTTTTGTTTCTTTGGATTTTGCAGGAATCGCGCGGTTTTAGTTTATTTTTTTTTTTTTTTTTGGTAGCAGGAAGTGTTTTTAATCGTATTTTCGTGAATTTTGCAGGATTGAAGGATAATTTAGCAGGAACGTTTTGTTGTTTAGATGAGAGGAATATTTTCTTGAATGAATTTAAGTTGGGTTTTTTGTTTCTTTGGATTTTGCAGGAATCGCGCGGTTTTAGTTTATTTTTTTTTTTTTTTTTGGTAGCAGGAAGTGTTTTTAATCGTATTTTCGTGAATTTTGCAGGATTGAAGGATAATTTAGCAGGAACGTTTTGTTGTTTAGATGAGAGGAATATTTTCTTGAATGAATTTAAGTTGGGTTTTTTGTTTCTTTGGATTTTGCAGGAATCACGCGGTTTTAGTTTATTTTTTTTTTTTTTTTTTTTTTTTGATAGCAGGAAGTGTTTTTAATCGTATTTTCGTGAATTTTGCAGGATTGAAGGATAATTTAGCAGGAACGTTTTGTTGTTTAGATGAGAGGAATATTTTCTTGAATGAATTTAAGTTGGGTTTTTTGTTTCTTTGGATTTTGCAGGAATCACGCGGTTTTAGTTTATTTTTTTTTTTTTTTTTTTTTTTTTGATAGCAGGAAGTGTTTTTAATCGTATTTTCGTGAATTTTGCAGGATTGAAGGATAATTTAGCAGGAACGTTTTGTTGTTTAGATGAGAGGAATATTTTCTTGAATGAATTTAAGTTGGGTTTTTTGTTTCTTTGGATTTTGCAGGAATCACGCGGTTTTAGTTTATTTTTTTTTTTTTTTTTTTTTTTTTGATAGCAGGAAGTGTTTTTAATCGTATTTTCGTGAATTTTGCAGGATTGAAGGATAATTTAGCAGGAACGTTTTGTTGTTTAGATGAGAGGAATATTTTCTTGAATGAATTTAAGTTGGGTTTTTTGTTTCTTTGGATTTTGCAGGAATCACGCGGTTTTAGTTTATTTTTTTTTTTTTTTTTTTTTTTTTGATAGCAGGAAGTGTTTTTAATCGTATTTTCGTGAATTTTGCAGGATTGAAGGATAATTTAGCAGGAACGTTTTGTTGTTTAGATGAGAGGAATATTTTCTTGAATGAATTTAAGTTGGGTTTTTTGTTTCTTTGGATTTTGCAGGAATCACGCGGTTTTAGTTTATTTTTTTTTTTTTTTTTTTTTTTTGATAGCAGGAAGTGTTTTTAATCGTATTTTCGTGAATTTTGCAGGATTGAAGGATAATTTAGCAGGAACGTTTTGTTGTTTAGATGAGAGGAATATTTTCTTGAATGAATTTAAGTTGGGTTTTTTGTTTCTTTGGATTTTGCAGGAATCACGCGGTTTTAGTTTATTTTTTTTTTTTTTTTTTTTTTTTTGATAGCAGGAAGTGTTTTTAATCGTATTTTCGTGAATTTTGCAGGATTGAAGGATAATTTAGCAGGAACGTTTTGTTGTTTAGATGAGAGGAATATTTTCTTGAATGAATTTAAGTTGGGTTTTTTGTTTCTTTGGATTTTGCAGGAATCACGCGGTTTTAGTTTATTTTTTTTTTTTTTTTTTTTTTTTTGATAGCAGGAAGTGTTTTTAATCGTATTTTCGTGAATTTTGCAGGATTGAAGGATAATTTAGCAGGAACGTTTTGTTGTTTAGATGAGAGGAATATTTTCTTGAATGAATTTAAGTTGGGTTTTTTGTTTCTTTGGATTTTGCAGGAATCACGCGGTTTTAGTTTATTTTTTTTTTTTTTTTTTTTTTTTTGATAGCAGGAAGTGTTTTTAATCGTATTTTCGTGAATTTTGCAGGATTGAAGGATAATTTAGCAGGAACGTTTTGTTGTTTAGATGAGAGGAATATTTTCTTGAATGAATTTAAGTTGGGTTTTTTGTTTCTTTGGATTTTGCAGGAATCACGCGGTTTTAGTTTATTTTTTTTTTTTTTTTTTTTTTTTTTGATAGCAGGAAGTGTTTTTAATCGTATTTTCGTGAATTTTGCAGGATTGAAGGATAATTTAGCAGGAACGTTTTGTTGTTTAGATGAGAGGAATATTTTCTTGAATGAATTTAAGTTGGGTTTTTTGTTTCTTTGGATTTTGCAGGAATCACGCGGTTTTAGTTTATTTTTTTTTTTTTTTTTTTTTTTTTGATAGCAGGAAGTGTTTTTAATCGTATTTTCGTGAATTTTGCAGGATTGAAGGATAATTTAGCAGGAACGTTTTGTTGTTTAGATGAGAGGAATATTTTCTTGAATGAATTTAAGTTGGGTTTTTTGTTTCTTTGGATTTTGCAGGAATCACGCGGTTTTAGTTTATTTTTTTTTTTTTTTTTTTTTTTTTGATAGCAGGAAGTGTTTTTAATCGTATTTTCGTGAATTTTGCAGGATTGAAGGATAATTTAGCAGGAACGTTTTGTTGTTTAGATGAGAGGAATATTTTCTTGAATGAATTTAAGTTGGGTTTTTTGTTTCTTTGGATTTTGCAGGAATCACGCGGTTTTAGTTTATTTTTTTTTTTTTTTTTTTTTTTTGATAGCAGGAAGTGTTTTTAATCGTATTTTCGTGAATTTTGCAGGATTGAAGGATAATTTAGCAGGAACGTTTTGTTGTTTAGATGAGAGGAATATTTTCTTGAATGAATTTAAGTTGGGTTTTTTGTTTCTTTGGATTTTGCAGGAATCACGCGGTTTTAGTTTATTTTTTTTTTTTTTTTGGTAGCAGGAAGTGTTTTTAATCGTATTTTCGTGAATTTTGCAGGATTGAAGGATAATTTAGCAGGAACGTTTTGTTGTTTAGATGAGAGGAATATTTTTTGAATGAATTTAAGTTGGGTTTTTAGTTTCTTTGGATTTTGCAGGAATCACGCGGTTTTAGTTTATTTTTTTTTTTTTTTTTGGTAGCAGGAAGTGTTTTTAATCGTATTTTCGTGAATTTTGCAGGATTGAAGGATAATTTAGCAGGAACGTTTTGTTGTTTAGATGAGAGGAATATTTTCTTGAATGAATTTAAGTTGGGTTTTTTGTTTCTTTGGATTTTGCAGGAATCACGCGGTTTTAGTTTATTTTTTTTTTTTTTTTTTTTTTTGATAGCAGGAAGTGTTTTTAATCGTATTTTCGTGAATTTTGCAGGATTGAAGGATAATTTAGCAGGAACGTTTTGTTGTTTAGATGAGAGGAATATTTTCTTGAATGAATTTAAGTTGGGTTTTTTGTTTCTTTGGATTTTGCAGGAATCGCGCGGTTTTAGTTTATTTTTTTTTTTTTTTTTGGTAGCAGGAAGTGTTTTTAATCGTATTTTCGTGAATTTTGCAGGATTGAAGGATAATTTAGCAGGAACGTTTTGTTGTTTAGATGAGAGGAATATTTTCTTGAATGAATTTAAGTTGGGTTTTTTGTTTCTTTGGATTTTGCAGGAATCGCGCGGTTTTAGTTTATTTTTTTTTTTTTTTTTGGTAGCAGGAAGTGTTTTTAATCGTATTTTCGTGAATTTTGCAGGATTGAAGGATAATTTAGCAGGAACGTTTTGTTGTTTAGATGAGAGGAATATTTTCTTGAATGAATTTAAGTTGGGTTTTTTGTTTCTTTGGATTTTGCAGGAATCACGCGGTTTTAGTTTATTTTTTTTTTTTTTTTTTTTTTTTGATAGCAGGAAGTGTTTTTAATCGTATTTTCGTGAATTTTGCAGGATTGAAGGATAATTTAGCAGGAACGTTTTGTTGTTTAGATGAGAGGAATATTTTCTTGAATGAATTTAAGTTGGGTTTTTTGTTTCTTTGGATTTTGCAGGAATCGCGCGGTTTTAGTTTATTTTTTTTTTTTTTTGGTAGCAGGAAGTGTTTTTAATCGTATTTTCGTGAATTTTGCAGGATTGAAGGATAATTTAGCAGGAACGTTTTGTTGTTTAGATGACAGGAATATTTTTTGAATGAATTTAAGTTGGGTTTTTAGTTTCTTTGGATTTTGCAGGAATCACGCGGTTTTAGTTTATTTTTTTTTTTTTTTTTGGTAGCAGGAAGTGTTTTTAATCGTATTTTCGTGAATTTTGCAGGATTGAAGGATAATTTAGCAGGAACGTTTTGTTGTTTAGATGAGAGGAATATTTTCTTGAATGAATTTAAGTTGGGTTTTTTGTTTCTTTGGATTTTGCAGGAATCGCGCGGTTTTAGTTTATTTTTTTTTTTTTTTTGGTAGCAGGAAGTGTTTTTAATCGTATTTTCGTGAATTTTGCAGGATTGAAGGATAATTTAGCAGGAACGTTTTGTTGTTTAGATGAGAGGAATATTTTTTGAAGGAATTTAAGTTGGGTTTTTTGTGTCTCAAATCGTTAAAAAGAAGAAGTTCAAATTGAAAAAAAAAAAAAAAAAAAAAAAAAAAAAAAAAAAAAAAAAAAAAAAAAAAAAAAAAAAACCCACGAAGAAATCATCGATTATTAGTCTTTTAGGAAAAGAAAATTAGAGGGTCCGACCGATTTGTCGCAAATCACGGCGGTCTCGCGAAATCGTCGTTT
The DNA here is from genome assembly GCA_951812935.1 of Hermaeophaga mercurialis. Taxonomy (NCBI): domain Eukaryota; kingdom Metazoa; phylum Arthropoda; class Insecta; order Coleoptera; family Chrysomelidae; genus Hermaeophaga; species Hermaeophaga mercurialis. The sequence goes on from OX638363.1 coordinate 509,455, forward strand.
AGAAACGACAAAAAAAAAAAAAAAAAAAAGCAAAGTCCAGGTATAAAAATTGATGGAAGAGAAATTGAAATTATTATCGAAAAGGGGGCGGGGGCGGGGGCGCCGGAAGTCGCTGAGACGGTTCGACAATACGGAGGAGCCGATATTTTCGGGCTCAGGGCCGGGCCCCACCATTTTCGGGGCCCCGTTTCGGAATATCGGGGAAAAAGATCGAAACGTACGAAAATGTTTCGAGAAAAGTTCGAGGAACGTTGCGAACAAATGGAAAAATGGTTCGAAAAAAATGGTGAAAACGATTCAAAAAAAAAAAAGTTGAAAAGATACAAAAACGCTTAAAAAAGTTCCAAAAAAAAACAGGTGAAAACAATTCAAAAACGCTTCAAAAAAGAGTTGAAACCTCCAAAAATGCTTCAAAAAAAAGTCGAAAAGATTAAAAACGCTTAAAAAAAGTTCAAAAAAAATTCAAAAATGCTTCAATAAAGTTCAAGAAAGTTGAAACATCCAAAAATGCTTTACAAAAAGTAGAAAATATTTAAAAAAAGCGTTAAAACATTTAAATAGGCCAAAAATGCTTCAATAAAGTTCAAAAAAACTTGCAAACCTCCAAAAAAAGCTTCAAAAAATCCTAAAAATTTCAAAATATCTAAAAATGCTTCTAAAAAAAGTTGAAAACATCCTAAAATACTTCAAAAAAATTCAAAAACCGTTGCAAACATCCAAAAATGCTTCAAAAAAAGTTGCAATCATCCAAAAAAAGCTTCAAAAAATTCTAAAAATTTCAAAATATCTAGAAATGCTTCAAAAAAAGTTCAAAAAACGTTGCAAATATCAAAAAAGTTGATACATCCAAAAATGCTTCAAAAAAAGTTGCAATCATCCAAAAAAAGCTTCAAAAAATTCTAAAAATTTCTAGAAATGCTTCAAAAAAAACTTAAACCATCCAAAAATGCTTCAATAAAGTTAAAAAAAATGCAAGACATCCTAAAATACTTCAAAAAAGTTTAAAGCATCCAAAAATGCTTCAATAAAGTTCAAAAAAAGCTTTAAAAAGTCCTAATCATTTCAAAATATCTAAAAATGCTTCAAAATAGTTGCAAACATCCAAAAAGGCTTCAAAAAAGTTCAAAAAACGTTGCAAACATCCAAAAATGCTTCAATAAAGTTAAAAAAAAATGCAAGACATCCTAAAATACTTCAAAAAAGTTTAAAGCATCCAAAAATGCTTCAATAAAGTTCAAAAAAAGCTTTAAAAAGTCCTAATCATTTCAAAATATCTAAAAATGCTTCAAAATAGTTGCAAACATCCAAAAAGGCTTCAAAAAAGTTCAAAAAACGTTGCAAACATCCAAAAATGCTTCAATAAAGTTAAAAAAAAATGCAAGACATCCTAAAATACTTCAAAAAAGTTTAAAGCATCCAAAAATGCTTCAATAAAGTTCAAAAAAAGCTTTAAAAAGTCCTAATCATTTCAAAATATCTAAAAATGCTTCAAAATAGTTGCAAACATCCAAAAAGGCTTCAAAAAACGTTGCAAACATCCAAAAATGCTTCAATAAAGTTAAAAAAAAATGCAAGACATCCTAAAATACTTCAAAAAAGTTTAAAGCATCCAAAAATGCTTCAATAAAGTTCAAAAAAAGCTTTAAAAAGTCCTAATCATTTCAAAATATCTAAAAATGCTTCAAAATAGTTGCAAACATCCAAAAAGGCTTCAAAAAAGTTCAAAAAACGTTGCAAACATCCAAAAATGCTTCAATAAAGTTAAAAAAAAATGCAAGACATCCTAAAATACTTCAAAAAAGTTTAAAGCATCCAAAAATGCTTCAATAAAGTTCAAAAAAAGCTTTAAAAAGTCCTAATCATTTCAAAATATCTAAAAATGCTTCAAAATAGTTGCAAACATCCAAAAAGGCTTCAAAAAAGTTCAAAAAACGTTGCAAACATCCAAAAATGCTTCAATAAAGTTAAAAAAAAATGCAAGACATCCTAAAATACTTCAAAAAAGTTTAAAGCATCCAAAAATGCTTCAATAAAGTTCAAAAAAAGCTTTAAAAAGTCCTAATCATTTCAAAATATCTAAAAATGCTTCAAAATAGTTGCAAACATCCAAAAAGGCTTCAAAAAACGTTGCAAACATCCAAAAATGCTTCAATAAAGTTAAAAAAAAATGCAAGACATCCTAAAATACTTCAAAAAAGTTTAAAGCATCCAAAAATGCTTCAATAAAGTTCAAAAAAAGCTTTAAAAAGTCCTAATCATTTCAAAATATCTAAAAATGCTTCAAAATAGTTGCAAACATCCAAAAACGCTTCAATAAAGGTTAAAAACATTTAAAAAACTTTCTAAAAAAAGTGAAAACGTCCAAAAATGCTTTAATAAATGTTTCAAAAAAGTAGTAAACACACAAAAATGCATTAAAAAACAAATCCACAAATGCTTCAAAAAAAGTTGCCAACATCCAAAAACGCTTCAAAAAAAAAAACGGCAAAATTTTGAAAAACTCTCCTACACCCAAAAAAAAATAAAAAAAAAAATCCCCGAACCCAAACACGACCCGGCCCTGAACCCATTTTTTTTTTCAAAGATAAACATCGGAAACGAGCTCTTCCTAATCGTCTTTCCCCAAAAAAATGTTTATCGGTCGTTTTAGAAACGGGCGACACGACATTCCGACCGACCAGAAGAAAAAAAACAACAAACAAACAAACAAACAAACAACGAAACAACCGCAATTACGACGAGAATCGAGTAAAACGGGGGCGATTTTTACCTGAAAAAAAAGTCCGACGACACCGAATCGGGTCGGAATGCGGGTCGGGGCACGCAATCGCGACGCCGAAAAAAAATTATATATATATATATCGGAATAATCACGGGCGGGGTTTTGGGGAAATTACAAGGGGCTCTTAGTGTTTTGTAATTTCGTGTTTTGTGGAAGTTGTTGTAGTGAGAGCGGTACGAGGTGAATTTTTTTTTTTTTTCGGGAAATTTTTTTAAGAAATTGTTTTACGTTGCGCGTAAAGCGGCGCTCGACGTGTTGAATATTTTCTTGTTTTACGTTTTAGAATTTTGGGATCTTAACTTTTTTTTCGGAAAAATTTTTGAAGCGTTTTTGTATTTTTTTCATTTTTTTTAGCAAGTTTTTTTGAAGCATTTTTGGAACTTTTTTTTAGAAAGTTTTTTTGAAGCATGTTTGTATCTTTTTAACATTTTTGGAAAGTTTTTTTGAAGCATTTTTGTGTGTTTTTTACTACTTTTTGAACTTTATTGAAGCATTTTTGGATGGTTTAAACTTTTTTTGAAGCATTTTTGGATGATTTCACCTTTTTTTTGAAGTATTTTTGGATGTTTCTACTTTTTTGAAACATTTTTGGATGTTTTCACCTCTTTTCAAGCATTTTAGGATGTTTTTAACATTTTTTGAAGCATTTTTGGATGTTTTCCACTTTTTTTGAAGCATTTTCAGATATTTTGAAATTTTTAGGACTTTTTAAAGCGTTTTTAAATGTTTTTAACTATTTTTGAAGCATTTTTAGATATTTTGAAATTTTTAGGACTTTTTAAAGCGTTTTTAAATGTTTTTAACTATTTTTGAAGCATTTTTAGATATTTTGAAATTTTTAGGACTTTTTCAAGCTTCTATTGGATATTTGCGACGTTTTTTGAACTTTATTGAAGCGTTTTTAGATGTTTTTAACTTTTTTTGAAGCATTTTTGGATATTTTGAAATTTTTAGTACTTTTTGAACTTTATTGAAGCATTTTTGGATCTTTTATACTTATTTTTTGAAATATTTTTGGATATTTGCTACTTTTTTAAACTTTATTAAAACATTTTTGGATTTTTTATAATTTTTTTTTAACTTTATTGAAGTATTTTTTGGATCTTTTTTTACTTTTTTAAACTAACTATTTTTTTTTTTTAAATTGCACAAAAAATATCTATGTTTTTACGTTTTTCGACCAAAAGCGATATTTTTTACAGTTTTTTCAATATTTTCACTAAAAATTTCATTTTTTTTTTCGCTTTTTCAAATTATTTGAAAAAAAATAATTTTTTCACAAAAAATCAATTTTTTTACATTTTTTGACTAAAATCGATATTTTTTACAATTTTTTTTCAAAATTTTCGCTAAAAATTTCATTTTTTTTTTTTTGGCTTTTTCAAATTATTCGAAAAAAAAAATAATTTTTTCACAAAAAATCTCAATTTTTTACAATTTTTCGGCGAAAACCACGATTTTTTTTTTAATTTCACCCTTCGAAATCCCCTTTCTTTATCTTCCAAAATTTACACTTTTCCATTACTCTTTTCATTTTTCTTGTATTAATTTCCGAAAATTTTTCCCCCGATTTGCACCCGTAAAAAATTTGTTTTTTCCATTAAACTTTTAATTCATTTTATCCAAAACCCAATTAAAAAAAACCATTCAAACCAACAAAAAAAAACACCGACCGTACCCCTCGACCAATAAAACCGAACCCAAAACACCGAACCCGATAAAACAAAACGAAAAACCTTTTAAAAGATAAAAACAAAAAAAAAACCACCGGCGCCGCTTTTAATTTTTCTAGAAATTCCATTCCCCGAAACACAATTCGAATTTATATTTATCTAAAGATAACAAAAATAATTAGTACCTCGTTAGCGTCAATTAATTTATCGTTTTTTTTTGTCCTGAGCCGGACGATCACATTTCTGATCCTCTCGATACGAAAATCATCGAAAGGGGCGAAACCCTCCTCCCCCCCCCCGCCCCGTAGGTTCGAGAGGGTGAAACGGGATACTCGTGTGCACCAGAAAAACAAATACACGAGATAATAAAAGGGAAAATCGGCGGCGCGCGTTATTCTAATCTAATTTTCGTTTTCTGAGTCAATTTACAACGATCGGCGGGATGCCGTTTCTCTTTTAGAGGGTTATTAAGTCGTTTCGAAGCCGATTTCGCGTTTAGTTGCGGTTCGTTTTCGTTTTTTCCTTCTTCGATAGTCTCGTACTTTTCGATTTACATCGTTCTGAGCCGGTTATTAGGATAATTAAAACGGTTTAACTGGTTTTCGACCGTTCTGAGCCATTTTAGACTATTCTGAACCAGTTTACGTAATGCTGAGTCGTTCAAGATTATTCTGAGACGTTTTAGACTATACTGAGCCATTCTAGATCATTCTGAGCGATTTTTAGACTATTTTGAGCCTTTTTTTAGAGTTTTGAGTTATTTTAAACTATTCTAAACCGTTTTAGATCATTCTTAGTGATTTTAGACTATTCTGAGCCATTTTAGACTATTTTGAACTATTTTACATAATGCTGAGTCGTTCAAGGTTATTCTGAGACGTTTTAGACTATTCTGAGCCATTCTAGATCATTCTGAGCGATTTTTAGACTATTTTGAGCCTTTTTTTAGAGTTTTGAGTTATTTTAAACTATTCTAAACCGTTTTAGATCATTCTTAGTGATTTTAGACTATTCTGAGCCATTTTAGACTATTCTGAACTATTTTACGTAATGCTGAGTTGTTCTAGATTATTCTGAGACGTTTTAGACTATACTGAGCCATTCTAGATCATTCTGAGCGATTTTTAGACTATTTTGAGCCTTTTTTAGAGTTTTGAGTTATTTTAAACTATTCTAAACCGTTTTAGATCATTCTTAGTGATTTTAGACTATTCTGAGCCATTTTAGACTATTCTGAACTATTTTACGTAATGCTGAGTTGTTCTAGATTATTCTGAGATGTTTTAGACTATTTTGAGCAATTTTAGACCATTTTGGAAAAATTTTTAAAAAACAATGAAAATTTTTAGGAAAATAAAAAAAAATTCAATAAACAACGAAATTTTCTAAAAAAACTGCGAAATATAGTGAAAAATTATCAAAAAAAAAACGACAACAAGTACGGAAAATAATGAAAAATTTTCAATAAAAACGATAAGAACTTTTTGGAAACCTTTGGAAAAATAATGAAAAATAATCAAAAAAAAACGACGAAAATTTCAAAGAAAATCAGGGAAAATTATTAAAAATTAACAAAAAACGATCAAATCTCTTCGGAAAAGCACGGAAAATTGTAATAAAACTTCGAATAGTAAATAATATCAAAAAAACGTTCAAATCTCTTCGCGAAACCTCGAAAAAAACAACGAAAAATTACCCAAAAAAAAAAAAGTTTTCCAACAACAACAACAAAAACCGACCAAAAAAACCCGAGAAAAATTCCGTACCCCATGAATCCAACCAAATATTATTATTAAAATTAATTCGTCGTCGAAACTCAACTCAATCGAAACACGGACGACCGAGGGGGGGGGGCGCGGGGGGTGCGCGAGCCCCTAAACCAATTTTCCGGGCGTCACGCGCCCCCCCACGGGAATTATGAACACCATAAGTTCATTAGAAGTCAATCAAACTAACGCTTCTGCGTTCCCTCTCGAAAAACGAGCGGGGTGGCCGTCGCCCCTCTCTCTCCGGAATAATTGTTTTATTGTTATTATATTGTTTGTGTCGAACGCGTTTTACGGGCCGTTTAACGACGTTTACACCGGCGGATTCGGAACCGGTTTCGATAGGGTTTTTTTTTCGGTGTCGAACGCGTTCTTCGGGTCGGTGAAGGTGGGGAGGGGGTAGGGGGAAAGGGGGGAAGTGTGGCTGGAGGGTTGGCGAAAAACGGTGGAAAATGTGTACGCGTATAAGCAAATTCGGGGAAAAGTAGAAAGTTTTCGAAAAATAATGAAAAATTATCGAAACGCGATAAAAAAAATTTGGGAAAATGATGAAAAATTTTCGTCGTTTTTTTTTTTTTAATTGTTCGTAATTTCCGTAAAAAATTTCGTCGTTTTTAATAGTTTTTCATTATTTTTCCTAATTTTCCGTGATTTTCTTCGTTTTTTGAAAATTTTTCATTAATTTCCTAAATTTTTTTATTGTTTTTTGATAATTTTTCATTATTTTCTTCAAAATTTTTGTCGTTTTTAAAAATTTCATTATTTTTTTAAAAAATTTCCTCGATTTTTGATAATTCTTCATTTTTCCGAAAAGATTTCATCGGTTTTTGAAATTTTTTTTATTATTTTTCGAAACCTTTTGACACCTTCTTATTCTTTTGTAATAATTTTTCCGAAGAAAATTATGGAAAATAATAAAACAATTTCAAAAAACGAAAAAATGTATGTAGGTATAAGAAAATTTCGAAAAAAATAGAAAATTTTCAAAAACATTCGAAAAATATTGAAACGATCAGATCTTTTGGGAAAATCTTGAAAAATAAAAAAAATAATTAAAAAATGACGAAAATTACAAGAAATTATTAAAAAAACGATGGGATCTTTTCGGAAAATTTTGAAAAATATTGAAAAACTGTCAAAAAAACGATGAAAATGTTTAAGAAAATTACAGAAAATAATGAAAAATTATCAAAAAACGATGAGAACTTTTCGAAAAAATTCCAACAAAAAAATACCGAAAAATATCCACGAAAACCAAATAAAAAACCGAGGAAAACCCCGCCGGAAAATCCGATAAGTCTCGCCGAAAGCGCGACGTCCTAAAAAACTAAAAAATTCATACCGGCCGGACGCGATAATTTTCCGGCGTCCACTTTTTCCCTGCGGAAAATCCGAAAAGGAAAATCTAAGAGGAAAAACCGCGCGTGTGGCCAAACGTTGAGTTATTAGGAAATAAATGAGCGCGGACAACCCGATTACGTTTCCCTATCGCCGACTTTTCCGAACGGATTAACGACCACGCGCTTTTCCGAGACGTTTTCCCTCGCCCCCCCCCTGCCCTCTCTTCCCGGAAAAATCGTCATTCTTTTATCGGCGATTAAAATTAATCGGATTAATTTTTCGGACCGGGTTTTTCCTCGTTTTTACGATAAAGAAGCGGCGCGTCTTTCGTTTTTTTTTTGACGACTTTAAAACGCTTTTTTATGCGAGTATTTTTGGGTTGAAGCTTTTTTGGTTAAAATAATTTTTTTATTAAAACATTTTTAAAGGTTTAATAAAAAATGCTTCGATAAAAATGTTTCAAACAAAAATTCTTCGATGTATTTTCTTGAAACATTTTCGCTCACAAAAAACCTTCTTATGCTACACTTTTACCTCAACGAAACACTTTTTTGTGCTACACTTTTACCCTCACAAAAGACGTTTTTATGTTACATTTTTACCTCAACAAAAAAAGTTCGTATGCTACACTTTTACCCTCACAAAAACACTTTCTTGTGCTACACTTTTATCCTCACAAAAAGCGTTCTTATACTACATTTTACCCTCACAAAAATCGTTTTTTTTTGCTACATTTTTACCCTCATAAAAATTGTTCTTTTGCTACTGTTTTTTACTCACAAAAAGCGTTCTTTTGATACACTTTTGCCTAAACAAAAAGCGTTCTTATACTCCATTTTTAACCTCACAAAAATCTACTGTTTTTCCCTCACAAAAATCATTTTTTTGCTACATTTTTACCCTCATAAAAATTGTTCTTTTGCTACTGTTTTTTACTCACAAAAAGCGTTCTTTTGATACACTTTTGCCTAAACAAAAAACGTTCTTATACTCCATTTTTAACCTCACAAAAATCTACTGTTTTTCCCTCACAAAAATCATTTTTTTGCTACATTTTTACCCTCATAAAAATTGTTCTTTTGCTACTGTTTTTTACTCACAAAAAGCGTTCTTTTGATACACTTTTGCCTAAACAAAAAACGTTCTTATACTACACTTTTACCCTCACAAAAATCGTTCTTTTGCTATTGTTTTTCCCCCACAAAAATCGTTCTTTTGCTAATGTTTCTCCCTTACAAAAAGCGTTCTTATACTCCATTTTTACCCTCACAAAAATCTACTGTTTTTCCCTCACACAAAAATCGTTCTTTTGCTACACTTTGACCCCAACAAAAAGCGCTCTTACACAAACGATTTACCCTAAACAAAAAACCGTCCTTACGTTACTTCCTATCTCAAACAAACAAACAAACAAACAAAAAAAATAACCTTCTCCCTCCAACATTCCCCCCCCCCCTTCCCTCCGCCTACTTATCCCGAAATCCCGTCGTTCACAGCTAAAAGAGCGTCGTCGTTTAGCGACGTGTAAACATATCGAAACAAACGTAGAGGGGGCGTCGCGACGCGCCGCACCGAACATCACAAACATATATATATATATATATATCCGGCCGCTCAAAACCGCACGTGTAGGGGGAGGGGGGCGCGGGGGGCGCGCGCCCCCTCCGGGCAATCGAATTAGCCGTTTAACGTCAAGTTTGAGTAATGGCCGGTAACCCTGCGCCCCCCCCCCCTCTATACTACCGACGGGGCTGATTAAAATGTAATCTAATATATCGGGGCCGCCGCCGCTGTTGCATGTTTCGGCCTTTTCTCGAATCGTTTTCAGGGACCCCTTACCCCTCCCCCGCCCCTCTACAACACCACCCTTCGATTAAAATCTCATCTCGATTGTTGTTCGCTCTCGTTTAGCACTTTCGATTAAATATGCGAGTACGATACGGTTTTTTTTTTTTTTTTCGTCTAATTCGAACTTTTTTTTTTTTTTTTTTTTTGAGTCGTGAATTCGCGATAATTCGATTTCGATTTGTGTTCGGAGCGATTATTTCGGATTAAAAATTAAAAGTAAATAAAAAAAGATAACGGGGATGTAATAGTTGTTCGCGTTTTGTTTTGTTTTGTTTTTATGTTGAAATTCGATTGGAATGTGAGGAAAGTTCGGCGGGTTTTGAAAAATTGATTTCGAGTTTTTTTTTTCGGGCGCTTTGCGCCCGATTTTTCCGACGTTTTTTTCTGAAGAAATTTAAACGTTTTTTTTTTGGATCAAATATAACTATTTCGTAACTTTCTAAGTCGAATTATTCAATATTTTTAAAGGCAATTTTACATCTTTCTGAGCACATTTTCATCTTTCTGAAGTAATTCAAACATCTTTGTATCAATTTTAAATTTTTCTGAGCACAATTTAGAGTGTTTTGAAATAATTTGAGCCTTTTTTTTTACTCAATTTAAATCAATTTTTTATTTTTCCGAGACAATTTCAATATTTTTGAACCAATTTACAACCAAAAATGGTAATTGGCTCAAATATTCGCATTAAATCGGTTTTGCAAAGCTTTAAATTGGCCTAAAAACAGTTCAAAAAAGTCTAAATTTTTTTTAAATATTTCAAATAGATTCTAGAAACGTCCGATTTGTCTAAATTCGGATCAAATTCCGAACTCAACTATGCCAAAACTAAATAAAACACTCTGTATAATTTTTAAGAATCCAATAAAATAGCGAAAAAACAACGTAATTAGTGAATTTTTCTTCACACCCTGTATACTAATTTAGGTTAAGTTTTCACATTAATTCCATAAAAGTAACTCGAGACTTTTTTAGAGGTTCGCGAATCGTATTTGGTATAAAATGAAAGAAAATCAATCGAAATCGTGAAATTTCGAAAAGAAATAAAAAATATTCATCAAAAATTTTACGAAAAAACTTTTTAAGGTTAAGTTTTTCTTACCGGGTAAATAAATCTCCCACGAAAACGCTAATACGACACTACAATTAACGACAAACAAACACTCAATTAATTTTATTCACTAAACAACAAGTTTTATTGTTTTTAAACCGAATTAAATCTCACAAACAACGAACAAATATTTCTAAAAACGACACTAAAAAAAAAAAAACTAAAAATGGCGCCTCCCCTTCAATTTGACAACTTTCTATTGTTGACAGTGTTGCCAACTTTCCTTTTGTTATCAACAATGTGACCAGAAATCAGTGTTGCCAATTTATTTCGTAATTAGAATCAATCAACAAACCCAAAATCTTTACAACAAACTGTAGAAATAGTTATAGTTTTCGATTGATTTTAATCCCCAATACCACATTTGAGATAATGGATAATTTCTATTTTTATTTTCGTTTTGTTACTAACAATATGACCAGAAATCGGTGTTGCCAATTTTTGGTTTGTTATCAATGAGAGGACCGGAAATCGGTGTTGCCAACTTATTTTGTGTTATGAAAGATGGGCCCACTTGCGTGAATAAAATTATTTATGAAAATTTATTATTTATTGGTTTTTAATTGAGTTTATTGAAATGTTTAATTGGAATTGAGTAATTAGATTTAAATTTGTTATAGTTAAAGCAAAAAATCGAAATTAAGTGAATAATTTAGATTAATTAAGCGTAATGTGTGTTGCCTATTTTTTCAATTGAAATTAATAATAATGAAAAAAATGGCGAAAAATCACTAAAATGCCGAATAATTATAAACATTAAAAGTGTAATATAAAAAAATCGATAAGGCATGTATCAGGAATTCGCGGCGGTCGATATTTTATATAAATTCAGTAATTTTGACAAAAAAATCCATACGTACAAAATCGGGAAGTCGCAGAGGTCACAATTTCAACCAAATGCAAAAAGAGACTCAGTAGGAAGGAAAATCAATACGGATCAAACCAGCAAGTTTAAAATTGTTTTTTTTTATAAAAGATTTTAGCATTTTTTCTTAATTCGATTGTACAACGTTCATGTTTATACTGAAAAATCGCTATTTAAAATGAAAACGTCACTAAGTAAACCGAAACATCGCTAATTTAAATTAAAAATACGTTTATTAAACCGTATTAAATCGTTACTTAAATCGAAAATTCGCAAATTAAACGAAAAATGTTTAATTATACCGAAAATTCGCTTTCTAAACCCAGAAATCACTACTATAATCAAACAATTATTAAATACATTGGAAAATCGTTAATTAAACCGAAAAAATCGCTAATTAAACCGAAAAAAATCGCTTAATTAAACCAAAAAATCGCGAATCGAACCAAAAATTCTGTAATTAAATCGAAAAATCGTTAATTAAACCCAAAAAATCGCCGAGCGAAAACAAAAATAGTTAATCAATCCGAAAAATCGTTAATTAAACCGAAAAATCCCTAAATAAACCGAAAAACCGCGATTCGAACCAAAAAATTGCTAATTAAATAGAAAAATCGCTTAATTAAACCATTTGCTTTTAAAAGCTCTACATTTGCTTTAAAATATATAAATTTGTTTAAAAAGGTCTACATTTGTATTTAAAATGTCTACATTTGCTTTAAAAAGGTCTAAATTTGCTTTAAAAAGTCTACATTTGTTTTAAAAATGTCTAATTTTGCTTTAAAAAGGTCTACAGTTGCTTTAAAATATATAAATTTGTTTAAAAAGATCTACATTTGTATTTAAAATGTCTAAATTTGCTTTAAAAAAGTCTCGGTTTGTTTGAATTGAATTTTAAAAAGGTCTAACCATATAAAAAATATCAGCGTTTGTATTAAAATGGTTTAAATTTGCTTTGAAATTGTCCACGTTGGTTTTAAAAGTGTCAAAATCGACTAAAAATTCTGCGTTCTAAATTAACGCTAAATAAAGTCTAAATTTGCTTTAAAAAGGTCTAAATTTGCTTTAAAAGGAATAAATTTGTTTAAAAAGGTCTAAATTTGCTTTAAAAATGTCTACATTTGCTTTAAAAAGGTCCACGTTGGTTTTAAAACTGTCAAAATCGGCTAAAAAAAAAGTCTGCTTTCTAAATTAACGCTAAAAAAAGTCTAAATTTTCTTTAAAATGGTCTAAATTTGCTTTAAAAAGGTGTAAATTTGCATTAAAAAGGTATACATTTGTTTAAAAAGATCTACAATGGCTTTAAAACGTATAAATTTGATTAAAAACGTCTACATTTGTTTTAAAAGGTCTACGTTTGCTTTAAAATGGTCTAAAAAGCTTTAAAATGGTCCACGTTGGTTTTAAAAAGGTCTAAATTTGTTTAAAAATGTCTACATATGCTTTAAAAGGTATAAATTTATTTAAGAAGTTCTACATTTGCTTTAAAAAGGTCTAAATTTAAATTTACAAAATCTAAATGAGCTTAAAAAGTCCATATTGGCCAAAAAAGTTAACATTTGCTTCAAAAATATTTAAATCGCCGTTGAAAAATAATTCTAAAATAATTTGGTGACTCTTAAATTGACTCAAAAAGGTCTAAATTAGCTCTAAAATTACTCACAATAACAGCTCAAATTTGTCCTTTTGAGGCAATTTTTTAAATTAGCTAAAAAGGTCTAAATTTGGTTTAAAAAGTTCTAAATTTGACTAAAAAGCTCGAAATATGGTTTTAAAAGGTCTAAATATGGGTTAAAAAGGTCTAAATTAGCGAAAAGGCTCTAAATATGATTTTAAAAGGTATAAATATAGCTTAAAAAGGTTTAAAGATGGTTTTAAAAAGTCTAAAAATGCTTTAAAAAGGTCTAAATTAGCTAAAAAGGTCGAAATATGTTTTACAAAGGTCTAAATATGGTTTAAAAAGGCTTAAATCAGATTTTAAAAGGTTTAAAGATTGTTTTAAAACGTCTAAATATGGTTTGAAAAGGTCTAAATATGGTTTAAGAAGGTCTAAATTAGCAAAAATGCTCTAAATATGATTTAAAAGGTCTAAATATAGTTTGAAAAGGATTAAATCAGATTTAAAAATGTTTAAAGATGGTTTAAAAAGGTCTAAATTTGCTAGAAATATCGAAATACTGTTTTAAAAGATCTAAATATGATTTGAAAAGGTCTAAATCTGGTTTGAAAATGTCTAAATAAGCTTTAAAAAGGTCTAAATATGTTTTAAAAGGTCTAAATATGATTTGAAAAGGCCTAAAATCAGATTTAAAATGGTCTAAATCAGGTAAAAAGGTCTAAATCTGGTTTTAAAAGGTCTAAATCTGGTTTGAAAATGTCTATATAAGATTTAAAAAGGTCTAAATTAGTTAATAAGGTCTAAATATGTTTTAAAAGGTCTAAATAAGCTTTAAAAAGGTCTAAATATGTTTTAAAAGGTCTAAATATGATTTGAAAAGGCCTAAAATCAGATTTAAAATGGTCTAAATCAGGTAAAAAGGTCTAAATCTGGTTTTAAAAGGTCTAAATCTGGTTTGAAAATGTCTATATAAGATTTAAAAAGGTCTAAATTAGTTAATAAGGTCTAAATATGTTTTAAAAGGTCTAAATAAGCTTTAAAAAGGTCTAAATATGTTTTAAAAGGTCTAAATATGATTTGAAAAGGCCTAAAATCAGATTTAAAATGGTCTAAATCAGGTAAAAAGGTCTAAATCTGGTTTTAAAAGGTCTAAATCTGGTTTGAAAATGTCTATATAAGATTTAAAAAGGTCTAAATTAGTTAATAAGGTCTAAATATGTTTTAAAAGGTCTAAATAAGCTTTAAAAAGGTCTAAATATGTTTTAAAAGGTCTAAATATGATTTGAAAAGGCCTAAAATCAGATTTAAAATGGTCTAAATCAGGTAAAAAGGTCTAAATCTGGTTTTAAAAGGTCTAAATCTGGTTTGAAAATGTCTATATAAGATTTAAAAAGGTCTAAATTAGTTAATAAGGTCTAAATATGTTTTAAAAGGTCTAAATAAGCTTTAAAAAGGTCTAAATATGTTTTAAAAGGTCTAAATATGATTTGAAAAGGCCTAAAATCAGATTTAAAATGGTCTAAATCAGGTAAAAAGGTCTAAATCTGGTTTTAAAAGGTCTAAATCTGGTTTGAAAATGTCTATATAAGATTTAAAAAGGTCTAAATTAGTTAATAAGGTCTAAATATGTTTTAAAAGGTCTAAATAAGCTTTAAAAAGGTCTAAATATGTTTTAAAAGGTCTAAATATGATTTGAAAAGGCCTAAAATCAGATTTAAAATGGTCTAAATCAGGTAAAAAGGTCTAAATCTGGTTTTAAAAGGTCTAAATCTGGTTTGAAAATGTCTATATAAGATTTAAAAAGGTCTAAATTAGTTAATAAGGTCTAAATATGTTTTAAAAGGTCTAAATAAGCTTTAAAAAGGTCTAAATATGTTTTAAAAGGTCCAAATATGATTTGAAAAGGCCTAAAATCAGATTTAAAATGGTCTAAATCAGGTAAAAAGGTCTAAATCTGGTTTTAAAAGGTCTAAATCTGGTTTGAAAATGTCTATATAAGATTTAAAAAGGTCTAAATTAGTTAATAAGGTCTAAATATGTTTTAAAAGGTCTAAATAAGCTTTAAAAAGGTCTAAATATGTTTTAAAAGGTCTAAATATGATTTGAAAAGGCCTAAAATCAGATTTAAAATGGTCTAAATCAGGTAAAAAGGTCTAAATCTGGTTTTAAAAGGTCTAAATCTGGTTTGAAAATGTCTATATAAGATTTAAAAAGGTCTAAATTAGTTAATAAGGTCTAAATATGTTTTAAAAGGTCTAAATAAGCTTTAAAAAGGTCTAAATATGTTTTAAAAGGTCCAAATATGATTTGAAAAGGCCTAAAATCAGATTTAAAATGGTCTAAATCAGGTAAAAAGGTCTAAATCTGGTTTTAAAAGGTCTAAATCTGGTTTGAAAATGTCTATATAAGATTTAAAAAGGTCTAAATTAGTTAATAAGGTCTAAATATGTTTTAAAAGGTCTAAATATGATTTGAAAAGGCCTAAATCAGGTTTAAAATGGTCTAAATCAGGTAAAAAGTTCTAAATTAGGTAAAAAGGTCTAAATCTGGTTTTAAAAGGTCTAAATATGGTTTGAAAAGGTCTAAATTACGTTTAAAAAAGTCCAAATCCGCTCACATTTAATCGACTATAAAAAAAAAACCAATATTCACGTAATAATCTCTAATTATGATATTAAACAATTATTACCTAATATCGAGTTTTAACTAAAAAAAAAAAACCGATCGATTGCCAGTTATTACATAAAAAAATAAAAAAAAAATAGAAATCGTTCTAATAAAAATATCAAAAAAAAAAAAAATTGATATTCGAGGCGACGAAAAACAATTACGGCGCGTTTGCGGTTCCGTTGTTTCCTGTCGTTAAAAACGAAAATATAAATATCGAAATTGTCGGTCAAATAATCCGCGTCACGTAATAACGACGTTGTTACGACTACGGACCGTTTCGGTTCGGTCTATTAGTTAAAAAAAAAAACGAATACGCGGTTTTCTTAACTGTTTTCGTATCACCGCAACTCACCATACACATAGAGTGTACGACGGGTTGCCTAAGTATAAACGCAACCACGTTTACACTCGAGGTGTACGTTGTGTTGCCTAATTTTGTATTAAGTATACGTCTCGAATGTTTTTGTTTACACGCAACCAAGTATACACATGGAACATAGAGTGTACGTTGTGTTGCCTACTTTTAAGTTAAGCGTTCTAAGTTTAATCAAAAAGATTCTAAATTTGCGGTAAAAATATCTAAATTGATGCATGTGCACTAAAAGCGTCTACATTGGCTTCGAAAAGGTCTAAATTAGCTAAAAGGCTCTAAATATGATTTTAGAAGGTCTAAATTGGCAAATTGACTTTGAAAAAGTATAAATTTGAGTTTAAAACATCAAAATTAGCTAAAAAATGTATCTTTGTTTACCGCAACCCACTGTTCACATGATGTGTACGTTTGGTTGCCTAATTGAACAATAAACGGTAATTTTTAATCAAAAATAGTTTGAATTTGTTAAATAGATTGAATTATGATTTAAACGACCCGATTTTGCTTGAATAAGATCTAAACTTAATTTTAAAAATGTATAAATTAGTTAAAAAATTCAAAAAAACATTCCCGGTTCTAATTTTAATCAAAAAGATTCTAAATTTGCGGTTAAAATATCTAAGTTGATTAAAAAGTCCTACATTTGGAATAAAAAGGTCTAAATTTGAGTTTAAAAGACCAAATTTAACTTAAAAAAATGTATCTTTGTTCAACCATATATTCACATGATGTGTACGCTGGTTGCCTAACTTATATTATTAATTTAGTAATTTTGTAAAGATTTAAATTTGTTTTAATAATTCCAAATTAAATTGGATAAAATGATCGAAATGGAATTAAAACGGCTCAAAAATCTAGTTTTAAACTAATTTAAACCCTTAAAAACGCCCAAATTCACTAACATAAAGTTTAAATTTGATTTTAAAAACGTCTATATTGGTTAAAAATGTTTAAATTGTCTAATAAGTTATAAATTATCTAAAGAAACGCGTCCCTAATTAATTTTTATTCAGAATGTTTATATTTCAAGTAATTAGATTAATTTTATACATATAATAGTAAATTAATTAAAATAAATACTAGTTTTATGCAACTCATTATTTACTTCCAGCGTATTTGGAATTAAAGAAAGGCTGAATAAGTTGTATTTTAAAGTGTGTAAGATTCTTTATTTAAAGATATGTGTAAAAGAAATATATATATTTCTCAAAGTCAAAAGAGTGTCAAGCGCTTTCGGCAAAACAATGCCATCATCAGGACAAAAAAAGTGCAAAAAAGTAGAGAAGGTTGGTTATAAAACAAAAGTAGAGAACATCAACGCAGTAACAATACATCTTAAATTAACTTTTTTTAAAAAACGACATTAATATAGTAGAAAACAGTAACATTTTTAAAAAAATTTGGTTTTTAAAGGCCCAGGCCTGAAAGTTGTCCCAATAAAAGACAACAAGTGTTTTTTAAAAAACATGTAAAATAAATAAAAAATTAAGATGTTTTACGTGAGAAAATTATGAACATGCGGTTTTTGACAAAGTTAGAAAAAGAGTTCGACTAATTTAAAATATTTCTCATTACCTTACCTAGGAAAAATTTCCCATGACATTTCCAAAATCTTCCGAAATTTAGACAATATCAAGATATCCTTCAAAAACAACCTTTCCATTAAATCGTTACTTAGTCACACAAAAGATTCTCTTCCCATCCTTGACAAAAGCGGTATTTACAAACTTTCTTGTTTAGATTGTAATTCAACTTACATTGAAAAACTGTTCGAAAACTGGACATTCGAATCAAAGAACACATCAGATACCCTGATACTCTTTTTCTAACTTTGTCAAAAACCGCATGTTCATAATTTTCTCACGTAAAACATCTTAATTTTTTATTTATTTTACATGTTTTTTAAAAAACACTTGTTGTCTTTTATTGGGACAACTTTCAGGCCTGGGCCTTTAAAAACCAAATTTTTTTAAAAATGTTACTGTTTTCTACTATATTAATGTCGTTTTTTAAAAAAAAGTTAATTTAAGATGTATTGTTACTGCGTTGATGTTCTCTACTTTTGTTTTATAACCAACCTTCTCTACTTTTTGCACTTTTTTTGTCCTGATGATGGCATTGTTTTGCCGAAAGCGCTTGACACTCTTTTGACTTTGAGAAATATATATATTTCTTTTACACATATCTTTAAATAAAGAATCTTACACACTTTAAAATACAACTTATTCAGCCTTTCTTTCATTACATAGTGTGTACGCACCAAACACGTAACCTTTTGTTACTCTTCAAAATCAAGTATTTGGAATTGCCTATTTTTTATGCCAAGTATATTGTTTACTAATTTTTGTGCAAAAATTGGTTAAAAAAGTCCAAATTCGATAAAATAAGTTTGATAATGAGTTGGAAAATAACTCAAAATAAGACTTGTATTTAATATTTATTAATTAACACGTGGCTCGTTTCCAAAAATATGTATTTTAATAAAATAAAATGCATAATTATGTATATTTTCAAATAAAATAATAATATTTTTGACATGTTCCGCCATCTATTGAAAAATGAACCAAATAAATCTGTACATTAACATACAAATTTAGGCAACTCACTATTCAGGTAAAGTGTATATTGAGTTGTCTACCGTTCAAGGGAGATTTATCGTTGAATTATTTAATTAGTGAAATATATTATTTTAAGAAATGTTTTTCATATATACGGCCGAATGTTTATTTGCTTAATTATTAATGTTGGTATAAACTGTTTATTTAGTTAATAATAAAAAATATTTTGATATATCGCCATCTAGGAGAGAATGTTAGAAACTTGTAAAAAGCAAAAAATAGTTTATTTCCCATTTGACTATTTATAAAACTAATTTATCGGATTTTATTGAATTTTTTTAACATTAACATCCCGTTTTTACACGTTTTTATTCCCAAAAAAATAAAAACAAATCAAAACTGTAAAAAATGTTTTTCGCCGTTGCCGATAGATGTCGCCGAAATCTCTCGCCCGCATCGCCGCGACGTTGCCAAACCGACGAATTATATTTCGTTTATTCGAATATTCGTTAAAACCCGATTACGAAAAAGCGAATAATTAATAAATACAGAAAAGTACAACGAATTCGAATCGATTCCGATCGATTAATCGATCGAATTACGACGATTTAAACCGGTTTAATCGCTAAAAATCGCACGATCCGGCAACGGGAAACGTCATCTGTCACCTGTCACAACTGTCAAAAAATAATTTTCGTGAGTCACTCACCTCGTCCGCTCTCGAAAATAATCAAATTTTTGGATAAAATCGCAAAGAAAAACGTGGAAAAATGGTTTTTCGAGGCGTCGAAACGTCCGCGAACCGCAACGAAATAATCGCCGAACCGGTTTTCAAGGAACAAAACGGTTTTCGAATTAGATGTGGTTGTTGATGAGTGTGTTTAAAAAGTTTTTGTTGTAAAACGATTTAATTATGGAGTCCATAAGGAAATGGTTGTACAAACCGAAGGTACGATTTATTTATTTATTTATTTATTTATTTATTTTTTAGTGTTATTTTCGGAAGATTTTCGTTCGTTTCGGGGAAATTTAACGGTGTTGGTTTTTGTTGCGATAATTTTTCGCTTTCTAAATTTGTTTGTTACATCATTTGGCGTGTAAATTATTTCTCTTTGTTTATTTTATCGGCGTAAATTAGTTTTGTTTTGGAAAATGAAGAGATAAAAATTAATTGGGCGACCTTCGGTCTTTGTGTGTCAACAAAATGAATAGAAATTTTTTTCGGAAAATTCCTTAAAAAGTTCGTCATCGGGGAATGATTAATTCGTAGATTTTTCTAATTCTTTTCGTTGGAATTTCGTTATCGAAAAATTTTTACTAAAAACCACTTTTTTTATTTTTAATAAAAATCGCAATTTTTTACATAAAAAATCACATTTTTTTTAAATTTTTAATGGAAATCGCACATTTTTTCCAAAATTACTAGTTTTATCAAATTCACATTTTTTTTGCACAATCATTTTTGTTAACACAAAATTTTTACCAAAAATCACGTTTTTTAATTTTTAATGTAAATCGCAATTTTTTACATAAAATTTTTTATTTTATTTTTCCAAAATTACTAGTTTTATCGAAATCGCATTTTTTTTTCAAGATAATTTTTAACAAAAATCACGTTTCTGAATTTTTAATGAAAATCCCAACTTTTTACATAAAAAATCATATTTTTTTTATTTTTTTTCAAAATTACTACTTTTATCCAAATCACATCTTTTTTCAAAATAATTTTTTTTAATTTTTTTACCAAAAATCACAATTTTTCAATTGTTAATGAAAATCGCAATTTTTTACACAAAAAAATCACAATTTTTTAATTTTTAATGAAAATCACAATTTTTTTCCAAAATAATTTTTTTACCAAAAATCACAATTTTTCAATTGTTAATGAAAATCGCAATTTTTTACACAAAAAAATCACAATTTTTTAATTTTTAATGAAAATCACAATTTTTTTCCAAAATAATTTTTTTACCAAAAGTCACAGTTTTTCAATTGTTAAAATCGAGAAATAGTCGCGTCAAGGTGATCTCAAGGTCAAAGGGGAGGAAAATTGAGAGGGAGGAAAGTAGGGAGGGAAAAAAAATTATTTTGAAAAAAATGTTATTTTTATTAAAAAATACAGTTGTGGCAAAATATGTGATTTCCATAAAAGTAGTAATTTTGGAAAACATTGCGATTTTCATTAAAAATCATAAAAATTGTGATTTTTTATGTAAAAAATAAAATCGCAAATGTTTTCCAAAATTACTACTTTTATCGAAATCACATATTTTGCCACAACCGTATTTTTTTAATAAAAATCACATTTTTTTAAAAGAGTTTTTTCTTCCCTCCCTATTTTACTCCCTCCCTACTTCCCTCTCTTCCTACTTCCCTCCCTCTCAACTCTGTTTCCTCTCAACTTTCCTCCCTCTCAATTTTCCTCCCTCTTAACTTTCCTCCCTCCGTTTTTCCTTTTCGCCCCCAATATTTCTCCCTCCTACCGTCCTTTCTCTCTCCCTTCCTCTCTTCTTTCTTCCCCATTTATTTTCCTCCCCACCTATTTTCCTCCCCACCTACTTTCCTCCCGTCCTACTTTCCTCCCTCATTCTCAACTTTCCTCCGTCCCTCTCAACTTTCCTCCATCCCTCTCAACTTTCCTCCCTCCCTCTCTACTTTCCTCCCTCCATGCTTACAGCGATTCTTCTAGAAAACTTTCTTTTCACACCTTCACCAACTTTCTCATCTTTTTTGCACAAACCTGAATCTAGCACCTCCTTTTCTTCTTTTTCTTCGGGAAAGATAATAAAAATCCCTTTTAGTCCAATTCTTTTAGAAAACCCTTCACTTCTTCACCGACTTTCCTACACCTTAATTTATCAAAATTGAAAAGTTCCCTCTTACTTTCCATCACATTCTTCTTCTTTTTCTTTATTATTATCATCATCATTATTCTTCTTCTTCTTTTTTTTTGTTTTCCGTTCCAGAAAGACGACAAATCCCTGCTGGCGCAATTCTTCTACGCCGACGAAGAATTGAACATTGTCGCCAACGAATTGGACAGTTTCGACGGTAGAAAAGACCCCGAACGATGTACGACGCTGGTAAATCAATTGCGCCAGGCGCAAGATAAAGTATTGACGATAACGAACGCCGTCATGGACGTGCTAATAGGGGACGAAAGGGCGAACAGGGATTTCAGGGTGAAATTTCCCGAGGACGTGCTCCAGGAGAATTTGGCGGGCCAATTGTGGTTCGGGGCCGAGGTGAGTGGTGGGGGTGGTTTTTTTTTGGGGGGGAGGGGTTGTTGAAATGGTTTGGATGAGCGGGGGAGGGTGGTTCGGGGCGGAGGTGAATGGGGCGGGGAGGTTTTGGGTGGGGGAAAGATTGTTGAAATGGTTTGGATGAGCGGGAGGGGGTGGTTTTGGGTGGGGGGTGTGGTTCGGGGCGGAGGTGAATGGGGGGAGGTTTTTGAAATAGTTTGGATGAGCGAGGGGGGGATTTGGGGGGTGGGTGTGACGGAAATCGGTAGAAACGGGGGGGCAGCTGGTATCGTGAAAGAAGTGAAGGAATAATTTCTAGAAAAAAGTATTTTTGTTATTGTTTGCGATTGTTTTAATTTTCAATGATTTTTTGTATTTTTCGATTTTGAAAATTACGGAAATGTGTGAAGGAAATAATTTTAAAAAATTGCTGGAAAATTATTTTTTATTAATGCCCGAGGATTTTTTCATTTTCGTCTGCGAAATTGAAAAAAAAATAGAAAGTAAAATCGGGACAAATGGTTTTTTTTAATCTGCAGTAATTTTCTAATTTTCAATGTTTTTTTATTTTTTGATTTTGGAAATTACGAAAAATCTGTGGAAAGTGAAGAAAATAGTAGAAAATAAAAAATCCTAGAGAAGTATTTTTATTAATGAATTAATTTTTTTTAATGTTTAGTGATTTTTTTAATTTGCGTTAATGTTTTACTTCTTTAATTTGGAAATTTGTGAAAATCTGTGAAAGAGGAAAAACATCGTAGAAAATTATTAAAAAAATCCTAGATACTTTTTTTAAATGAAATTGCGACTTTAAAATTAGAATTTAATCGAATTTGTTAATTTAAAATTCACATTTAACGAATTATTGAATTTAAAAAACGAAAAAAGTTCAATATTTAATGAAAATCACAATTTTTTTACAAAAAATCACTTTTTTGCCCCTGGCATTTTTTTACAAAATTTAAATAATTCTTACCAAACTCATTTTTTTTTAAATATAAAATTCATATTTGCCAATAAGAATCACAATTTTTAATGAAATTCTTTTTGTTAATTTAATTTCTAATTTTTCCTAATTTTAGAACCACATTTTTTAACCTCATTCTTTTTTCGAACCCCCTGTTTTTCTCCATATCCAATTTTTCTTTTCACTTTTCATTTTTTTCCACATTATTTTTTGTCACTATCCATTTTTTTTTCGAAAATCACTCATTTGCTGAAATTTTTCCCACCTTAACTTCCATTTTTTATCTCCCATTTGCTCCCTCCCATGGTCCACTATCTCACGTTTGCTCCCCCACTTTTCAACTATCTCCCATTTGCTCCCCCACTTTTCCACTATCTCCCATTTACTCCCTCTGATGTTCCACTATCTCCCGTTTTCTCGCTATTATGTTCCACTATCTTCCATTTGCTTCATCACATGTTCCACTATCTTCCGTTTGCTCCCTCCCATGGTCCACTATCTTCCGTTTGCTCACTCCCATGGTCCACTATCTCCCGTTTTCTCGCTATTATGTTCCACTATCTTCCATTTGCTTCATCACATGTTCCACTATCTTCCGTTTGCTCCTTCCCATGGTCCACTATCTTCCGTTTGCTCACTCCCATGGTCCACTATCTCCCGTTTTCTCGCTATTATGTTCCACTATCTTCCATTTGCTTCATCACATGTTCCACTATCTTCCGTTTGCTCCCTCCCATGGTCCACTATCTTCCGTTTGCTCACTCCCATGGTCCACTATCTCCCGTTTTCTCGCTATTATGTTCCACTATCTTCCATTTGCTTCATCACATGTTCCACTATCTTCCGTTTGCTCCCTCCCATGGTCCACTATCTCCCGTTTTCTCGCTATTATGTTCCACTATCTTCCATTTGCTTCATCACATGTTCCACTATCTTCCGTTTGCTCCCTCCCATGGTCCACTATCTCCCATTTACTCCCTCTGATGTTCCACTATCTCCCATTTACTCCCTCTGATGTTCCACTATCTCCCGTTTTCTCGCTATTATGTTCCACTATCTTCCATTTGCTTCATCACATGTTCCACTATCTTCCGTTTGCTCCCTCCCATGGTCCACTATCTTCCGTTTGCTCACTCCCATGGTCCACTATCTCCCGTTTTCTCGCTATTATGTTCCACTATCTTCCATTTGCTTCATCACATGTTCCACTATCTTCCGTTTGCTCCCTCCCATGGTCCACTATCTCCCGTTTTCTCGCTATTATGTTCCACTATCTTCCATTTGCTTCATCACATGTTCCACTATCTTCCGTTTGCTCCCTCCCATGGTCCACTATCTCCCATTTGCTCCCTCTGATGTTCCACTATCTCCCGTTTTCTCGCTATTATGTTCCACTATCTTCCATTTGCTTCATCACATGTTCCACTATCTTCCGTTTGGTCCCTCCCATGGTCCACTATCTCCCATTTGCTCCCTCTGATGTTCCACTATCTCCCGTTTTCTCGCTATTATGTTCCACTATCTTCCATTTGCTTCATCACATGTTCCACTATCTTCCGTTTGCTCCCTCCCATGGTCCACTATTTCCCATTTGCTCCCTCTGATGTTCCACTATCTCCCGTTTTCTCCCTATTATGTTCCACTATCTTCCATTTGCTTCATCACATGTTCCACTATCTTCCGTTTGCTCCCTCCCATGGTCCACTATCTTCCGTTTGCTCACTCCCATGGTCCACTATCTCCCGTTTTCTCGCTATTATGTTCCACTATCTTCCATTTGCTTCATCACATGTTCCACTATCTTCCGTTTGCTCCCTCCCATGGTCCACTATTTCCCATTTGCTCCCTCTGATGTTCCACTATCTCCCGTTTTCTCGCTATTATGTTCCACTATCTTCCATTTGCTTCATCACTTGTTCCACTATCTTCCGTTTGCTCCCTCCCATGGTCCACTATCTTCCGTTTGCTCACTCCCATGGTCCACTATCTCCCGTTTTCTCGCTATTATGTTCCACTATCTTCCATTTGCTTCATCACATGTTCCACTATCTTCCGTTTGCTCCCTCCCATGGTCCACTATCTTCCGTTTGCTCACTCCCATGGTCCACTATCTCCCGTTTTCTCGCTATTATGTTCCACTATCTTCCATTTGCTTCATCACATGTTCCACTATCTTCCGTTTGCTCCCTCCCATGGTCCACTATCTCCCATTTGCTCCCTCTGATGTTCCACTATCTCCCGTTTTCTCGCTATTATGTTCCACTATCTTCCATTTGCTTCATCACATGTTCCACTATCTTCCGTTTGCTCCCTCCCATGGTCCACTATCTCCCATTTGCTCCCTCTGATGTTCCACTATCTCCCGTTTTCTCGCTATTATGTTCCACTATCTTCCATTTGCTTCATTACATGTTCCACTATCTTCCGTTTGCTCCCTCCCATGGTCCACTATCTCCCATTTGCTCCCTCTGATGTTCCACTATCTCCCGTTTTCTCGCTATTATGTTCCACTATCTTCCATTTGCTTCATCACATGTTCCACTATCTTCCGTTTGCTCCCTCCCATGGTCCACTATTTCCCATTTGCTCCCTCTGATGTTCCACTATCTCCCGTTTTCTCCCTATTATGTTCCACTATCTTCCATTTGCTTCATCACATGTTCCACTATCTCGCATTTCTTCTCTCCCATGTTCCACTATCTCCCGTTTGATCCCTCCAACGTTCCTCTACCACCCCCCTTTCCACCTCCCCCTTCCGCTCACAGCCCCCTTCCCCCCCCTCTCCCCCGCAGCTATTCTAACCCGAACTTTCGTAACGCTCCTCTCTGTTTTTCTACATTTCCAGTGCTTGGCGGCCGGCTCGTCCATAATGAACCGCGAATCGGAGAGCACGGCGATGCGGCCCCTCGCCAAAGCCGTCACCAAATGCTTGGAGAACGTGCGCCACCTCCTGCGCGACACCTGCTTACGGAACAACACGCCCAACGGCCCCATCAAGCTGGACGCCAACGAATTCGTCACCGAAATGCTACTGGAAAGTTTGAAAATCTTCGATCGTCTCTTCGCCGAATTCGAACTCGCCTACGTCAGCGCCATGGTTCCCGTTAAATCGATGCAGGAGTACGAGTTGCAGGAATTAATCGGCGTTCTATTCTCGGAAACGTTGCGCAGAGCGCTGAAGATGAAACTGCTGGGCCAGGAAATGGTGGACGATTGCGATCCGGCGTTGATGTTCACCATACCGCGTTTGGGGATCGTTAGCGGGCTGTTAATATTCCCTAACGGGCCGTTACGCGTCGACAGGCCGGTCGATGAGATGAGCGAAATGTTTCGACCGTTCAGGACATTGTTGCGCAAAATTCGCGAGCTGTTGTTCACGTTAACGAAATTGGAATTGTACAGATTGGAGAAGTTGTTGTGCGACAACGAACAAATAACGGACGTTAAAAGAACGGTTAACGACGATTTGGGCGTCGATAACGAGCTGTTGGAGTTTATCAAACCGTTTTACGCGGATTATACGCCCCGTTTGGAGTCGATAAAGTACGAGGAGAACAACAAAAACGCCGTATCGAAAGTGGAAAAACAACAAATCCGGTTAGATTATCCGATAGACGATACGCCCTCTACGTCCGGTTATTTAATACCGACCAGCGTTATACAAAATACGATTATAGCGGCGAATTCGAATTCGCATTCGTCGATGCATCGATCCGATTCCCCCCCCGATCACGATTCTATTGAAATAATTTCGGCGGCTGCAGCTACTCTTTCTTCGATTCTAACGACCAATCAAGAAATAAACGCCCTAAATTCCCCGAACGATTCGGGCGTATCCACCGAAACGACCAGTTTGGACAGATCCCCCACCCTCGAACAACAACAACAACAACAACAGCAACAGCAACAACAACGCCAACGCGCCTACGATTGCTCCACGCAACGGCAAAAGAAGTCTCTGGAACCCTCGTTTTTGGTGCGTCGCAGGAAAAAGTGCGAAAACGAAACGAGCCGTTCGAACGAGGAGGAATTCGAGACGAGCAGCGGAAGTTCCGAAACGTCGAGTTTTAGTAGCGGGTGCGCGGACGACGAGGAAATGGCGGCGGCGATGCGCGCCGCCGCCGATTTGGCGACGAAAAACGAAGTGAGAGCGAAGTACAAGTAAGTGGGGATCGGGGAAAAGTGGGGGGGCGTCCCCCTCTCTATTTTTCCTTTAGTTTGTTGTTTTTTTCTTTAGTGCGATTGTAAAGGCGAGAGACGTGTGTTGTTTGTAGAAACGTAACTGCTAATCGTTTTAGGAATCTGTCGATTTCAAATTTGTCAAATGTCAAAGTTCTTAATTGCAAATTTGTCAAAACTATACTTGTCAAATGACAAATTTGTCGGTTTCAAACCTGTCGAATGTTAAATCTCTCTGTTTCAAACCGGTTAACTGTCACATCTGTCGGTTTCAAACCTTTCAAATGTCAAAATTCTTAATTGCAAATCTATCAAATTTATCAATACTATTGTCAAATGACGTCTGTCGGTTTTAAACCTGTCAAATGTCAAATCTCTCTGTTTTAAACCTGTCAAATCTCTGTTTCAAACCGGTTAACTGTCAACTTTGTCGGATTCAAACCTGTCAAACGTCAAAGTTCTTAATTGCAAATCTATCAAGTTTTTCAATGCTATTGTCAAATGACATCTGTCATTTTCAAACTTGTCAAATGTCAAAAGTTTTTAATTGCAAACCGGTTAACTGTTAAATCTATCAAATGTCTAATCTGTCGGTTTTAAATGTGTTAATTTCAAATTTGTCGTTGTCAAAGTGACTTGAAGAAAATTCTGAAATGTAGAGCGTGTTATTTTTATCGTTCGCCATTAAATTTTAGAGCGATTCGCTAATTTTTTTTCTTTCGTTAAACATAAATTTTTTCTTGTTTTTAAATTGGTTTAAAGCGAAAATTTTTTATTTGCCATAACTTAAAATCGAATAATTTAATAATTTTAATAATAAAATTGATTTTGAGTTGTTTGTAACGAATTCAATGACATTTTTAACGTTTGCTTTGTTTAGAGCGAATTTAGAATAAAAAATTAACTTGTTTGACGAAGAAAAAATCTGGTGCGAATTTTCATTTTTTTAAGATTTTTAGTTCACGTCAAATGTCACTTGTCATGTTCAAAGTGATTTAGTAGAAATCTGCATTTAAAAAAAATAATTCATCATGTTAAGTATTCGTTAACGTCATCAAACTTGTCAAAATCGATGCAGCGACATGGCAACGTCGGCATGTCGAATGACAAATAACGGGTTTTTTAAAAGTACATTTGAATTTCCCGCCTTTACACCAAATATAACAGAAAGCGGTGGGGGGTGGCCAAAGCGCCTTCACTACTACTTTTTTTTAGATAATTTGAAATTTTTGACTGCAAAATTTAAATGTGGTGCGATTTTGAGTTATAATGGCGATTGTTGTAAATATTTATTAATCATTGTTGTTATTATTGTTACTAATTAATTTAACAACATTGAAGAAATAGTAGAAATAAATTAAGATTTAAGTAAAATATTATGTAGAAACTAAAGTAAAAGCAAATTTAGTAAAATTTGAATAAAAAAAATAGACAAACCTAAGTAAAATTTAAGCGAAAATGTCGAAATTTAGAAAAAATGTGACCTAAAGTAAAAATTTTGTTAAAAAAAGGATAAAAACAAAAAAAAACAATTAAGTCGGAAAAATTGCGTTAAAAAAAACTAAAAAAAGTAGCAAAATTTGAAAAATGTATCGAAAAACAACTTAAAAATATAATAAGAAATTACTAAATTAAGTAAAAAATATTGAAACAAGGATAATAAAACTATGCTAAAAAGTTATTCAAAATAGAATGAAATTTATATTTTAAACAAAAATTCATCTAAAACACGAAACTAAAAAAGTAACAAAATAAAGAAAATAAAGGTTCGGTCAAACTTGTCAAAAATCATCGAATCGATACGGCGACGTCGGTCAAATATGACGTCACCCAGTTTCTTTTAAGCAATTTTAAATTTCCCGCCATTACCCCCACCAATCGGCAACACGAACGTACCCGAGAGCGGTGGGGGGGCGGCCGAAGTGCCACCGCTACTACTTTTTTTTAATTTTAAACAGCAAAATAATCGTTTTCGGACCGTTACAATTAACAAATATCGCAAATAATTATCAATTATTAATTATTATTTGTTTATTTAGGTCGAGCGAAGATCTCCTCCATCGATTGTTCGTTTGTATCGCCGGCGTCGCCGATCAACTTCAAACGAATTTCGCTTGCGATTTGCGCAACATTTTGAAATCCGTATTTCTGATCAACGTTTCGGACGCGTCGGCGCCGTCTTCGGGGCCGCCGAATCCGATGGAAAATTCGATGGAATATCGACCCGGCGAGAACGAGGTGATCGAAAACGGGCGCGAATTCTCGGTGGATCCGAATATTTTGGCGCAGGAGGCGCTCTTCGATTCGAACATTTATTTCCATTTGGATTCGGAGGACGAGTGCGCCGAGTACTCGAACCAGCCGAGGATCAGTCAAGGGGACGAGAGGAGTTTGAGTTCGTTGTCGTCGGATTTGAACAGGTACTTTTTTTTTATTATTTTTTACTTTCTGGGGGTTTTTTTCGGTTTCGATGTTGGCAACGCTGAACTGAAGTGAACTGAACTGAACTGAACTCTTGGGGGTTGGTAGTTGTGATTTGTCGGTTGTCAATGTTGTTAGTTGTGAACGTACTGTATAGACAGTTCTGAACTGAACTGTTGGTAGTTGTGAACGTACTGTTTAGACAGTTTTGAACTGTTGGTAGTTGTAAACGCACTGTTTAGACAGTTCTGAACTGAACTGTTGGTAGTTGTGAACGTACTGTTTAGACAGTTTTGAACTGTTGGTAGTTGTAAACGCACTGTATAGACAGTTCTGAACTGAACTGTTGGTAGTTGTGAACGTACTGTTTAGACAGTTTTGAACTGTTGGTAGTTGTAAACGCACTGTTTAGACAGTTCTGAACTGAACTGTTGGTAGTTGTGAACGTACTGTTTAGACAGTTTTGAACTGTTAGTAGTTGTAAACGCACTGTTTAGACAGTTCTGAACTGAACTGTTGGTAGTTGTGAACGTACTGTTTACGACAGTTCTTGACTCTTGTGTAGTTGTGAACGTACTGTATAGACAGTTCTGAACTGAACTGTTGGTAGTTGTGAACGTACTGTTTAGACAGTTTTGAACTGTTGGTAGTTGTAAACGCACTGTATAGACAGTTCTGAACTGAACTGTTGGTAGTTGTGAACGTACTGTTTAGACAGTTTTGAACTGTTGGTAGTTGTAAACGCACTGTTTAGACAGTTCTGAACTGAACTGTTGGTAGTTGTGAACGTACTGTTTAGACAGTTTTGAACTGTTAGTAGTTGTAAACGCACTGTTTAGACAGTTCTGAACTGAACTGTTGGTAGTTGTGAACGTACTGTTTACGACAGTTCTTGACTCTTGTGTAGTTGTGAACGTACTGTATAGACAGTTCTGAACTGAACTGTTGGTAGTTGTGAACGTACTGTTTAGACAGTTTTGAACTGTTGGTAGCTGTAAACGCACTGTATAGACAGTTCTGAACTGAACTGTTGGTAGTTGTGAACGTACTGTTTACGACAGTTCTTGACTCTTGTGTAGTTGTGAACGTACTGTATAGACAGTTCTGAACTGAACTGTTGGTAGTTGTGAACGTACTGTTTACGACAGTTCTTGACTCTTGTGTAGTTGTGAACGTACTGTATAGACAGTTCTGAACTGAACTGTTGGTAGTTGTGAACGTACTGTTTACGACAGTTCTTGACTCTTGTGTAGTTGTAAACGCACTGTATAGACAGTTCTGAACTGAACTGTTGGTAGTTGTGAACGTACTGTTTAGACAGTTTTGAACTGTTGGTAGTTGTAAACGCACTGTTTAGACAGTTCTGAACTGAACTGTTGGTAGTTATGAACGTACTGTTTAGACAGTTTTGAACTGTTGGTAGTTGTAAACGCACTGTTTAGACAGTTCTGAACTGAACTGTTGGTAGTTGTGAACGTACTGTTTAGACAGTTTTGAACTGTTGGTAGTTGTAAACGCACTGTATAGACAGTTCTGAACTGAACTGTTGGTAGTTGTGAACGTACTGTTTAGACAGTTTTGAACTGTTGGTAGTTGTAAACGCACTGTTTAGACAGTTCTGAACTGAACTGTTGGTAGTTGTGAACGTACTGTTTAGACAGTTTTGAACTGTTAGTAGTTGTAAACGCACTGTTTAGACAGTTCTGAACTGAACTGTTGGTAGTTGTGAACGTACTGTTTACGACAGTTCTTGACTCTTGTGTAGTTGTGAACGTACTGTATAGACAGTTCTGAACTGAACTGTTGGTAGTTGTGAACGTACTGTTTAGACAGTTTTGAACTGTTGGTAGTTGTAAACGCACTGTATAGACAGTTCTGAACTGAACTGTTGGTAGTTGTGAACGTACTGTTTAGACAGTTTTGAACTGTTGGTAGTTGTAAACGCACTGTTTAGACAGTTCTGAACTGAACTGTTGGTAGTTGTGAACGTACTGTTTAGACAGTTTTGAACTGTTAGTAGTTGTAAACGCACTGTTTAGACAGTTCTGAACTGAACTGTTGGTAGTTGTGAACGTACTGTTTACGACAGTTCTTGACTCTTGTGTAGTTGTGAACGTACTGTATAGACAGTTCTGAACTGAACTGTTGGTAGTTGTGAACGTACTGTTTAGACAGTTTTGAACTGTTGGTAGCTGTAAACGCACTGTATAGACAGTTCTGAACTGAACTGTTGGTAGTTGTGAACGTACTGTTTACGACAGTTCTTGACTCTTGTGTAGTTGTGAACGTACTGTATAGACAGTTCTGAACTGAACTGTTGGTAGTTGTGAACGTACTGTTTACGACAGTTCTTGACTCTTGTGTAGTTGTGAACGTACTGTATAGACAGTTCTGAACTAAACTGTTGGTAGTTGTGAACGTACTGTTTACGACAGTTCTTGACTCTTGTGTAGTTGTAAACGCACTGTATAGACAGTTCTGAACTGAACTGTTGGTAGTTGTGAACGTACTGTTTAGACAGTTTTGAACTGTTGGTAGTTGTAAACGCACTGTTTAGACAGTTCTGAACTGAACTGTTGGTAGTTGTGAACGTACTGTTTAGACAGTTTTGAACTGTTGGTAGTTGTAAACGCACTGTTTAGACAGTTCTGAACTGAACTGTTGGTAGTTGTGAACGTACTGTTTACGACAGTTCTTGACTCTTGTGTAGTTGTGAACGTACTGTATAGACAGTTCTGAACTGAACTGTTGGTAGTTGTGAACGTACTGTTTAGACAGTTTTGAACTGTTGGTAGTTGTAAACGCACTGTTTAGACAGTTCTGAACTGAACTGTTGGTAGTTGTGAACGTACTGTTTAGACAGTTTTGAACTGTTGGTAGTTGTAAACGCACTGTATAGACAGTTCTGAACTGAACTGTTGGTAGTTGTGAACGTACTGTTTACGACAGTTCTTGACTCTTGTGTAGTTGTGAACGTACTGTATAGACAGTTCTGAACTGAACTGTTGGTAGTTGTGAACGTACTGTTTAGACAGTTTTGAACTGTTGGTAGTTGTAAACGCACTGTTTAGACAGTTCTGAACTGAACTGTTGGTAGTTGTGAACGTACTGTTTAGACAGTTTTGAACTGTTGGTAGTTGTAAACGCACTGTATAGACAGTTCTGAACTGAACTGTTGGTAGTTGTGAACGTACTGTTTAGACAGTTTTGAACTGTTGGTAGTTGTAAACGCACTGTTTAGACAGTTCTGAACTGAACTGTTGGTAGTTGTGAACGTACTGTTTAGACAGTTTTGAACTGTTGGTAGTTGTAAACGCACTGTATAGACAGTTCTGAACTGAACTGTTGGTAGTTGTGAACGTACTGTTTAGACAGTTTTGAACTGTTGGTAGTTGTAAACGCACTGTATAGACAGTTCTGAACTGAACTGTTGGTAGTTGTGAACGTACTGTTTAGACAGTTTTGAACTGTTGGTAGTTGTAAACGCACTGTATAGACAGTTCTGAACTGAACTGTTGGTAGTTGTGAACGTACTGTTTAGACAGTTTTGAACTGTTGGTAGTTGTAAACGCACTGTTTAGACAGTTCTGAACTGAACTGTTGGTAGTTGTGAATGTACTGTTTACGACAGTTCTTGACTCTTGTGTAGTTGTGAACGTACTGTATAGACAGTTCTGAACTGAACTGTTGGTAGTTGTGAACGTACTATTTAGACAGTTTTGAACTGTTCGTAGTTGTAAACGTACTGTTTAGACAGTTCTGAACGTCGAACGTCAAATTTTTTTTCATTCTTCTTTTTCTTGTTCTGTTCTTAGGTACGCTTCTTTGCGCGAAGACATCGCCATCCTGCAGTCGCGCGACGCCGACGACGACGCCAACGACGCCGACCGCCAATCGGCGCCGATTCGCGGCGTCGAACCGGCCGATTATTCGCGACCGCCGATTTGGATACCGGACGTCGAGGCGCCGAAATGCATGAGCTGCGGCGCCAACTTCACGGTGGTCAAGCGGCGCCACCATTGCCGGAATTGCGGCAAAGTTTTTTGCGCCCGTTGCTCCTCCAATAGCGTCCCGTTGCCGAAATTCGGGCACGCCAAACCCGTCCGGGTTTGCAACAAGTGCTTCATTTACAATTTGACGCCGTTCACGATGTGAAAGAGGAAAAAGAAGATGAAGAAGAAGAAGAATTGAGAGGTTCGTAACCGGTAAACCGAAGAGTTCGAGGCAGCTTATCGATTGTTGTGACAAGTGACAGTTGGAGGAAGAAGAGATGACGGATGCGAATCGATTTTGAATCGATTGAACAACGAGTTTGTGTGAATAATAATTCTCTATTTAAAAAAAAATATTCGTTTTTTTGTTTATCGAAGGCATCGCGTGTTCCTGTATTTTTTTTTTTTTTTGTAATTAATTAATTATGTACTTAATGTGATTATTATGGACTCTGTGGTTTTTCCAAACGAAAAAAAGATTTATTAATCGATTTTTTTGGTTCGGTGTTTTTCCGTAGCTTAAAATCGAGACTGTTCTAATTCGTCGGATCTTCGATGCGGCGCCGAATTTTCCGAAATCGTCAATTTTGACATTCTAAATGCGAATTTTGTCTTTTTTAAATGCCAAATGTCAACTTTTAACTCATTTAAACGCCTTTTTTGACTCGTCAAACTTCTGATTTCAGATCTTTTTTGTCAAATTTTGAGTTTTGACAGTCTGTCAACGTCAAGTGTCATTGTTTGTCGTCAACAAATGTCAATTTCGACGTTGACAGCCGTCACGAATTGGACGTATTTTGGCAAACGCGGTTATCGAAGATTCGCTTGCATTTTGATCTATTTTTTAGGATAATAAGAATTTAAAAATTTCGCCTTACATGTCTTGTAATATATCAATTTTATTAAAAAAAAAAAAGAAGTTAGCTAGCGACCCTTTTCAACTTGTCTCTGACGATATTAAGGCTGAACGTTGTATCGAAAAATGTATAAAAAAAGATAATTTAATCGATACGTTGTTGGCGTTCCGATTGACAGATGTCAAAATTGACGTGTCATTATTGACAAATGTCAAAATTTGACGCGTGTCATTTTTGACAGGTTTCGGAACGCGTTTTCCATTTCTTCAGGTTGTTGATCATTTTTTTTTAACTAGTTGTTTACGTTCGATTTAGGCGAGGTTTTATTATTTTTTTTTTCGACGTTAGTGTATAAATTAAAAAATTAGATTTAAAAGGAAAAATGAAAATTAACGACTCAATAATTTTAATTATTGTACTGATATATTTTGTGATAAAACTTGTACATTTATTTATAATATGGTTTACGGGAGTTATATCTCTATTAAAGAATATTTTTCATGATTTGTTTTATTTCGTAGAAAAACGAGGATTTTCTTTTGTAAATAAAGGTTTTTATTTTATTTGAAAATGAGTTGAATTAATATTCTAGTGGCGCCATCTGTTGTTTATATCAAGTAATATTGTATTAAAGAATAGGATTGCCGCCATTTTTAGTCCAGAAATTTTTATGAAAGAATCAGGGTTTTTAACAGAAAATTGTTTGTTGTTGTAAGTAAAGGTTTTAGTATGTTTTTTTGTCAAAAACGTCAATTTTCAAATTGTCAAGCTCTTATACCATTTTAATCAATATCCTAGTGGCGGCATCTGTTGTATATATTGACAAAAAAATGTGCGAATTTAATAGAATTCTGTGTTCAAGTTGGAGCTTAAAATTATTCAAATTTAACAATATTTTGTTTTGAAGTTCTAATTTAACAAAATTACAATTTTTTTAAGTTTACAGGAACAAATTTTTATACTAAACTTTTTGAAATGTGTCTAATTTTTTTAAATCCTTTTGAAATTTGAAAAATTTAATTTTTTGCTTTAAAATTTTATAAACTTTTCCCTTTTTTTTTATAAAATAATTTTTATTTTATCATTTTATATTCGTATATATATTTTTTTTGAGAATTTTTTCTTATTTTGTAAAAGAAAAAAATGCTATAAGCGATTATTTTTTATTTAGTAAACATATTTCCCTTTTTTATTAAATCGTTTCAATAATTTTTAAGTTTTTTCTTATTTTATTATGGTTTTTTTATTTTTTAATATTTGAGCTTTTTTAAAGATTTATAATTTTTTTAATTTTGGTTCTCTTTATTTTTGAATTTCTTCTTTTAAGATACACCTCTTTTATTTGTTTCTCCTTTTTTTTTTTCATTGGTCCTTATCAAAATTTCTTCTTTTTTAAATATCTTGTTATTTCTTGTTTTTTAAATGTTATTATCTTCTTTTTAAAGAATTTATTCTTTTTTGCTGTTTCTTCTTCTTATTTTATTAGAGTTTGTATTTCTTTTATAGTATTTACTTTAAATTCAGATTAAAAAAAGTCGAAAAAAATCAGTGAAATTGAAAGAAACAATAACAACCAAATAATTCCAAAAGAAATATTGGACCAAGACGCGACGTTGCCAGATCGCCAAAAAACCCAACGATCATAACAAAACCAAAGAATTCCAATAGAAACATCGGACCAAACCGCGACGTTGCCAAAACAAAAAACGCCAAATTTCCCCCCAAAAACCAAACGAACATTTCCCACCACCACCACTCGATCGACAACAAAACTCACAATTCCCGTCGCTTAGCAACGAACGAAAACGAAACCCACGGTTACCAAACAACCCCACGAAACGTCACGTACGTCAATTCTAACCCAGAGAATCAAAAAAAAAAGCAAACAGTTCCAGCACTTTTCGAAACCCCCCGAGAACCCCCAAAAAACCAAAATGGAGGAAAGCGAAGCGAGCGACGACAACGAAACCACCGACGACGACCGAAACGAAGAAATCCTGGACCCGGAGAACCCGAACCACTTCTTCCCGATCGTCGAACGGGACTTCAACAAGGCAATTAACCGATACCGTAACGGAGCGATTAGTTAACGACCGTGTTATTTTTGCAGACCCTCCTCGACATCGAGAAGATCCCGGAGGCGCTCCACCTCATCGAACCGTTCAACAAACTGTTCGAGAACTTCTTCAGAACGTTCTCGAAAATGAGGGAGCTGGAGAATTTGGGGGCGCAGATGCGCGCCGACATCGTCGACAAGGAGGGAAAAATCGAGCTGGCGATGCGGCTGGGGGAGGAGGACGAGCGGACGATCGCGGACTTGAAGAGGCAGATCGAGAACGCGTGGCGATTGGCGGACGGGGCGCACGCGCGCGAGCAACTCGCCCACGAGATCATCGACAATTTGCGCCGGCAGGTGGAGAATTTGAACGCCGAGTTGGATTTCAAGAATAAAATGCAGCAGGGCGACGAGT
The DNA here is from genome assembly GCA_951812935.1 of Hermaeophaga mercurialis. NCBI lineage: Eukaryota > Metazoa > Arthropoda > Insecta > Coleoptera > Chrysomelidae > Hermaeophaga > Hermaeophaga mercurialis. The sequence continues at coordinate 546,189 of OX638363.1, forward strand.
ACGTGTGCCACCTTAATTTTGATAGCTTAGGTTTGGTTAGGTTAGGTGAGAAAGTTAGGTTAGTTTAGGTTAGGTTATGCTAGAAAGTTGGGTTAGGTAAGAAAGTTAGGTTAGGTTAAGTTTGGACAGAAAGTAAGGTTAGGTTATAAAGTTAGGTTATGCTACAAAGTTGGGTTAGGTAAGAAAGTTATATTAGGTTTGGATAGAAATTAAGTTTAGGTTATGCTAGAAAGTTAGGTTAGGTTAGAGAGTTAGGTCAAGTTATACTAGAAAATTAGGTTAGGTTTGGATAGAAAGTTAGGTTAGGTTAGGTTAGAAAGTTAGGTTAAGTAAGGTTATGCTAGAAAGTTAAGTTAAGTAAGAAAGTTAGGTTAGGTTAGGTTAGGTTATGCTAGAAAGGTAGGTTAGGTTATGCTAGAAAATTAGATTAGGTTTGGATAGAAAGTTAGGTTAGGTTAGGTTATTCTAGAAAGTTAGGTTAGGTTTTGATAGAAAGTTAGGTTAGGTTAGGTTATTCTAGAAAGTTAGGTTAGGTTTGGATAAAAAGTTAGGTTAGATTTTTTTTATTTAACTTTATTTTAATTATTATTATTTAAAGAAATCCCAACTTTTCAGTTTTAAATTTAGAAAAATTTGAGATTCTAAAGCAGTTTAGAATTATTTAGAATACATCAAACTTTTTAAATGATTCAAAATCATTGGGATTAGTTAAGAATGATCTAAAATCACTTCAGAACGCTTACGAATGATCTAAATTAGTTAAAAATGATTCAAAATCAATTCAGAACGATTTAGAATGATCCAAATTAGTTAAAAATGATTCTAAAGCAATTTGGAATGATTTAGAATACGTCAAACTCTTTAAATGATTCAAAATCATTTGGATTGGTTAAAAATGATCCAAAATCAATTCAGAATGATTTAGAGTGATCCAAATTAGTTAAAAATGATTCTAAAGCAATTTGGAATAATTTAAAATACATCAAACTCTTTAAATGATTCAAAATCATAGGGATTAGTTAAGAATGATCTAAAATCAATTCAGAACGCTTACGAATGATCCAAATTAGTTAAAAATGATTCAAAATCAATTCAGAACGATTTAGAATGATTCAAATTAGTTAAAAATGATTCTAAAGCAGTTTTCTTCATAAATTTAAAGAAATTCTAAAGTATTTGAGATTTAAAATAAATACTTTTTATTATCAAATTTTAAAAAATGCCAACTTTTCAGTTTTAGAAATGTTCCTACAATTTTTTTCATAAATTAAAAGAAGTTTCCACTTTTTCGTCCAAATTTTAAAAAGTTCTGAGCTTTTTAGTCCAAACTTTTATTTATTTTTTAGTACAAATTTAAAGTATTTTTGAATTTTTAGGTCAATTTAAAGAAATTTGGATTTTTTGTTCAAATTTAATGAAATTTCCACTTTTTTGTTCAAATTCAAAGATTTAAACGATTGTTTTTTTGAAGCGCCGGGGAAATGAAGAATCAGGACGGATTAGAAAGAGAACGAGATCGATTAGTGAACGAAGTGACGCAATTAAATACGAAATTGCAAAACGCCATCGGGTACCAAGAGGAATTAGAAAGAAAAAATTCGGAAGTCGATCTGAAAATGAACGAAATTTGCGGACAATTGGAGGTAGGAATTTTTTTTCTGTGGTGGAATATTTAGGCCGAAATCGTACTGATTTTGAAGGTGATCGGCCCGAAAATTCTTTAGAGTTTTGACATTTTTTCATAATTATCTATAGTTTTTTTTAACAATTTTCTGAATTTACTGACAATATTTCCTAATTTTCTAGTTTTTCAACAAATTTTTATGTTATTTTACTTTTTTGACAATATTTATAAAAATTTATATTTTTTTTACAATATTTGATAGTTTGTTAAATTCCTTATCAATTTTTCCTAATTTTCTAGTTTTTCGACAAATTTTAATCACGTATTTATTTTTTTGACAATTTTTAATTTTTATTTTAGTTTTTTAACAATATTTGATATTTTTTAAAATGTTTTGACAATTCCTCAATCTTTTAAAAACATTTTAGGGCAATGTTTCATAATTTTCTAGTTTTTAACAATTTAAAAAAAAAAATTTGTCCGTTTTTCCTATTTTTTACACTTTTTTAACAATTTTTATACATACATAAATTTGCGGACAAGTGGAGGTAGGAATTTTTTTTCTGTGGTGGAATATTTAGGCCGAAATAGTACGGATTTTGAAGGGGATCGGCCCGATTATTCCACCACGGAAAACGAAAATGTACGTGATTTCGCTGGAATTTTTTGAAAATTTTTTTTATTCCATTATTTTAATAGTTTCTAAATTATTGTTATTTCTTATTTTCAACATTTTGTTTTTATCAAAAATACTCGGAATGTTTTAAGATTTGCTGAATTTTGATTCCATATAAAATTTTTATTTAATAAGGTAAATTTTTATATTATTGAATAGAATTGTTTTAATATTTTCGAAATTAGCATAAATTTTATTTTTCTATAAAAAGACTATAAACAGTATTAAAATTAGATAAAAGTTTACATTTTTGTAATTTTTCTATTATTAAAAATCATTCAGAATCATTCCAATTAGATTAAAAATTATTCTAAATCAATTTAGAACTCTTTAGAATGATCCAAATTATTTAAAAATGATTCAGAATCAGTTTAGAATGATTTCGAATTCTTCAAACGTTTTAAAAATGATTCAAAACCATTCGGATTAGTTAAGAATGATCCAAAATCAATTCAGAACGATTTAAAGTGATCCATATTAGTTAAAAATGATTCAAAATCAGTTTAGAATTATTTAGAATTATCCAGATTAGTTTAAAATGATTTTAAATCTGTTTAGAATGATTTAAAGTGATCCATATTAGTTAAAAATGATTCAAAATCAGTTTAGAATTATTTAGAATTATCCAGATTAGTTTAAAATGATTTTAAATCTGTTTAGAATGATTTAAAGTGATCCATATTAGTTAAAAATGATTCAAAATCAGTTTAGAATTATTTAGAATTATCCAGATTAGTTTAAAATGATTTTAAATCTGTTTAGAATGATTTAAAGTGATCCATATTAGTTAAAAATGATTCAAAATCAGTTTAGAATTATTTAGAATTATCCAGATTAGTTTAAAATGGTTTTAAATCGGTTTAGAATGATTTAAAGTGATTAAGATTAGTTGAAAATGATTCTAAATCAGTTTAGAAACATTTAGAATGATCCAGATTAGTTAAAAATGATTCAAAATCAGTTTAGAATTATTTAGAATGATCTATGTTAGTTTAAAAAGGTTCTAAATCTGTTTAGAATGATTTAAAGTGATCCATATTAGTTAAAAATGATTCAAAATCAGTTTAGAATTATTTAGAATGATCTATATTAGTTTAAAAAGGTTCTAAATCTGTTTAGAATGATTTAAAGTGATCCATATTAGTTAAAAATGATTCAAAATCAGTTTAGAATTATTTAGAATTATCCAGATTAGTTTAAAATGGTTTTAAATCGGTTTAGAATGATTTAAAGTGATCCAGATTAGTTAAAAATGATTCAAAATCAGTTTAGAATTATTTAGAATGATCTATATTAGTTTAAAAAGGTTCTAAATCTGTTTAGAATGATTTAAAGTGATCCATATTAGTTAAAAATGATTCAAAATCAGTTTAGAATTATTTAGAATTATCCAGATTAGTTTAAAATGGTTTTAAATCGGTTTAGAATGATTTAAAGTGATCCAGATTAGTTGAAAATGATTCTAAATCAGTTTAGAAACATTTATAATGATCCAGATTAGTTAAAAATGATTCAAAATCAGTTTAGAAACATTTAGAATGATCCAGATTAGTTAAAAATGATTCAAAATCAGTTTAGAATTATTTAGAATGATCTATGTTAGTTTAAAAAGGTTCTAAATCTGTTTAGAATGATTTAAAGTGATCCATATTAGTTAAAAATGATTCAAAATCAGTTTAGAATTATTTAGAATTATCCAGATTAGTTTAAAATGGTTTTAAATCGGTTTAGAATGATTTAAAGTGATTAAGATTAGTTGAAAATGATTCTAAATCAGTTTAGAAACATTTAGAATGATCCAGATTAGTTAAAAATGATTCAAAATCAGTTTAGAATTATTTAGAATGATCTATGTTAGTTTAAAAAGGTTCTAAATCTGTTTAGAATGATTTAAAGTGATCCATATTAGTTAAAAATGATTCAAAATCAGTTTAGAAACATTTAGAATGATCCAGATTAGTTAAAAATGATTCAAAATCAGTTTAGAATTATTTAGAATGATCTATGTTAGTTTAAAAAGGTTCTAAATCTGTTTAGAATGATTTAAAGTGATCCATATTAGTTAAAAATGATTCAAAATCAGTTTAGAATTATTTAGAATTATCCAGATTAGTTTAAAATGGTTTTAAATCGGTTTAGAATGATTTAAAGTGATTAAGATTAGTTGAAAATGATTCTAAATCAGTTTAGAAACATTTAGAATGATCCAGATTAGTTAAAAATGATTCAAAATCAGTTTAGAATTATTTAGAATGATCTATGTTAGTTTAAAAAGGTTCTAAATCTGTTTAGAATGATTTAAAGTGATCCATATTAGTTAAAAATGATTCAAAATCAGTTTAGAATTATTTAGAATGATCTATATTAGTTTAAAAAGGTTCTAAATCTGTTTAGAATGATTTAAAGTGATCCATATTAGTTAAAAATGATTCAAAATCAGTTTAGAATTATTTAGAATTATCCAGATTAGTTTAAAATGGTTTTAAATCGGTTTAGAATGATTTAAAGTGATTAAGATTAGTTGAAAATGATTCTAAATCAGTTTAGAAACATTTAGAATGATCCAGATTAGTTAAAAATGATTCAAAATCAGTTTAGAATTATTTAGAATGATCTATGTTAGTTTAAAAAGGTTCTAAATCTGTTTAGAATGATTTAAAGTGATCCATATTAGTTAAAAATGATTCAAAATCAGTTTAGAATTATTTAGAATGATCTATATTAGTTTAAAAAGGTTCTAAATCTGTTTAGAATGATTTAAAGTGATCCATATTAGTTAAAAATGATTCAAAATCAGTTTAGAATTATTTAGAATTATCCAGATTAGTTTAAAATGGTTTTAAATCGGTTTAGAATGATTTAAAGTGATCCATATTAGTTAAAAATGATTCAAAATCAGTTTAGAATTATTTAGAATGATCTATATTAGTTTAAAAAGGTTCTAAATCTGTTTAGAATGATTTAAAGTGATCCATATTAGTTAAAAATGATTCAAAATCAGTTTAGAATTATTTAGAATTATCCAGATTAGTTTAAAAAGGTTCTAAATCTGTTTAGAAACATTTAGAATGATCCATATTAGTTAAAAATGATTCAAAATCAGTTTAGAATTATTTAGAATGATCCATATTAGTTTAAAATGGTTTTAAATCGGTTTAGAATGATTTAAAGTGATCCAGATTAGTTGAAAATGATTCTAAATCAGTTTAGAAACATTTAGAATGATCCAGATTAGTTAAAAATGATTCAAAATCAGTTTAGAATTATTTAGAATGATCTGTATTAGTTTAAAAAGGTTCTAAATCTGTTTAGAAACATTTAGAATGATCCATATTAGTTAAAAATGATTCAAAATCAGTTTAGAATTATTTAGAATGATCCATATTAGTTTAAAATGGTTTTAAATCGGTTTAGAATGATTTAAAGTGATCCAGATTAGTTGAAAATGATTCTAAATCAGTTTAGAAACATTTAGAATGATCCAGATTAGTTAAAAATGATTCAAAATCAGTTTAGAATTATTTAGAATGATCTGTATTAGTTTAAAAAGGTTCTAAATCTGTTTAGAAACATTTAGAATGATCCATATTAGTTAAAAATGATTCAAAATCAGTTTAGAATTATTTAGAATGATCCATATTAGTTTAAAATGGTTTTAAATCGGTTTAGAATGATTTAAAGTGATCCAGATTAGTTGAAAATGATTCTAAATCAGTTTAGAAACATTTAGAATGATCCAGATTAGTTAAAAATGATTCTAAATTAATTCAGAATTATTTAGAATGATCCATATTAGTTTAAAATGGTTTTAAATCGGTTTAGAATGATTTAAAGTGATCCAGATTAGTTAAAAATGATTCTAAATCAATTCAGAACGATTTAGAATGATCCAAATGAGTTAAAAACGATTTAGAACGCCTCAAACTTTTTAAAAATTGTCCATTGAATTGATTTCTCGTTGTTTCTTTAGGACCAAACGCAGGAAACGAACCGTCAAAAACGGGCCAAAGAGAAAATGGAAGCGGACATTTTGGACTTGAAGTACAAACTCGACGAAAAAGACTCGCAAGCCGCCGAACTCGTTCAAACCATCACCGAAAAACAAAAGCAAATCAACGTGCTCGAAAAGGACATCAGAGACCTCAAGTGAGAGTTTTTTCGACGAATTTGTCCCCCCTTCCCCCCCAAAAAACAATTTTTTTTTACAGGTACTCGCACGATAAAATGGCGAAAGAGTTGGACTATTCGATAATAAAATTGGGGAAATTGTCCGACGAGCAGAACAATCAAATGTTCGAAGTGGAGCACCTGAAGAAGCAGCTTCAAGAGAAACTGATGGATTCGAAAGTAATGAGTAAGGCCGGGCCGGCGCGCGCTCCCGATTTTGTCCGCTTCGACTAATATTTGGGGAGGGGCGCGAGGCCCGCGCGGTTCCGGGAATTCGGAGATTTTGTCGCGATTTTAAAAAATGGTTGGGTTTTCTTGTCCAAATTTGTTTTTTTTTTAGTGCAATTTAAAGAAATTTCGACTTTTTTAGTCAAATTTACGGAGATTTGGACATGTTTAATCGAATTTAAAGAGATTTCGACTTTTTTAGTCCGATTTAAAGAAATTTCGACATATTTAATCGAATTTAAAGAGATTTCGACTTTTTTAGTCCAATTTAAAGAAATTTCGACTTTTTTAGTTCAATTTAAAGGAATTTCGACATATTTAATCGAATTTAAAGAGATTTCGACTTTTTTAGTCCAATTTAAAGAGATTTCGACTTTTTTAGTTCAATGTAAAGGAATTTCGACATATTTAATCGAATTTAAAGAAATTTTGATTTTTTTTAGTACAATAAAAAGAACTTTCGACTTTTTAGTCCAATTTAAAGAAATTTCGACTTTTTAAGTCCAATTTAAAGGAATTTCGACATATTTAATCGAATTTAAAGGAATTTTGACTTTTCAAATTTAATTCAATTTCTTAAAAACTGGATATTTCCAAATTTAAAGAAATTTCGACTTTTTTAGTCCAATTTAAAGAGATTTCGACTTTTTTAGTCCAATTTAAAGAAATTTGGACATGTTTAGTCGAATTTAAAGAAATATAGACTTTTTTATTCCAATTTAAAGAGATTTCGACTTTTTTAGTTCAATTTAAAGAAATTTGGACATATTTAATCACATTTAAAGGAATTTCGACTTTTTTAGTCCAATTTAAAGAGATTTCAACTTTTTTAATGCAATTTACAAAAATTTCTACTTTTTTACTGCAATTTAAAGAAATTTCGACTTTTTTAGCCCCAATTTAAAGAAATTTCGACTCTTTTTAAAAAAGTTGGATTTTCTTTAATTTAAAGACAAATGCCGAATTTTTTAAAATAGGACCAAAAAACTTTAAATTGTTTAAAATTTAACTAAAAGTCGAAATTTCTTTAAATTGGACCAAAATATTTAAAAATACTTTAAACCGCCGAGACCAGCACAACCTCCCGATCTAACCCTCATATCCCAACTGTCGAGACCCGCGCGATTGCCCGATCTATCCCCCGTTTACCAATACCCCGATACCCGCGCGCCCTCCTGATTTAACTCCCGTTTCTCAACCACCGAGACCCGCACACCCGCACGATTTAACCTCCATTTCCAGACCGCCACCGGGAACCGCGCACCCGCCCGATCTAAACCCCGTTTCCCAACTTCCCACACCCGCGCGCCCGCCCGATTTAACCCCATTTCTCAACCACCGAGACCCACACACCGACCCGATCTAACCCCCGTTTACCAACCGCCATCAAGACCCCCCACACTCACCCGACCTAACCCTCGTTTCCCAACCTTTAAGACCCCCACACTCACCCGACCTAACCCCCGTTTCCCAATCGCCATCAAGACCCCTCACACTCACCCGACCTAACCCTCGTTTCCCAACCTTTAAGACCCCCACACCGACCCGATCTAACCACCGTTTCCCTTCTCTTTCTTCCAGGCGCTCCAGGACGACCTTTTCAAAATGAAAAACGAACTGGCGAAGGCGCACAAAGCGCGCGACGTTTTGGAAAAACGCGTCTCCTCCATCCAACAGGACAGGGACGACCTCATCGTCGAAAAGAGCAACTTCCGGCAACGCATCTACATGTTCGAGCGGGAAATCGACGAATTCAAAAAGTATTTGGACGACGACAAACGTCACATCGATTTGCTGATGAAGGAAAAGGACGTGCTGAATAAGGGCGTTCAAAGGCAACAGGCGATCCACAAGGATCAGCTGAAGCTGATCCAGATCCAGGAGCAGGCGAAGAAGAAGCTGGAGATCGAGCTCGATTTGTTTTTCATCGAGAGCGGGAAACAGAAGAAGACGATTTCGCGGTTGGAGAGGGAGCGAGATCGATTGACGGAGGAGCAGCTCGATTTGACCAATACGATTCAGGATCAAGTCGAAGATATTAGACAGAAAAAGGTGGGGGGGGGGGTCGATCGCTATTAATTGCTGCTTTGATCGCTCATTAATTTCTTTTAATGGCGATCTAAAAGATCAGATCAATATACTTGCACGATCGCTCATTAATTCTATTTTTCCGATCGCTCATTAATTCTATTTTTCCGCTCGATCGCTTATTAATTCCTATATTTCTACCTCGATCGCTAATTAATAGTTTCTTTATTTGCTCGTTTGATCGCTCCTTAATTTCTTTTAAGAGCGTTGTAGAAAATCATATCTATATACTTACACGATCGTTCATTAATTCTATTTTTCCGCTCGATCGCTTATTAATTCCTATATTTCTACCTCGATCGCTAATTAATAGTTTCTTTATTTGCTCGTTTGATCGCTCCTTAATTTCTTTTAAGAGCGTTGTAGAAAATCATATCTATATACTTACACGATCGTTCATTAATTCTATTTTTCCCGTTCGATCGCTTATTAATTCCTATATTTCTCCATCGATCGCTTATTAATTGTTTCTTCGATTGCTCGTTAATTTCTTTTAATAGCGAAAGAAAAGCTGTAATGAGAGTGTACTTACACGATCGCTTATTAATTCTATTTCACCCGTTCGATCGCTTATTAATCGATTCGCTTTTCCGCAGGCGTTCATATTCGATTTGAAGAAGGACGGCACCGAGAAAGAGAACAAAATAAGGCAACAACAAAATTTGTACGAAGCGATTCGATCGGATCGAAACGCTTTGCAAAAATTGCATCAGGAATGCGCCTCGGAATGTACCGAACTGAAGAAGAAATTGAAGCTGCTGCTGCACCAGATCGAGCAGCTGAAAGAGAACATCGGACAAAGGGAGAAGCAGATCATTAAAGACGAGACGATTATGAGGAAAATGACGAAGGAAAAGGAACAATTAAAGTGAGTCGTGAGGTTTTTTCGCTTATTTTTTGTAGGGAACTACGAATTGTGTGGAACTACGAATTGTGGGGATTTACGAATTGTGGGGATTGACGAATTGTGGGGAACTACGAATTGTGTGGAACTACGAATTGTGGGGATTTACGAATTGTGGGGATTTACGAATTGTGGGGATTTACGAATTGTGGGGAACTACGAATTATGGGGAACTACGAATTGTAGGGAACTACGAATTATGGGGAACTTTGTTCCACAGAAAAAAGTTTATGAAATATAGAAGGATTTTATTTTGGTCATTTACTATATACGAAATATAGGAAATTTTCTTTTTAATAATAAATAGTTTGTGATCTACGAATTGTGGGGAATTTTGTTCTATAGAAAAAAGTTTATGAAATATGGGAGGACGTTCTTTTGGTTATTTACTATATACGAAGTATGGGAAATTTTCTTTTTAATAATAGTTTGTGATCTACAAATTGTGGGGAACTACGAATTGTGGGGAATTTTGTTCTATAGAAAAATGTTTCTTATTCAATTTGGAAGGATTTTTTTTTGGTATGGGAAATTTTCTTTTTAATGTTAAATAGTTTGTGATCTACGAATTGTGGGGAACTACGAATTGTGGGGAGTTTTGTTCTATAGAAAAAAGTTTGTTACGAAATATGGGAGGATTTTCTCTTGGTAATTTACTATATACGAAATATGGGAAATTTCCTTTTTACTAACAGTTTATGATCTACGAATTGTGGGGAACTACAAATTTTATTGGTAAAATGTGGGTACTTTCGATCTTTATGATAGACATTCTCTGCGAATTATGAGGATTTTTTATTGTTAAAAACAATTTGTAATCTACGAATAATGGGGATGTTTATTCTTTATAAAAATTAATTACCTGCGAATAGTGAGGAATTTCGTTTTTTAAAGAAGACATTCTTTTTTAAATGATAATTTTTTATTTTAATAATTTATGATCTACGAATCTACGAATTGTGAGGACTTTCATAATTAATTTTTTTTACCAATTGTAGGGACTTTCGGTCATTATAACAGACATTCTTACGATTTATGAGAATTTTTATTGTTAAAAATAATTTGTAATCTACGAATTATGGGGATTTTGATTCTTTATATTAATGATATACGAGTTGAGGATTTTTATTCTTTAAAGCAGGCATTTTTAAAAAGTGAGGACTTTTCTTTATTAACAATAATTTATGATCTACGAATTGTGAGAACTTTTATAGTTAATTTTTTTTACGAATTGTGGGGACTTTTACTCTTTATAACTAACATTCTTATAATTTGAGGATTTTTTATTGTTAAAAACAATTTGTAATTTACGAATTATGGGGATGTTGGGAATATGGGACAATTACGAATTATGGGGTTATCAAAAATATTTATTAATTATAGGAATATGGGACATATTTACGAATTGTGAAGCTATGGGAAATATTTACGAATTGTGGGGATATGGGAAATATCTACGAATTGTGGAGATATTGGACATATTTCGGAATTATGAGGATATCGGACATATTTACGAAATGTGGGGATATGGGACATATTTACGAATTGTGGGGCGATGGGACATATTTACGAATTGCGGGGATATGGGATATATTTACGAATTGTGGGGCGATGGGACATATTTACGAATTGTGGGGCGATGGGACATATTTACGAATTGTGGGGCGATGGGACATATTTACGAATTGTGGGGCGATGGGACATATTTACGAATTGTGGGGATATGGGATATATTTACGAATTGTGGGGATATGGGATATATTTACGAATTGTGAAGATATTGGACATATTTACGAATTGTGGGGCGATGGGGACATATTTACGAAATGTGGGGATATGGGAAATATCTACGAATTGTGGGGATATGGGACATATTTACGAATTATGAGGATATTGGACATATTTACGAATTGCGGGGCTATGGAAAAAATAACGCTTTACCGCACTTTTTTTTTTCTTTTAGAGTCGAAGTAATGAACGGCGTGGACCAGGCTCGATTATTGAAACAGGATTTGAAAGATTCGCGAGAGGAAATGAAAAGACAATTGTCGACCATCTCCGTAAATATACTCGGTTAATAATTCCTTTTAAACGAAATAATATATATTTTTTTTTATTTTATTTTTTAGTACCAAATGAGATCGTTGCGGCAACAGGGCCACGACATGGAACAATTAATCAACGAAAGAGACATTTTGGGCTCGCAATTGGTGAGGAGAAACGACGAAGTCGCTTTGCTGAACGAAAAAATCGTCATACTTCAGGCCACGCTCGCCCGAGGTAAAAATATCGACGAATGACAGATGACAGACGACGTTTGACACTTCAAGAGTGACGTATGACAGTTCACGAGTGACAGATGACGTTTTACAGCTAACGAGCTCGAATATTGACGAGTGACAAATAACGTATGAGGGGTGAGAGATGACGTATGACAGTTGACGAGTAACGTATGACTGATGACGTTTGACACTTCAAGAGTGACGTATGACAGTTCACGAGTGACGCGTGACGTTTTACAGCTAACGAGCTCGAATATTGACGTATGACAGTTGACGGGTGACAGATGACGGGTGACAGTTGACGTACGACGATGGATTTTTGTTTTGCAGGCGAGACCCACTACGATTTGAGGCTGGGCGACATCCGGCTGCTGAAACTGGAAATTAAGCGGCTGCGCCAGGAGAAAAGTCACATAGCGAAAACTATGGCGAGTATGGTGGACCTGCGGCAGGAGATTTTCCATTTGGAGCGGGATTTGACGAAGAGTCGATTGAAGTGCAAAGCGCTGGAGCAGGAGGTGCAAAATCCGTTGAACATTCACCGGTGGAGGAAATTGGGCGGGTCGGATCCGGACGTTTTGGATTTGTTGCAGAAAATACAGATTTTGCAGAGGTGATTTTTGGGGGGTTTTTTGATGTGTGTTTTTTTTACCGATTTGTGACATTTTTTTTACAAAATTTTGACAATTTGTCGTTATTGTTTTACAGGTTTTTTTGACAATTTTTCATTATTGTTTTACAGGTGTTTTGACAATTATTTACCATTTTTTACAGTTCTTGGCTATTTTTCGTTATTGTTTTACAGGTTTTTTGATAATTTTTCATTATTGTTTTACAGGTTTTTAGACAATTTTTCATTTTTGTTTTACAGGTGTTTCGACAATTATTTACCATTTTTTACAGTTTTTGGCAATTTGTCATTGTTTTACAGATGTTTTGACAATTTGTCTTTAATGTTTTACAGGTGTTTTGACAATTTGTCATTTTTGTTTTACAGGTTTTTTGACAATTATTTACAATTTTTTACAATTTTTGGCTATTGTTCATTATTGTTTTACAGGTGTTTTGACAGTTTATCATTTTTGTTTTACTGGTGTTTTGACAATTATTTACAATTTTTTACAGTTTTTGGCAATTTTTAAGAGTTTTTGACTATTTTTTATTTTTCTACAGTTTTTTGACAATTTCTTATAATTTATTACAGATTTCGACTATTTTTTATTACTGTTTTATTTTTTTGAAAATGTATTATAATTTGCAATTTTTCATCATTTTTGTTTATAATTTTTGACATTTTTTTTATAATTTATTAACTTTTGAAAATTTTGGATAATTACTATTTTCAACAGCTGTTGACAATTTCTTATAATTTGTTACAGATTTTGACAATTTTTTATTTTTTTGAAAATTTGTACATTTTGCAATTTTTTATAATTGTTTTGATCATTTTTGACAATCTTTTTACAATTTTTCTCAATTTTTCACAATTTTTTATAATTTTCTAGTTTTTGAAAATTTTGGATAATTTTTTTACAATTTTCAACATTTTTTTACAATTTTATACAATTTATTAATTTTTACAATTTTTTTGAAAATCTTTTTCATAACTTTTTACAGTTTTTGACATATTTTTGGCGCTCTTAAAACAATTTTGACGTTTTTAAAACTATTTTTCATGTTATTTAAACAATTTTTTGAGCTTTTAAAATCAATTTTATACTCTTAAAACTATTTTGGCGTTTTTTAAACAATATTTGATAATTTTTTAAATTTTTTAACAATTCTTTACAATCTTTTGAAAATTCTTTAGATTTTTGACATTTTTTCATAATCTATAGTTTTTTTAACAATTTTCTGTTTTTGTTAACGATATTTAAGAATTTTTGAGTTTTTTTTGACAATTTTTATATTTTTTTACAATATTTGATCATTTTTTATATTTTTTGAAAATTTTTTCGACAAATTTTTATAACATTTATTTTTCTGACAATTTTTTTTTAGTTTTTATACAATATTTGATAATTTTTTAAATTCTTTATCAATTTTTCTTAATTTTCGACAAATTTTAATAACGTATTTACTATTGTGACAATCTTTTAAAAATTGTTAGTTTTTTGACAATATTTCATAATTTTCTAATTTTTAACAATTTTTTCAAAATTTTTTTAACCCATTATTTTTCCTATTTTTTACAATTTTTTAACAATTTTTATACATCTTTTAAACACTTAGTCAATAACATTTTCAATAATTTTTCAAAACTTTTCAACAACTCTTCCCGGTTTTTATTCCACTACAAAAAAAAATAAACTTTACTCGATTCACACGTTACGAAAACGTGATTTGGTTCCGACGTTAAAATAATCGTTTTTTAGTCGTTTGGTAAAAATCCGAAACGAACCAGGAAACGCAATAAATAAAACACAAACGCGAATTAATCGAAGTAGGCGCGTTTCGAAAGGTTAACGAATCGTTAAAAAATTCAAGGGCGCGTTAATCGAGTATTTATTCAACGTTTTATATATAAATTGTTACGTAAAAAATCATTGAAACGTTTCGTTGTCGAGTAGCGCTTTTGCTTTTCATGAAAAATTTAATTCTTTTTGTTTGTGACAGCGTCGATTCACTTTTTGGGACTTAACGCCGCTGTCAAACGCGTTTTTGACACTTATGAAACTGTCAAAATCATTTTTGACACTTCGACTCTCATTTTTGACACTTTTGTGACTGTCAAATCTTAGACAAATGTCGAATTCATTTTTCTACTGTCAAAACGTGTTTTTGACAATTCTACTATTATTTTTGACACTTATAAAACTGTCAAAATCATTTGTGACACTTAATCTATTATCAAAACTATTTGTGACACTTCGACTCTTATTTTTGACAATTTTGTGACTGTCAAATCTTAGACAAATGTCAAATTCATTTTTGTATTGTCAAACGTGTTTTTGACAATTCTACTATTATTTTTGACACTTATAAACCTGTCAAAATCATTTTTGTTCTGTTAAATTTATTTTTAGATTTAATCTACTGTTTGGCGTTTCTTCTTCTACTCTAATTTTAAGACCTCATCTACCGGAGCTATTCGGCCTTTTTTGACATTTCTTCTTCTATTTTAATTTTAAGGCCTCATCTACAGGGGCTATTCGGCCTTTTTTGACGTTTCTTCTTCCATTATTCGACCCTTCTACAACAGCCAATTAAAATTACTCGATACTATTAAAATAAATTTTCTTCGCGCAAATACAAAGAACGATTCTTCGTATAATTTACGCACGCGAAAAACGCATTTGACCCTGTATAAAGATCGCGTAAACAACCTTACGCAACCGTCGGTTCGTTAACTCTCAGTATTTCTATATATATATATATATATATATATAAATAAATTTTAACGGCGTATTAATTAATATCGTTTTCTCCGTTGTGTTTGGGTCAGGCGATTGCTGCATCAAGGTTCGATCGCCGTGGAACGCGAACGGCAACTCAAACAGGCCGAAAAATTGTATTTGAACCTGAGAAAAGTAGTGGCTAGACAACCGGGGCCGGCTATGCAAGAGGAGCTCGGCAAAACTCAACGGGCGCTCAAACAAAGAGGAAACAAATTAAAGGTCAGTCAATGTGTTAAATTTCCACTAAGTTCAGTCAATGTGTTAAATTAAATTTCTATAAAGGTCAGTCAATGTGTTAAATTTCCATTTTCAGTCAATGTGTTAAATTTCTATAAAGTTCGTTTTGTTATACTGGTTGCATAACTAATAGTTGTGCTTCTTCTCTTTTATTTTTTTATAACGTTGCGCGATGTAATGTTGGTTGCGAACATTCGCGAATAGCGACCAATTTTTTGAACGTGAACGCCACACTTTACACCGAATTTTAATAAGTGTTGCATGTAAAATAATAATAAAATGTATTTATTCTGTCACGTACGCTCAAATTCGAATAAATATCTTTATATAAAGTTTTTCTTCCATTTTAAATTTAAAGCGGTGTAATGGTGGTTGCAAATATTTGCAAAAAATAATTAAGCAGGAAAGAAGACTAATTTATTTTGATTTAATATCACATTTTGACATATATTTTAATAATTGTTGCCGATTACATAATAGTAAAATATATTAATTGCGTTACTCTATTTCAACATTTGAAAAACAAACATTTTCGTGTAATTATTAACATAAAAATTGTACCACTTAATCCCAAATTTAATTTATTTACAGATAAAATACATTTATCGCCTTATTTAGCCTAAAATTTCAATAAAATTCGTAAATTGCAATATATTTATATCCCGTCGTGTTATAATAGTTGCATAAACAATAGTTTTTCTACTTTTTTATGTTTTAAATGTAACGATGTGTAATGTTGATTGCGTATATTTACAAAATGAATTAGATGATTTTATTTTGCATTTAATATCACATTTTACCCTAAATTTTAATAATTATTGCCTATAACGTAATAGTAAAATATATTAATTGCGTTACTCTATTTCAACATTTGAAACACAAACATTTTCGTGTAATTATTAACACAAAAAATGTCCCATTTCATCGCAAATTTAATTTATTTACAAATAAAATACATTTATCGCCTTATTTAGCCTAAAATTTCAATAAAATTCGTAAATTGCAATATATTTATACATAAAACAATAGTTTTTCTTCTTTTTTGTATTTTAAATGTAATGTTGGTTGCATATACTCACAAATTATATAGGAGTGATAAATAACTAATAATTAATCAACAATTTTTAATATAATAATTGCAGGGATTTTCAATCTACAATCTTCGTTAATAATAACAATTTAAAATAGAGTAAATCGATATTGAACGTCGAAAATAATTCCAATTGACATCGATGGCCGCCATTAAACCGCTCGTCTTCTTTTTCTTCTTCCCTCGCAACCGACTCATAAAACTCACGATTCTTCTTTTTCTTCTTCACACGCAACGAAACTCTTAAAACTCACTAATAAAACCCGTTCATTTTTTCGCAGTGTTTGGTCTCCGAATTGAACATGGCCGATTTGAAGGCGACCGAATACAAATCGGACCTGCAAAAATTGGCCGACGAACTCGCCGAGTTGAAGAAAAAATATTTGGAAGAGAAGAAGGCGCACCGAGCGCTGCGCGCGTCGTACGAGATCGGCCGAACTCGGGACGATCGGAGCGGGGGGGACGAGGTGCGGTTCGCGGGCGGCGGTTTTCGAATGTCAGTTTCGCAAATTCCGTCGAAGTGAAAGGAACGAAATTGCGCGCGGCGAACTTTCATCTAAATTAAGTAAATCGGTGCCGTTTTGTTTGTTGCAATTCTAAATTAAGTGAGTTTGTGCGTTTCGTTTTTTTTGGGTGTAGAAAAGCGCCCGGTCGCGTTTTTTTGTGCGGGAGATAAAGTGAGGGTTCAGTCGAATTTGGGGTGAATAATTTATGGAACCGCAGGTAGCGTACATTTATTCGAATTAAGTTTATATTTTATATCGGTGAAACTCGAATCGAAATATAATGCATGAAATGATAATATTGTCTTTGTAATCCAACTAAAATTATCTAATGAAGAAATATGTTTTTTTTTTTTTGACTTTATTGTTACGATGTAACGAAAAATTGTAACTTCAATTAAAAATTTTAGTTCAGTATTTTTTTTTTGGGAGAGTTATAAAGTAATTAGCGTTTTTTTTTAATGAATTCCCAGCGTTTATTTATTAATTATATTTTTTTTAAAAAACTGTAATAAGAGCATGTAATGAAATTAATGTTTATAATAAATAAATTGATTTCATTTGGTCGATTTTGATATGGAAAATGTGAGGTTAAGTTGTAACATTAATGACATTTTGTTCGAGTGTTTTTTTAACTAACATTTGCGTATTGCAAGAAAACGGGATTGTGGGTTGCCTAATAATAGGATATTACATTTCTAATTTAATTAAAAATTTATGCAAACCATTAAATTTAAAGAAAAAAGTACTTTTTTTTTATTTACACGAAAAGGGCAGTTCTCATTAAAAATTTAGAAAAAACAATTTATTTTTACAACCAAAACTTCAAAAGGTTAAAGAAAAAAAATGTCGCTTGTAAATATTTAATGAAAAAAATCGTTAAAAAACAGAAATAAAAGAAAAATCCTGAAAAGTCGGAAATTATTTAAAAAGCAGGAAAATAATTGTTAATAAAACAAAAATAGTGAAAACAAACATTAAAAAAGGAAAGAATCACTAAAAGTTTGTAAGTAAAAAATAAAAAAAAATTCAATAAATTTAATGGAAACAGAAAATATAAAAAGCTATAAAAATATCGCTAAAACTAGTAAAAACAATCGAATAAAATCGCTAAAAATAGTAAAAATGGAACAGAAAACTAAGAAAAGTATTTAAAAATAATCGCCAAAAATAGTGAAAATAAAATAAAATCACTAACAAGAATGAAAAAAAACTTAAAAGAGAAAATAATTGCTAATAAAAGTGAAACCCAAAAAATAAAACAGATAATGTTAATTTTAATGAAACGAAAAAAAGCGAATAAAAATATTTATAAAAAAAATCGCAAAAAATGGGAGAACAAAAAAATTCAATAAGAATAATAATAACAAAAAACACAAAAACCAAAAATTAAAGAAAAGCACGCTAAACAAGAAAAAATCGCAAATAAATACAAAAATAACAATAAACAAATCGTTAAAAATACCGAAAACGAATAAAAAAAAATCAATATTTAACTTCGCTTAACCTCATTCTTCTTTTTTTTTCTTACAATTTGGCATAAATTGACAGCGGCGCCTCCTGGGATTTTAAGTCCGACCGATTTTCTGACCCGTTTTTTTTCTGTTTCAAGCGAGAAAATGTCAACAGTGAAACGAAAATTATTTAAACCTCACTTAACCTCATTCTTCTTTTTTTTCTTCTTACAATTTGACGTAAATTGACAGCGGCGCCACCTGTGATCGAAAATTATTTAACCTCATTCTTTTTTTTTTTCTTACAATCGACAGTTGACACAAATTGCGCCCCCTGGGATCGAAAATTATTTACACCTCACCTAACCTCATTCTTCTTCTTTCTTACTTACAATTTGACATAAATAGACAGCGGCGCCCCCTGGGATCGAAAATTATTTAAACCTCATTCTTCTTTTTTTTCTTCTTACAATTTGACGTAAATTGACAGCGGCGCCACCTGAGATCGAAAATTATTTAACCTCATTCTTTTTTTTTTCTTACAATCGACAGTTGACACAAATTGCGCCCCCTGGGATCGAAAATTATTTACACCTCACCTAACCTCATTCTTCTTCTTTCTTACTTACAATTTGACATAAATAGACAGCGGCGCCCCCTGGGATCGAAAATTATTTAAACCTCATTCTTCTTTTTTTTCTTCTTACAATTTGACGTAAATTGACAGCGGCGCCACCTGAGATCGAAAATTATTTAACCTCATTCTTTTTTTTTTCTTACAATCGACAGTTGACACAAATTGCGCCCCCTGGGATCGAAAATTATTTACACCTCACCTAACCTCATTCTTCTTCTTTCTTACTTACAATTTGACATAAATAGACAGCGGCGCCCCCTGGGATCGAAAATTATTTAAACCTCATTCTTCTTTTTTTTCTTCTTACAATTTGACGTAAATTGACAGCGGCGCCACCTGAGATCGAAAATTATTTAACCTCATTCTTTTTTTTTTCTTACAATCGACAGTTGACACAAATTGCGCCCCCTGGGATCGAAAATTATTTACACCTCACCTAACCTCATTCTTCTTCTTTCTTACTTACAATTTGACATAAATAGACAGCGGCGCCCCCTGGGATCGAAAATTATTTAAACCTCATTCTTCTTTTTTTTCTTCTTACAATTTGACGTAAATTGACAGCGGCGCCACCTGAGATCGAAAATTATTTAACCTCATTCTTTTTTTTTTCTTACAATCGACAGTTGACACAAATTGCGCCCCCTGGGATCGAAAATTATTTACACCTCACCTAACCTCATTCTTCTTCTTTCTTACTTACAATTTGACATAAATAGACAGCGGCGCCCCCTGGGATCGAAAATTATTTAAACCTCACTTAACCTCATTCTTCTTTTTTTTTCTTCTTACAATTTGACGTAAATTGACAGCGGCGCCACCTGAGATCGAAAATTATTTAACCTCATTCTTTTTTTTTTCTTACAATCGACAGTTGACACAAATTGCGCCCCCTGGGATCGAAAATTATTTACACCTCACCTAACCTCATTCTTCTTCTTTCTTACTTACAATTTGACATAAATAGACAGCGGCGCCACCCGTTTGATTTTTTTTTTCTGTTTCAGCCCGGCAAATGTCCGACAAAGTAAAACTGGAAGTGTGCGTCGACGGGCTGGAAAGCGCCCTCGCGGCGCTGAACGGCGGCGCCGACCGTCTCGAACTCTGCTCCGCCCTGGCGGACGGCGGCCTCACGCCGACGCCCGGCTTTTTGGCCGCCGTCCAAAAACTGAACGGGCGCCGCGTGCCCGTCTACTGCCTGTTGCGGTGCCGCCCCGGCGACTTCGTCTACGCCCCGGACGAAATCGAAATCATGAAAGAGGACGCCCGCGCGTTGCGCAAAAATTGCGCCGACGGTTTCGCTTTCGGGGCGCTCCGCCCGAACGGCGACGTCGACATGAAAACGTGCCGGGAGGTGATCAAAGTGTGCCACCCCCTGCCCGTGACGTTTCACAGGGCGTTCGATTTTTGCCGCCGCCCCACCATCGAGGTGGAGGTGATCATCGATTTGGGTTTCGGGCGGATTTTGACGAGCGGGAAGAGGCGCGACGCCCGCACCGGGGCGAAGCTGATCAGGAAGCTGGTGGAGCAGGTGGGGCGGAGGATCGTGGTGGTGGCGGCCGGGGGGGTGAATAAGGAGAACGTCAAGTCGGTGGTGGAGAATACGGAGGTGAAGGAGGTGCACGGGTCGTTTAGGGCGGCGCGGGCGGCGCCGCCCGAGGAGAAGGTGGGGGAGGAGGAGGAGGAGGGGGCGGTGATAGGGGAGAGAGGGGGGCCCGTTTACGTGACGGACGAGAACGCCGTCGCCGAAGTCGTTGATATTTTGAAGACTGTTTAAATGTATTTGATGCCGATTGTTGTCGTTTTTATGGTGGAATAAAGTTGATTGCGTTTTTTTGTGGTTTTTTTTTATAGTTTAGTGGATTTGGATGTGGAAAATGTTAGGTTAGGTTGTAACATTAATGACGTTTGGCACGAGTCTTTTTTTTAACTAACACTTGTGTATTGTGGAAATGTTGGTTGCCTAATGGTAGGATGTTACATTTTAATTGAAATTTTATAGGCACGACGTTTTTTTGGTAATTTATACGAAAAAAGCGACTGTAATTAAAAATGTATTCAACTATTTTGATTTTTAAGACCAAACAAAAAATCCAAAATAACTACAGAGATGAAGCTAAAACAAAAAGTCGCCACAAAACAAAAAATTAGTAAAAAATTAACAAAAAACATTGTCGAAAATAGCAAAATACAAACTAAAAATTATATAAAAAGCAGAAAACTAAAAAAAGAGTGAAACAAAAAGCCACTAAAAATAATGAAAACATTAATGACAGATGACACGAGTGATTTTTCAACTAAATTGTGTATTACAAGAAAGTGGGAATGTTGGTTGCCTAATAATAGTATCTTACAATTTGGTAAAATATTCCATATTTCATTAAAAGTGCATTCAAAAAGTTTGATTTTTACAACGAAATCTTAAAAGTTTAAAATGAATGTCGTTTGTGAACTGAGAAAAAAACA
The DNA here is from genome assembly GCA_951812935.1 of Hermaeophaga mercurialis. NCBI lineage: Eukaryota > Metazoa > Arthropoda > Insecta > Coleoptera > Chrysomelidae > Hermaeophaga > Hermaeophaga mercurialis. The sequence continues at coordinate 567,943 of OX638363.1, forward strand.
GTATTTTTAAAATCTGATGAAAAAGTCCAATTTTAATTAAAATTGAATGAAAGTACCATTTAATAAAAAATATCGTTTTTTAAAATCTAATAAAAAGTTTTTAAGAACGTTTTGATTTAAATTTATCGAAAAAGGTTTATTTTGTTAAAATTCAATAAAAAAAACGACATTTTTATTTCAATGATTTTATATATTCTTTCATTTGAACCAAAACTAAGTGAAAATACACTTTGTGTTTTAAATTTCGTTTCTTGTCTTAAAATCAATAAAAAAAATGGATTTTTTTATAGTTACAATTTTTGCATTCAAAATGGAGGAATAACGATTCTTTAAAAATAAAAATCAATTTTAATTATTTTTAAAAATAAATAAAATTATTCGTTTTTTTAGTAAGTTCATTTTTTGTAATATAATAAAAAAAACTGAATTTTTGCAAATTTTTGGATTCAAAATGGAGGAATAACGATTTTAAATTCAAAAATAAGTTACTTTTTAACATTCTTAAAATAATCTAAAATCATTCGCGTTATTTTAACGTTTTTTAAGCAATATCGTACTTAAAATAAATCAGAAATTTAATTTTTGTAAATTTTGGTTTCAAAATGGCGAATAGCGATTCTTTATTCAAAAAACAGGGTGATTTTTAAATAATTAAACTCATATACGCTTTTTATTTGTAAATTGTCACTTAAAATAGATCAAAAATTCAATTTCGGATCAAAAATGGAGGAACAGCAATTCCTCATTTTCAAAACAGATGTCGCTGTGTAGGCATTTAAATATGTCTAAATTCGTATATCTTTTACCTTCACTTTCTAACGCAAATAGAAAAAGACGAAACAACTAATCGCCAAACGAACGCAACTTTAACTCCTCCCGCTTCGATTAGAGATGGACGTTTTGCCATAAAACGAATTTCGAAACGTAACACGAACGTTTTTTTTTTTTAATTATTCACGAATATATCTTTATTTGTTATTTGCAGGTTTGTATTTTACTGAATCGAATTATTTCGAAATTGAAAATTGCGTTGTTATTATTATTATTATTCGAAATTGAAAAATTACTTTAGTTATTATTATTAAATAATATTAGAAAATGCTCCATCTCTATTACTGGTTCCGTTCCGTTTCGGTTATTCGACAAAAAAACGCTTTTTTCCGTGACAGCTGTCATTTGTCAATCAGTTTTTTAGGTTAAGCGACTTAGGTCGGATTCTAGTTTCGAAAAAGAAAATGTTCGCGAATTCGAAACGGCAACTTTACAGTTCGCCTTTCGACGAAAACCCGCAAAAAATCCTGTCCGGTCTCGGCAAATGCACGAAACGCGGCGTGAAACGGTGCAATTGCGGTCACTACAACGGCACCAGGAGCGGCTCGTGCAAAAACTCCCGGTGCTCTAAAATCCTGAAAAACTCGAACCCCAAATCGAATTCGGACGCCGTGAAATTGCTGACGAACACCGAACGGCGAGTGTATTCCGTGAAAATTTGGGATTTCGGCCCCGTGTACAGGGGCTTCGTGCAGTTGCCCCTTTCGGTGGCCCCCCCCGGGGAAATCGGTCTGTGTTTCGTCGATTCCTGCAAGAATTCCTTCGACAATTCGATTTTAAAGTGCCACGAAGAGGGCCCGAGGAACACTCGGTGCGATCATATCGAGAGCGCTTTTAAGAGTCGAAGCGTCGCGACGCCGTTAACGTTGCACCGGGAGGTGTTAAAGTCGCTGAAAATCGGCGAGGAAATGAGGGAAAAATTGCGGGAAATCGGGGAACAGGAGGGACCTTTGGTGCAGAACGTTTCCAAGGCTGTTATGGCCGTTAAATGCCAAGTTAGCGCCAAACACCCTTCGGGATATTTGCATTTTATTTTCGTCAAAGGAAAAGGAAGAGAGAGTTACGAAAAGTTTTATTGTACTTGTTTCGAATTTCCCAGTAAGTAAAAATTCTTTAATAATCCCATCGAAAATTGTGAATTATACAACCCACAATACGCTTTAGTGTATTGTTGGTTGCCTGCATTTAGAATAATTTCTTGAAATGACTGAAAGTTTCTCGATTTATGCAACCAAAATACGTGCACGTAGTTACATACTTTCAGTTAATTAGTTTTCTTCTTCTTTTTTTGGAAAAATTGTAGTATAATTTGTACTTTATTTAAAAAAAAACATGTTCTTTATTACAATGTCTTGTACTAAGTAATATTTGATATAAAATTACATCGTTAATATAAAAAAAATTACATTTTAAAATAAAAAAAGACTTTTTTGTATTTTACCACGATTTTTTTTTGCTTTTCACTAATTTTCGTTGTTTTCCAGGATTTTCCACTTTATTCTAGATATTTTTTTCTCATTTTTCGCTGATTTTTTGCCATTTTTCAGCGATTTTTTTTTTTTATATATATTTATGCGGGTTTTTCTAGTTTTTCACTAATTTTCGTTGTTTTCCAGGATTTTCCACTTTATTCTAGATATTTTTTTCTCATTTTTCGCTGATTTTTTGCCATTTTTCAGCGATTTTTTTTTTTTATATATATTTATGCGGGTTTTTCTAGTTTTTCACTAATTTTCGTTGTTTTCCAGGATTTTTCACGTAAAGTTTTATTGTTTCGAATTTCCGAGAAAGTAAAAAATCATTCTTAAATGACCCCATCCCAAATTGTGAATTATACAGCCAACAATACGCTTTAGCGTATTAGGTGTTGCCTGCATTTAGAATATTTGATTGAAATGCCCTCTGCATATTAATTAACTGAACTAAAAAAAAAAAACGTTCTTAAATGACCCCATCGAAAATTGTGAATTATACAACCGACAATACGCTGTAGCGTATTGTGTGTTGCCTGCATTTTAATAAATTTTGCAAGCGTTTAATCGTTTTTCGAATTTTTTGTGCCGATTTTCAACATTTTCAACATTTTTGTAATTTTTAATTAATTTCAATTTTCAATGTTTTTGGTGATTTATAATTTTTTGTGAAATAACGTTTTTGAAATTTTTTTTTTAGTCGATTATCCAATATTTTTTGTCATTTTTCAATATTTTTGTCAATTTTTGTCAATTTTTTTTTGCTAATTTTCAGTGATTTTCAAAAATTTTGAATTTTTAATATTTCCTTCGATTTTCAATGTTTTTACAATTTTGTTGCCAATTTTTATGGGCCGATTTTCAACATTTTTAAATTTCTTGGGAATTTTCAAAATTTTTTGCCGATTTTTAATGATTTTTCAATTGTTTTTCCGATTTTCAACATTTTTTCAATATTTCTTGCCGATTTTCAATGTTTTTGAAATTTTCCTCGATTTTTTATTGTTTTTTCAATTTTTTGCCATTTTTTTTAGTATTTTTGTCAACAATTTTGTTGCCAATTTTCAACATTTTTTTGAATTCTTCAAAATTTTCGTCTATTTTTAATATTTTTTTTTGTCAAATTTTAATATCTTTGCCGATTTTCAAAATTTTTTAAATTTATTTTGTCAAATTTGAAATTCTTTAGCCGATTTTCAACATTTTTTAATTTTTTGGGAATTTTCAGTAGTATTTTTGCCGATTTTCAATGTTTTGTCAATTTTGTTGCCAATTTTCAACATTTTTGCTCATTTTTCGAGTTCTTCAAATTTTTCGTCAATTATAAATGTTTTTGCCAATTTTTAAAATTCTTCCCCATCTTCAATGTTTTTGTTTTTCAATTTTCTTGCCAATTTTCAATGTTTTTCGGCGATTTTCAATGTCTCCTCGAACCCCAAAACAAACAACAACAATAATAATAATAATAGATAATAAATGCACTAAGTATATTAATTTTTTTTATTTTTATTTTTTTTTTTAGAATCCGAAACGTCGTCTGTAAATAAACAAAAATGTTTGCACTATTACGCATGCGTGTGGGCGTTGGCGAGCGATGAAAAATTTACCGAAGAATTTTCAACGATTTTGAAGTACGAATTTCCGGAAAAAGGTAACAAAATTTTTTTTTTTTTCCAATTTGTATATTAGAAACTTTTTCAGAACGTGCCGCCGAAATAACGAATACGAATTTGGTGGTGGCGCCATCTTTTTCTTATAAAAGTACGATTTCGTCGACAAAATTTCAAAATTTAACGTCGAAACGTAAACTTTTGACGAAAATAAGTAAAGTAAGGTTGTTTTTGTTGTGTTAAATATAACAAATTAACAGCGTGTTGTTTTTTTTTTGCGTTAATTAATAATAATTAATAACGGTAATTTAATTGGTCTAATTACAAAAATAACTACAACCAAAAAGCCGGGGATTTCTAATTTTGATTAAATTGGTTTGTTAAAATCAAAATTTAATTAAAATTGCTCTTTGAACTCCACAATTTTTGTTAAATTTGAACTTTTTATATAAAAAAAATTTGTTGCGTTGTGGCGTTAAAACCAAAAATTTAAACAAATCTGTACTTTAAATTCTAAATTTGATTAAATCGGTTTTTAAAATCAAAATTTAATTAAAATTGCTCTTTGAACTCCACAATTTTTGTTAAATTTGAACTTTTTATATAAAAAAAATTTGTTGCGTTGTGGCGTTAAAACCAAAAATTTAAACAAATCTGAACTTTAAATTCTAAATTTGATTAAATCGGTTTTTAAAATCAAAATTTAATTAAAATTGCTTTGACTAAAATTTTTGTTAAATTTGAACCTTGAATATATATTTTTAGTTAAATTTGTGCTCTAAACTACAATTTTTATTAAATTCGGATTTTGAAGACCCGAATTTCAATTAAGTCCAACTTTAAAATCAAAATTTAATTTAATGTTCGATAAAAATTGGACTTTAAACTCAAAAGAATTTTGTTAAATTTAATTTTCAAGTTTCTATTTTAATTAAATTCGAATTTCGAACCTAAAATTCAATCAAAATCGAATTTTAAACTCAAAATTCGATGATAAAATTCAAAATTTAATCGAAATCGAACTTAATACTCAAAATCCAACTTTAAGCTAAAAATGTAACTCAAATGTGTGCTTTAAATTCCAAATTTGCATAAATTTGTGCTTAAAACTGAAAATTGAACTTTAACTTCCATTTTTCTTCATTTTGATTAATTTTTTTTAACTTTTCTGCAACGATTATAATTTACAACTTTCGTTAATGCTTTTTTTTTTCATTTTCAGAAATCTAAAACGCAAAAAAGAAAAGAAACGATCGAAAGATGCCGAAATATAATGCCGAAAGTCCTGCCGATCGAAATCAAAGTTTTAGACGATCCGAATAAAAAAAATAACGCCCTCTCGTGGGATTTTATCGATTGGTTGTCCTTCGTCACCGAGTCCATAAATAGTACCATGCAATTCGAAAATTATGGGATCGTTAATACCATCGTTCTTCAAATACCGGAGGTATTCAATTCCCACAAATAATAATAATTGTAGACTATTTTCATTAATGTGTTAAACTGGTTGCCTACATTAATGCGTTAAACTGGTTGCATACGTTTAAATGTGTTAAAATGGTTGCATACGTTTAAATGTGTTATACGGGTTGCGTACGTTTAAGTGTATTATACTGGTTGCATACTTTTAAATGTGTCATACTGGTTGCGTTTTAGTTTTTGGGTATTGTGTTAATTAAAATGAAAATAAATATATAACAAATTTTTTTTTCTTTTTAGAATTTTTACAAATGTTTGGCCCAAAGAATTCCATCCGTATACGAAGTTTTACGAACCGAAAATTCTTTGGTGCATTACGTAATGAATATATTACACCTCAAGGAGATCTTCGACACCCCTAAGGTAATAATTTATTTTTAATAATGAATAAAATTGTGTAAAAATTGGGGAAATTAAGTAAAAATTGAGCTTAGTAAAGCGTGAAATTGGAGAAAATGTTAATTATAGAAAAATATTAACTAAGAATCGATGAGATGAATTGAAAATTAAAGGAAGAATAAAAATGGTAAAATGTGGATCAATTTTTAGAAAAAAAATTAACTATTTCTAATTTAATTTTTATTATTAATAAAACCATTTTTTTAAACGTGTCCAAAAATTATAAACATTCAAAATTGATAATATTTCAAATAAGAAAATCCGAAAATTGTGGTATTTTAATTAGAAATATTTGAAATTAAAAAATTCAGTCCGGCATTCTTCTACAAACGTCAAATGTCATTTGATTCTTCTTTTTTCATCATAGACTTTCGAAAAAAATACAAATATTTTTCTCCTAGACCAAAAAAAAAAAAAGAAGAAGTTGACCCAAACTTTTATTAAATGGCTCGTTTTATGTTACTGGATTTTAAGAAAAATCACAAATTTTCTCTAGAAATCCCATTAAAAAAACCGCAAAAACAGGTTTCATATAAAAAAAAACCGCTATTTTTTTACAAACGTCAAATGTCATTTCATTCTTCTTTTTTCATAATGTTTCATCTTTTTTTTTTAGGTGAAGCTGAAGATTTCGAAAAAATTTCAACACGTCGGCCACAACGGGTACGTCGAGTACGACGAAAACGACGAAACGGTCGAAGAACGCGCGTACCAGTGTCGTTTCATTTATTTTTTGAACGTGGGCCAATCCACGGTCGACGAAAGCGACAACACGAATAATTCTTTTTACTTGGAATGGACGCCCGCCGTTTTTAGTTTTTCGAATGTCGGACAACTCAGGCTGCAGTACAAATACGGGAGGAAGAGTATTTGAAGCCGGCTTAAGAGGAAATCGTAAAAAAGAAACGATTTCAATTTTGCGTCTAAAAAAGAAGAAAATACTTAGAAAAATCTATTTTTGTTTGAGAAGAATGAGAACTGTATTTTACTGACTTGTAAAAATAAACAATTTTTGTAATTTTTCGTTTCATTTACGAATAAAATTACAATATTATTGCTTACCAATATTTTTTTTTTAGGTGTCCCTTTCATTAAGTCCGGTCCTGTGCTTAAAACTACACAATCTTCTTTTTTATCTCTGTGGCCTACACCAACCGACTGATCGATCATGAACGGACAAAATGACGCCATTTTGTGACGTAACGCCTTTAAAAGACATTTTTTCGTTCTGACTGATCAATCATGAACCGCCAGAATGACACCATTTTGTGACGTAACGCGTTCAAAAATGACATTTTCTACATTATATCGTACTAAAAATAAGCCCCAAAACTAAAAAACAATTGTATTAAACCCCAAACCGATTATCTTAGTCGTAAATTTGTTTTTTTTTAATCTTTTTGTGGTATTAAGCCAAGGTTTTAAACGAAAGGGTTAATGCAATGATACACGCAGAGCCCTCTGTCGGCTACAAATTAAAATCACATTAACCGACCAATCAGAACTCGCCAAAATTGCGCGAATTTAAAAAATAACAATTTTTGCAAAAAAAAAACAATAGTGAAGCGTTTTTGAGTTCGATAAGTGACGATTAAAAATAATTTTGGCATTTCTGCCACTTTTTTTTAAATTATTGCTTTTGTTGCCACATACTGAGTGTCTTAAAAAAGCGGTGCAGATTTATTTTTTATCGGGTTTTGTTTTGTATAAAATAAATATTGTTTATTGTAAATAACCAGTATATTTCGTTCAAATAAAATAACAATGTCTTAAAATAATGTTTTAACATGACATTTTTCTTTGTGTATAAATCGTTAGAAAAAAAAACACATAAAAAATACATCACTCATCTGCCTTACACCTAATTTAAAAAAAAAGTACAATAAGTATAAAATGTAATTATCCAATTGTACATATTTACATAAATATAGAAAATAATCCGAAAAAGGCACTTTAGTAGGAATAATTTGTTATTTTTTTTTTTAATAAATATTTTCAATAAATAGTTAAAAAGTATAAATAGTCGTAGCTGCGCCATTTTTTTTTATTAAAAATAATCACTAACAAATTGATTTAAAAACATTATTCGACAATAATTTTTTTGTTTCGATGAAAAAAAAAACGCAATTTTGGAATTCAATTTTCGTGGAATGTACAAACAAAAATCAGTTCGAAAATAATTAAAATATCAACATTTACAGTGCGGGTTTTCTAATGATCCTTCCCTGTATATACTAACGCCGTCGTAAAGTATTTTTTTTTTATTCAATATCAAAATTAAGTATTTCTTTTTTGAGCTAATCTACTTTTCCGTAGAAGTTTCTATTTTATTCTCGTTTTCTTTAACCATTTTTCTCTTCAATCTACTTTGAGTCGCACTTCCGATCACCTCCATCCACCTAAAATATCAAATCGCATTCATACTGTCAATTGTCAATATTTGACACCTGACAGAAACGTCAATATTTGACAAGTGACAGAAACGTCAAAACCGACAGTTCTAACGGTCAAAAGTGAGTTCTAAATATCAAAAGTGAGTTCTAAATACCAAAAGCGACTGTTCTACATGTCAAAAATGTCATTTGAGCTGTCAGTTGTCAAAAATTGACATCTATATTTGAATGACAGTTCTTAAAGTCAAAAAATCTATTACTACAGATGAAAACGATCAACAATTGTGGATTTAAAAAAAAATTCGCCCAAACTACAAGACATCAAATTTTAAGTGAGCGTTATTAGAGCGAAGAAAAAAACTTTCGACCGTAAATTAACAAAAAAATCGTGGGTTTTTTAAGACAAATTCTCCCTGACTACAATTTTTTAAGTTAAAACTATATTTTCGTCGGTAAAAACTACATTTTCGAAGCTAAAATTAATAATAATACAAAAAACAACTTACCTATTGTACGTATACTCGGACTCCGCCCTGAAAAAGTACACGTGGTTCTTGTACTGCAACTTGAACACGTACTCCTTCCCGATTTGGTCCTCGGGCTGCGGGGGACCCACCGCGTACCCTAAAAGGGGCAGCGAAGCCAAAGGAAACTCGTCGAGGCAACCCTTATAGAAGAACAAACAGAACGAGGTGAACACCACCCACAATTTTTGCCAACCGTTGCTGCTCTTGAATTTCCTCAACAGGTAGCCAGAAAGCTGGTTCTGGAAAAAAAAACCGAAACGTCGAACTTACTGACAATTCGAAAACGTCGAAATCGTTCCGGAAAACGCGAAGAATTCAGAAGGAAAACGCAGAGAATTCAGAAGGAAAACGGAAAGAATTAAGAATTCAGAAGGAAAACGCAAAGAATTCAGAAGGAAAACGCGTTCGATTCGTATAAAAGACTGTCCGTATCCGTGTAAAAGAAATTTTTAATTATTTTGAAACCGTTTAAACCTTCATCAAATCTAAAGAAGGTTCGAAAACCTAACCTTCCTGACAACTCGAATAGTTTGTCGAAAACCGTCTAGAATATTCTGGTAGACCGCGTGTTCAAGGCCACGCGGCCATGTTTCAAGGTCACCGGTGGTGCCATGTTTCAAGGCCGCGGCGGCAAGGTCAAGGTCACGCTCTTATCTCGCTTCCTGGTCTAGAACCCGCTTTGCTATACTACTCGGGGTCACTATTGTTAGCGAAAAATCGTACTTTTTGGCGTTTTTTAGGAAGTTTCATTTTAAGGAACGACAAATATGTATATATATATATATTTCAAGATTTTACCTCGACCGCCAGCATTTCGTCTTTGATGCTGATACTGGTGCTCCGGTGCCAGCAAACGTGAACCGTCGTGTTGCTTCTTTGCACTTGGGGTTTCGTTTGCGTTGCTACGTCGTTGTTTCCAGCCTGGTCGAGGTGCTCGTCCGAGGAACCTGCACCCAAAAAAAAAAACCAAAGTATTACCTCCTTTTACACCACCACCACCACCACCCTAATATACTCACTACAACTCTTCAAACTCAAGTAATTGATCTTGGTATCGGATCTATCTCTGGCCGATTGTATGGCGTTCAGCAGGTCCGTTTTCCATTTGGATTTCTCTTCGGGGGAATTCGCCGCGACGGTTAAAGCCCTGTTTCCACCGTAGACGATCAAACCGTTAAAGGTCAAATCCCCGTCCGGTTCCTCTATGAGAACGCCCCTTAACGGCATGTGCCCGTGCACTTTGAACTGGAGCGTCGCCTGGGACCGGGACGCGTACAGCAAAATATCCGAAAACTAATGAATCATTTTAGATCCCCTGCTCGAACCGTATAAAACCTTACTCACCAGGAAGAACATCCGTTGCTGGTACCCCTTCCTCGAATGCTTCAACAAGCACCCGTGCCTCAGGAACTTCCTGCCCGGCTGCACCAGATTATCGAAGCCGGAGATGTCGCGCTGCAGCTCGCACAACATCGCCAGATTCTTCGATTGCTCCAACGTTTCGGACACCGGCACCATCAGGTCCTTGAGGGTGTCGCTGGCCGTCATGCAATCCGCCCGATCCGGGTGGTCGCGTCCGTAGTGCTTAAGCAATCGCTGCAGCAACGCCCGGTACTGGAGCAACCGGTGGAGCGGTTTAAGCACTAAAGTCGTCAAGGGCAGGTAGCACACCTTTTGGGTTTCGAAGTCGCGGTACAATCGCTCGAAGCGCTCGTTTTGCTTGAAAGCGGCGTCGAGACGTTCCAGGACCAGGATGTGACCGTCTAGGTATTCCTCGTAGATCTACGGGACGAGAATCGGGTTGTATATAGGGACGTTCTGGTGGAAATATACAATGCTTACCGGTAGAAGGGGCGGTAAATGGACCAGGAGGACGTCGGCGATTCTTCCCGCCCCCGCTCTTGGTCCCCCTTTGCCGTCCCAACCTTGCAATCGCTGCTCCAAATCCTTAACCAACAGTCCGTGGGCTTGAGCTAAAGGCGCGATCAAAGATAACAGTATCTGGCATTCCTCCGGCTCTTCTTTACCAACTTCCTCTCTAAACCACTAATTAACAAAAATAACTAATAACTAACTGTACTTTCGTGTCCTAAACGAATCTACTGACCACATTAATAACGTCTAGGTCCTTTTTGTAGGTGAGCTCGGTCATTAGTATCTCCTTGGCGATGTAGTAGGTTTTGTCTATGAAGTTTTTCGGCCTCTTTTTGAGTTCGCCCTCGATTTCCGCGATGATCGTTTTGGTGTTCATGTTGTTGCCGTTCGTGATCGTGTTCGCGTTGATGCTGTTCATCAATTGTTCCTTGGCCAGCACCTTCGAGGGGCTCTCGTCCCCGTTCAGGGTGTTCGTGGTGCTGTAATTACCTGGAAAATTTCGAATAGAAACAACGTAGTACCAAATCGATTCGAAGATGGTCCTTCGAGCTTGTATTGTTAAATTTTTACTTGGAATTTGAATGTTGTAACCGTTACGTCTTCCATAGCCTACTCGGATTAATAACAATAACAATAACCTAACCTGAAAATACATTCTTCTTCTTCTTTTATCCTTTGATGGTCTACGTCCTTAAGTAACTTCAGTTACATTTCGATTTTTATATATATAGTTATAAGTATATTATTTTTGTTGCGAGCTTTAATATTAACTCTGCGAGTTTTAAATTTATTAAGATCGCTATTCTTAATAATTAATACATTTGCCAGTGCCGTCCGCAAAGTAAGGCATTAAGAAAATCGAAATTAACATCAAATTCCAAAGTATATCGAGGTATATGTAAAATAGTTACAAATTAGTATAAAAAGTATAAAAAAAAATTGACAATGAATGAAGTATAAGCTCTACTAAATTGTATTTATAACGCTTCGTCTTCATAAACGTTTATTTTTGATAAAAAATTATGTTTTTCTTCGGATGGTTCGTTTCATAAAAAATACTGTCCGTATCGGTATAAAATAATTTTTTAATTATTCTCAAATCTTTTTAAATGCCTGTTGAATCAAATAATTTCATCATTAATATTTACATAGACATCCTAATAACAAATATATTTAATTTAAATTTTATCTAAACTAGTCGTATTGTAAAATTTCTGAAACAATAAAGTCGAGCTAATATTTTGTAATTTTGACCGTATATTAATTCTGTTATTTGTATAATATAATTAAATAATCGATTTTAGGTGAATTTTAATTACTTACCAGTGGAGGCGGTGAGCGAAATTTCCGAGAGGTTTCCGTTTGTCGTTTTCAGAGGCGTGGAAGTATAAAAATTATCGTTATTAGATAATATGTCATCGATAGCTTTGGTTTTGTCTAAAATTTCGTATTTGTGATCATCTACAAAATCGAAAATAACGAAAATCGATTAGAGAAAAAAACGTAACAACTAAACGAAATAAAAAAAACTTAAGCGTAAGTAATACATTTGTCATGCTGAACAAAACGAAAATAAGGTAATAAAATTAATAAAACCAAAAACGAAACGATGATAAATATGTTGCTCACCTTAATCCTGGATAAGCGGGGTGGAAATTAATTAATTTTTTCGTACTAGATTTAATCCGGGATCGAAATCGTACAAAAAACAAATTTAGACGAATCGTATGTTTTTATTTCTCAAAAAAATGATAGTTACATGTAGTAAATCGGAAATAATTGATTTTTGGTAATCATAAAATGATTGTACATAGCACAAATTCGAATAAAAAACAATTTTTTACATGCTCTGAGCATTCAAATAACAAAAACGGCGGATCCGCCCCTGAAAATAGTTTCGCGAGCGTTTTTCCCAAATTTTTATTCGATTCTCTGTCAATAAATTTAGGAATAATCTAGCAAAAAATCGAGAAAATATTTTCAGAGTTGTTCCAATCATTTTATACCAAATCCTAAACGCTACATGATTATATCAACAATTTTGTTTATTCGTAAAATTTAGAAATAATTAACCAAAATCATATATCAATATTGACTACCATAATAAATCTGAAAATTAGTATTATTACTATAATTATTATTCAATTACATCACAAGTGGCGTATTTTTTGAAAAAACAAAATATTTTAAGGCGTTTTACGTAAGTAATTACATTTTTTTTAAACAATACTGTCCGTATCTGAGTAAATTTACTTGAAACTAATTTGGCACTTGTACTTGAGCTGGATATAAATAAATATATGGAATTTTACTTCGTTTTACTCGAATTTTATTCGGAAATAGTTGGAATTTAATTTCCCAGTTACGCCACCGTGCTTCCCTTGATCATTTAGGCCAACACGTTTAAATCTTAAAGAATAAATCACATTTAAAATGGAAGAAGTAAACTGGGTGCGGGTAAAAATTCATTTTTTAAAAAAATATATGCAAGTAAACGAGTTTTGTACTACGAGGTGTAACATTAGACCGACAGGGTTCAATTAAAATTTTTTTAACAATATTTAAAAATATCAATAATTAATACACCGAATAGTGAATTGAACAATAATATTACCTTATTTGGTTTTTGATTATTTTTGTTTTTTTCAAGTTTCGAAACATTTATTTACAAGTTTTTATATCAGTCTTCGGGCTTAATTAATTAAAGCGAATTTATATTTGAAAAATGCACAAGTATTAGATGAATATTCGAAATTAGTAAAAATATGCAACTAATTGTGGTCCGTATTTTTACAAAATTCATCATTCATCGATCCGAGTGCAATTTTCATTGGATTAATACATAGAAGACAGGAAATTGTGTTAAAAATGCTCATTTCTTGTTAGTAACGGTACAGACCAATCGCCAAAACGGGCCTTTAATTCCTAACGTTTCGGCACGAATTCATTTTAGCACGTTTGATTCAAAAAGAAAAAAAATATTTTCCAGTGCTAAACATCTCGAAATAAGTGCGAATTACATTTGACATTAGATCGCGGACGAATCGGAATCGCAAACGAAATCGATTCGCCCGCTTCAATAAAAATTTTACGAACGGAAATAACCCTTAAATCTACTTTGAGCTAATATCGTCACGTAGGAAAAACGATTCTAGTAGTATAACAAAGCGGGTTCTAAGCCGGGAAGTGAAATAAGAGCGTGACCTTGAACGTGCATACTCGTGACCTTGAAACATGGCAACGCCGCCGATCGCGTGGCCTTGAACACAGGCGACGTTTCAAGGCCAATGCTATGTTTCAAGGCCATCGGTCACGTGGTCGGCGGTGTTGTCATGTTTCAAGGCCACGCATGAGCGACGAGGTGTCAAGGTCACGCTCTTATCTAACTTCCTGGCTTAGAACCCGCTTCGTTATACTACTGATTCTCTGTTTCATCTTTACAATAAAATTCTTTGATTTCAGTCACGAGGAAAGGGGGGGATTCAACTACTACAATCTATATCACTGATATTTAGAAAACCGTGCGCGGTTCTAACCGATTTTTACATCGACTTCAAAACGTTTCTTTGGCGTCATTTTATCACGAATTAAACGATCGATCCGTCGAAAATAATTAACGAAGTTATTTCGCCGAAAAACCGCGAACTCCAGCCCAACGAACGAATAACTTTCAGGGCGCGTGCGTAGCGCCCTCTACTTCATTTTAAGTGATAAAAAAGCGAAATTGCAGTTTAGTAATAGTAGTATAACAAAACAGGGTTCTAAGCCAGGAAGTGAGATACGAGCATGACCTTGATCTCGCCGCGCTTGCGTGACCTTGAAACCTGGCAACACCGGTGACCTTGAAACATGGCAACACCGTCGACCACCGTGGTGGCCTTCCTTCCCGGCTTAGAACCTGCTTTGTTATACTACTAATAATCCATTTTGGCAAAAATTAGATTATAGAAACGATAGATGATAGAACATGTTTTGCCGTTTCTTTCGCACCTCCTATAACGATTTTAAAAGCGTGAGCCCCGGGTCATCTCCTCAGGGTTTACCTTTTCATTGTTCTGGTGAGTAGTCATACTAGGCGGATACTAGACCGGAAGTGGCGCGATAAGAGCCCGATAGATGGCGCGCATACGCGACCTTGACCCATTTTCTAATCGAGTTAGTGTGAATTATTCAAAGCCCCATGAGGATTCGTAAGTCTAGATCGCTTGGATTATCCCATATTTCGGGATAAAAAGCTCTTCTTCTTGGCCAATCCGGTACTTAATCCATCTACCGTTTCTACGATCTAACTAAATTGATTTTAGCGCACGTTGAAGACCCCGAAAGCGATCAATAAATGATAGAGGAAACGACAGACGATAAAAAAAATAAGAACCCCTACATTAAAATCAAATCTGTCGATGGAGATCGTTCTCGAAATCGTCTTCTAGCAACGGGGGCGGTATGGAAGTGACGTCGAACGTATCGACCATTTCGTATCGATCCTCGTCCTCTCTTTCCATCCTCATAATATCTGATCCGGACTGGGAATCGTCGGGATAATAACCCTCTTCTATAGTTTCGACGTACCGCAGCACGGGACAATCCTCCGCCAATCCGCTTTCGTATTGAAAATTCGACGCCATTTGTTCCATGTTCTTGTTCCTCAGGTACTCGCTGTATTCTGTGAGCCCGGATTCGTGTTCCACGAAGTAGTACTCGTCTACGTTTTGTTGTTCTTTTTCCAAACGCGCCCGACGCTGGTTTTGCAATTGTCTTTTTCTCCTGTACCCCCTTCTGTCCCGTTCCGATTTGCTTTTCGGCGATTCTACGCTGCTGGTCGAATCGTTTTCGCTGGGGGGGCTTTTCGCCTGGCCCAAATTCTTCCTGTGGGTTCTGATTTGCGGTACCGTAGCGGTTTTGTACGGGCTGGTACCGGCCAACGGCGTCGACTCGGAACTGAGACTGCTCGAATAATACGGCGAACATTTGGATAGTTTGAGCGGTACTTTTACCGGCCGCTCGGTACTTTTACTCGACGGCAGATGTTTCTGCATGTACTTTTGTTTGTCTTTGTCGTAGCGTTGCGTGTGCACGGTTCGTTGTTCTATGGAGCTGCTGGATTTGTCGGTGTCCGATAAAATCGGCGGTACCATTATCGGTCGTTCGGTAGATTTGGAATATTTCGCCGGTTCGTTGCGAGCGGAAAGTAGGGCGAAGTCCTCGGAAGGAATGTTCTTCGGGCTGGGCACCCCCTTCGGGTCTGCCGTTAAAGAAAATTCGTCGATATCGATGCTGGAGCCTAATCGGGTCGGTGTGCGGTCCGTCGTTATAACCGGCGGGAAAAACGGTTTAGTTTCCGAGCTCGACCAATCCGATATTGTTGACAAACGATCGGTGGATGTAGACGAGAGTTTTTGGAACGCTAAACCGCTACTTTGTTGCGCTTTTAAGGTACTACTAGTGTTGCTGGTCGACCAATCGGATATCGAATGCGCTATGTCGGTCAAAGAGTTTTCGTCGCTTTTTAAACCGGAACTACTCTTCGTACCGCTATTACTGGACAAATTTTGGAATTTAACCGTATTGGTACTATTAGACCACTCGGAAAGGCTTAAAGCAATCGAAGTGTCTTCGGAATGGGAACTGTGCGTGCATTTACTCGGTTTTAAAGCGAACCTAACGGTACCGTCATCTAAATTAGTTCCCATCGAGCTGGTACCGTCTTCTTCCGAGTAAGAACTTTTCCTTTCGCTTTTATGAGAATGCGACGAATCATCGGAGGCGGTACTTCGCCTCATCGCTGTAGGCGGTCTTAGTTCGTTTTTGGTCGTGTCGATCGCGTCTACGAAAACGTCGTCGTTTAGATTCGATATATTCAAATCTTCGTCGGAATTCGAACCTTGCGATTTTTTTTCGAACACTATTTTCACCCCGCTCGGACCTACGCTCAAACTCTCCGATATACTTTCGCTGATATATTCGCAAGCGACGTTTTCGTATGTGTGCGTTTTGTCGGTATCGATTGTTTTGTTCTCGTTATCGGAAGAATTCGAATCGTTTTCGTACGTACTAACGTTACTAGAATCCACCACGACTTTATAAGCCTCTTGGGGTGGGGTAATGTAGTAAGTTTCTACGTTTCCTGTAACTAGAGGTTCGGTGACGCTCGAAGGGGGGCTGGGCCATTGCTCGGAATCCTGACTCCTCAAAGATCCTTTCAATCCGAAGGTTTTAGGAATTATTTTAACCGGCGCTTTGAAGACTTGCGTGGTTTGTTGGGATGTATCGCTGCTTAGGAATTCGTGCATCGCCAATAGTTTTTGGCCTTGTTGTTGAGGAATTTCCGGTAGAGGCCAATCTTCGCTTTCCTGGCTACTGGATCTGATCGCTTCCGGTTCGAAACATTCTTCATCGATAATCGTATCATCGGAACCTTGTCTTCGCAACCTCAATCCTCTATCCGAAGTTATTATTTCTATATCGTCCATCGATAATTCCGCCATTTCCGCCGATGTTCTCCTATCGTCCGAAATCTGTCTTTGGAGCAAACTAGCTACGTGAGGTAAATTTTCCTGTTTATCGCTCGGTTTACTTAAATCGCTAAGTTTGTCGTCTTCCTCTTTCGATTCGTTATTCGTCGGAGTTTTCTTTTCGTTTTCCGATAATCTAGCGTTGCTCGGCGATTCGGTACTGACGCTAACTTGGGGGTTACTAGACGCCATAGATTCGTCGTTTAAGCTGTCGCTTTGCGTGCTCGCTTTCGTAGAATCCTCGTCGACGCTCGATTTTTCGGAATTCGTGCTTCGTTCCGATATTCTGGACAACGTTCGGGAAATGTAACCACCTCCCCCCGAATATCCTCCCAAAATTTCGGTCGCCAAACTCGTACTCAGGGGATAACCGAAGTTGGCCAAATCGTCTGGTAACTCGGTATCGTCTCTGGTGGGAGTGGCGTCCGAATCGGGTTTGTAATATACGTCGGACATTGTAGAGTATTCGCCGGCGTTGTTACTGCACATGAAATATTCGTGTTTTTCCAAATCTAGGTCCTGGGGAAGGAGATTGTCTTCGAAACTTTCGGATCCGGAACTGTCCAACGGGAACGCTCGCCACGTCGAACTGAGTCCTTTAGGGATGTCGTTGGCGTTTTTGGTTCTATACGCCGCTCCTATACTCCCCGAACTGGATTCAGTGTCCAAGGAATTCCTGGATTCGATCGAAAGCCTTTCGGAGAACAAACCAGGTTTATCCAGTTTGTTTTTCCTCGAAGATGGTTCGTCTATAGACGATACGCTGCCTTTATCCCCCGATGATAGTTTCTTAGTTATCTTTTTATGCAATATTTGGCTTAATTCGGAATCGTTCGACCATTTCTCCTCGAACGGATACGGTTTTTTAACCCCCACATCCTCTTTTCCCGATTCTTGTATGGGAGTCAAGTCTTTGGGAATATCGTTCGCTTCGTCCGAACTAGAATTGTCTAATTTAAGGGACGAAGATCCTTCGTCTATGGTGAACGCTCTGCCGAGGACGCAAATTCTCGGGCTCCTGGGACTCTTCGGCCCCTCGAGTTCCGGGGATCTTTTATCCAGTAAATCTTTCGTGGTGAACATTTCGATGTGTTGGCTCAAACCGATGGTTTTTCCAATGGCGCAGCTGGTACTCGATTCGTCGGTTTCTTTGGGTTCTTTGCCCGGCGAAAGATCTTTTTCGCCGCTGGTCCAGGAACCGGTATCGCTCGATCGCGATTGGTCGGAGCTTCGTTTCAACATATCTAGTTTGGTTTTGTTCGTCGCAGCTAGCAGCAAATTAACGTTACGAACTTCCTTTTCGATTTCCGGGGATTCGTTGTCGTAATCTAGGGATTCCTCGGTGCCTACGTATTCCTCGCATTCTACAGTTATCCAGGATCCGGTGTCTTCGGATCTGCTCTTTTCCATGCTGAATTTTTGCAAAACTTCCTTTTGTTTGTCGGTTACTGTAAGTAGGTTTTTTTTGTCCGGTTCTCCCTTCAATTCGCTAATTTCGGTCAACGATTCTTCCTCGCTGGTTACTTTTAGAGCGCTCTCTTCTCGCTTTCTTTTCTCCAATTTCTTTCTTAGAAATTTACCGACCGTGTCGGTCGCCTTTTGCATTTCCGCTATTAATTGCGCGTCTTTATCGGACTTGCAGGAAGAATCTCCGGTGGATTCGTCTATGTATTTAATATCTAACGATTCGCCCAAGCTCATTCGTTCCATGCTTTGGGAATCCGATGAGCTCTTGGTGTCCGTTTTGGACAAATCCGGCGCTTTCGGCGACGAACGCTGCTCAAAAAAATCGTCCGATTTCCGGATCACTTCGATGTTTTGCAGCTTTTTGTTTTGTTCTTCCACCGACAACCAAACGTCTAAAGTTGTTCCTTTTAGTATGATTTGATCTTCGGCCGGAGCTTGATGGACGTCGGCCTTAACGGTTTCTTTGATTACTTCTTCCTGCGGAGAACTTTCTTCCAAGTCTTTAGCTTGAATGGTTCTAATGGTTTCCGGTTTGAAATCGAATTCGTTGCCCGATTGGTCTTTGTCTTGTTCCAAATCTAAACTCTTTCCTAATCGAGACACGTTTTTATTGGAATCTTCGGGTACGTTTAGGTCTAAGCTTTTGGTTAATTTTTCGCCCATTTTTTTATCGAGCTTCTTAGGAGATTTGGTTATTATTATCGCTTCTTCTAGACTTACGTTAGGTTCTATCGTATTGATGCTGATTTCCAGTTTACCGTGACGTTCTCTGACCATTTCTTCGACTTGGGGGAAAACCGGAAGTACGTCTTTCACCGGACTTTTTATCGTTTTGCTTTGCTGTATGGCGATTTCGTAGAGCATTTGTTGTTTTTCTATTCGTTTGGCGACATCGGGTTCCGAGTCTTCTTGGGATTTCGATCGCTCTTTACTGCTCGTCTTTTTCAGCTCTAATTTCTCGAAGGATCTGGCTTTTTCTTTCGGGGTGGATTTTTTGCTCCCTTCGAGGAGTTCTTGGCTTTTGGTTCTTTTCATCCCCGGTACCGGTAACGATTTCTGCGGTGATAACTTTTTGATTTCCTTTTGAGCGACCGGAACCGGTTTCTTTACAACAGCTTCAGTTTTGTTTTTAGTTGGAACTAATTTTTTCTCTTTGATCGCTTGTGGTTTCACCGGTGGTTTGGATTTGGTAAACTTTTGGGTATGTTTAATCTGCGAAGTAATTTTACTAGTTTTCTTTGCTTTGGTGCTGACGTCCGGTACTATTTGGTCATTGCTGGAGGATTCTTTTTTCTTAACGGGTATTTTCGGTAACGGTTTTATATTTCTAGGTACGTCTGGTAAAGGTTTATCCGGTGCTTGTAATTGGTCGTCTGTATCCGATTTTTCCTCGGTACTGATTAAGTAATTTTCTTCTTTATCCGTGGTTCTTTGGTCTTCTTCGGCGACTGTGTCGTCTTTGCTGGAGAACGCGTTCAACGGTGGTAATCGACTCACTGCTATAACTGGCGCGTCTAAACTTTTAGCTCGTCGTCCAGCTATAGGTGAATCCAAGGCCTGTTGTTTTTGAAGGAGAGAAAAGGCCGAACCTTCGGAGAGATTGAGTCGCGCGTGCGCGAACAACAAAGGACTGTGGTGGCCTTGTTTCCTTAAATTAGGCGAAGGTATTTCGGTTATTCTTGTTTTAGAAGGCACTCGAAGGTTTCTAATGTCGTTTTCGATTTCTGCTTGAAGTAATCGCTTTTCGCGTTCCCGTTCCTTTTCGTCCTCGATTGTTGTCAATTCTTTATCTGTTGAATAGTCTTCTTTTAAAGTTTCGTCCAGTGATTTTTCGCCGTCTTCGTTTTCGTCTACGGTTCTCAGTAGTTCCGGTAACAACGGTTCGGTAAAAACCGGTTGGAGGTCCGTCGTTTTTATATTAAAGTCGTCCTCGGAGCTGGGGATCGAGAAAGATCGTTCTGAGATCCTGCGCAGCTCGGTGGGGATGGCGTCCAACCCGTTTTCGGTTTTGGTGTCTTTCTTCTTTCTAGAAGTAGGAGGGGAACCTTCTACTTCCGTGGAAGACATCGTGTATTGCAGGTATTTTCTTTCGGATTCGAATTTCAGTATGGATTCCATTTCTTTTCTCATTTGAGGCGGGGAGAATTCCACTCTGGTCGGGGTAGCTTCGGCGCTACCGAAAACATCATCCGAATCCAAACTTTCGTCGTCGGAACTGAAAGAAGTGATTCTAACTTTGGTTTTGTTAGTTTTCGCGCCCTTTTTCCCCGGTTGCATTCTAGCCTTAATGATCCTCTTCGGCTTGATATCAGTTTTTATTTTCTGTTTCGGTACTTCCTGTTCCTTCGGTTGTATCTGTTTCGGTTTCTCTTCAACTTTAGGCGGGGGTGCAGCTATTACGGATTTCTTTTGAGGGTGCAAACTTTCCGTTTTGGAACTAGTGGGCGAATCGCTTTCGATTTGGCTCAACTTCGAATTGAGAGTTTCTAATAGTACCGGATCTATGTGAGTTATATCTCTTTTGGGGCTCGATACGAGTTGCACTGGTACGTGCGCTTTATCAACTTCTAACGTAACGGGATCGATTTTCGATAAATCGACGTTTTGTGTAAACAAAAACGGTGATTCGGCCAATTCGGTTTTAGTTTCGGACGTCGGTACCGCCG
Organism: Hermaeophaga mercurialis; assembly: GCA_951812935.1. Taxonomy (NCBI): domain Eukaryota; kingdom Metazoa; phylum Arthropoda; class Insecta; order Coleoptera; family Chrysomelidae; genus Hermaeophaga; species Hermaeophaga mercurialis. The sequence continues at coordinate 589,174 of OX638363.1, forward strand.
TCGCGACGTCTTCGGGCTTTTGAACTTCTTCTTTCTTGGCGGTACCGTTGATGACGTGTCTCTTGTGCAAAACGTACGTCAGATCTTCGTCTTTCGGCGGTAAATTGATCAGATCCGATTGGGTTTTGGCGCCGAGTACTTCGAATTGTCGTTTCGGTACTTCGAATTTCGTTTTGAAACCTTCGCACTCTCGCTTAATGACGTCGAAGTGGCCGAATTCGGCGGCGGGCATTTCGAAATGCGTGTCTTTGTATTTCATAATGGGCGGGGCGCTCGGTATTTGCTTGTACAAATAATCTTCGTCGCTGGATTCCGCCGGCGTTAGATCTATAGATTTTTGGTGCATAAGGAGCATTCGTCTGGTGGTAGAGTTGAGTCTTTGCCTTGCCAAAGAGTTCGGATCCGATTTGGTACGTTCGATCGGTTGGTGTAAAGGTAGATCGTGAACGGTTCTAGGTTCTATTTCCATAAATACGTCGCGATAAGTCGGTTTTCGTTCTTCCGGTTTCGCTTTTTCGATATTAGGAACGATTCTAAAACGTTCCGGTGGACAAACGTCCGAATCCAAGCTGTCTTGAAGCGATTGGATCTTTTCTTCGTCGAAACTGAAGATGTTACTCTCGGATTCGGTGGATCTTTGTGTAGCGGTTTGGCGATAGGGCCACGTGTGTTGCTCTAGGGCGTGGGATCTGTACGATTTTTGCGTTCTGGGTACGGTATTTTGTTCTAAATTTGCTAGAAGGCGATTGATTTTAATATTTTGCTCGGTTTCGACGTTCTGTAAACTAATCGAATGCACGTGAGCGAAATTCCTGTCGTTCATTAACGGTACTTTGTGTATGCCGTAATTTCGTTCGAAATTAATTCGTCTGTCGTACGGATGTTGTTGCTCGAGGAATCTAGAGGGCGCGTCGTAATATTCGCTTTTAGATTCGACGCTCGAGTTTCTCGAATCGACGAAATCGTTTCTAAGTTTCGATTCTTGGCTGGAGGTGCGCGAACCGACGCTCGACCGTTTTTTAAGACTTTCCCGGCTCGATCTCGACGTTTTCGATTCGAGGCTGGAGTTTCTCGATACTTGTTTGAATCGGAAATGCTTGTAGTAACTACCGTCGGATTTTCTAGGGACGATTTCCCTGGGGAAATCCCTCGGGTCTTCGGTTAGAAAAACGTCGGAGCTACTTTTGCATTTTTGACGTTTCTCGTGTTCGGATTCGCTGTCGGAGGGTAAATAATTGCCCGAATCTAAGCTGCAGCTTCTCGTATTGAACGGTTTGCGTTTTTTGTATTTATACTCGCCCGAAGTGCTGAACTCGTCGTCCGATTTTTCTACTAATTCGTAACTGTCGTGCGATAGATCGTCCTGAGAGTCGCGCAGGTCGTAATTGCCCGGATCCTCGACGGATTCCTGCGAGTACGAAGTAGTACCGGGATAACTACTCGAATATACTTTCTCGTCCGGCGCCATGATGTCCTGGTGCATTTCCAAGCTGCTGTCGCGCGAACTGGCGCTGTAAATCGGACGATCGTCGTACCGAGTAACAGGCGATTCTAATTTCCGTTCCTCGAAGCTGATCGCCGCCTTATCGACGGGCTTCGGGGGCGGCGCCCGGCGTTTCGCCTGCCCCGTTTCCTCGAAACTGAAATCGTAAAGGTCTTTGCAGCTGGCGCTGCGCCGCCAAATTTGACGCTTCGGATGCTTATACGTGTACTCGATATCGTCCTGGCCGAGATCGATTTGCGATTGCGTCTGCGACGGGTAACTGTTAGCGAAGCTGCGACTAGAGGGCGTCTGGGCAGTAATGCGAGTGGTACCTGTGTCTGCTCTGTGAACAGCTACGCGCACGGCCACCGGCGACGAGCTGGTAACACCTGGTGGTCTCGTGGGGCTCGTGGTCGCAGAGTTCTCCGGTGAGGATCCCCGGGGAGGCGAAGGTGGCGAGCTCGTCGTCAGAGTGCGCCGTCGGGCGGCGGTAGGCCTGGTGTCCGGCGCCGAGCTCCAGGACGTAGCTATGCCGTGGGGGCGAGAGGCTGACCTCGTCGTCGGAGAAGCCGGCCGCCCCCCCGTATGAGGCCCCATCGAACCCAGCGACGCCGAGAGTTTGGACACTTCCACTGCGGACCAAACAACCCCAAATTTTTTCTTTTCAAAAGAACATGCCTACCTCCGCGAACGTACATTTCGAACGCCCTACGGGGTACTTTTTAAATGGCCCGACGAAAACTTGATACGGACGATTTAGGGCTGCTACTAATACAGTTTAAGAATGTCCCGTCCGAACGTTGTAACAGTTTTATTTTAGGATTTGTGAGGAGAAACTCCATAATTTGACCCCAACGATAGTTACATCAGAAACGCTTTTCAAGGTGCGAGCAATTCCTCTTAGGAATACACACAATTCGGACAAAACGTGTTGTTAAGACGAGATTTTCTTACAGACTCCTAAATCCCAATACCAAATTTTCGTGGCGCCATCTCCGTTTGTTCTTCTATTAGAAATGGACGGAACAAACCATTAATTTCCTTCAAAATGCACGTCTACGAGGCGTAATGTTAGGATGTCAATTAAGCTAAAACTAGCACATAACAAAAAAAATAAAAAAATGGTACATACCGCTTAGGTTGGAGTCAGCGAGGGGCAACAGGGGATGCGCGGAAATGCTGTTCCCGACAGTTGTAGAATGCATGTTGGAAGCGCTAGAATGAGCGCTAGATTGCCGAAAGGATTGTGACCTACGATAGAAGAGAACGAGGAATACATCAAAAAAAAATCATTTTTTTTTGCAACAAAACACCCCCCTCTTTTTTGGGCATACGACGCGATGATGATGATGATGATGACGGCGTAGTCAATATGTGCCGAAACTTTTAGCGACAATCTTCATTCATCGCGTTGTATAATTTTCTTAAAAGGTGGAGTAAAGTTTTTAAGTCTACACACTTATTTATTTATTTCTAATCAACTAAATTGAGCCTCTTTGTGAGTGCGATAATGGAGCACGGTATGTTAATTGGTCGTTTCTATATTAAATATTTCGATAGTAGCTCCTTGGTATACGGGGTGTTCTGCTCTAATTCTCCATTTTAAATAATATAGAAACGACTATTTTACTATTAGAAACGCGGACCCTTCCTCCTTCCCTTGCAAATTATTGTGTTATGTTCGAACACGAACATTGCTAAAATCATCATACTGTATATTAAATAAATATTTACAACACGTCATCGTGGGTGTCGATTACTTAATTCTCGTTATACAATAAAAAAACATGCATAATTTCCCGATTTATTAAAGCGAGAAAACAGTATTGTTAGCGCAAAATCCGAGACCTGCAAATTAATGAAGAGACACGTCAAAAGTTCCTAAAAGCGCAAATTGTAAAAATAATTTTGATTTAATCATATTTACTAATTTATAATTTGTTAGTTCGTTCAATAACCGATTATTAAATTATTCCACTTCGATATCTTAAAATTAAAACGAGAAATACGTTTGGGAATTTTATACAACTAAAATTTTGATTTGTAACGAATTCTTTTGGACTAAGTTGGTTCAAATACAAAAATTAATTTCTAATGTACGTACAGGATGATGATTTTACAAATGTTCGCGTTCGAATATATCTACGTTACATTACAAAACTGTCGGCAAACAGCATTTTTTTTTTCGGTTTTTAATTTAATAATTCCTACAAAACAACCATGCTCCACACTTCACAATTCAGCTAATATAATTTTACTCAAAAAATAAGTACAATTTACTGGTAACGGGGTCTCAATTACGGTTCGATTTTTCTTAAGTGGGGGTTGGGAGGTGGGGGTACGAGTTCAAAAAGCGAGAAAGCGGAATCTAGGTACTTTAATAAACAGAAAGTCTATAGAGACGATAAAAAAAAACAGTAGTATAACAAAGCGGGTTCTAAGCCAGAAAGTGCGATAAGGGCGTGGCCTTGAAACGTGGCAACATTGCTGACCTTCAAACATGACAACACCGCCGGCCACGCGGCAACACCGCTGGCCTTGAAAACGTGACAACACAGCACTCGTGACCTTGAATATATGGCCGTGTTTCAAGGTCATGTGAGGCCACCAGTGCTATGTTGTCACGTTTTCAAAGGCCAACGGTGTTGCCATGTTTCAAGGCCACGAGGTGACGTAGCGCGTTCAAGGTCACGCTCTTATAGCACTTCCTGGCTTAGAATCCGCTTTGTTATACTACTAATAATTAGCATTGAATTGAATTAAAATCCTTAGACTTTCCGTTTACGAAATAAATCTATCGAATATCGGAAAACACTTCCTTATTTACATATCTACGTTTGTACAGGGTGTGTGTGTGTATTGTTCGTGTAATAAATTCAGGAAAAATTAAGAAAGTCATGCGAAAAACCGTTTTACTCACCTCTGGAACGTTTGTCTTTTCACGTAATTGTCCCGTACGAATTCGATGATTTGTTTTTGGGTTTTGCCGCTGTACCTGAACGAACTACCCCTGGACAACACCCTCGTTTTGTGCCTCGAAATATGCTTGACAGCGGAACATCTGAAAAACCCGTGGTTTTCCACGCACTTTTTCCAAAAGTTCTTGCACTCGTTCCTGCCTTCGAAGAAAAACTCCACCGTGTCCTTGTAGTAGCCCTAAATTGTTACCAAAGAAAAAAATAATTGGTGGTGGTAAATTATTTGTAGCACTTACGTATCCTTCGGGGTGCAGTTTAATAAGGAAGCGTTTCCTTTTGAAGGAAATTTTCCGGATTTTCGCCCAGGAGAAGGTGTTGATTTTGGTGTAGTTTTGGAAAACTATGATGCCCATATGGGCGACCGATAAGTTTAACGGTACGTTTTCGTGGTCTTTCGCCGGGTGGAGTTTCACCCCGTATAATTCGCACCTTCGGGCGGTTTCCAAAAGGTTTAAATCGGCTTCGGCGGGCGATTGGCCCCTAAAAAAATAAAGAAGAAAACGTATTAAAATCGAGAAATAGGTCATCTCAAAAGCAGTATGTATATCTCGATTAATTATGATTTACTCGAGAAACTTTTTCCGCGTTTCTTAATAACAAATCCAACGCACTAATTACGATTTTTTTATCTCTTTTCGTTTTCGAGATACGATCAATTAAGTATAACTGTCAAAATGACATTTAAGGAGATGAAAAGCTCTATGAATTGCGCTCGTCGATACGAATCGAACGCAACTTCAACTTTTCCCGTCGAAATCGGTACATAAATAACGAATTTACAGACGAAAATGTCATTTCGAGTAGAGTAGTATAGTATCGCCGGCCCAAAATGAGGAGGAAATCGTCAAGGTCATATCAAGGTCAAACCTCAAAACCAGCGTATTTACGTCTTAGGTCAAGAAAATCTTACGCACTAATTACGATTTTTCTATCCCTGGGTTTCATTACCGACAAAACGCACCTGCCAAAATGACGTTAAACCATAACTTCGTTATTAACGAACCGATTTAAACGAAAAAAATCGCTACCAACTCGACATTTCATTTGTTTTAACATATCGCCCTTCATTCTAACCCCCCCACCACCAACCCGAACCCTTAAAAGCTGTACTCACGCGTGTTTCTTGTGGTTCTCCATGATCTTCCTCTCCATTTCTTGGTCCTGTTGCGGCACGAATTTGTAACTGGAAAGGTACGTATGGTCGGGATAATCCTCCGTTACGTAATCGCCGCATTCCGCTTGGACAATGTAACTGGCCATTAGGGCGGCGGTGTTTTCGTTGCACTGCAAACCGCCCTGGGCAAGGTCCCTTTTCACTTGAAGGCAAAAAAGGTAGCGCGTGTATTCTTCTTCCAGTTGGGCGGGATCCGGCGTGTAGAATTTCACGCAGAAATAGAGGAGGGGATCGACCAATGAGAGGCCCAGTTGCCTGGATATGGGTTTTTGGAGGTCCAGCCAGTACTGAAAAATGGAGAATAGTTAGTTTTGTGTTAAGAATTGGAGAATAATGGGGCAATAGTTAGTTTTAGTTTTGTGTCAAAGATTTCCGATGGTAGAACAGTTTTGGTAGAGGCAATAGTAAGTTTTGTGTTCGTAACTAATTCGGGAATTGGATTAAAGACCATCGGTTTTTTTTTTCGATGGTAGAACAGTTTTGGTGTTAAGAAACGCCAATGGAAGATTCGAAGAAGCAGCGATGTTCGGTTTTCTGGCTGAAAATGATACGGATACCGAAATAGGCGATAAAATTAAGAAAGAAAAATCGGAAACAAATTTTAAATTCGTATTTTCTTTGGTTTTTTTTTCAGAAGTGCAAGTTTAGTTAATTTTTTTTAGTTTCAAGTCCGAGTTTAACGAGGTTTTGAGTCAAAAATTTCAACATTTTTCAACTAAATCTTGACTTTTTCGACGTTTTCAATTAAAATAGACTTTTTCATCAAAATCGATTTTTTCCAACAAAATCGACTTTTTTGATCAAAATCATCTCGACTTTTTTAACAAAATTTCGACTTTTTCAACGAAATTACAACTTTTTCTACAAACTTTTGACTTATTCGTTTAAAATTGCGACTTTTTTTTTTCAACAAAATTTGAAGTCAAAATTTTGTTGAATAATCGAGATGTTATTGAAAAAAGTCAATTTTGATCGAAAAATCTCGAGACTCGAATACGTCAAAAATTCTGTTGAGTCATAATTTTAATCGAAAAATTCGAAATTTTGTTGAAAAAGTTAAGATGATTTTGAACAGAAAAGTTGATTTTGACGAAAAAGTAGTCATTCTATTGAAAAAGTCTCGAGATTTTGACGAAAAAAGTCAAAAATTATGTTGAAAACAAAGTTTTATTACAAAAAGTCGATTTCGTTGAAAAAAGTCAATATTTAGTTGAAAAAAGTTGAAATGTTAAAAAAAAGTCGAGATGTTGTTGAAAAGTCAAAATTTTGTTGAAAAAATCGAAATTTTGTTGGAAAAACTCGATTTTGATGAAAAAGTTGAAATTTTGTTGAAAAAAGTCAAAATCTTGTTGAAAAAAGTCAAAATTTAGTCGAAAACTTTTTTCAATTTTCATTTTCCAGCCGAAAAACCGAAAATCGTGAGTTTGAATCCCATTGGGGCAGTGCCGTGCGTCGCAAATTTTTCCCGCATCGCAACTAAATTGTTTTACGTAACTTACTCTTGTCCCGTGCGTATCCCAATATTCTAATCCGAAATAGTCCGCTTCTAGAAGATGGAGCTGCTTGCAAACTTGCTCGAACAAAACTCTGCCCATGGCTTTAGCCTGAAACGAAAAAAAAAGAAAACGGGGTTAAACAGAAAAAAGAACGAAACTCGGAAGAAAAAACGAAATTAGAAAAAGAAGAAGATAAGAAGAGAAATTCGAAAAAGAAGTAGATAAGAAGAGAAATTAGAAAAAGAAGAAGATAAGAAGAAGACCCAAAATTATTTGATTGAAAACAAAAAAGGACGAAAAGAAGAAGAAACAAATCTAGAAAAAGAGGAAACGAAATGTGAAGAATACAAATTAGAAAAGGACGAAATTAAAAAAAAGAAGAAATTAAAATAGGAAGAAAGTGAGAACAAATTTTGTATTTTTGTTAAATTTGTTAAAAAATTTGCGATCTACATTTCAGTATTTTGCCAAATTTGGATTTTCTTAAATTTGATTTTAAAAAACGAAGTATTTTTTAAATGTGGCGTTAAAAATTGGAATATTCTTAAATTTGATTTATCAAATATGAGTTTTTTGACATTTGGATTTTTTAAATTCAGAATTTTCTTAAATTCATTTTTTTTAAATTTGAGTTTTTGAAATTTGGACATGAAGGCTTTTTTTTGAAATTTGTATTTCTTAATTTTAAATTTGAATTTAAAAGTTGATAATTTTTAATTTAGGAAAAATCCAAATTAAAGAAAATTCGAAATTAAAAAATCCCAATTTTAAAAAGATTCAAATTTAAGGAAAAGCTCAACTTTTAAATTCATTTTTTTTAAATTTGGGATTTCTTAAAATTGAATTTTTCTTAAACTAATAATTATTTTAAATTTTGATTTAAAAAATGGTTTTTTAAATTTGGACATAAAAATTTTAATTTAAAAGTTGAGATTTTTCTTAAATTTGAATTTAAAAGTTGAGATTTTTCTTAAATTTGGATTTTCTTAGATGTGACTTTAAAACTTAATTTGAGTTTTTTAAATTTGGACATAAGGACTTCGATTTTTCTCAAATTTGGATTTTTTAAATTCAGAATTTTCCTAAATTTGGTTTTTCTTAGATGTGACTTTAAAACTCGGGATTTTTCTTAAATTTGAATTTAAAAGTTGAGATTTTTCTTAAATTTGGATTTTCTTATATGTGACTTTAAAACTCGGGATTTTTCTTAAATTTGAATTTAAAAGTTGAGATTTTTCTTACATTTGAATTTTCTTAGATGTGACTTTAAAACTCGGGATTTTTCTTAAATTTGAATTTAAAAGTTGAGATGTTTCTTAAATTTGGACATAAGGACTTCGATTTTTCTCAAATTTGGATTTTTTAAATTCAGAATTTTCCTAAATTTGGTTTTTCTTAGATGTGACTTTAAAACTCGGGATTTTTCTTAAATTTGAATTTAAAAGTTGAGATTTTTCTTAAATTTGGAGTTTCTTAGATGTGACTTTAAAACTCGGGATTTTTCTTAAATTTGAATTTAAAAGTTGAGATTTTTCTTACATTTGAATTTTCTTAGATGTGACTTTAAAACTCGGTATTTTTCTTAAATTTGAATTTAAAAGTTGAGATGTTTCTTAAATTTGGACATAAGGACTTCGATTTTTCTCAAATTTGGATTTTTTAAATTCAGAATTTTCCTAAATTTGGTTTTTCTTAGATGTGACTTTAAAACTCGGGATTTTTCTTAAATTTGAATTTAAAAGTTGAGATTTTTCTTACATTTGAATTTTCTTAGATGTGACTTTAAAACTCGGGATTTTTCTTAAATTTGAATTTAAAAGTTGAGATGTTTCTTAAATTTGGACATAAGGACTTCGATTTTTCTCAAATTTGGATTTTTTAAATTCAGAATTTTCCTAAATTTGGTTTTTCTTAGATGTGACTTTAAAACTCGGGATTTTTCTTAAATTTGAATTTAAAAGTTGAGATTTTTCTTAAATTTGGAGTTTCTTAGATGTGACTTTAAAACTCGGGATTTTTCTTAAATTTGAATTTAAAAGTTGAGATTTTTCTTACATTTGAATTTTCTTAGATGTGACTTTAAAACTCGGGATTTTTCTTAAATTTGAATTTAAAAGTTGAGATGTTTCTTAAATTTGGACATAAGGACTTCGATTTTTCTCAAATTTGGATTTTTTAAATTCAGAATTTTCCTAAATTTGGTTTTTCTTAGATGTGACTTTAAAACTCGGGATTTTTCTTAAATTTGAATTTAAAAGTTGAGATTTTTCTTAAATTTGGAGTTTCTTAGATGTGACTTTAAAACTCGGGATTTTTCTTAAATTTGAATTTAAAAGTTGAGATTTTTCTTACATTTGAATTTTCTTAGATGTGACTTTAAAACTCGGTATTTTTCTTAAATTTGAATTTAAAAGTTGAGATGTTTCTTAAATTTGGACATAAGGACTTCGATTTTTCTCAAATTTGGATTTTTTAAATTCAGAATTTTCCTAAATTTGGTTTTTCTTAGATGTGACTTTAAAACTCGGGATTTTTCTTAAATTTGAATTTAAAAGTTGAGATTTTTCTTAAATTTGGATTTTCTTAGATGTGACTTTAAAACTCGGGATTTTTCTTAAATTTGAATTTAAAAGTTGAGATGTTTCTTAAATTTGGACATAAGGACTTCGATTTTTCTCAAATTTGGATTTTTTAAATTCAGAATTTTCCTAAATTTGGTTTTTCTTAGATGTGACTTTAAAACTCGGGATTTTTCTTAAATTTGAATTTAAAAGTTGAGATTTTTCTTAAATTTGGAGTTTCTTAGATGTGACTTTAAAACTCGGGATTTTTCTTAAATTTGAATTTAAAAGTTGAGATTTTTCTTACATTTGAATTTTCTTAGATGTGACTTTAAAACTCGGGATTTTTCTTAAATTTGAATTTAAAAGTTGAGATGTTTCTTAAATTTGGACATAAGGACTTCGATTTTTCTCAAATTTGGATTTTTTAAATTCAGAATTTTCCTAAATTTGGTTTTTCTTAGATGTGACTTTAAAACTCGGGATTTTTCTTAAATTTGAATTTAAAAGTTGAGATTTTTCTTAAATTTGGAGTTTCTTAGATGTGACTTTAAAACTCGGGATTTTTCTTAAATTTGAATTTAAAAGTTGAGATTTTTCTTACATTTGAATTTTCTTAGATGTGACTTTAAAACTCGGTATTTTTCTTAAATTTGAATTTAAAAGTTGAGATGTTTCTTAAATTTGGACATAAGGACTTCGATTTTTCTCAAATTTGGATTTTTTAAATTCAGAATTTTCCTAAATTTGGTTTTTCTTAGATGTGACTTTAAAACTCGGGATTTTTCTTAAATTTGAATTTAAAAGTTGAGATTTTTCTTAAATTTGGATTTTCTTAGATGTGACTTTAAAACTCGGGATTTTTCTTAAATTTGAATTTAAAAGTTGAGATTTTTCTTTCATTTGAATTTTCTTAGATGTGACTTTAAAACTCGGTATTTTTCTTAAATTTGAATTTAAAAGTTGAGATGTTTCTTAAATTTGGACATAAGGACTTCGATTTTTCTCAAATTTGGATTTTTTAAATTCAGAATTTTCCTAAATTTGGTTTTTCTTAGATGTGACTTTAAAACTCGGGATTTTTCTTAAATTTGAATTTAAAAGTTGAGATTTTTCTTAAATTTGGATTTTCTTAGATGTGACTTTAAAACTCGGGATTTTTCTTAAATTTGAATTTAAAAGTTGAGATTTTTCTTAAATTTGGATTTTAGATGTGACTTTAAAACACGGGATTTTTCTTAAATTTAAATTTAAAAGTTGAGATTTTTCTTAAATTTGGATTTTAGATGTGACTTTAAAACTCGGGATTTTTCTTAAATTTGAATTTAAAAGTTGAGATTTTTCTTAAATTTGGATTTTCTTAGATGTGACTTTAAAACTCGGGATTTTTAAATTTGGACATAAGGGTTTCGATTTTTCTTAAATTTGATTTAAAAATTGAATTGAATTTTTTAAATTCAGAATTTTCTTAAATTTGGAATTTCTTAAACCCGAATTTTTTAAATCCCGAATTTTCTTAAACTAAAGATTTCAAAACCACTCACCTGAACCTGAAAAATGGTGACCGTATCGTCCAACATCTGAACCCGTACGGCGAGCATCTTGCCGCCCTTCTTGGGGGTGGCGGGCGGCGTCCGCCCCTCCTCGTCGGCCGCCCCGGCGCGGTCTACGCCCGCCGGACTCGACGCCGAATGGGGCATCGCGACGCCCGTCGAGTTCGACAATTGGCCGGCGGAGCCGCGATTCGAGCTGTTCGACTCCATGGAGGTGGGGGGGGTCGGCCGCCGCGCGCGCCACACTTATTACCGCTCGATCGAATCCTGGAAATTAAGAGAAACGTGTTAGAAATTTTGAGGGGGGGTGCGATTGTTTTTTTTTTTGATAACAAATTCAACGCACTAATTACGATTTTTTTATCTCTTTTCGTTTTCGAGATACGGTCAATTAAGTATAACTGTCAAAATGACATTTAAGGAGATGAAAAGCTTTACGGGTTGCGCTCGTCGATACGAATCGAACGCAACTTTTCCCGTCGAAATCGATACATAAATAACGAATTTACAGACGAAAATGTCCTCTCGAGTAGTATAGTATTGTCGGCCCAAAATGAGGAGCAAATCGTCAAGGTCATATCAAGGTCAAACCTTAAAAGCAGCGTATTTACGTCTTAATTCAAGGAAATCTTACGCACTAATTACGATTTTTCTATCCTTGGGTTTCATTAGCGACAAAACGCACCTGTCAAAATGACATTAGACCACAACTTCCTTATTAACGAACCGATTTAAACGAAAAAAATCGCGCCCAACTCGACATTTCATTTTCCGCGTTTCCGTAATTTTGTTGGAAAAACTCGATTTTGATGAAAAAGTTGAAATTTTGTTGAAAAAAGTCAAAAATTTTGTTTAAAAAAGTCGATTGTTTTTTTTTATTTTTTTTTTAGTGGGGTGGTTTTTAGATGGCGGGGTTTTCGGTGGAAATGAATTGGAAAGTGGGATTTTTTTGTGTTGTTTGAAAATCTCAGATTTTCATAGAAAAATTTAGATATTTCTATGAAATATTTAGATATATTTAAAAAAATTAATTTTTTCGTCGAAAGTTTGAAAAGCTGATATTTTTTTTTAGTTTATGAAATGATGGGTTTTTCAAAAAACTGTATTTTTTGTATGGAAAAATTTAAAAAAAAAAAGGTTTTTTCTGTGTAAAGAAATAAATAAAAAACTAGAATTTTTTCTCTAAAATTTAAAAAAACGATTTTTTCTGTACAATTTAAAAATCTAATTTTTCCATAAAAATTGTGATTTTTTTATAAAAAAAAATTAAATAATTTGAAAAGCTGCGTTTTTTTTAGATTTTGAAATAATGATTGTTTTTAACAGAAACAAGCCTGCTTGATTTTTTTTTAATAGAAACAACATGAGCCTACTTGATTTATTTTTGTTTTTTTAATAGAAACAACATAAGCCTACTTGATTTATTTTTGTTTTTTTAATGGAAACATGACCCTACTTGATTTTTTCTTTAATAAAAACAACATGAGCCTACTTGATTTATTTTTTTAATAGAAACATGCGCCTATCGATTTTATTTTATTTTTGTTTTGAAACGGTTTCACGGCCTACTCGTTATCGAAACTAATCAAAGTTTAATGGGAATTAATTTAAAATGAGTTCGATCGTCGATTATTATTTTAGAAGTAGGAGGCCGTGATCGCACTTCATTAACGATCTTCGGTTGTTTTTATACGGGATTTTTTTTTAATTTTTTAATTTTTTGCTTTATAGAAAACTTACTATTTTTGTAGGAAAATCACATTTTTCGAAATTTACGAAAACCCTGCTTTTCTCAATTTTTTCAGAAATTTTTGTCAAAAATATTTTTTTTTTATTTTAAATTAGTTTCTTGAATTAAATAGTTTTTCAAATTCTACAGAAAAATTCAGGTTGTTAAATTTTTTCTATCACAGCAAAACCCTGTGTTTAAAAAAAAATTCTCAAAAAACCCGAACTTTTTAAATTTTTGACAGGAAATTAAAAAATATTCAACAAGTACAATTTTTAAATCGGAATGTTAAAATTTAATGGAAAATGAGAATTTTAATTAAAAATGTAATAATTAAATTAAATTAAATTAAAAATTAAATAAAATATATTAAAAATGAGTTTTTTAACGTGGAATTTTAAAATACAATAAAAAAGTTAAATTATGATTAAAAATGTCTTCAAAAAGACGGACAATATTGAAAATTAATAAAAAAAAACAAATTTTTATAGAAGAGTATTAGAATTTAATAAAAATAAAAAATGTAAAATTACATGAAAAGTTAATATTTATTTCTAATATTTCTAAATTTTAATTAAAAAAAAATATTTAAAATATGTATAACGTGAAATTTTAAAATGTAATAAAAAGGCAAATTTAAAAAAATATATTCAAAAAATGCGACTTAAATTTAATAAAAAAAAATATACCAAGTAACAAATTTAAAAAATCGATTTTTGAATAGAAATACTAAACATTTAACAGCGAACCATAAATTTTAATCGAAATTATATTTAAAAATATAAAAACACCTCTTTACCCCGCTTCAAATTTCCCTAAACCGAATTAAACGCGAACGGCACGAGGGGGGGGGCAATTTTAACCACTCACAAACCCCCCCCAACCTCCGCCTCTGTCCCAAAAACCCGTCCACCGCCTACTGCAAAAATTAAATCGAAAAAAAAATCCGTCCAACGCCTCCTACGACACTAAATTAAAAAATCCACGTACCACTTAAAAAACTCGAATCGAAACGTTTAAAAACGAAATAATCGAATAATTACACGTAAATAAATCATTTATTTCGAAAATATTATTAATTATATTCAGGGAAAACATAAATACGACCTTGTAATTGTTTTAAAACAAACGAACGCGCACCGCCTACTCGTTTATTAAAACAAAAACAATAATCCAAGGCCCTCTCTTCGATTCGTTAATTATCGACGAATAATAATAATAATAATAGGGGGAGAAAGTAGGGAATTCGGGAAAAAAGGAAAATTAAAACGATTGGGAAATGCCCGCCATTATCCACGACGCACGTCGCGGCCACCTCGAACCGAAACGAGCGAAACGAAAATCGCGACGTGCGTCGATTGTTTCGTTTCACGGCCCACCCCGATTTTTATTGCATCGATCTCCGTCGATTTTCCTTGCGTTGGAAAAAAAAAACGGTTCTACTTACATTCATAATATTCCGTGAGGGTGGAGATTTTCGACGGGTCGAAACGTCGGGCACTCGCGTACGTTTCTCGGTTTCGTGTTTTCTTTTTTGTCGTGTAGAATAGACACACACACCCAAATTTTTCGGTCTCGTCGTTTGTTCTGCCGCATCGAGTGTAACTTGGGGGGCGCGTTCGGCCGGAGCGCTCCGGGGCGTTCGGTTGGTGCTCGGAGTAGATCGGAGTAGGAGGGTGTGTAGCGGGGAAGAGTGAGATGGAACGAGGCGCGTTGGAAGACAAACGAACGCGGCTGTCAAAAAAAGGTGAACGAACAAACCTAGAGCGTCGGGCATATAGAAAACTGTAAAAAAGATAGTTTTTATTTCGGGCGTTGCAGATTCCTGTGGATGACGTTTCGATGTTGAAATTGGTTTCGATAGATGGCACTATGCGTTTTGATTTTTTTAAGGAAGTAAATTAATGTTTTTTTGGAATTAAAGGTTTTTTTATTTGAAAAGTAGGAGCAAATCTTTGTGTCACTGAAATTATTGTAAAATTGTGTTTCTTGGATCAAAATTATAAAGAAATCTGCAGATTTCTGTGGATTTCTTGAAATTATCGTCAATAGATGGAGAAATGAGTTTTGATTTTTTTTTATTGAAGTAAATTGATGTTTTTTGAATTTTTCTGGAATTAAAGGTTTTTTATCTGAAAAGTAGGAAGCAAATCTTTGTTTTGCTGTATTTATTATAAAATGATGTTTCTTGGATCAAAATTATAAAGAAATCTGCAGATTTTTGTGAATTTGTTGAAATTGTCGTTAATAGATGGCGGTATGTGTTTTAATTTTTTTTTTTTTTTATTGAAGTAAATTGATATTTTTTGACTTTTTTTAGAATCAAAGGTTTTTAGTGTTTCTTGGATCAAAATTATAAAGAAATCTGCAGATTTTTGTGAATTTGTTGAAATTGTCGTTAATAGATGGCGGTATGTGTTTTAATTTTTTTTTTTTTTTATTGAAGTAAATTGATATTTTTTGACTTTTTTTAGAATCAAAGGTTTTTAGTGTTTCTTGGATCAAAATTATAAAGAAATCTGCAGATTTTTGTGGATGTGTTGAAATTGTCGACAATAGATGGCGGCACTTTTTTTTAAAAACATAATCATTAAAATTAGAAATTTAGTGAAAAAAGTGACCCTTTTATTAAAATTTTAGTAATAAATGTTAATTTTTGTTTTATAACTATTCTAGTCGTTTTTGAATCAAAAATAAAGAAATCTACAGATTTTTGTTAATTTGTTTAAACTGTTGGCAGTAGATGGCGGCACTAATGTTCCTTTTTACTGATAAAGTTGAAAATTTAATTAAAAATAATCAAGGGTTTGTTAAAATTTTAGGAATAATCGTTTATTTCCTAGAAATTGTTTTTGAATAAAAAAGATATAAAGAAAACTGCTGGTTTTTACGAATTTGACAAAAAGAAATAAAAACAGACATTTTTTTTAATACAAAACGTTAAAATTTATTGAACACAAAAGACTGGTTAAAATTTAAGAAATTTTAACGAATTTCAAAAATATGAATTTTTCAACAATACAAAAATACCCAAATGAAGTTAAATTGTGATTCAAAAATGCATAAAAAAATATAAAATTTAAAAAAAACTTTCCAAATCTCCAATTCACTCACTTGATTTAACCCCACACGATAAAAAAAATCAAATTTAATATAAAAAAAAACATTTTCTATCAAATCCAAAGTCTACGAATACACCCCCCCCCCCATTAATACAGTTAAAAACTTTCCAAACGTCCCATTCACTCACCTGATTTAACCCCACCTGATTCAACCCCACGCCCACTTATTGAAATAATACAAAACACGTACTCACACATCTTTAATAATAAATAATAAAATTAGAAAAAAAAAAGAATTCTAATACAAATAAATATATATATATACAACGTGTTCGGAAAAAAAACACCCCCCTTTTTCAAGGGTACACGTTCTGCAGCACGTCACTGTACATTGAATCGTACGAGTCCCTCAACAAGAAAACCTCGTCCGGTTTCCCGTTGAACCCGTACGCCCCTGGCAACTTGTGCACCGCCGAATCCTCGGCCGGCTCTCGGGGGGGCTTCGCCCCCCCCGCCCACTGGTATATCGAGCTCGGTTTGCCGTTCGACACGAACGACACCGGCACGTTGAGGAAGGGGGAGAGGGGCGAGGGCTGTCTGGCCGACACGTACCCCAACCCCTCGACGAAGACGTACGGTTGGGGGGGCACGCGGATGTAGTAGACGGGGGAGTCGAAGGGGCGTTTCCGGGTGGCGAGGGGGGGCGGCGCCGCTCTGGTCTCCGCCTCCAGGGGGAGGTAGTTGAGGGCGGCGAGGTCCTGGGCCAGGTAGTCTATATAGGGCAGGTGCTCGGGTGTCCGTAGGTTCGGGTAGCATTCGATCGTCGAAAGGACGACGACGAGGGCGACGAGCGTTTCGAGGATTCGTTTCATCTGTGGACAAAAAAAAAATGTTGGTCAGGCTAAACGGTACGTGTAAATGGGTGGTTCGGGTGTGGTTTTATAAAGTTTCCGGGGGTTTTATGAGGTTTAGATGGGTTTTGGAGAGGATTTCGGATGTTTCAGAATGTTTCCAGGGGTTTTAGAATGTTTCCAGAGGTTTTAGAAGGTTTTCAGAGGTTTTAGAAGGCAGTCAGAGGTTTTAGAATGTTTCCAGAGGTTTTAGAAGGTTTTCAGAGGTTTCAGAATATTTTCAGAAGTTTTAGAATGTTTTCAGTGGTTTTAAAATGTTTCCAGAAGTTTCAGAAGGTTTTCAGAGGTTTTAGAAGGTTGTTAGAGGTTTTAGAAGGCAGTCAGAGGTTTTAGAATGTTTTCAGAGGTTTTAGAAGGTTTTAGAGGTTTAAGAAGGTTTTCAGAGGTTTTAGAAAGTTTTCGGAGGTTTTAGAATGTTTTCAGTGGTTTTAGAAGGTTTCCAGAGGTTTTAGAAGGCTGTCAGAGGTTTTAGAAGGTTGTTAGAGGTTTTAGGTGGTTGTCAAAGGTTTTAGAAGTTTTTCAGAGGCTTCAGAATGTTTTCAGAGGTTTTAGAATGTTTCCGGAGGTGTTAGAATGTTACCAGATGTTTTAGAAGGTTTTCAGAGGTTTCAGAATGTTTTCGGAGGTTTTTGAATGTTTTCAGTGGTTTTAAAATGTTTCCAGAAGTTTCAGAAGGTTTTCAGAGGTTTTAGAAGGTTGTTAGAGGTTTTAGAATGTTTTCAGAGGTTTTAGAAGGTTTCCAGAAGTTTTAGAAGGCTGTCAGAGGTTTTAGAATGTTTTCGGAGGTTTTTGAATGTTTCCAGAAGTTTTAGAAGGTTGTTAGAGGTTTTAGATGGTTGTCAAAAGTTTTAGAAGTTTTTCAGAGGCTTCAAAATGTTTTCAGAGGTTTTAGAATGTTACCAGATGTTTTAGAAGGTTTTCAGAGGTTTTAGAATATTTTCAGAGGTTTTAGAATGTTTCCAGAGGTTTTAGAAGGTTTTCAGAGGTTTCAGAATATTTTCAGAAGTTTTAGAATGTTTTCAGTGGTTTTAGAATGTTTCCAGAAGTTTCAGGAGGTTTTCAGAGGTTTTAGAAGGTTGTTAGAGGTTTTAGAATGTTTTCGGTGGTTTTAGAATGTTTTCAGAGGTTTTAGAAGGTTTCCAGAAGTTTTAGAAGGCAGTCAGAGGTTTTAGAAGATTTTCAGAGGTTTTAGAACATTTTCGGAGGATGTAGAATATTTTCAGAGGTTTTAGAAGGTTTTAGAGGTTTAAGAAGGTTTTCAGAGGTTTTAGAAAGTTTTCGGAGGTTTTAGAATGTTTTCAGAGGTTTTAAAATATTTCAAGAGGTTTTAGAATGTTTCCTAAGATACAGAAATGGTTTTAGAACGATTGCTTTTAAATTCCATTCATTTTAGAATCATAAAATCATAAAATCATTCTAGAACTGTTCTATTTCGGTTCTAAACTATTCATATTGTTTATAGCGGATATAAAACTGTTCTAGAACGATTCTAGAACAGTTCGTGCCGTTCGGGAATCGCAAAACTATTTAAAAACGATTCTTAACGAACTAGAATAGTTTTAATGGTTCTAGAACTGTTTTAGAACAATTCCTTTTAAGTTCCAATCATTTTAGAACCATAAAATTATTCTAGAACTGTTCTATTTCGGTTCTAAACTATTCATATTGTTTATAGCGGATATAAAACTGTTCTAGAACGATTCTAGAATAGTTCGTACCGTTCGGAAATCGCAAAACTGTTTAAAAACGATTCATTTTAGAATTATTCTAGAACTGTTCGATTTTGGTTCTAAACAATACTTGAATCGTTTTAATGGTTCTAGAACTATTTTAGAACGATTTCTTTAAAGTAAATAATATACAGGGCGTCGAAGACCCGCGACTCCATAAAAAAGAAGAAGATTTTTTTTCTCTTCTCGATGGGAACGCGTTCGAGATTTGGAATAATGAGAACCCGTTTCGGATTCGATCGAGAGAAAACAATGGAAATGAACGGTTTCGCGGGAAAACGTTCTTCGTAATTCTTTTAAAAGTATTCGTTTTTATTTTTTATAATCGAGGTGCGTGTCTTCGCGCACTTTGAAACAAAGTTACACTTCCCGGGTATTGTATTTTTTAATAGATCGTTTGTTTTATGAAAGAAAAAACGTTTTCGTATCCGCTAAAGACGATTTGAATTGTTTAGAACCGAAATAGAACAGTTCTGGAATGATTTTATGATTCTAAACTATGTTGAACTCAATAAGATTGAATCGAAAACAGTTCTAGAACCACTAAAAAGAATTCTAGTTCGCCAAGAATCGTTTTTAAACAGTTTTGCGATTCCAGAACGGCACGAACTGTTCTAAAATCGTTCTAGAACAGTTTTATATCCATTACAAACAGTTTGAATTGTTTAGAACCGAAATAGAACAGTTCTAGAATGATTTTATGATTCTAAACTATGTTGAACTCAATAAGATTGAATCGAAAACAGTTCTAGAACCACTAAAAAGAATTCTAGTTCGCCAAGAATCGTTTTTAAACAGTTTTGCGATTCCAGAACGGCACGAACTGTTCTAAAATCGTTCTAGAACAGTTTTATATCCATTACAAACAGTTTGAATTGTTTAGAACCGAAATAGAACAGTTCTAGAATGATTTTATGGTTCTAAACTAAGTAGAACTCAATACGAATGATTCTAAGACAGTTCTAAAACCACTAAAACTATTGTAGTTCGCCAAGAATCGTTTTTAAACAGTTTTGCGATTCCCGAACGGTACGAACTGTTCTAGAATCGTTCTAGAACAGTTTTAAATCCGATATAAACAATTCGAATTGTTTAGAACCCAAATAGAATCGTTCTAGAACAGTTTCATATCCACTATAAACAATTTGAATTGTTTAGAACCGAAATAGAACAGTTCTAGAATGATTTTATGATTCTAAACTATGTTGAACTCAATAAGAACGATTCTAAGACAGTTCTAAAACCATTAAAACTATTCTAGTTCGTTAAGAATCGTTTTTAAACAGTTTTGCGATTCCCGAACGGTACGAACTGTTCTAGAATCGTTCTAGAACAGTTTTAAATCCGATATAAACAATTCGAATTGTTTAGAACCCAAATAGAATCGTTCTAGAACAGTTTCATATCCACTATAAACAATTTGAATTGTTTAGAACCGAAATAGAACAGTTCTAGAATGATTTTATGGTTCTAAACTAAGTAGAACTCAATAAGAACGATTCTAAGACAGTTCTAGAACTATTAAAACTATTCTAG
This sequence comes from Hermaeophaga mercurialis, assembly GCA_951812935.1. Lineage (NCBI taxonomy): Eukaryota > Metazoa > Arthropoda > Insecta > Coleoptera > Chrysomelidae > Hermaeophaga > Hermaeophaga mercurialis. Next base: position 609,387 of record OX638363.1, read on the forward strand.
TTCGTTAAGAATCGTTTTTAAACAGTTTTGCGATTCCCGAACGGTACGAACTGTTCTAGAATCGTTCTAGAACAGTTTTAAATCCGATATAAACAATTCGAATTGTTTAGAACCCAAATAGAATCGTTCTAGAACAGTTTCATATCCACTATAAACAATTTGAATTGTTTAGAACCGAAATAGAACAGTTCTAGAATGATTTTATGGTTCTAAACTAAGTAGAACTCAATAAGAACGATTCTAAGACAGTTCTAGAACTATTAAAATTATTCTAGTTCGGTAAGAATCGTTTTTAAATTGTTTTTCAATTCCCGAATTGTACGAACTGTCCTAAAATCGTTCTAGAACAGTTTCTAATCCATTATAAACAATTTTTCTGATACTTTCTAATCGTACCAAACCAGAACGGTTCTAATACAGTCCCATAACGATTTTCGAATAAACCGGAACCGAAACGGAACCGTCCCTGTAATTTACACTAATTCGATTAAAAATAAAAATAATTAAAAAAAAAAACCTAATTAGAGGGCGTTTAATCGATTGAATATTTTCGCTTTTAATTGAGCCATTAGAATTTTTACGAACTCTAATTACAGGTGTTCGGAATCGGTTCCGTACACGAGTGAACCGGTTCGTGATCATTTTTTATCGAGAAAAGTTTTCGCGTTGGGCAACAAAACGGGACGATCGAAGAAATGTCAAAAGTTTACGGACGATTCGTAATTGATTTCCTGATTCTAAACGGTTCTGTGACGTCCCGAAACCGTGCGAGAAAGTCACAAAATCATTTTTTTATTTCAATGTGAACTTTTTGACGTAGTAAAGTGAAATTATTTTTGAACGGTTCGAAGTCCGGTTCAGGATCGTAAAATCGTCCGAGAACTGTTCTCGCTTCGAAGTCCAATCGATCTGGAATCGCAATAACGGTTCTGGGATTATTTTACAATGATTTTTTTTAATGGTTCTAGAACTGTTTGAGAATGATTCATAATGAGTTCTGCTTAGTTTAGAATCACAAAATTATTCTAGAACTGTTCTATTTCGGTTCTAAACAATTTAAACTGTTTATAGTGAATATAAAACTGTTCTAGAACCATTCTAGAACAGTTCGTAACGTTCGGGAATCGCAAAACTATTTAAAAACGATTCTTACCGAACTAGAATAGTTTTAATGGTTCTAGAACTGTTTTAGAATAATTCTTATTGAGTTCTACTTAATTAAGAATCACAAAATCATTCTAGAACTGTTCTATTTCGGTTCTAAACAATTCAAACTGTTTATAGAGGATTTAAAACAGTTCTAGAACGATTTTAGAACAGTTCGTACCGTTCGGGAATCGCAAAACTGTTTAAAAACGATTCTTACCGAACTAGAATAGTTTTAATGGTTCTAGAACTGTTTTAGAATTCATCGAGTTCCACTTAGTTTAGAACCACAAAATCATTCCAGAACGGTTCTGTCTCGGTTCCGGTTCATTCGAAAATCGTTACGGAACCGTATTAGAACCGATCTGTTTTGGTGCTATTTTATTATTTATTTATTTATTTTTTTTGCTCATAACAAATAATTCCGATCGTGCCGAACTCGTTCTGTTAAATCGACTCGATTACCTACTTTTTTAAACTGTTCTTTATTGACAATAAAAGAAAGAAAAAGAAAAAAAAATTCTATTCACTTTCGTTTCTTCGTTCGAAATAGAAATTTTCGCCGGCGGTTTTTTTAACGACCCGTTAAACTTAATTTAAAGGCCGAAGAAAAACCGTTTAACTCTGGAATAACAATTCGAGGAACTTAATGGGCAACAAAATTGACACGTGTTTCGATGAATTAAAATGAAAATTAGACGCGAGCCGGAAGGATTTAACGGGGTCGTTAAAGTAATTAAAAGCGATAAAAATTAGTTTTGCGCTATTTGGAAGTAGAAAGGCACCGTTTAGAAGAATCTGAATCGATTTAGAAGAGTTTGGAACAATGTACAAGAGTTTGGAACGATTTAGAAGACTTTTAAACGGTTTAGAAGAATTTGTATCGATTTAAAAGAATCTGGTTTGATTTAAAAGAGTTTGAAACGATTTAGAAGTATTTGGATCGATTTAGAAGAATTTGCACCTATTCAGAAGAATCTGGTTTGATTTAAAAGAGTTTGGAACGATTTAGAAGAGTTTAGATCAATTTAGAAGAATTTTCACCCATTCAGAAGAATCTGGTTTGATTTAAAAGAGTTTGGAACGATTTAGAAGAGTTTAGATCAATTTAGAAAAATTTTCACCCATTCAGAAGAATCTGGTTTGATTTAAAAGAGTTTGGAACGATTTAGAAGAGTTTAGATCAATTTAGAAGAATTTTCACCCATTCAGAAGAATCTGGTTTGATTTAAAAGAGTTTGGAACGATTTAGAAGAGTTTAGATCAATTTAGAAGAATTTTCACCCATTCAGAAGAATCTGGTTTGATTTAAAAGAGTTTGGAACGATTTAGAAGAGTTTAGATCAATTTAGAAGAATTTTCACCCATTCAGAAGAATCTGGTTTGATTTAAAAGAGTTTGGAACGATTTAGAAGAGTTTAGATCAATTTAGAAGAATTTTCACCCATTCAGAAGAATCTGGTTTGATTTAAAAGAGTTTGGAACGATTTAGAAGAGTTTAGATCAATTTAGAAGAATTTTCACCCATTCAGAAGAATCTGGTTTGATTTAAAAGAGTTTGAAACGATTTAGAAGTATTTGGATCGATTTAGAAGAATTTGCACCTATTCAGAAGAATCTGGTTTGATTTAAAAGAGTTTGGAACGATTTAGAAGAGTTTAGATCAATTTAGAAGAATTTTCACCCATTCAGAAGAATCTGGTTTGATTTAAAAGAGTTTGGAACGATTTAGAAGAGTTTAGATCAATTTAGAAGAATTTTCACCCATTCAGAAGAATCTGGTTTGATTTAAAAGAGTTTGGAACGATTTAGAAGAGTTTAGATCAATTTAGAAGAATTTTCACCCATTCAGAAGAATCTGGTTTGATTTAAAAGAGTTTGAAACGATTTAGAAGTATTTGGATCGATTTAGAAGAATTTGCACCCATTCAGAAGAATCTGGTTTGATTTAAAAGAGTTTGGAACGATTTAGAAGATTTAGATCAATTTAGAAGAATTTTCACCCATTCAGAAGAATCTGGTTTTATTTAAAAGAGTTTGAAACGATTTAGAAGAGTTTAGATCAATTTAGAAGAATTTTCACCCATTCAGAAGAATCTGGTTTGATTTAAAAGAGTTTGAAACGATTTAGAAGTATTTGGATCGATTTAGAAGAATTTGCACCTATTCAGAAGAATCTGGTTTGATTTAAAAGAGTTTGGAACGATTTAGAAGAGTTTAGATCAATTTAGAAGAATTTTCACCCATTCAGAAGAATCTGGTTTGATTTAAAAGAGTTTGGAACGATTTAGAAGAGTTTAGATCAATTTAGAAGAATTTTCACCCATTCAGAAGAATCTGGTTTGATTTAAAAGAGTTTGGAACGATTTAGAAGAGTTTAGATCAATTTAGAAGAATTTTCACCCATTCAGAAGAATCTGGTTTGATTTAAAAGAGTTTGGAACGATTTAGAAGAGTTTAGATCAATTTAGAAGAATTTTCACCCATTCAGAAGAATCTGGTTTGATTTAAAAGAGTTTGGAACGATTTAGAAGAGTTTAGATCAATTTAGAAGAATTTTCACCCATTCAGAAGAATCTGGTTTGATTTAAAAGAGTTTGAAACGATTTAGAAGTATTTGGATCGATTTAGAAGAATTTGCACCTATTCAGAAGAATCTGGTTTGATTTAAAAGAGTTTGGAACGATTTAGAAGAGTTTAGATCAATTTAGAAGAATTTTCACCCATTCAGAAGAATCTGGTTTGATTTAAAAGAGTTTGGAACGATTTAGAAGAGTTTAGATCAATTTAGAAGAATTTTCACCCATTCAGAAGAATCTGGTTTGATTTAAAAGAGTTTGGAACGATTTAGAAGAGTTTAGATCAATTTAGAAGAATTTTCACCCATTCAGAAGAATCTGGTTTGATTTAAAAGAGTTTGAAACGATTTAGAAGTATTTGGATCGATTTAGAAGAATTTGCACCCATTCAGAAGAATCTGGTTTGATTTAAAAGAGTTTGGAACGATTTAGAAGATTTAGATCAATTTAGAAGAATTTTCACCCATTCAGAAGAATCTGGTTTTATTTAAAAGAGTTTGAAACGATTTAGAAGAGTTTAGATCAATTTAGAAGAATTTTCACCCATTCAGAAGAATCTGGTTTGATTTAAAAGAGTTTGAAACGATTTAGAAGTATTTGGATCGATTTAGAAGAATTTGCACCTATTCAGAAGAATCTGGTTTGATTTAAAAGAGTTTGGAACGATTTAGAAGAGTTTAGATCAATTTAGAAGAATTTTCACCCATTCAGAAGAATCTGGTTTGATTTAAAAGAGTTTGAAACGATTTAGAAGTATTTGGATCGATTTAGAAGAATTTGCACCTATTCAGAAGAATCTGGTTTGATTTAAAAGAGTTTGGAACGATTTAGAAGTATTTGGATCGATTTAGAAGAATTTGCACCTATTCAGAAGAATCTGGTTTGATTTAAAAGAGTTTGGAACGATTTAGAAGAGTTTAGATCAATTTAGAAGAATTTTCACCCATTCAGAAGAATCTGTTTTTATTTAAAAGAGTTTGGAACGATTTAGAAGAGTTTAGATCAATTTAGAAGAATTTTCACCCATTCAGAAGAATCTGGTTTGATTTAAAAGAGTTTGGAACGATTTAGAAGAGTTTAGATCAATTTAGAAGAATTTTCACCCATTCAGAAGAATCTGGTTTGATTTAAAAGAGTTTGGAACGATTTAGAAGAGTTTAGATCAATTTAGAAGAATTTTCACCCATTCAGAAGAATCTGGTTTGATTTAAAAGAGTTTGGAACGATTTAGAAGAGTTTAGATCAATTTAGAAGAATTTTCACCCATTCAGAAGAATCTGGTTTGATTTAAAAGAGTTTGGAACGATTTAGAAGAGTTTAGATCAATTTAGAAGAATTTTCACCCATTCAGAAGAATCTGGTTTGATTTAAAAGAGTTTGGAACGATTTAGAAGAGTTTAGATCAATTTAGAAGAATTTTCACCCATTCAGAAGAATCTGGTTTGATTTAAAAGAGTTTGAAACGATTTAGAAGTATTTGGATCGATTTAGAAGAATTTGCACCTATTCAGAAGAATCTGGTTTGATTTAAAAGAGTTTGGAACGATTTAGAAGATTTAGATCAATTTAGAAGAATTTTCACCCATTCAGAAGAATCTGGTTTTATTTAAAAGAGTTTGAAACGATTTAGAAGAGTTTAGATCAATTTAGAAGAATTTTCACCCATTCAGAAGAATCTGGTTTGATTTAAAAGAGTTTGAAACGATTTAGAAGTATTTGGATCGATTTAGAAGAATTTGCACCTATTCAGAAGAATCTGGTTTGATTTAAAAGAGTTTGGAACGATTTAGAAGAGTTTAGATCAATTTAGAAGAATTTTCACCCATTCAGAAGAATCTGGTTTGATTTAAAAGAGTTTGAAACGATTTAGAAGTATTTGGATCGATTTAGAAGAATTTGCACCTATTCAGAAGAATCTGGTTTGATTTAAAAGAGTTTGGAACGATTTAGAAGTATTTGGATCGATTTAGAAGAATTTGCACCTATTCAGAAGAATCTGGTTTGATTTAAAAGAGTTTGGAACGATTTAGAAGAGTTTAGATCAATTTAGAAGAATTTTCACCCATTCAGAAGAATCTGTTTTTATTTAAAAGAGTTTGGAACGATTTAGAAGAGTTTAGATCAATTTAGAAGAATTTTCACCCATTCAGAAGAATCTGGTTTGATTTAAAAGAGTTTGGAACGATTTAGAAGAGTTTAGATCAATTTAGAAGAATTTTCACCCATTCAGAAGAATCTGGTTTGATTTAAAAGAGTTTGGAACGATTTAGAAGAGTTTAGATCAATTTAGAAGAATTTTCACCCATTCAGAAGAATCTGGTTTTATTTAGAAGAGTTTGGAACGATTTAGAAGAGTTTAGATCAATTTAGAAGAATTTTCACCCATTCAGAAGAATCTGGTTTGATTTAAAAGAGTTTGGAACGATTTAGAAGAGTTTAGATCAATTTAGAAGAATTTTCACCCATTCAGAAGAATCTGGTTTGATTTAAAAGAGTTTGGAACGATTTAGAAGAGTTTAGATCAATTTAGAAGAATTTTCACCCATTCAGAAGAATCTGGTTTGATTTAAAAGAGTTTGGAACGATTTAGAAGAGTTTAGATCAATTTAGAAGAATTTTCGCCCATTCAGAAGAATCTGGTTTGATTTAAAAGAGTTTGGAACGATTTAGAAGAGTTTAGATCAATTTAGAAGAATTTTCACCCATTCAGAAGAATCTGGTTTGATTTAAAAGAGTTTGGAACGATTTAGAAGAGTTTAGATCAATTTAGAAGAATTTTCACCCATTCAGAAGAATCTGGTTTGATTTAAAAGAGTTTGGAACGATTTAGAAGAGTTTAGATCAATTTAGAAGAATTTTCACCCATTCAGAAGAATCTGGTTTTATTTAGAAGAGTTTGGAACGATTTAGAAGAGTTTAGATCAATTTAGAAGAATTTTCACCCATTCAGAAGAATCTGGTTTGATTTAAAAGAGTTTGGAACGATTTAGAAGAGTTTAGATCAATTTAGAAGAATTTTCACCCATTCAGAAGAATCTGGTTTTATTTAGAAGAGTTTGGAACGATTTAGAAGAGTTTAGATCAATTTAGAAGAATTTTCACCCATTCAGAAGAATCTGGTTTGATTTAAAAGAGTTTGGAACGATTTAGAAGAGTTTAGATCAATTTAGAAGAATTTTCACCCATTCAGAAGAATCTGGTTTGATTTAAAAGAGTTTGGAACGATTTAGAAGAGTTTAGATCAATTTAGAAGAATTTTCACCCATTCAGAAGAATCTGGTTTGATTTAAAAGAGTTTGGAACGATTTAGAAGAGTTTAGATCAATTTAGAAGAATTTTCGCCCATTCAGAAGAATCTGGTTTGATTTAAAAGAGTTTGGAACGATTTAGAAGAGTTTAGATCAATTTAGAAGAATTTTCACCCATTCAGAAGAATCTGGTTTGATTTAAAAGAGTTTGGAACGATTTAGAAGAGTTTAGATCAATTTAGAAGAATTTTCACCCATTCAGAAGAATCTGGTTTGATTTAAAAGAGTTTGGAACGATTTAGAAGAGTTTAGATCAATTTAGAAGAATTTTCACCCATTCAGAAGAATCTGGTTTGATTTAAAAGAATTTGCATCGATTTAAAAGAGTTTGGATCGATTTAGAAAAATCTGGTTCGATTTAGAAAAGTTTGAATCGATTTAGAGGAATTTGCATCGATTTAAAAGAGTTTGGAACGATTTAGAAGAGTTTTGATCGATTTAGAAGAGTTTGGAACGATGTAGAAGAATCTGGTTTGATTTAAAAGACTTTGGATCGATTCAGAAGTAATTTAGAAAAATCTAAGTCGTTTTAAATATTTACAAGTTGGTTGAATAGCAGTTTAATATATTTTAGAATAATTTAGGAGTAAAGAAATTTGTCCAGAACCATTTAGAAGTATCCTGTCGATTCAGAAGTATAAAACTGTTTCTGAATGTGTGGTTTTGGATAAATATAGAAGTAGAAAAATGCATGTAAAATGGTTTAGAAGTAATTATACAAATATTGAACGGTTTAGAAGCTTTTAGGTAAGATTGTATTGAATTGGAAGTTAATTTGAAAGGAATTAGAAGCAATCACAGTGATTTTTATTCATATTCAGAAGTATTGAATTAAGTTTTAAATTATTTTTAAGTGCATACGAATCAAAAAACGAATTAGAAGCTTTTTCTAAGAGCAGAAGAATATTTAGAAGAATAATTAGAACGAATTAGAAGTAGATTTACAACAAACTATAAAAAATTCGCGAATTTTGTACATTTATTCCGACACACACATTAAAATTACAATTATTTCGAAACGATAAAAACATTCAGAAGACCAAAAATTCGATTCGATTTAGAAGCGTAAAATTTCTTCTTACACCGTATCATTAATATTTAATTATTTTCTTAAAACGCGCCAACGTCTCGTATATAACACATCGTTTTTTATTATTAATATTATTATTATTATTATTAATACACCTCATCAAACCAGAAGAAGAAGAAGAAGAAGAAGATAAAAAAAGAAGAAGAAGATAATTGGAAAATCGGGATTAAATAGCGCCGCGTTTTTTAATTTCTAATACGAAAAAAACAACAAAAATACTGACCTTTTGGATCCGAAAAAAGGTGCGGCCGCGCGATTTTTCTTCCGTTTTTTTTTGTGCGGTCCTTCGAGAGCCGAACCGCGACTTTTTTTCTGTGGTCCTTCGAGAGCCGAACCGCGCGACGATGTTTTCGAAACGAGCCGAAGAGCGAACTGCGGCCTTCGACGGCCTTGCCGAAGTTCGAGTTCGAGTCGGGGGACGGTGTGCCGCAAGAAACTGTTCGCGGGGCCCCGGAGATCGGTGTGGAGAGGAGAGGCGGCCCCGGCGGGGTTTTATACGGGTTCGAAGGGGTGGGGAGGGGAGAGAGGAGGTGATGGTTCGTCGTTCGGGGGGAAATTAAGAAGCGGGGGGTTTTTTTAAAAAGTTGAAATTTGAAAGGTTTTTTTAAGAATTATGGAAAGAATTAGTTTTCTGGTAAAGTGGAATTTCGTTGAAAAATTTTTTTTAAAAATGCTGGATTTTTTCTAAAGATCAAATGAAAGTGGAATTTCCTTGAAAAAATTTTTTAGAATTTTTCGTAATTAAATTTTTTTAAATCTTTTAAAGCAAATTCGACATTTTAAAAATTTTTAAAAGAAACGCTGTTTTCAAATAAATTAAGATTTTATAAATATCTTTGAAAGAAAATTTATCATTTATCAAATTTTTAAGAGAAAATCCAGATTTTTAGAATTTTTTAAAAATCTTTGAAATCGAATTCGAAATTTTTTCACATTTTTAAGAGAAAATCCAGATTTTTAGAATATTTTAAAAAAATCTTTGAAATCAAATTCGAAATTTTATCACAATTTTAAGAGAATATCTCGTTTTACGAATTAAAAAAAAAAACTTCTTTTTATTTCATGGCCTCCATCTCTCGGGGGCGCTCAGCCAACGCTCCGATATTTTTTACAGTTTCTTCTTCTTCTTTTTATTTTACGGTCTTCTCCACCCTTCGGCTGATATTTTCTTCTTCTTTTTATTTCATGGTCTCCTCCACACTTCGGCCGGTATTTTTTCTTCTTCTTTTTATTTGACGGCCTCCAGCTGTCGGGGGTACGCAGCCACCGGTTTTTAATTTTGTTCCGTTGGTAGTACTTTCGCTACTGTGGATTTTTTCGCGTACGGTCACGATTCAAATCGAAAAATGATTGCGATGGCGGCGAGAAATATGCGGACGAGTTAAAATATTTATTGGCCATTAGGAATCGAAACCCCCGTCGACCGCGAAATGAATTTCAATTTATTTGATTGGAAATTGTGTACGGATTTGTTCGATTTTCGATTTGTTTTCTCGTTTTTCGGTGGCTCGAAAACGATCGATTTTCGATTCGGTTTCGATGTTTTTTTTTATTAGAATGGTAGTAAATTAGTATGTTTTTCGGATTTTTCAAAAAAAATCCATTTTTTTCAGAAATTTGAAAAACATTAGATTTTCCGAATTTTTCAAAGAAAACTCATTTTTTTTTTAAATCTAGAAAGAAAATTCTACATTTTTAGAATCTTTAAAAGAAAATCTAGATTTTTTGGAATTATTTCAAAAATTTGGAAAATCTAAGAAAAAGTACGATTTTTCGAATTTTTCAAAGAAAATAGCATAATTTTTTTCTATTTTTCTACTTTTTCGTCGCTTTTTCTGACTTTCTCCGTACTTTTTTTCTTCTAACAACAATTTCTTAATTCTTTTCACTTTCTTCTTAATCATTCTATAAATATTTTTTTTTCTTCTCCTTTTTACTATTTTTTTCTGAATATTTCTAACTCTCTCTTGTTATTTCTTTATCTCTCAATTCTTTGCATCCTTTTTTCATTTTTCTTTCCTTTTTCTCCCACTTCCTCGCTACACTCCCCCTTTTCTCCTCTTTCATTTCCCCTTTTCTCCCCTTTTCCGTGTCGTTATTTCTTGCCGCGAAATAACCGAACACTCGGTAGATAATTCGTGTATAATTACCGCAAATATGCGTTAATTAATTTATTTAATGTGTATCGCGGGAAAGAAAGTGCGGAGAACGAAGCGCGAAAAAAAAAAACAAATTACGGTCTTAAAAGTGGATCAAACGTTAAAACAGAAGAAACGGTTCGAAACTCGATCGTTGTTCGTTTTTTTATTATTATTATTAATAATTTAAGCGTACGGAAAAATATAATATTTGTTGGGATTTTTGGAATTGCGAAAATTGGATTTTTTTTTCGTGCGTTTTGCTCGCTTTTTTGTGTTGTTTACATTTTTTTTCACTCTATTTTCGCTTTTATTTTTTTCCGTTTTCTTCTTTTTTGTTTTCTAATCACATTTTTCTAACTTCACTTGTTTTTTGCTATTTTTGTTTTGTTTTTCGCAATCATTTCTCTTTGCTTTATCTTTTTTATTTTGGTCTTTTTTTACTATTTTTTTCGCATTTTTCTAATTTTTCAATATTATTTTGCCGATTTTCAATATTCTTTTGCCGATTTTCAATATTTTTTTTGACAATATTCAATATTTTTTACTGAATTTTAATATGTTTTGCCAATTTTCAATATTTTTTAACTAATTTCAATATTTTTATTCAATTTCAATAATTTTTCCCAATTTTCGAATATATTTGACCGATTTTCAATATTTTTTACCTATTTTCAGTATTCTTTGGCCGTTTTCAATATTTTTTGCCAATTTTCCTTATTTTTTTTACTAATTTTTATTATTTTCGCTGATTTTCAATATTTTTTGTGAAATTTTAATTTCTTTGACGAATTTCCAATATTTTGCTTTTATTTCTTCTTTTTTATATTTTTCGACTTTCTATATTTATTTTTCCTAATTTTTTTAATAATTGTTCCAATTTCGATTTTCGTAAAGATATACAGGATCGTAAAATTTATTTTAACCATTAAACTTTTTTAATACATAAGATTTTGATCATCGATTCGAACAAGACAAACGACAATGTGCGTTATTAAAAATGACGAATAGTAAAAAAATTAAAATCGTACCGCACTGATAAACCGTGATTATTAGTCTAATTAGCGCTCAATTTAACGTGATGAAAAATTTAACAGCGTAACGTTTATACTTAACAAGATGTTAATCCGCAATAAAATAAACTCGTAAAATTCAAATTAAACAACCGTTTTCTTCTTCTTCTCCTTTCTCTTTCGGACTAATTGTGCAAAATTATTCGAATGGGAAAGTCGATACTTCTCGATTTCGTTTCCGAGCCGAAGATTTTTTTTTTCTTGTAAATACGGGTAGATTTGAAAATATTGAAAATCTTTTTACCGATTTTCAATATTTTTATTGAATTTCAATATTTTTTTGCCGATAATCAAAATTTTTATTGAATTTCAGTATTTTTTGCTGATTTTTGAATATTTTTTGCCGATTTTCAATATTTTTTTGCGGATTCTCAATATTTTTATTGAATTTCAATATTTTTAACCAATTTTCAATATCTTTTACTAAATTTCAATATTTTTTGCCGATTTTCAAAATTTTTATTGCTAATCCAATATTTTTTGCCGATGTTTTAATATTTTTTGCCAATTTTCATAATTTTTGTGCACTTTTAATAATTTTGCAAATTTTCAATATTTTTTACCAGTTTTCAATATTTTTGGCCAATTTTCAATATTTTTTTGCAAAATTTCAATATTTTTCGCCGATATTCAATATTTTTCCGATAATCAAATCTTTCGCCAATTTCTTATTTCTCTTCTTTTTGTTAAATATTTTCTTCTTTTTCTTCTTCTAATCACTTTTTGGTAAACTTTTACCCTTTTCTCTTACCCTTATAGATTAGAACAAATGATAAAAAGTGGTTGAAACCGACCGTTCCCTGAAATTGTCAAAAAAAATACTTCAAATATAATATTTCCTTATAATTTTCCTCTTAAAGAATATATATTTAATAAAAGTAATTCAAATATACATGTATTTTAAATATCCAAAACTTTTTAAAAAGAAATTTGTTAATATTTGATCAAAATTTAAGAATGTAATTCAAACATAATATTTTTTTAGAAACAAATATAAAAAATTAGTCCAAACGTATAAATTTTAAAAATCTTCAAAATCTAAAGACAAAAAATATGTTTTGTAAATTTTCCAAGGCTTAAAATAAACTATATGCAATTTTTATTACAAATAAATATATTTTTGTCGCCTACCTTCGACCTTTTTATACAAAAATTAAATTTATTTTTCTTAAATCTACTACAAAAAACCTCACATTTCGAATAATCTTAATGAAAGTGGTTCAAGCAAATCATTTTTTTTATTTTTGTTTTGAAAACTAAAAAAATTATAAAAGTAGTTCAAATTCGCTTAAATCGCTAATTATTTAAAAATGAAATGAAATTTAATTCGTATCGTAAACAAAACAAATTGAATGTACCATTTCCCAAAATACATTTTAAACCACAATTTCTCAATTTGAAAAATGAGAAACCCTAAGTGTTCCTAGTGCGTAGGCAATTCTTATTACGCCAACACGTATTTAGTGTCGCCCACCTTTGAATTCCCCCATAATTACACCGCATTAAAAATGTCACAAACTACAATTTTGCTCAAAAATTTACACAAAATCTTTTACATAGCTACAATTTTTTTCTATTCTTTAATAAAATTACTCGTACATTTCGGGCGAAATGTACCGTTAAAAATCACAGTAAAAAACACTATACAAGCCGTTTACATTATATAAAACGTCTGATAAATATATTAAAACGAAACTAGTCCGTAAATCCGAACGACGATTAAATCTCAATTTAATTTTTTGAGCGTTCTTTTTCTTTTCGAGGCCCTCGGCGTCCCGTGTCATCCGTTAAATTCCAATTTTCCGACGATATCTCTCACTGTTTGCAACAAATTCGTGTCGTGGCTGCTGTTTTCCAACAAAATCGAATGCAAATTCGTCATGTAGTTGTCGATATTTTGCAAAGTAGCCACTTCCTTAATCCCTGAAATAATACAAAAACCAGATTAAAACCAGACTAAAAAAATGAAACAAGAAAGAAGGCAACTAGAAATAAACTTTATATAAATAGAGTTCGTTAGGTTTAACTATTCACTTTTTTTTATATTAAGTTAATTATTAGTTACTCTCTTTATTTGCCTTCTTTCTTAATGTTCCTCTTGTTTATTAATAGAGCAGTTTTTTCTTATTTGTATTTGTTTTTTTTAGTGGCGTGTTCCCTACTTTTTTAATTTCGTTATTTTTTAATTGCACTTTTTAATTACATTCTTTTTTTACCTGCGCTTTTAGTTGGATTCTAGCTACTGTTCTTTATTGTAATTTAACATTTAAAAATAATTTGTGGTGCAAAAAATGTATCCAGAGCAATTTTATGTACAAAAAAAGTAATTTTCCGAGTAAAAAAAATGTTTGGTCACAAAAAAATTGAATTTAAAAAGATCCATTTAAAATTAATCATTGTGCAAAAATATTGTTGCAAACAGAAATTCAGAGAATTTTTTTGTGGGCAACAAAAAAATATCGAAAGACATTTAGTGAGTGCGAAAAAAAATATTTATACAGTTCAAAATAATGGGTTTAAAAAATAACATTCAGAACAATTTATAGTGATTTTTTAAAGAATTAAAATATAAATTTAAAAATAAATTGAGGTACGTAAAAATTCTATCAAATTTTATTCCAATTTTCCAACCGAAAAAATTGGAATTTTCCTTGAAAAATTTCGCATTTTGACTTTGAAAAATCAAATGTCTAAAAAAATGGGATTTTGGTCAAATAATTTGAAGAAAAAAAACTGATTTACTTAGAAAATATTGAGATTTTCTCGAAAACTTTTGACTTTGACTAAAAAATTGGGTTAAAATTAAAAAAAAATGTCAAAAAATTTACATATTTTCTAATAATCTTTTCAATATTTATCACCGATTATTTTAAATTTTTGTTTATTGAAAATTCATAAAAAATTTAGTTACAATTTCGAATTTCCTGCAATTTCGTCCCAATTTCCATTTTCTTGTAATTTTTTTTAATTTTCCACTAATTTCTCAATAACCATTCTCAATTGGTTCAATTTTCCAATCCCTGGAAATTCCTTACAAATTTTTCAGAATTCATTGCGAATTTCCCGCAATTTTATTCCAATTCTTGAATTTGTTTTCAATTTTTTATTTCGTAAATTTTCAACAAAAACAAAATCCTCTTCTTTTCTTGTAATTCCTCAATTTGAGCATGAATTATTTGAAAATTCAAAATTAATAAAAATCCGTAGAAAGCTTTTTAAGAATTTGGAACAATTCAATTGGGAATTTAATGCAATTTCGTTTCCAATTTCGAAACGTTTTTATTTTGCACGTTTTCGAAAAACGCTTTATAAATTTTCTTAAAATTTTCCAACAACGTTTCTCGATGAGTTTATATTGAAAATTCTCTGAAAAACGTCAGAATTCGTAGCGAATTTCCCGCAATTTTCGTCCCAATTTCCATTTTTTATTTTACGAATTTCGCTACAATTATTTTCACATTTTTTTAATTTGCGAAATTTCTCTTTACGAAAACGGCGAAATTCCTGAAATTCTTTTTTAAAAATACAGTGAACAGTTAAACATAATTAACTCTATTTTACTGTTCTTTTCGTCATTATCACGGGGTATTTAATTTTTGTTAGAAAATCGAATTTAGAACGCGATACTGGAGATTCTTTTCATTAAAATGTTATACTGGTTGCCTAATTGTGTATTCCACTACATAATGTTAGGTTGGTAGTACCGAGGATATTGACCTGAAGAGGTTAGGTTAGGTTAAGCTAAGTTAGATCAGGTTAGATTAGGTTACGTTAGGTTAGGTTAGGTTAGGCGATTTTTCGCAGCAACAAATATTTTGTTGAGTCTATAAAATAACTGTTCCTAAAATTCCTGCCGACAAACGTTTAAACAACATTTTCCTGATGCAATCGTGGATCAAATTTCTTTTGCTGGGGATGCTCTCGCTGCTCGCATGAAACGAAACCGTAACAGATCTGACGGATGAGGAAGCGAACGGAGCATGCAAACAAAAAGGAGCACCCCCCAAGGGGCAGACAAGAGAGAAAGCCAGAAAGCAATAAGGACAAAGAGAAAGAGAGAGCGATGGGAGGAGAAACAAGTAGGCCAGAAGAGAAAAGGAGGGGAACAGAGGGTAGTAAACGCCTGCAAATCGGCGACGAGTAGAAAAAATACCTGCTTGAAGTGTGGGGCGGAGGGGCACCTGGTAAAGGACTGCACTAGCAACCCCAAGTGCACTAAATGCGGGGAAGAGGGACACCGGTCGAACCAGCTGAGCTGCCCAATGTTCAAGAGGACCGTGGAGCAGGAACGGAGGAGAAGGCTGTCCAGCAGGGATATCCTCGTAGCGGGGGATCTAAACGCCAAATCCCCACTGTGGGGCTCACCTAGGGAGGATGAAAGAGGCACTCATATTCATGAATGGATTGTGGAACTGAAGTTAGAGGTGGCAAACAATGGAGAACCTACTTTTGTCAGAGGAAGCTCAGAAACCCACATAGACGTCACGCTGGCATCAAGGAACGTGCATAAGGGGAATAAACAAATGGCAGATACACACCACAGGTACATCTACGAGTATGTGGAGATGGAAGAACCTGGGAAGAATACGAAAAAAACGAGGAAGAGGAATGAGAAAATTCTTCAACGAAGACATATTTGCGGAAAAAATCAGGGGTAAACTGGCAAAGAGAGAGATAGGGAACTCGAGAACGCTTACACAAGAGGTGGCAAAGGCAGTAAAGGAGGCGACAAAATTAGCAAGAACGGGCCAGGAGGATATACCGTACTGGTGGAATGCAGAAATCAACAGAAAGAGGCTAATCCTGCACGAGAGCTAGAAGAGAAGCCCTAAAAAGCGCGAAGAAGAAGAAGAAGAGGCCAAAGGACCTGGCTACCATAGAATTGGGAGAAATCCTAAAAGACAAGAAAAAGGACTTGAGAAAGGTGATAAGAACGTCCAAGAAGGAACACTGGAACAAAGGTTAGGTTAAGTCAAGTTAGGTTAGGTTAGGTTAGGTCAGATTAATTTAGGTTAGGTTAAGTTAGGTTAAATATCGACCTGGCAATTTAACGCCCCCGAAGCCCGTCGTCAAAGTGTTCCTCAAATGATTCAAATGCAGTTGCAACGAGCTGTTGTTTTTCTCTTGTTGCATAATTTCCGCTTCCAATTTCGTTATGGCCGTTTTCATGTTCTCGATGTGTTTCGATAAAATGGCGTTCTGTTGCTCGTAGTCCGTATTTATTTTTCTCAATTGCCTCAATTCGGCGTCCCGGGTTTTATTGTGATCGAGAAACTCTTCAGTGAATATCGGAATATCGAAATTGCCCAATTCGATATCGTGCAAGTCTTTTTGAACGCTCGGTGGATTGTGGCCGCCCTGAAAAAAAACACGAAATTTATTCAAATGAATACATAAAAGTCGATAAATATCGTGTAATTAAACTTAAAAAAGCCTCGGAGAAATTTAAAAATAAAAATGTTCTCGTAACAATCGAATAAAAATATTTTAGGAATACTAAAAAATACAACCTACAAAAACGTCAATCGATATTATTAAAAAATACTAATAAGAAATCGAAAAAATTACTAAAAAATAATAACAAAAAAACACTTTAACAAGCTCCTAAACAATACACAAAATTCTAGTAAAACAACCCCCAAAAATGCTTTTCAGAAACCCTAAAAATATCAGTAAAAAACCAAAAATTATTCTTAATAAAACTGAAAGTTATCTCAAAAAAAAAATTCGAAATTTTATAATTTACTTTTATTATTTTTTTAGACTTATTTTAAATTTTATTTTTTCAACGTTTTTTGGGATCTTATAATTTTTTTTGTTGTTTTTAGGATTATTTTCGTTTTTATTTTTTAGTATTTTAATTACTTTTTGCAAATATTTCTAGGACCTCTTTTGAGTATTTTTTAGGTGCTTTTTTAAAGTTTCATTTTTTTAATTCTATTTTATTCAATATTTTTTCGGTTCTTTTGGTTTATTGTAGGAATTTCTGTTTTTTTTTTAGTTTATTATAAAAAAACACCTAAAAAAATACTCAAAAGAAGTCCTAGAAATACTTGCAAAAAGTAATAAAGAATCCTTCAAAACTAAAAAATAGAGGAAAATAATCCTAAAAACAAAAAAAAAATTATTAAAACCCCAAAAAAACGTTGGATAAATAAAATTTAAAATAAGCCCAAAAAATACACAAAATAATTCTCAGTAAAATAAATAGTTAAAAAACCTACAAAAACTAAAAAAAAACCAAATAATTGCAAATCAACTATAAAAAAACCAGAAAATAATAGAAAATGTTAAAAAAAATACATACTCTTATAAAACTCAGAAATTGTTAAAAAGCTACAATAAAAGTATTCATAAAAAACTTTAAAAATATGCCTAAAAAAATACTTACTACTTATAACACTAAATAAAATATATAATAAACCTCCAAAATTACACCTCAAATAATGGATAAAAAAATACTTTCAAAAATAACCAAACATAGTTAAAAAGCAACATAAAAATCTCACAGAAACCCAAAAAATGCCTAAAAAATTCCGCTCATACATGTTTCTGATCACTTTTTTCTTCCACAAATTCAATTCGAGTTCATCAAATTTATTTTAAGTCCAGAGTTCTTTGAATTTTCCTTCAATAAACCGATAATTTTTTTTAAAGCCTTTAATTAATCCGTTTTACCCTGCACTTTTGCTGTTCTCGTCTATTTTACATTTTTTTTTTTGGTTCTCATATAATTTTCTTCCAATCTCGTCAGAGTTTATTGTAAAAAATATCTTTTTTTGCGTGCAAAAGTCTTTGAAATGTGGTTTGTATTTTTGTTTATTTGTTTTATTACATCTTTACATTCTTAGTCGTACTATTCTTTCCTGGGGAATCTTTTCAGTCCTTAGGGAAATATTTCCTGCTGCTGATTTTTTTCTTTATTAGCTTCTTCTATCCGTTTTCTGTAGTTTTTCTTATTTATATTTAATCCACATCTTAATAATAGTAATTACGTGCACTTTGACATTTTCACATTCTTGAATTTCGTTCCCATTTATATTATCTTTGTGACTGTTCCAATTTGTTTTTTCTGCAATATCGTTCCCGTTTTACTCTAACATTCGTTATTCCCTTTAATTTATACAGTATTTTTAAGTCGATATATTTTTCACAGTGATTAGATAACTTTTACTTTTAATTTTTTCATCGTCAGCTTTTAATTGTATTACTTTTTCGATTTTAATTCTCGCCCCTTGTACAATTTCCTTCGTTCCATTTCTGGAGCAGCCTTCGTTACTGTTCTTTATATTTTATCGTTTTTATCTGTATATGTTTGATTAATTTCTTCTCCCTGTAACCGATTCATTAGCTTAATTTTTTCCACACTAATATTTGTGTATATTTTTGTTGAATTGAACAGTAAACATATTATTTTTCTCTCACCTGACTTATGAATTCCCTGTGATATGCTTCTCTTGGATTTTTTCCGCCAGTTCTCCAGCCGTTTATTTTTTCCCAGTTTCTCTTCTTCCTTCGGCTTCGTTGGTTTTACTTTTAGTTTTCTTCCTTGCTCATCACAATACAATTTTTTTCCTTCTTTTGTTACGTTCTTTACTTCTGTATCTCCGCTTTCTTTTCTTTAATTTTGCTCTCTTTTACTTGTTGGCTCGTCATTTTCGCCTTCTGAAACCTCTAATTTTCCACTCTCCAATCTTTGGGAATTTTTTCCCAAAAATTGGGACTACACATATTTTAGAAACGTTTAAACGTGTTTAATTTCTACCAAAATAAGGTCAGTGATTTTTTTCTTTATTATCTAACGATTTCCATGTAACTTTGTGTGTATTTTTGTGTAGGAAAAGTGGATTCTCAGGTTTATTTTTGTTGCAAAATATTTCTTCATTAAACCGTTTTCACTTTGTTGATTTTGAGTATTTACTTCTTGTTCTTATTACGGGTGCAAAAATAATCGATATAAACTGTAAAAAAAACCCAAAAACATCAGTTAAACAAAACTCACCGGTACTTTAACGATAATTTCCTCTTTGTGTTTGCTTTCTTTCATTTTCTTTTCGTTTTGTTGCTGCGTAAACAATTTGTATGCTTCCGTTTGTTTGTACGCATTGTACTCTTTAGTGTATCGTTCTCTGTCTTGCTCGGCTGCGTCCAAATACTGTTGTTTCTTTTCAACGGGCAAATTACTCCACTCGCTCGCCAAAAGTTTCGTTATATCGGCGAAAGTGAGGTTAGGATTCGACGTTCGGACCGTTTCCCTGCGATCGTTTAAATATCGCACGTAACCTACGCGTATAATTTAAATCATTATAACGATTGAATATGGAATAAGTCGTTTTTTTTTACCTGTAAGCGGGACTCTGGGCGCGGTGCTGTCCTTCGGTTTTTTGCGCTTTTTCGCTTTCAACGCTTTCGGTTTTTGATTAGTTTCGGATACGTCGGCGGTTTTATCGTCGCTGGAGATCACCGGAATATCGGCGATTTCTTTTGATTCGGTGTTTTCTACTTCGGATGCATTTTCCATTTTTAACGGAGAATATTTGACACTTGGCATTTAATGACATAAATATGTCGACGCCATGTTGAAGCGATTCGCAATTTGATTGGTTGGAATTGCTAACGTAGGAAAATTCAAGATAGGCAACGCAAAATACATTTATGTGTAAAAAAGTTACATACATATTAATAGTTCTTAAATATTTTCGAATTGAGAAAATGTGACTTGAAGAAAGTTATTTCGGGAAATGATACATTCCAATTGCTTTTTTAAATTTAAGATACGAATTAATGCATTTGTTTTTTTATAAAATAAGCGATTTAAAATGTCGTGAAACGATGTGAATATATTTAAACTACTTTTATAATTTTTATAATTTTCAAAACAAAAAATAAATAAAAATATTCACTTGTACTACTTTTGTTTAGATTGTGACGTTTTTAGTAGTAGATTTCAAAGAAATAAGTTTTTGTTTATTATTTATGTAGGAAAGATCAAAGGTAGGCAACACGAAATACGCGGATGTGTTAGAAGAATTGCCTAAAATAAAAATAGAAAGTTACGAAAAACGATACAATTACATATTTTTTGTGTTTAGATGTTACAGATTTTTAAAAATGATACATTTCAAACAATTTCTTATTTTTGTACTCTAAAAAATGTTGTGTTTGGATAACTTTATTAAATATTGATCAAATTATAACAAATTGCCTTTTTATTAGTTTCGGATATTTAAAACCTTTAAAAAATATATATATATATTCGAATATCTTTTATTAAATCTACAGTTTTTAAAATAAAAATTGTAAATATATTATAATTTAATTCTTTTTTTGAAAGTTTCTAGAAATGGTACATTTGTACCACTTTCACCATTTTTTTCTTGTTTTTAAAGGGGAAATTAGAAAGAAATGTTACATTTGAACTATTTTATGTTTTAGTTGAATTAGAATGACTTATATTTAGCCATAAATTTTATTTTACTACGAAATCTGTTTTCGCTAAAAATATCAAAGATAAGCAACATGCCTTACTCGTACGTGTAATTTTCCTCATAAAAAAATAGTTCGAACGTACCATTTCACAAGAATTTTAATTATCTAATTCCTAAGGAGAAAATCGACCGATTTCGAAAAACAATTAAATAAATAAATAAATATTTTTATTACTTTTAAAATACCAACATAACAACAACAAAAACACTAAAAACGAAATTAATAGACGATACATTTTCACGTATTTAAATGGATTTTAAAACGTGTCCAATTTACAAGCGGCGTATTTTTGAAAAATATCCAGCCACTCTCTATATCTGTTCGGATTCTTTTTAACGCACAAATGTTTATTAATTTGTAGTACATTCTCAACTTTCCCGCCGAATTTGGGCCAAATATTCCATTGTAACAAATCGTTGGTGTATTTCGTCGGATTCCTACAAAAAAAAAACGAGAAAATCAGCTAAATTAACCCGCTAAAGCCGGCCACACACGTTCTAAGGACGGAGCGTTCGCCCTTACCCCTCAATTTACAACTCACTTGTATTTAATAAACTGCGACCACAATTCCACGACTCTCTCGTGCGTAATTATTTCTTCTTCCGCGAACGCCGACAAATTCTGGTTCACCGAATTTTGAAAGAAGTAGTTCAACTCTTCCCCGTGTCCCACGCCTAAACGATAAAATTAAAAAAAAGAAAAAAAAAACGTTTACTACCAAAATCGCAGAAAATTACCTTGAAACGAGCTGTTCAATTGCCCTAAAACGCCCTTAAAATCGAACCTGTAACCATAAACGTCCGAGTGTCTCGAATGGTAGTGCCCGAAAGCGCCCACGGGCACCGCAAAATAATTGTCGCTGCTGTACTAAAAAAAAAAAAAAACACACGATATTATTCGAACTAATGAAAAGTCGTAGTTAGTTACCGTGACGACATTCTCAACGTCGAGGAGGAACGTGTAATTCGTGTAAAGCGCTTTGATTGCGGCGCCCGCTTTCGCCCTTTCGTCGTCTTCTATGTTCAAATTGGCGTTCAGCAAATGGGAGGGGCCGAGATCGTACACGGTCGAGAGGAGGGTGTAACCCCCCGGGGTGCCTGCGAACAAAAAATTAGCCTTAGAAGCCTCGGAAGGCTTCGGGAACCTAATGAGACCGTATAAGTTATTAGATACGTTTCGGGAAATGTTAGAAGTATTTAGAAGGGTTTTAGAAGACTCTTGAGAACATAAATACGTCCTAAAAAGTCCTTTACAAGATATCAGAAGGGTCTGACAAATTTTAGCAGACTTTGGAGACAATTACAAAAGTCTAGAAGCCTTCGGAATCCTTTTGAACTGATTAAGTTTAGAAACTTTCAGAAGACTTTTGAGACAATTACAAAAGTCTAGAAACTTTCAGAAGACTTTTCAGACAATTACAAAAGTCTAGAAACCTTCAGAAGACTTTTGAGATAACTACAAAACTCTAGAAGTCTTCTGAAACATTTACAAAATCCTAGAAACCTTCAGAAGACTTTTCAGATTCGAGAAAATTTCAAAAAATACTCCAAACACTGGAAAAGTCTAATAAACTCTCTGTATCAATGAATTAGAATAAAAATCTTTTGAAATAACTAAAACGGTTCAAAAGATTTACTGAAACATTTCGAAAAATATTCCAAACTTTTGGAAAAGTGTATAAGAGACTTCAAAAAGCTTCAAAGGTTTAATACAACCAAAACCAGAAAAAAATTAGATTATGTAGAAGTAAAACTGTTTGTAGTGTATGCAACCCACATTTCACTAATACAAAATGGCTTGCATACATCGACATTTTAGAAATAAGGTTAAGTTAGTCTCAAGTATTAAGGTTGTAACTTTAAAATATATGATTATATCAATGTTAAATAGCTTCATAAGGTATTTGTCAAATAAATAGCATTCTAATATACATATTTTTAGAAAGGAGAACCTTACCGAAATAACTATTTTCTTGGGAATTATAACCGGTCAACAAGGGTATCCTCAAAACGGCCCCGTTTTTTATTTTCTCATGGTTCATGCCCGTGACGACGGGATTCCTGGTCCCTGGCGGTTCCTTCGTCGGAATCCAAGGCAACGAACTCACCTTTTGACAATTCAATTTACCCTCCGGCACCTGAATTTGCGCCCCGGCTTTTATGGCCGCAATCGAAGTGTTCCGCAGCAGTCTCAATAAATCTTGAGATGTGTTGGTGTTCGAGAAAGTAGGGTCGATATTTTTCGCCAGCAGGTAGGCAAGATCTTTGGGGTGTTTTTGCAACGCGGAACAGGAAAGGGGCGACGCGCTGTGCATTATCGCCGCGCTGATGGTACCTGGAATTCGAAACGTTGTTAATACGAGAGTCCCGAAGAGCTCTTCGAGGAAGTAGAAAAATTTAGAACCTTTTAAGAAGTGTTTTGTCAGACAATTATAGGAGTCCGGAAGGTTTCAGAATCCTCTTTAAGGAATTAGAAAAATATTTAAACTTTTGAGACCATTAAAATGTACTAAAAAACCATCTGTAAGTAAGTATGACCATTAGAATAAACTTGAAAGTTTTATGATTTATTGGAAAAGTGCAACATAATTCAGAAGCGCTTTGAGACAATTACAAGAGTCTGGAATATTTTAGAATCCTCTTTAAGGAATTAGAAAAACTTTGAACTTTTTGAGACCATTAAAATGTATTAAAAAACCGTTTCTAAGTAAGTAAGACTATTAGAATAAATTTGAAAGTTTTATAATTAATAAGAAAAGTGCAATATAATCCAGAAGCGCTTTGAGACAATTACAAGAGTCTGGAATATTTTAGAATCCTCTTTAAGGAATTAGAAAAACTTTGAACTTTTTGAGACCATTAAAATGTATTAAAAAACCGTTTCTAAGTAAGTAAGACCATCAGAATCAACTTGAAAGTTTTATAATTTATTAGAAAAGTGCAACATAGTTTATAAGCATTTTGAGACAATTACAAAAATCTAGAAGCCTCATGGTATCACCAAAATGCCCTAACAAATCCCCCAAACCCCAAATAACACCACACAACCGTTCTTTAGACATTTACCTGTATTTCTTGGATCCATAATGTGATACCCGACGCACATCGCCCCAGCGCTCTGCCCCATCAAAGTTATCCTCTTTGGATCACCTCCAAACGTTCGGATCTTCTTCCAAACCCATCGTATGGCCAAATGTTGGTCCTTCAAGGCCAAATTGCCCGGTATAACCTCATCGCCAGTGGTAAGGAAACCTAGAAAGCACCCCATAGAGTCCCGCAGGTTTGAAATTTAGAAAAACGTTGTACCTAATGGTCCCAATCGATAGTTCACAGCGACGACGACGATATTTTGATCTATGAAATAATGGGGACCGAAATCGTCGTAGGAACCCGACCAAGACCTGAAAGAACCCCCGTGGATCCATATTAGGACCGGGAGCGTATTCGGACTAGAACAATTGCAGAACGTTTCCTAAAACGTAACAAATAGATTTTATCTAAAAGAAAAACGGTTTTACTTTACAGCGGGAACGTAGACGTTGACGACCAAACAGTCTTCAGTTTCTCTGGGATCGTGTTGGTCTGTGGTATCGAATTGGACGCAAATTTTATGACTGACGGTGGCGTTTAACGTTTCCCTCCATTTTCTGGCGGGCAGCGGCTCCTAAATAAGAAAACGTCGTGTTCGTGGCGCGATTCGGGATTAATTATTTATTTATTTACCTGGAATCTGAGTTTGCCCATCGGCGGCATCGCGTACGGGACGTCCATGAAAGCGTAAAACGCCGATCCTTTGTTGGTTTTTAATTTGACTCCCCTGATGGAACCCTCGGGAATCGTTACGTCCGGTTCGCAATCCTAAAATCGAATCACATACGAAAAATTCCAGGAAGTCGAAAATAATTACCTGCGAATAAACTTCGGTCGCGATTATCGACAGTATGAAAAATGTTATTTTGTATTTGTGATCCATTCTACACGATTTTTGGTGCGTGTTTGATAGGTTGTTAATAAACGAGCCGTTTTTAAACTATGGTTAATTATGTATTTTTTAATCGTTTATTGATAGCGAAATGTTCGTTATAAAACAAAAACGATAGAAGTAAAAATATTTTTTATGACTAAAGTTTCATTATAATCAAGAGAATTGAATAAATTATACGAGGTGTTTACAAATACTCTCGTAGTGATATTAAGTTGATTGGTTTAATCCAAAAACTGGAAATCTTGATAATGGCGGCTTCGTCGCATTTTCTATAATAATATATTCGATAAGTTTTCAATAATCAATCGATTTTTTAATAACCATTAAGCTTGAGCTTAAAAAAACGAGGTGGAAACGCCTCTAGCATTTTTAACGAGTTTAAATAAATTTCTAAACACACTGTACATACAATTTAAAGCTAAAATCTTTATAAATAATTAATAGTTCTAATTATAACTATTTTCTTAAACTGCGCAAATAATGTGCATTTTCCTGAAAAAATTGCAATTATAATTAGGGCTTAGTTACGTTCAACAAACAATAAAAATGTATATGGTTATTAAAATACAAGAAGGTAATTATACAAAAGGTAGTCGCAATATTTTTATTACCATACATTTGATATGTGTGTTGCTTAAATAAACTACGGAATATATTTATAAGAATTGAATTAAGTTTGAACGAAATTAATTCAATTTATAGTAAAATACATTTATTTAACTATTTTTATTTTTCAGTACACTTATGGAATTTACCCAATAAAAAAGTATCAATAATATTTTTTGTTTAATAAAATGTTTATTATTATATTAGAATATTTTTTTCCCATGTACTAGTTACGCTCATGTCTAATTATTGTAACTCATGATCCGTTCTATAATAAATAAAAATTCCAACCAATCAAAACGCAAATTGCAGAGGCCATATTTCTTTTATGGGCGTTTTGATTGGTCGAAATAATATATATGAAGTTGGAACGGATTCTTTTCAATTGCGCTTTTTTACCATTCTATAAATAAATAAGGATTGTCTTATAATTTATATTAAAGTGCAATTATTTATATATTTTCTTTTTTAATAAACATACAATTTTTAACTAACAATAATATATTATTTAAAAATATTATCGAATAGTTGCACAATGATCGCCAAATTAAATGCCAACATCGATTTTTCGTGTTTTTCAACCGGTATTTGTAACTTAATATCGATACTGTATCTACAACTATGGCCGAATAATCCCAGCAGCCGAGACCAAACAAAATAAAGAGAAGAGTAGAGTCGTAAATTTAAAGAAGGTTAGAGGTTATGTTAAGATTTTGATTCGAGTGATTCCTTATTTTTATCGATAATAATGTCTGACGGTACGTTTTTATTTGCAAACTCTTAAACCATTTTATCATAAGTATTGTTACAGAGGATGTAATCAAAAGACGACTAATATTCGACGGAGACGGCACCGGCGACGACCGCCGCTTCAATCTAATGCTGAAAATGATGAACAGATTCATAAACGTCGGCGATGAAACGGGCGAAGAATCCCGCCAACGCTTGGACAAAATACTCGTCCAACTGTCGATGATCGAACACGCTAGAAAACGTTCGGAATTGGTAACCAAATCCAACGACGAACAACTGCTCAACTACCACAAATTGTACGGCGATTACGAAGACAAAATACGCGACATTAAGAAAGACATCGCTAAGCAACGCGTCGAATTGGAGAAAGCCAAAACCATAAAACAGAATCGTATCGAGTACGATCTGTTGGCGAAGCAAATCGCGGCGGAGCCCGCCCGCACCGACATGAACCACCAGTTGGCGACGTTGCAGACGCAACTGAAGGATTTAGGGGACGAGAGGCGCCATTTGGTGCACACTTTGAACAAAAGAAAGAAACAGTATCATGTGTTGTCTACTTCGGCCAACCAACTTCGGGTTGATCTTGAGGAGGACGAGGCGGCCGCCTCCGTGGATAATTCGTTGGACGATGTAACGGCCAACAGCCCCGAACCGATGTCCGAATAGGTTAAGTCATTCTAATAAATAGATTTAGATTTAAGCGAAATCAGTAGTTCCCAAAGTTAATTGGTCGGCGACCGATCTATTAAAATCTTCCAAATTTGGAATCGACTTCTTGGCTATCGTAAAGAAAAAAGGGGCGCAACTATACTAATAAAGTCCTATTTTTCAAGGCCCATCCAATATTCGTACATGACCCGCCTGTGGGTCTTTTAAAAACTAAAAAAAACTTGTAAAAAGTAGTTTAATGTTCCATTTCTGAAGATTTTCAAAAAAGTTGTTCCAATGTTAACTAGTGGGTCGCGCCCCATATTTTGGGCCATGCTGGTTTAAATAATTCAAGTTTTGTTTTGTTCCTAAAAATTAATAGTTCATTTAGTTTGAAATGTGTTATTTATTTCGTTCAAATATATTTCTAAAAAAACTAAATAATTGTTTATTTTACTTGTAGACAAATGTTCCTTATAAATTGCTCACCTTTATCATCATTATTAGCGAATATTGAATGCTTCCAATTTAATTCGTTTAGTCGTCTTTAAAATAATTCTGGATGACAAATGAAAATTTTGGAAAAATATTGATTGAATTGCTCACATCGTACAGTTATGAATTCAAAAAATTTTAGAAATAGCTTTAATCAATGTTACTAAATTAAAAAAGTATGAAAATGAGAAGATATATAATCAGTTCAGAATTATTTACTCTACTTGACTTTTGTTTATAAAATTAAAAACCACATGGTACAATCATATCTATTAGAAAAAATTCAATATAATTCTCAATATCATAGCTACAATACAAGAAATCGATTTGACTTTCATGTAAGACAAGCCATCAGTAGAAGATCTCAAAATATAATTTTTATTAAAGGTTTTCAAGAATTTAATAAATTGCTAATAAAAATTAAGAATAAAATATCAGTGTATACTTCCAAAAAGAGATTTAAAACGATATTTATTAAATAAACAAAATGGAAACGATTTTTGTGTACCATTCACTGTTTATTTAATATTACAGGAGAGAAAGTTTTTAGGCAAGGTCGCGATCAGATAACAAATAAACATTTTTATTTGATTCGTAAAATTAATAAATATTGTGGTCTTCTTGGTTGAGAAAATAAAAAGAGATTAACCCTTTAACTGCGGCTATCGTATATAAACGATTCGTAAAAACTAACCTGTGCCGCGGTCATCGTAAATAAACGATTTGGTATATTTTGTTATTTCTCTACAGCGGCAATCGTTCTGAAACCAATATTAATTTATCAATCAGCAAAATTTCTTTATGCCAGAAACTGATTTATGGTAACGGGTATTTATAATTTTATTTTGTTTGTCTATGTAAAAGGTTTCATAAAAAATAAACAATCTCTGTTCTAGTTTTTGTTTATGGTTGTGTATAAAATAAATGATTTTAGTGTTGTGATAAGTGAAATAATTTTTTTTTATTTTTTTTTTGAAACTATTAGGGCTTTTGTATACAACTAATAATTTTAGGAATTATGTGAAAGGCATAAGATCTTCATTCAGTGTTTCTCTTGCGTTTTGATTAGACCTAAAATAGTTTGAAATTTTGTGTAAAACGTTTTCGTAAAAACTAACCCATTTATTTTGCAATTTTACAAACTATGGATCTACCATCAACTTCTTCAGTCGGAGGGCGACGTAGTTTTGAAGAAAGCACAAGTTATGATGACTATAGCGATGAAGAAGAGAATTTGTTTGAAATAGAGGAAAATGAAAATGAAAATTCAAGTGAAACTGACAGTGACAGTGAAGATGACATAGTTGCCGGTGATTTAGTTTGGAGAGCCTGTAATGACTTCCAGCCTAAAATATATAATTTTGATATTGAACATTCCGGAATAACTGAAAATTTTGACCTTGACGAAGAAGCTGAAGAATACGACTATTTTGCAAAATTTTTTGATAATGAACTGCTAGGTGTTATTGTGAATGAAACAAACAATTATTTCTATTTTTGCGATGAAACACGGCCAACTCCTAAAAGAAAAAGATGGTTTGATACCACCGTATCAGAAATGTATACATTTTTGGCATTGGTATTATTGATGCCACACGTAAAAAAACATGAAATACAAGATTACTGGTCCACAGATCCCATGATAGCTACAGATTTTTTTGCGAAATACATGACTAGAGACAGATTTATTCAACTATTACGATATTTACATTTTGCTGATAATAATAATCCCTTGGAAAGTGACCGGCTTTGGAAAGTAAGAAGTATTTTTCAATATATAAATAATAAATTTTCTGAATTTTTTTATCCATTTCAAAAGTTGGTCATAGATGAATCACTAATTCTTTTCAAAGGCAGGCTAAAATTGTTTGTTGCATGTGATTGTGAGACAGGAATGGTTTTGAATATTCTGGTGTATACTGGTTCGGAAATTGACATTCCAGCAAATGATCCATTGGAGGTCGCAGGAGGTATAATCAAAAAAATGCTAAGACCATATGAAGGAAAAGGCCATTTATTATATACTGACAACTGGTATACGGATCCAAGAATAGCTTTATATCTCAATGAGCGGAACACAGGTTATTGTGGCACTATAAAGAAAAGCAGAAGGCATTTTCCGAAATTTACCCAACGACTGCAACGAGGGCAGATAGACAAGATGAATTGTGAGGATACAGTTTTGGCACTAAAGTGGAAAGACAAACGAGACGTACATATGATTACGACATTTCACAAAGGACAGCTACAAAATAGTGAAAAAATCAACCACCGCACTCAAGAAATAATTCAAAAACCCGATTGTGTTTTAGATTATACAAAAAATATGAGACTTATTGATAAGGCAGATATGCAGTTGTCTACAGTTGAATGTGTACGAAAAAGTATCAAGTGGTACAAAAAACTATTTTTTCATGTTATTGACTTAGTAATTCTAAATTGTTATAATTTGTATTTAGTGAAAACTGGAAATCATTCGCTCAAACTAAAAGATTTTATACGGCGACGGCTTATATCGCAAATTTTGAGCAGACATGGTACACTGACTGCTGTAAGACCTGGACGTAGAAGTGGGGAACATCTGGATAGACTAGCAGCAGTGAATTTTGTAGAAAGGCATTATCCTTCATATGTACCAGCAACAGCGGCTAAGGCTAAGGGACAAAGAACATGCCATGTGTGTGCGAAAACGACTCAAAGAGAGAAGAAAAGAAAATTAGTCACAACGTGGTGTTCGGAGTGTACAGTGGGGCTTTGTATCGGAGACTGTTTCAAAGTTTATCACACAAAAAAACATTTTTGAATGTTGCCTTTTTTTAAAATTTTTTATATTTTTTTTTACAATAAATCCTACTAATCCTACTAATATACTCAGTCTTCTATTTCATTTCACTAAAATAAAATTTTATTTTCCCCCATATTATATTATATATATATATATATATATATCAAAAAATTTATTCAACAGTTTTTTGCAATAAAATCAATTCAAATATTTTTCGTACGTCACTGAAAAAACTTCATAAGCATTTCGTAAGATAAGTTTTTTTTTATGAACAATGAATGAACAATATAAATGTTATTTTCAGTGAAAAAACTGGTACGCCACTGCACAAAAAAAAAATGTGTTTTTTCTAAATTTTTGCAATACATTTTCAGTTAATTCTAAATAATCCGTTTCAGAAAATTTGCGGATACCTAGCTTATTGTAAAAAATCAGTTCAAATATTTTCCGTACGCCTCTGAAAATATTTTATAAATTTTTCTACCATTTTTTGTATACATTATGGTGTTGTTTTTATCATAAACGAAAAAAGTAAATAAAATTGTTTTTTCAGAAAATTTGAGAGCCTCATCCAAAAAAATAAGTACGCCACTGCACAAAAAAATGCGTTCTTTCTAAATTTTTGCAAGAAATTTTTCATTATTTCTAAATAATCCTTTTCAAAAAATTTGCTGAATACTTAGCTTATTGTAAAAAATCAGTTCAAATATTTTCCGTACGCCTCTGAAAAAGCTTTATAAATTTTCTAGCCATTTTTTTAATACATATGGTATTGTTTTTATAATAAACGAGAAAAACAATTTTTTTCAAAAATGTTAGTGTCTCACTTAAAAAATGTTAGTACGCTACTGTATGAAAAATAAATATCTTCAAATTATTACCATCACATTTATTGATGTTTTATTTAAAGTTACATAAAATTCAACTAATTATGTCAACATTTTTAAAATTTTCCAAAAAAATTTTTTGTCTCTGGAGCGTTCGGCTTTGCAAAATTTTGCCCGTAGTTAAAAGGTTAAAAAGTGAAGTTTGGGTTCTCGGATGATTGAGAGGTGGATAGTGCCTGCCCCTGCGATTAAATGTATTGGTTATTTAAAGATGTAAGTTGCCCTAATATTTTGTAAGACTTGTTTTTATTCATAGAAAAGTAAATTGTTATTCTTTCATTCAGCCTCTGTAATTCCCATTAACCAAGTCAAGTAGTGGGTTAAAACCCTCTGAAAATATTTAGATTATTTCATGTATTTATTGAAAGAAAAACAACCCAATACGTAACAATACCCGAAAATTAAAAGTTACTTTCTCTATATCTGTGGACCGTTAAAGTCCCCTATGCGAAATTAAATTAAAAAACATGTTTTATTTTCTGAAAAATTTTAATGGACTTCGTTTTTTAACATCAACGTTAAATCCGATGTAATTGAATCAATAACTGAAACAATCGTTTAGTATAGGACTGATTTACTATACTATGAAATATTTTATTTAATAACTGACAACGATAATTTAACACAAATCAATTAGAAAACAATCACACCTCAAATTTATATATATATATGTTTATATATCTCCCAATATAACGAATTCACACTGAGAATGTCTCATCTTTTGTACCGATCATTCGCCATCGTAACTTTGAGCAAATTTCTCTGGTCCAGTCTAGGATTTCCGTGCTCGAATCCGGCCCTGCGCACCTGTCTCTGCACTTTCTGCTCATCTTCAGACGAATCGGATGACGTCGACGAGTCCGACCCCTCGGAACTGTCGCTCGAGCTGCCGCTCTCCGATTTCGAAGTCACTTCTACTTCTTCCTCGTCGCCATCGTCGTCGCTGGAGCTGTCTTCACTGTCGCTCGCTTCTCGCACCCTCGACCATATCGTCGACGCCACCGCCGGCTTCTTTTGCGTTTTTATCACCACGGCCACTTTGCTCCTCGGCTTGACGCCCCTTTCGCCTTCCGACGGGCCGGAACGGAGCTCGCGCCTCGATGTCCTCTGGTAGCGGACCGTTCTCTCGGGAGTCCGACGGCGGTGCGCCGGGGATCTGCGACGCTCCGGCGTCGCCTGCCGCTTCAGGGGACTCCGGTGTCGGCGCCTGCAAACAAATAGTCCTATTAAATGATGATGATAATCCCGAAAAAAAACAAAGTGGCGAACGTTGTAGTTTCGGAGGAAATTGGGGTCAGGTTTCAAAAAATTGTTTAGAGAACTGTTCAAAATTTAAATGTATTTTAAACAGATTAATTTTATAAGTTCATAAGTAGTTTCACTAATGTCACGGTTTTGAAAATGTACTATTCATACATACGTTCGAAATCAGAATATTACTGTAACATTTGGAGTCCTCTCGACAATTATATAACAAAAATAGAGAGCATTCAAAGAAAGTTTTTAATATCTATTCTTTAAAGCAGGGATCGGCAACCTGCGGCCCGCCAAAGCACCAATATAATTTCAGGAAAAATCAACAAACTTAGAGCGTGAGCGTGCGAAATGTGGCCAGTGACAAAAATACATTTTCAAGAATGAATTTCATAAAATCAAAATATAGACCCAGCTTGACGGATGAAAATTTACAAAACTTGTTGAGGATCTCAGTATCCCAAACACAACCGGAATGAATTATCAAACACAACTCAAGAACAAAAAGCGCATTGAATTTTAATGAATGAATAAAATGAAAGATAAATTATTTTCCTTAATATTTTATATATTTTATATTTACATATTTATACATAGTAATTGGAATTGTATTTTCTTTTTTTTCCCTTTTAAGAATTGTAAAATTTTTGTTCTCTGACATTATTGTTATTATAGCATATCAATAAATAATAAATTTTTTCTATATTTATTTTTAATAATATTTATACTCGTACATGATATAAAAGCAGTATTTAAGTCCGCCGTTCGAAAAAGGTTGCCGACCGCTGCTTTAAAGTAAATGAAGTTTATCCTCATCGAGTCATTAATTGCGAATTTCTTCTAGATAGCCTTAATTTCGAAAGTCTTGTGTCACTTGTTTAAATAAAATACTTCCCATGACCATTGGATGTTCTGAAATACTCGCCAAAATTAATCTAAAGTCCCCATGTATGACAGTAAAAATCAAATCACACATTTTAAAAAGTCTCGAATTAACGTCCTCATTAATTCTTCTGTAAATATTATGTGTAACAATTTTAATACGTTTTACAATGCTTGTTATATATTTACTGTTTATTTAAACGACATTAAATTATATTTTACTCTACAGAAGGCAGATTAACTTGCGATTCTTGTGAATTTTATTTGATTTTGTTTTTAATTTGTACGGTTTTGTGTTTTGAATACTAATATTATTGATATTTTACTAATTAGTTCATTGCTCTGTAAAGGAATTTTATAATCAGTTAGGCAATAAAAGGGTATTATTATTATTATTATTATTATATTTCTTTATATTTCTAAATTATCAAGAGCATTTGCAACATCCAGACCTTTAGCGGCTATCTCAGGAATTTAAGGTTTTTGGCAACTTCGCGCATAGCCAAATCATCACACTAACGATGTGTTATTGGTTGTTTAAGCAAAGAATTCAATAATTACCTCAGGGAAAGAAGCGTACTTTGTCCTCTGAGACATTACACTCTCGTTCAGATATTGGCACTAACTACACACAAAACTTATTTGTTAAACTTTCAACAAAGAACTAATTCAAAACAAATACAATTGTAATAATTTAGTATATTACATCGATCAATTATTTTTTAAAAGAGCAACAGTTAATATCTTTATCTTTATGTTTGTTGGCTAAGAAACACTTTAAACCATTGAGGTCTCTTTTTTATCAAGAGTAAAGTATATTATAGAATTTGGAAATCCTGAATTTTATTATCTTCAATTGCACCTACTAATAAAAAAAGAACCATTTATCAAAGATAATATATTTGGAAAATCACTTTCAAGAGCGTTCATACAAAGTCAAATACAAAGATGTTGTCAAAAATTATGAGAATTTTCAGAATAAGAGTAGTGAAAATAAGTTGAAAAAGACTGTACCAAAAGAATTCGCTAGAAAATTGTCAGCGGTCAATTTAGTTAAAATAAAAATAACGGGGAGAAAAACCCAAACTTTGAAGTAAAAGATGGGACGATTTCGCGCGGGAGTCAGAGCAAAAAAATTAAAGAATAAATCAGTTTTGTCGCCGTGCTTGATAGTCGCCTAACAACTAATTCTTGTTAGTCATATTAGAGCTTTTGTTAGTTTATTTTCATGTTTTTTGTTTCTTAACAAAAAATATTATTCGTTTCCCTTCGGTTTTTTTTAGTAATTACACATTTGGTGTTGTTGGTGAATTTAGGAAAAGAAACCATTTTGGTGATTAATGGCTGTTACAATTATTGAATTAGTTAGTGCTATAATCATGGTATTATTTGCAAAGAGATAAACAGACGTATTCTCTTCAGTAATGAAACATTGATATGTTCATTACTAGTGCGCGTAATAAATAAACCTTAGTAGTAATTTATTACAGAATATTAACATAGAAAGTGTTGTTTGTTGAGTGCTAATATTAAAGTGTAATTATATTTATTTTGTTGCAAATTTATCCTGTTTCCTTGTAGAAAATTATTCAAATATCATATAACACGATTGAAAATAGTAAAGAAACAAAAAGCCCTAAGTGGGTCAAAAACAAGTCAAAATAATTCGAAAAAATTGTTAAAAACGATTTCAAAATCACTTAAAATAACAGAAAACTCAAAGTCTCTTTGTAAAACTGATACGTTTTCTAGATTTGATGATCGCCCAAGCTCCCTACTCAAAACTCCATCAAAATCGAAACGAAAAACAATTATTTTAAAAGTGTGTTACTTCAAGTTTTCGCATTTTAATATGCGGAAAAGTTAGTGACTTTTTTTTACCTATAGGCGGATTCTTCGTGGGACTCTTCCCTCGCCCTTTTCCTGTTCAAAACCTCTCGGATATCGGATCTGATATTTTCCTTCCTGTCTAATGGGTTGATTTCGGCTACGGGATCTCGCTCCAACGAAAACACCAATTGCCTCGATCTGTTTTTCAGTTTTTTCCCCAAATCTTCTATAGACGCTTCTTCTCGAACTAAATCGATCACGTCTTTGGGTTTCGTTACGTTGTTGTTTGTGCTCAAGATCGTGCGCAAATCTTTCGGTTCTTTCAGCAGTTTATCGCTCGTGTTTTTAATTTTCTGTAAGGCTTTCTTCATTTTTATTCGTTCTTCTTCTTCGTCCGCGTACATCCGCATTCTCATCGATCTACCTTTTGAAAAAAAAATATATACATTATGTTAGGTTGGTAGTAACGAGAAGATAGACTTGAAGATCAATGTTAGTTTTTGGTTTTTATTTTGGAAATTGTGTTAAAGTGAAGTATAAAAAATACAATCTTATTTATTTATAATAAAGGCCTTTATTAAAAAAAAAATGAAATGGCAATTGTTACAAATACGCTTATTTTTACAAAAAAAAAAATATTTAAATAACTTACCTTTTGGTCTTTTGACGGTGGTTTTTTCTTCAACAATTTCGACTTCGTTTTCAGACTCGTATGAAACCGTTTTCACTCCCAATCGGGCCGCTAATTTTGAATTTTTGATTTCGACCGTTTCACCGGAAGTCGGTATCGATTCCCGAAATTTCGCATCCTTGTCCCAGTTTTTTGCTAAACTACCCCATGGATTTTTGCCTGAAAAATAAAACGTCAAATTTCGACAACTTACAATCAACACAACATAAAACAAATATATTGTGGAATGTGATAAAACAGATACTTTGTATATAATAATTGTAAATACCAAATACCGTAATTTCTACCTCGATCGATGCCCCTATGACTTTTGTTAGTCAATAAGCTAATTTTAGATTGATTTTTTGACATTTGTTGTGTGGTGAGGAAACGATTCTGTCATAACGCAGTGTAAACAGTACAAATGTCAATAATGACAGTTATTACGCAACATTTGAATCATATTGTAAATAGTTTTTAAGTAAATATGTAACAATTTACAAATTAAACCGAAGACGGCAAAAAAATTAAACCAAACTTTTGACAAATACGTTTCCCAATCAAATGACAAAATGGATGCCTGTTAAATGTCATATGTCAAATGTCATTTGTCATAGCTTACTTCTGGATAAATCCTTATTCCTGTCGAATATGCCACCACCTTTTCGGGTCTCGGGTTGCACTTTAGAGTTTCCTAGAGTTTTGTAATATTTCGCTAGACTCTCGACACCGTAGGGCTTCTTGTCCGTTTTAAAAGCGAATCTCAGCAATAAACATTTCGCTTTTGGATGTTTATCGCCCATTCTCCAATAACCGGGCGGGATCGGTATGGTAATCTCTTCTATATCGGCGGCGTTTTTAAACGTTTTTTTATTTAATAGAGCATCCTCTACCTAAAATAATTATAAGTATTAATCCTTTATTTAGTAACCGCTAATTTATACATTGTTCTGATTTACATGAGTTGATTTCTTGTTGCTAGTTTAAGTTTCTAAGTACTGTTTTAGTTATTTTTGTACAAATTTTGTGACATTGCATAAATAATTTATTTAGCAACTGCTAATTTATTTAGTTTCAAATAGCTAACAGATGTGTAACTAAAAAAATGGTAGTAGCTAAACATAGAAATAACTTAAACAATACAGAACTAAATCGAAATAGAGGTACAGGTAAAATAACAGTGATATCGGGGTAATTTTAAAATTACATGATAACTAATATGGTTTTAAAGAACATTATCACAAAAATCGTTTTCAATTTGTATATTTAGTAAATATCGTTTTAAATCGCTTTTGGAAGTTTACACTGATATTTTATTCTTAATTTCTATAGGCAACTTATTAAATTCTTTCAACTTTTAGTGACTAGTGAAATGATGAAAATGCGAACTGAATTAAAAGCAATGCAAATAAATCAAACTAAAAAGACGTTTTACCAGAAAAATCTTGTTACAAAAATATGTAGCAAAAACAAAAAATAATAAGGAATGTCGTTAATTCACAACTAGGAAAAAGTAATAACTCTTACTCAAAAGTGCTTAAAATTATTAATGAATTAATATCAGATAACAAACTCGTAGGCCTATTACTGTTCCTACTATCTTATGCAAAATTTTTGAAAAATGTATTTATAAGCATATGTTATCATTTCTAGAAAAATTCAAAATATTAACGGAACATCAACATGGTTTCCAACCAGATAGATCAACAGAGACTGCATCCACAGCATTTTTTAGTTACATCCATTGTCAACTGGACCAAAAAACAATTTGTGGGTGCACTCTTCTTTGATCTGTCTAAAGCATTCGTTGTTATTGACATATTAATTATAAAGAACAAGCTGTTTGCATTGGGATTTAGGGGAGTTTTTCTAACATGGCTTATGTCATATTTAAAGGCTCGACAAGTTTGTGTGAAAATAGAAAATTGTAAATCACATATGAGGAATATGACTCGCGGGGTTCTTCAGGGCTCAACTGTAGGGCCACTAAATTTTCTGTTATATATTAATGATCTTTCTCAATATATTACTGCAGATTACACTGTGCTATAGGCTGATGATACGACTCTTACAGCAAATGCAGACTCTCCAGTTGAACGATTAAATTTGGTGGCTAATGAATTTGCGTCTTGGTGTAAAAATAATTGTTTATTAAACCCAATTTTTTTTCAAGAAATAAAGTACTAGATAATGTAGAAATAACAGTAAATTTCAATAATAGTAACTTATCAGAACACACGAATTTTTTGGGGATAATGTTAAATGGAAATATGAGCTGGGAATCTTAACATAAATTGTATATGCAAAAAAATTAATAGTGCATACTATGTATTGCTTCAATTAAAAAATGTATTTACTTTAGAGCAACTTATACAAGTATACTATGCACTTGTGTACTCACATATATCTTATAATATTATTCTGTAGGGAAATTGTTCTAATGCCTTAAGCGATTTTATTTGCCAAAAGAGAATTCTACTCTTAATCAGAAATTAAAAATAAGGTCCTTTAATAACTTTGATTTAAAAAAATGTTTAATAGAAAAATGTGTTTAAGATATGAAAGAGTTTTGACACGGTTTTATGTAATATTTATTTCTTGTATTGTGGTATGTTTTTATTTTTAATTCACCAACAAATATCACATAAATATTCATAGGAACAGTTTTCAAAGAAATCTAATAATTCTATACATGTACAATTAGGTAATCTATACAAGCAAACAATTAAATTATTACAATCAAAGGTGAATTTTATCATAATTAATCAATAATTTTTTGCACATAGTGAAGTTATTCTGGTTTTATTCACACAGATTAACGCTCCACTCACGTGTCTACTGCAGCGTTTCTGAACCTGTGAGGCGCCCCCCTAGGGGGGAGCCATAACCCTACGTGAGGGGCACCTAGATTCTAGGGTCAACATTTTCAAGTATAATATACATTGTATTTTATTATTACTACTGTCACTATCACATCTATAAATATTATAATTAGTTATAACGATTTGGGAGTAGAATATTTGTCATGTTAGATGTTTCTTAGATAGCCGCATGCGGAATGTTTATATTTGAGACAATAAAAGCAGATATTTCATAATAATAATAATAATAACTTAGGTTAGAAAACAGGTTTGATGTATTGTATCATTTTTTAATTTGTATTTAGATTTGATGTTATATACTCGTGAATGTTTTCTTGACCAGACTGAAAAACCTAATTATTATTCTCTATATTCACCTCATCTATTATTTCCCTGTTAATATAATACCTGTATTACAAATAACAATTATGTTAGGTTAGGGTGATGCTCTCGAATATCAATATTTATGTCATTATGTATTCCAGGATTATATTTAGAAAACACATAGTGCAATTAATTGGAACTAACCTGCATTTCAATTTCTCGATTTTGAAGCAAAATGCTTTGGCCTTCCGGTTTTTTTACCTGCTCGACGTCTAGAAAATCTTTAACGAGTACCTGCTCCCTGACGGGCATCCCGTTCACGGCCCTGGACGAATAAAACATCGCCCTGGCCGCAGTTACGTTTTCCAACCATTTAATATTAACGCTTTCTTCGTCGATGAATTCAACTTCGGTCGGCGCGTACTTGGCGAAATAGTCCAAAATATCTTCGACTGTTAGATGTTTCGATCCTAGCAAATGAACAGTATCGAAACGGACGACGTTTTCGTTTTCTTCGGTGATACCCAAACTCTCGCGCAGCTCTTCCAGATCGCCGTCTGTGAAACTATGAATTTCTTCGGGACTCAAAGCGAATCTAATGGCGCGTTCTTGTAACTTTTTCTGTTCTTCGTGGGCGAATATGTTGATACCCGTAGTGAAAACTGTTCGGTTTTTTTGCTGGACCTAATAGTAAGTTATTTATTTTTGTTAATAGTCATTAGGTAGGTTTAAAATGTTGCTTACTTGAATCGGCTGTTCGTCCTCTATTATTTCGCCGTCCTCGTCTTCTGATACGTCCACGTCCATTTTTTCATTTTGTATTTCTATCCTAATATTCAGACGATTCTTTTGCTCCTCCATAATATTGACAATATAAATTTACTAAATACCACTTTGACTTTTAATCTATTATGTCATTTGTCTAAAGTACACTGATACCAATCTAGAAACGTAAAAAAACAATATATATCATATAATATGCTGTTAGTACTGATTTCTCGTTGCGCATCCTTCAGCTTTTGTTTATAATGTATTGGCAGCACTGATCCACACGTGCCTGTGACATAACCTTTCTTTTTGACAACGACCACGAAGAGGTAGCGTTTGTGTAAAATTGTGTAAGCATAATTTTACTAAAATAATCGTAATTTATTGCAGATTAATATCCTTCGAGGTCTGAAAGTCTGAATCAAAACACTGAACAATAATAACTAGCTCAGAACGCAGCAGAAATGTGAGTTTCATTCCAATTGTGTTTATAAAATTCTTTCAATATGATTCATTCTAGGTATAAAAACAATGAAAGTAACGGCTACAGAGGCCGTCAAAACAATTTTTCGAAAAACCGCGACGGCGGTTTCCGTGGGGGTAATTCCAATTTCAGACAACGAGACAAATACGAAATGGGAGGTAACGGTCTCGAATCGGTCGAATGGAGCTCCAAAACCCTACAACCCTTTAAAAAGGACTTCTACGTCGCCCATCCGAGCGTTTCGAAACGTTCATCGCACGAAGTCGAAAAATACAAGGACTCGAAGGAGATCACAGTAGATTCGGACGCCCCAAAACCGATACAGAACTTTGACGAGGCCAATTTTCCAGATTACGTTATGGAGGAAATCCAAAGACAAGGATACGAATTCCCTACGGCGATCCAGGCCCAAGGTTGGCCCATTGCTATGAGCGGCATGGATATGGTGGGCATTGCAAAAACTGGATCCGGAAAAACGCTCGCTTACATTTTGCCTGCCATAGTTCACATCAACAACCAACAACCAATTAAAAATGGTATGTTTATTCAATTTGTTACATCTCCATCTCCCGACAAATGTCATCTGCCGAAATTGGGCATTCTATTTCAATTGCCTTTTTTTTTTCTCAAAGTTTCAACCAAAATTAACCTTTTTTCTTAAAATTCCAATTGAAATCAACTATTTTTCAAATAAATCCAACTATTTTCCTACCAAATTTCTTTCTTTTTCAACAAATTTTACTCCAAACTATCCTTTCCTACTAGTCAAAAACAGACTGAAACCAACCAAAATCAATCAAAACTAACCAAAAAAAATTGATCAAAACACAACCAAAACCAAACAAAAACCAATTGGTTGTCTCCTGCTAGGAATAAATGTCAAAGGTGGTTGAAAAACAATACAACTGTCAACTTTTGACAGATTACTTGTGACAGAAAGTTTGGTTCACATTTGTCAACACTTGATTTTCCTTTATGGAAAATCATATACCATAAAACTTATTTATTTATTCATTAACTCTTACATAAGTTTGATTAGTACAGAAAAAAAATATATATAAAAATACAAATCTAAACCCAATATAATAAATTGTTAAAACTTAATTAATTGTACATGACATATAATAAGTATAACAAGAAGTAAAACCACATCAAAGGTACATTATACTTAAACTTTTAAACAAACAGAGACAGTTGACTCTCTCAGCTGTTATTTTTTAAATATCATTGCCAAGTTGTTCCTGTAGCGAATAAAAGCTGTAGTTGAGCAACAACGTTTTTAGTTTACTTTTAAATGCTGCAATTCTAGTGGTATCTTTAATATTTATTAAGTGGGATGTGATTAAATATTTTTATTGGAAATATATGACTGCTATTAGCTGTATGTACCTGAGCATGTTGGGGCAAACGAATAAGTTATGGTCTTGGGTAAACTCAGCTGTGGTTGAGTATTGATTAAGGTTATTTTTAATATATATATATATAAAGCACAATGTAGAATTTAAGTAGAAAATACTGTGATCATTCCTAGGTTTTTAAATAAGTCTCTATATGAGTGGCCGCTTTTTTAAACATGATGGTGCGAATGAGTCTCTTTTTTAAGCCTAATAAATCATTCATATGTTTATTACCACCCCATAAGAAAGGATGGAAACGACATGCGAATGATAGTAAGATAATAAATAGTATGTGCCTGTCAACATGGTACCTTAGTTTCCACAGGACGAAACAACTTGTGTTCATTTTTTTTAAGTAAAGTGCCAACATGTGCACTTGAAGATACATGTGAGAGGGTTCTTATCCCCAAGAACTTAACTGAGCAGTATTGGGCTGTAGTCTCTGCTCATAATTATTTGTCCCGTGGTGGAGATTAATGCTACAATTCACTTGTCAAACGTGTATATATATATATAATGTACCTTATTATATCTAATTTCAGGCGAAGGTCCAATAGCTCTAGTTCTGGCCCCCACCCGTGAGCTCGCCCAACAAATCCAACAAGTAGCGTCCGAATTCGGAAGCTCTTCTTATGTACGGAACACTTGTTTATTCGGGGGCGCCCCGAAGGGACCTCAAGCCCGTGATCTCTACAGGGGCGTGGAAATATGTATCGCTACCCCGGGTAGACTTATCGATTTTTTGGAACGAGGCACTACGAACTTGGAACGTTGTACATACCTTGTTTTGGACGAGGCCGATAGAATGCTCGATATGGGTTTCGAGCCGCAAATTCGCAAGATTTTAGGCCAAATTCGGCCCGACAGGCAGACGCTTATGTGGTCGGCGACGTGGCCGAAGGAGGTGCGAAAACTTGCGCAGGATTTTATGAAGGACGCCATACAATTGAACGTGGGATCGCAGAATTTGGCCGCCAATCACAATATTGTTCAAATCGTTGACGTTTGCCAGGAATTCGAAAAAGAAGATAAGTAAGTCGATTGTTTTTCTTATTATTATGTATGTTTTTGACAAGTGTGTCATTTGTCTTTTGTAATTACCGCGTAGAACTTTATGCACAGCATAATTGATAGTTACTTAAAAATGGACTGTAGATACTGGCTTAGAATCATGTATACTTAATTTCGTAAACAAATCCATTCCATCCCATAAATAACTTAATACACTACTTTATTCTTCAACAACTTTAATAAAGGTAACTATTTTCAAACAATTAAACTCTAATAATCACATATCCGAGTTTTTTAGTAGTGTTCATAATGTTGACACGAATTTTCACCAATTAAACTAAAATTAATTTGACATGTTTTGTGATCTGAAGATTCATTAACTGTTTAAACTTAAACTTGGGGTGACCATTTATACTTTAAACTACATGAAGGACGATAAACAATTTGAAAGAATCTATTTTAGAGCGGAGAGTGAGTGTGTGCATTGCTCAGTGGATTCTTAATGACACTTGTTCATTCTGGAGTGACTGTGACGTTGAGGGTGATTACGATTGGTTAATTCTGAGCTCAGAGAGGGCAGTTTTCATTGGTCAATTTTTGTGAATAAAATTATTTTAGATAATGTACAGGGTGTACTAATGTGAGTTGAATATTATTTTAACTTATTTAAAATAAGTGTATTTTAAACATACCGATTCTGGAATATATTTTGGCATGTCGTCTACCTATTTTAGCACATTTTTCGATACAGATCAAGGTAAAATTATTATTATTAATTTAGGTTGCTCGCCCTCTTGGAAGAAATCAGTGACGCCGGTGAAGATAGCGGCAAAACGATAATATTTGCAGAAACAAAAAAGAAAGTCGAAGTGATTACAAAAGGCGTCCGACAAAACGGTTACAAAGCCGTCGCAATGCACGGGGATAAAAGTCAACAGGAACGAGACTACGTCCTTAGGGAGTTCAGGAACGGGAAAGCGTCGATTTTGGTCGCCACTGACGTCGCGGCGAGAGGTTTAGGTAAGAAAAAAAATCGTGAAAATACCAATGGGTTGTATAAGCCCTTCTAACAAAACAAATCGGTTGTATAAGGCCTCCTAAAAAAAACGATCAGTTGTATAAGGCCTTATATTGTAAATGAATATATTTTTATATATTTCACTTTCATTAACACAATTGCCCAAAGTGATATAAAAAAATAACATAACATTTTTAGTTCTCATAACACAACATACATTTCGCAATGTACAACTAGGCAACAATACAACACATTAATGAAAATAGTCTATACGAAACTAATTTTTGCATTTGCAGATGTGGATGGTATCAAGTACGTGGTGAACTACGATTATCCGAGCTCTTCGGAGGACTACATTCACAGGATCGGAAGAACGGGAAGATCCGACAATTCAGGAACGTCGTACGCGTTTTTCACTCAAAAAAATTCGAGGCACGCCCGGGATTTGGTGTCGGTGTTAACCGAAGCCAATCAAGTTGTTAATCCGAAGTTGGCGGCTATGGCCAAAACGTCGGGCGGATATTCAGGGAACCGAAACGGCCGATGGGGTTACACCAATTTCAAAAATCGAGACGGTCCCAAACCTAATCACGTCAAATTTAATAATAAACGATGGTAGATGGATTTAG
The DNA here is from genome assembly GCA_951812935.1 of Hermaeophaga mercurialis. Lineage (NCBI taxonomy): Eukaryota > Metazoa > Arthropoda > Insecta > Coleoptera > Chrysomelidae > Hermaeophaga > Hermaeophaga mercurialis. Next base: position 653,499 of record OX638363.1, read on the forward strand.
AACGAATTTTATATAATGTGAGTTAATTTAAATAGAATACTTTGCTACAAACAATTCAATTTAATTATATCGAAATCCACTGGGGAAACTGTCTCCTCTTTTACTCGATAGTTTGGGATTTTCTCAATTTCAACTGTTTGGAGCAATGACAATTTTTTTACAAAGTAACTGATTTTTTACTTTTTAACATATTTTGTATCAAAGTTCCCTAAATATTTTTTTGAAACCTGGCTTCATTTTTTCTAAAATCGCAATATTGGCGACTTTGTTTACGAATTTCAACACAATTAAGTATAATGTTTCTGTTTGAATTGTATTCCAATAATTATTACATTTTTATTTTTTTTTAGAAGCACAAATTCGCCAGGTCAGTATTAATGACAATTATTTCTAAGCAATAAGAAATATTTAAATTTAAACTGACATAAGACGTTGACGTATGACAGTTGACGTACGTCACTTGTCAATAAAAAACACGCAATGATTGGTTCGAAAGTTGTAAGAATTAATGTGATTATACATTTCTGCGATAATAGCGTTGTTTATATTTTTGTATTTTCTCATAAGAAAACCACTCTGATAATTTAAATGATGTAAATAAAATATTTTTTGGGATTTAATTGCATTATTTATTGTATGTGCGTGACAAGTTATTATTATTATTATTATTATTATTATTATGAAATATCTATTATAATTATTAATTACTACACATCATAAAAATTTAAAATATTTTGATAAAAATTAATTTTCAATTATGAACAAATTCTGATTCTGATCAAAATGGAGAAGGGAGGTGGAAAATTCTTGCAATTATTAATATAAAAGTTTTTATTTTCAAATTTTAAGACACTGTATCCCAGACGAGTCACCCTACTTATTTATAGAATTAGCTAATTGTATCAAATATGGTTCAGTTCTTATTTTTCTTACGTAGATTCTTCTTTGAGGTATAATAAAATGAACACAGTAGTTACCTAAAAAATTATCAAATGAAAACCAATTGTTTACTAAAAATTTTATGTATTAAAATATAAAATCAGTACAAAAACGTTACTTTTTCACTTTTTTCTTTAATTTCGTTTCTCGCGTCACCTTCTTCCTTTTTTCTTGAATTTTAACTTTCACTAACGGACAATTGGTTTTTTTGTGCCCCTTTTCTTTACAATTAAAACATTCCTGAAACACTAATTCTATGTAAATCGTCTCGGCAAAAAAAATACATCAATACCTTAGTAAATTCTAATGTGAGACAGGTATGGTCGAGCTGCACGCACCGATTACACTTTTTGCAATGCTTCCAAGAGGGTTTTACGCATCTGGAGCATTTCCTGCAATGCACGTACGTTTCCCCGTTCTTCGAAGTACAAGCTTCACAAAAATTGCAGTGTCTGTTCTCTTTGGCCACCCATCTCTCGCAAATATCGCAATATTTATAATCTTCGTCCGGCAATTTAATTAAACTGAAAAGAAAACCGTTAAAAAAAAAGACCTAAATAAGCACTGGGAGAGTCAAATGCAGATAAAATTATGCAACTTCTAGAGTATTATTTATAAAAAAAAAAATTATGTAAAAAATCTTTAAATATCATCTGTCGCTTGTCAAAGAGTATCGATTTAGAAAACTGTTATATTATACAAAAATTAAAGCGCAACCTGGGTTTGACATTTGTAAAAATCCTTATGGGGGATCCGTGTTTTCTGCCCGTTGGGGAGTTTTGAAATGAGTGATGGTTGCCGTACTCCACTTTGAAATCTAACATCGTAAAATCAGACATTGTATTTAGAATTTGCGGTTCCATAAAATACGGATAAATCCAAAATATTGGTAAATCCGTTTCGATATTGTTCAGCCTTTGGTATTCCTGGTTGATTTTTTTAAAAGTCGCAGAAAGTATCTCGGTCCTGCCTCCGAATGGAGGATCTGTAATTAAGACCATACCCTCCCCACTAAAATTAGATACAATTGTCAAATTTTAATAGATAACATTGGACAGAAATATGTAATTTGTCAACAATCAAAGTTATATATAAAGCAATTCACAAAAAACGGACCTGTTTGTTTGAAGATATGTTCGGAAGACTTGGCGGGCTTCTTCCAAGAAAAAATAATTGTTAAACATGTTATACCAACAAAAATCTAAGGGACCAAAAAAACTATGAAATCTCTTGTCTATGTCCAAGAGAATTGTACTTAAATTTTCACAATTACTTCTTATATATTCATAGATTCGAGGCGTACCAATACATATCACATTTCTACAACATACAATTTAAGGTGATAAGGAAATGTTTCTGTTAATTTGTTTTTAAACTTACTTGTAGCGCATTTGTTTGAACATTTTCATAATAATCTCGACCGTCGATTTGGAAAAGTGGTATTGCGCTTCTTTTTTATTATTACCGAGGGCAGGTAACATTTCTGAAGGGTGCTCCAATTGAAAATCCGTCAAACCTTTAATGACCGAATGTGATTCGTGCTTTTGCTCCTCCTTAGATAAAAGGTTGCAAGTGTTACAAAATAATCTCTTGTTTGAATTTAATTGCGTTATTTCGTTTAATTTTATGAACATTTTTCTGTGGTTCACCTCTTTGACGAAATTTGAAATTTGCACGGCCCAAGCCGACTTGTTGAATCGGTCTCTTTGGTCCTCCCATACGAAAAATTTACACTGTTTCTTGTCTCTACAAGCGGAGCAAGCGAAATATTTTCGAGCCCCAATGCCCCTCGTTATTCTTGAAAATAATATCGTTGGACCGTGCGGACAACAGGGATGGTTGCTGATATCTTCGACTATAATATCTATTTTACTTTTCGACATGCTTACTTTTGGCACAATCTTGACAATTTAATTGAAAATACGCATTTTTAATCATTTATAACTTAACCTATCATTTCTTCTTCTTTTTTTTATTTGTCGCTACGAAGTCTTTCATATTCGGAAGTACCATTTTTAAGGTTAGACATTACAACGATATCGATATTACGGAACGTGGTAGGAACCGGAAATATCGATTATTTGCATGGTATTATTTTGAATTTCAAAATTGATTGATCGAATTTAAAATGACTTTTACGCTTTCTATTAGTTGTTTTTATATTTCCAACTTGCACTTATTGCCGTTTTACAAATATAGAAAGCATACATATTTATCAACGTAATGGAGAGCGGAATTATAAATATCGATACTAAAATAATCGATATTAAAATATAATTAATCGTAAAACCCCCATCTTCAGTATTAATCACTTCTGACATCTGTCAATGTCATTAACGTCAAAATAAAATAAATATTTTTATACTTTACAAGAAAATGAGTGCGAGCGACGAAAAATCCTTTGCTGCAAAACAAGCGGATCGATTGAAAAAATTACGGGAGCTGCACAAGCAAAGAAACGAAGCCCGTACGCACAATCACCAGGAAGTCGTCGCCGAAGACGCCAGAAACAAATTGCCCAGCAATTGGGAAAGCAGGAAACGCAGGGCGGAATGGACGTTAAATGATCAAAAAGAGCGTGAAGAAGCATCGCAAATCGGTAAAGACTACGATCGAGTAAAATTATTGAACGTGTCGGCGGCGGAAGCGGAACGGTTCGAGAAAATGAAGAAAAAGAAAAACCCCGACGAAGGGTTTTCGGATTACGAAGCGGCCACATTTCGACAATACAATAGATTAGTGAAAACCATGCCTCAAAAAGATATGGAACGGTACGAAGAGCATAAAGAGAAATATGGGGAAGCGTTTTACGCTGCACCAAATACGATAGTGCACGGGTTGCACCAAGACAGACCACAAGCTATTGACAATTTGGTTAAAAGCGTGGAAGAACAAATTGCGAAGAGGAGTAAATATTCGAGAAGGAGGACGCACAACGATGATGCTGATATTGATTATATTAATGAAAGGAACGCTAAATTTAATAAGAAGATGGACAGATTTTATGGTGAACATACGGCCGAGATCAAACAGAATTTGGAAAGAGGAACTGCTGTGTAAATTTCAAAATACGATTATCATTTAAGCTGTAAAAAAATATTCGTAATTTATAGCTGGCAAACACTGTATGAATTAAAAATTATGTAAATAGACCCGAAATAATTAATAATAAGAAGCAAAAGTATTTGAATTTTATTTTATTAAGAAAATACATTTTAATTCTTTATTGTTGCCTGAAAAAAAATATATCAATATTAGATTTAAACTTGTTTTTAATTAGTTAATAAATTCTTACTTTAACTTGTCCGTATATAGATAAAATATCCCCTTTTGTTTTCCTTCTTTTTCTGTCAAAACTTTTCCCTTTCGCCGTTGATTTTCCTCGAGTATTTTTACCCAATTGGAGAAAATTTAATCTTTTCGTTTCTTGTTCTTTGCTTTGTTTTCTTTCTATTTGTAGTTGTTTGTAGTTTTTGTTTTTATTTTTTGGCGGCTTTGCACCTAAAGTTTGTGTACGTTTAAACTAAAATCACTAAAATAACATAATTATAGTTACCTAATTTAATTAATAAATTAATTTTTGCCTTTTCTTTTTCTTCGGTGTCCAATCCGGACATGCTCAATTTTATTATCTCGTTTTTGACTTGTTTCACATTCAGTTCTTTTTCATTATTACCATTCTCTGAAGATTTTTCTTCTGTAAACGTTGTTTTCCGTAATCGAGGTTTGTACGATTCGTATACCACACTTTCGAAATTGACATCGGCTTTTTTCAAAGCTGATGCTTTAGACGGAATAAATTCCACCTGGTCCCCCATTTAAAATTAGAAAAATGTTTATTTTTTAATTTTGAGGTTAGGTGTTAAGTGTTATTTCATAAGTAGAGATGGGATTATGTAACCTAAATCGCATCGCCTTCGTAACGAATTACCGATATCAAGGTTTCGACTAAATAATGAGATTTTGCATTTGAAAAGTTGCAAAATTATAAATAACACAAAAAAAATCGGATATTGCACTTATATCTTATGGTCAAAAATCTTCCTCGGACCACTTAGAATCGGTCGTCGGTAGATGTGGCAACGCAGCATGGACGTTGTGTACGATACGGGGGACAAATAATAATTTGACAAATTGGAATTTAAATATGAAGAAATAGATACGGGTTTAAAAAAAACTAGTTATCAAACGTTCCGAGGATTGGAAAAATAAACAACTCGATATTTTATATTGTTGAGATTTTATTTATTGTACTCTCAAAATTCAAATCGGCGGATGAATTTTAATACTCTCTTCATAATGTTAACATAATTACCGAAACTGGAGTGGAATACAGTATTTTGATTCGGTATTTAAGTGGTTTAACACTCGAGGAAAAGAAATAAATAAAAAGTGAATTCTCAAAAATCTAAAATTTTCGAATTATTATTTTTTCCGTATCTGCATAACGTTTATCAGCAGCTTTTTTAAAATTTCCTGTGAAATTATAATAGACATTTTGATGCGGTATAAGTAAACAATAAATAAAATTTCGGAATTTTAATTTTTTCCGTGCCATCCTATGGTTTACCAAAGGATTCTTTCAATACTTTTTCGAAAAACTGTTTAATTTTAAACAATTAAATTTTTGTGTGCCACTCGTAGAACAATTTCATCTTGTCGAGCCCGAGTGCATTGTTGCCATATGTACAGCGAATAAACACTGGCAATGGAGCTGGTCTACGCCTACTAGATAAGAGACAGTTATTTTTATAAGTGAATCGTTGACATTTGTCAATTATAAAATAATTCCGGTTTGAAAACAATTATGGAAATGACCGATCAAAAAGTCGCTATTGTAAGTATTAATTAACGAATTAATAAATATAGGAAGATAAATAATGGTTGTCTTGAATTTCCACAGTCTTCAAAGCGTTTTTAATACATATTGAAGTCTACTTAGGTTTCGGTGTTTTGACATACAATTTTCCAAGATAGACTTCAATATGTATTAAAAACGCTTTGAAGACTGTGGAAATTCAAATAAATATTGTTTATGTTCCTATATTTATTATGAATAATTTCCATAAAGTTAGAGGTGAAACAATTAATTTTAACTAATGAATTGCTAATATTTAGGTGACCGGCGCCAATAAAGGTATCGGTTATGAAATTGTTAAAGGCCTTTGCAAACAATTCGACGGTTTAGTATATTTAACGTCCAGAGATGAAACCCGAGGAAAAAACGCGTTGGCCCAACTGGAAGAACAAAACTTAAAACCAAGTTACCACCAATTGGACATCACCGACGAAAAATCCATACAAACGTTCAGAGATTTTATTAAAGAACAACACGGAGGCATTGATTTATTAATTAACAACGCGGCCATCGCTTTTCCGGTAAAAACGCATTTATTTAAATTCCTATTAAATTTTGAATCTCATTCGTAATGATTTTAGACGAAATGCGACGTCCCATTCGCCGTACAAGCAAAAGAAACACTAGAAGTGAATTATTTTTCCACCTTAAGATTTTGCAACGCCATGTTTCCGTTGCTAAGAAATAACGCCAAAGTTATTAACGTTTCCAGCTCCGCAGGCCATTTAAGCAAAATCCCTTCGGAAACCATACGCAAATATCTGTCGAGACGCGATTTAACCGAACAAGAACTCACCGAAATGATGCAAAAATTCATAAGGTTCGTTTATTTTTAATGTATTCTTCAAACTTCGTCTGTCATGTATGTATAATTTTTGATTTGTTTAGATACGCCGAGGAAGGTAAATGCGAGGCCGAAGGCTGGGGAAATTCCACGTACGTGGTGTCCAAAGTGGGTGTATCTGCTCTGACGTTCATTCAGCAGAGGGTGTTCGATCAGGAGACCCCGTTCCGTAACGTTTCAGTGAACTCCGTCCATCCTGGTTGGGTTAAAACCGATATGTCGAACCATCAAGGGAACAAAAGTAGCGCAGAGGGTGCGGAGGCGCCTTTGTATTTGGCGTTGGAGGCGAATTTCAAGGGGAAATACGTTTGGGAGGATTGTGCGATTGTGGATTGGTACAAGGACGAAGCGCCATTGAAGCCTCGCATGTAGAAATCACTTTTTTCCGTTTCGAAACAATTGGTATGTTTTGTTAAAAATTCTTAATAAAAGTCTGAGTTTTTTAGTTTTTATTTTCTTCAAAACTAAGGGTCAAGTAGGTTGAAGAAGTATCAATCGTTTTCTCCACTTTTGGATTGTTCTAAGAAAGTTTCTTATTATTTAAAGCATGATTGATAAGATTTTTTGGATCATCTGAATCGGTTCTAAAAATATTTTGGTTCATTTTAAATAGTCGGAGTGATTTAAAGAAAACGTGGGTCAACTTTCGAATCGCTCCGTCTGTTTCAAAACTTTATTTGTTCTAATATATTCAAAGATTTTTTTTTTATTGCATTAAGGTATAAATTTAATTGATAAAACAATTTTGAATTGTTAATTTAAATTTCAGACAATACTGAACAATTTCGGATCATTTAGAACTGTTTGAGACAATTCTGAACGCCGTTCTATAATTTTGAACAAATTTAGATAATTTACTATGAATATTTTACTCTTCAGATAATTCTGGGAAATATTTTATCATTTTGAAGAATTTAAGATAGTTTTTTATGATTTTTTTTAACACTTTGGAATATTTGAATCAATTTTGGATTGGTTGTTTTAGATTTTGGACAATTTTGAGACATTCAAGACAATTTTTCATGATTTTAATAATTTAGAACCGTTTCAGACAATTTTGTAACTTTTGAGCGGTTTAAGACAATTTTGTTATATTATTTTAATGTTTGGATAATTTGTATTGTTTGAAATAAAATTTGGATCAATATTGTAAATTTTAGTCAATTTTCAACAATTTTTAGATCATTTTGGAGCATTTGTTTCATTATTTTGATATTTTGAATAATCTTGAACATTTTCGGACAATTTTGAATCTTTTAAGAGGTTAAATACAATTTTGTTATATTTTTTAATGCTTTGAATAATTTTGAATCAGTATTTTAAATTTCAGACAATTTTGAAAAATTTTTGAATTATATTGAGGCATTTTTTTCATGATTTTGATAATATTTTGAATAATCTTGAACCTTTTGAATCTTTGAAGCGTTTAATACAGTATTGTTTTATTTTTTAAATAGTTTTGAATTGTTTGAAATAATATTGGATCAATTTTTTAGATTTCAGACAATATTGAACAATTTTTGTGTTATTTTGAGGTATCTTTTCATAATTGTGACAATATTTTAAATAATCATAAACTATTTCAGATAATTTTCGACAATTTTGCAACCTTATTTCACTTTTCAAATTATTCTGAACAATTTTGAATAACTTAAAACCGCCCAAAACAATTTTATATTATTTTATATATCAAAGAATTTTGAATCATTTTGGATCGTTCTGAGAATAATTTTGGAAATTTAGGATATTATTTTTTAATAATTTCAAATACATTCCACTTTATATTTCCGATAAATTAGAAACATTATCGATTATAACTCAATTCAAAAGTAACCTTCGGTCTCTTTGTAAACGACGATATCGGGTTGATTTTTCTGAAAACTCGTCGTCATACAAATAATATTTTCCGTGTGCGTTTCCTCGTTGATTTGCATCGAAATTTGCTGAGTATTCGAAATCGTTCGGCTCCTTCTGAACTCCTTGTCGTTTTTCACTTTCATCAGAACGTACTTTCGTCTGATTTCCACTTGGACCTCCTCGTTTAACAAACAATACACCAACGCGGCGAACAAACCCTAAAAAGCGCATTTTTTAAAAAAGAAAAAGAAAAACCGTGTGTGTGCGGTAAGAAATTTTAATCGTTTTTTACCTGGAAAGCGGCGAAAGTTTGGTCGAAAAATAGGTAAATAATTTCCAAAACTGCGCTCTTTTTTATATAAATGGACATCAGCAATGAAAACGCGTACGGAACTCCGAATACCGGGATCAGGATTAAAGTAGCCTTCAGTAATTTTCTAAAACACACAACAAACTCTCTCTCTTGCTTATCTAGTGTCATTTATTCCTGAATACACACCTATATTTCGTTTTCTTTTGTTGCATGCACGTGTTATTCAATTTGGCGGTTAAAACTCTTACAATAGTAAGAAATAAAATAAAATTAATGGCAACTGTGACACCGATCGGTAAATCGATAAATAACGATATGTAATTATTCTCTATTGTTGTCCAGCACAAAAGGTCCTCGTATAATACTCTCAAAATGATCCACGGGATTATGAAAATAACCGGCAGACCTAAAATTATTCATTTCGATTTACGTTTAACACGTTCACTGCCGGTTACTTACCCCATCCTAAGAAGCAATAGATGGCGACATTTTGACGGTCCGAAACTAGTTTGAGAAACATTAGATTGTGTAAGTAGGTTCCTTCCATCAGCATGAGCATGAAATTTGATAGGATTACGTAATAACGGACGCTTATGATGGCTTTGCACACCCAAGACTAAAACAGAAGAAGAAATTAACATGGGTATCTGGATTTTTAAACGATTTCGATCAGTCTAAGGGATTTTGGATCGATTTCGAATGTTCTGGGTATTTTATTAGAGATTTTATGCAATTTTGGACTATTTCTGGAAGTGTAATGATCAATTTTAGAGCTCTTATAAAAGTTTTTGGTCATTTAGGAATTTTTAATTAATTTTGAATTATAAAACTTTTCTGGTTTGTTTTGAGCGGTTTTCGATAACTTAAAATGTTTCCTAATTATTTTGGCTCATTTGCGGAAATTTTAGAAAAAATTTATTCTCTGAGATTTCAGAGATATTTTTTAATCATTAGAACAGGTCGTAGATCATTTCAGAGTGATTTGAAATAATATCAAAATGTTTTGGATAATTTTTAAGGCTTTTAGGCAGTTCTGGATCATTTTGGAAATATTTAGATATCTTTGGTTCATTGCAAGATTTTTGATCCATTTTGAAACATTTTTAATTTAGTTTAAAAGGTTTTGGGTTATCTAAAATAAATTTCGAATATTTTATATAATTTTTGGAGCTTTTGGAAAACTTTTCATCATTTTCTAAAATTTCACACAATTTTGATCCTTATTGAGAATTTTAAGGTCTTTTTTAAATCATTAAAACACGTAGTCATTTCTGGGTGATTTCAAATAATTAAAAAAAAAATTGGATAATTTTTAAGGCTTTCAGACAATTTTGAACCATTTTGGGAAGTTTTAGATAACTTTGAGAATTTTAATCGTCCCGAAATGTCTCCATGTTTTTTTTAAAATTGTGGATCATCATCTGGAAAACTTTTTTAGCGGTTAAAAATTTACTTACGTAACTAATGTCAGGTGAAAATATTGGCTCACCGTTACCATCATAAACCGTTTCGTATTTCAGCGCCGTGCCCCGAACAAATAAACTGTCTTTTAAAATGGACATCAGAGATCTCAGAATAAACGAAACGTACATATTTATGTGAAGTTTGTTCCTCGGACAATGAAGTCTCCTGAAATAGGATTCGTTTAAAAAAAAAATTTCGTCCCAGGCCTGAATTCCGAACGGAGAAGGGGATGACCTTGGCCAAGGTCAAAAGTGTACCAGGTCTGATTCTGAACGGAGAAGGATGACCTTGGCCAAGGTCGAAAGTTTTTAACCGGTCACGTTACACTACTCGTATACTTACTTAATATTAACGAATATAAATATCGATAGAATGAGTGAAAGTATCGAAATCGTATAACCGCAATACGAAATTTTTTTCAAGAACGGTATCCATTGACCGTAAAATTCGATCTCGTCGAGCGGTCTCGTAATATTCACAAAAAATCCGGCGCATTTTTCCGCCACCGAATTTTCCTCGGACAAAGTCGACCAAGATCCGTTTTCCGTGCACCGCCTTCGCACCACACCCTGTAACATAGATTAAAATCAGTTTCAGAAATTGCCGGTCTTAAGCAGTTTCGAATCACCCTGTATGTAGGGATTGGTTCAATAACGGGAAAAATCGATAAACGCCAGTACTAGTCGATCACTCTGTAGATTTAAAATATTTAAACGCTGTAGAGTGAAGTTAAACTTAAATAAATAATAAACATAAATCCAACTATGATGGGACACCCTTTATATTAATATAGATTGAAATTAAAATCCCATTCGTTGTATTATGCATGGCGGACACAAATTACAATTTCAAATTTAAAATAAAATACAGGACGATTGTTATTTGAAAAAAATTGTTCTAGCCTGAATTTACTCTGTATATTCGAATTAATTACGAAAAAACAATTAAACTTTTCTTTTCTCTTTTTCTCTGTCTCTTACGCTTATTGATTGTTTCTGTTTTCTCACTTTTTTTTTCTCTTTTCTCTTCACACGCCTAATGATTTCTCTGTGCCCCTTTTCTCACACTTTCTTTCTCCCTTTCTCTCTCTCTCTCTTTCTCTCTTTTTTCACTTTATCCCTTTTTCTCTTTATTTTCTCAATCAGTTTTCTCTTGCTTTCTCTTTGTTTGCTCTTATTTTTTCTCCCTCTGTTCCATTTTTATTTTATTTTTCTCTTTTCCTTTCTTTGGATTAATAACTTTTCTATGCCTGGTTTTGTCTTTTTTTTTATGTATTTTTTCTCTTTATTTCTTTTTCTCTATTTTTTGCGTTTTTTATATTTTTCCTTATTTTTGTGCTTCCCTATGTTTCTTTTATCCCTTTTAATTTTCTTTCTTTCTGTTTCTCTCTTTCTTTCTCTTTTCTCCAATTTTTTCCTTTTTTTCATTTCTCTCTTTTTTTTCACTCTCACGCTTATTTACTTTCCTATGCCTCTTTTCTCTCTTTTTTCTTTCTCTGCTTTTTCTCTTTCTCACTTTTTCTTTTTTCTTCCATTTTTTCTTTCCCTCTTTCATCTTTTTTTTCTCTTTCTTTCTCACATTTATTGACTTTCTATTGCCATTTTTTGTCTCTTTTTACTCATCCTTTTTTTAAATTTTTTTTATCTTCTCTTTCTTACCGACTTCAGCCCAACCCCCTCCCACCGGCTTCTTTTTGTCCCTCTCTTTTTCTATTTTTCTGTTTCTGTTTTGTTGCTTTTTTCTCTCATTTTTTTTTCATTTTTTTTTCTTTTTGTATTTTTCTCTTCTTTCTCTATTTTTATTTCTCTCCTTTTTCTCTCTAACGCTTGTTGATTTCGCTAAGAATATTTATTGTCCTTTTCTCTTTCTTTTTATATTTTTGATACTTTGTGTCTCATTTCTCTGTCTAGTGTTTTTGTTTTTTTAATACCTTTTTCTCTTATCTTTTCGAATGAAATGCAGGGTGATCGTTAAATGAAAAACTTTGATCTATAAATAAATGATAAATATGTTGATTTCAACGTACAGGGCGAATCCAAATTGAACGCCAACGTTATCGAATTATTCACTTACTTGTTTATATGCCTTCAAAAAGTCCCCGGAACAATTACGAAGGGCCCATCGGCCCGCTTCGGTCGCCGGCCAACATAAATACTCGTCGAACAACGTTTCGCACCGAATTGCGCCCTCTTCAACTCCATCCTCTTCCGCATCGTCGTCGCAGGGCTCGTAACATTCGTCCCTTAAATGTTTCACTACGTCGAGGGCGGTTTCGAAATTCGACATTTTTTCTTGATTTTTAATTACGTATTTTTTTTCCGAGAAATTAAGCGTCGCGTCGTGTGCCGCTCCGAATACGGAAAAACGATCTCGGGCGAGATTTTAATCTTTTTTTTTTTTTTTTTTTTTTTTTAGCCCAATAATAATAATAATAATGTTTTGTTAAGTGTTTGCGGTGCTGTCACCGAAAGAGATTGATCTCTCGTTCGATTGATTGTATAAACTTTTCGTTATCATAATATTTAATATATTTTAGTGGACGTTCTTGAATTACGCCAACGTTTAAAGGAGAATAATATCGCGATTATTTTCGATTTTGTTACTAGGGCGAAGAAAATAAATCTCCGACAACAACAACTTGTATTTTTTTTTTTCGATTTTCGCAGTTACGTAAGCGCCGTCTTAATTACATTGTTTTAATTATTTCGGCGAAAACATTCGTATTATTAATGTTATTCGATAATAATGAAAACAAACGCGAATCGCAAACAGTTCGAGCGCTCAACATTTCAATTTCAAAACAAATATGTAGTTTGTAATTAACGTTTTTAATAATGCAATATCTTTTAAATCGCTTTAAATACCATTAGAGCGCTTTATGTACATTTCGGGTGTTTTTCGAGAGCTTTATAATGCTTGAAATTTTAGTGGGGCGCTCTATAATTCTTCAAATGATATTGAAACGATTTATGATGCTTCAAACGCTGTTGAAGCTCTTTATATATGTTTCAGGTATTTTTTAGAGCGCTGTATAATGCTTCAAATGCTACTAAAGTGCTCTATTATGCTTTAAATTTTATTGAAATGCTCTATAATGCTTCAAACGCTGTTGAAGCTCTTTATATATGTTTCAGGTGTTTTTTAGAGCGCCGTATAATGCTTGAAATGCTATTAAAACGTTCTATAATGTTTTAAATTCTATTGAAGCGCTCTATAATACTTCGAATGATATTAAAACGTTCTCTCATGCTTCAGACGCTGTTAAAGTTCTTTATGTATGTTCCTAAATGTTTTTAGAGCGCTGTATAATGCTTCAAATGCTACTAAAGTGCTCTATTATGCTTTAAATTGTATTGAAATGCTCTATAATGCTTTAAGTGATATTGAAACGATCCATGCTTTAAACACTGTTGAAGCGCTTTATACATGTTCCAGATATTTTTAGATCACTGTATAATGCTTCAAATGCTACTAAAGTGCTCTATAAAGCTTTAAGTGCTATTGAAACGTTCTATAACGCTTTTAATGCTATTGAAAATCATTATATATGTTTTTAGATGCTGTATAATGCTTTAAATTCTATTGAAGCACTCTCTAATACTTCAAATAATATTGAAACATTATATTATGCTTCAAACGCTTTTGAAGCTCTTTATGTATCTTCCATTGTCTTTGGAGTACTATATAATGCTTCAAATACTCCTAAAGCGCCCTATAATGCTTTAAATGTTATTGAAGCGTTCTATAATGCTTTAAACTCTGGAAGCATTTTATATTGCTTTAAATGATATTAAAACGTTCTGTGATGCTTCAAACGCTATTGAACATCTTTACATATGTTTCAGGTGTTTTTTTAAAGCGCCGTATAATGCTTGAAATGCTACTAAAGCGCTCTATAATGCTTTAAATTCTATTGAAGCACTCTACGAGTATAAAGCTTCAAATTTCATTGAAACACTCTATAATGCTTTGAATGCAAATGAAGCGTTCTATAACATTTCAAATTTTACTGAAACACTTTATAATGCTTTAAGTGATATTGAAACGCTTTATATATTTTTCAGAGAATTTTTTATGATTTGTTTTGAATAATTTTCTAATATTTTGGATCATTTTTAAAGATTTTAGTAAACTTCGGATCATTTTTGAGTAGTTCTAGATATTTTTGGATCAATATAAATTGGTATGAATGCTCTTAAAAATTTTAAAGTAATTCAAAATATTTTGGACCATATAGATTTAGAAATTTTTTTGGATCATTACAAAACTTTTTGAATGATTCTTAATTACATTTAGATTAAAATTGATAGGTTTGGGGAGTTTTTTGTTATATTTGAATAATTTTAACGAACATTATGACACATTTTAAATTACTTTTGGATTATTAAATAATATTAAACAAAGATTGATTTATATTTGGATCATTGTAAAGAAATTAAATTTTAAAGAATGTTAAAATATTTTGGATCATTTTTATGGATTTTAGAAAATTTTTGGATCGATACGAAATTTTTTGAATAAACTTAATTAACGTTAGAATAAACTTTGATGGATTTTTTACACTATTTGAGCTATTTTATTCTATTTCAGAAATTCGAAGAGAAATAAATAGAATAAAAATATTCTAAAAAACTATTAACATAAAATCAATAAAATAATATATAAAATCAAATATAAATATACTAGAAAAATAAGAAAATTAAATTATTTAAAAAAAATTAATACAAAATAAAAAAATGAGATTAATACAAAAAAATAAGATAAGATCAATAAAAAAATTGAATTATTTAAAAAGTCAATTATAAAATAAAATTGTTTAGAAAAAAATATATATAAAAATTGGAAATGTAAAATGAAATTATGTAATGCAGTGTAAATTAAGTTTAGAATATTTTTGATTTAAAAAATGTATCATTTTGATTTGTTTCAGTATTTTTAGATAATCCGGTTGTTTTTATTTCCATTTTTAGAACTGGTTTGTGGACATTTTTGTACGATTATAAGCGAACAAATAATAATATTTTCTTCTCGGACGATAACGCGTCAGTTATCAGCCAATTAATAATAACAATTTCGTGTAATAATGAGCGTCTTCGAAAGAGTAAAGTGCTTAGTGTCGGGTCGGTATTATGGCTGCGAAACGGACGCTTTTTTCGCCAATTGTTCGAAATTTCAGCAACAAAACCGTAAAGGTGGAAATAAAGGGAAGAGAAGTGAAAACCGCGACGCTGCGGTTGGACAGACCGCCGGTGAACGGTTTCAATTTGGACGTTTTGGAAGAGTTTCAAGATTCTTTGGGTAAACTGGAACGCCAGGGGGTCAACGGGGTCATTCTCACTTCCAACAGGGACGGTACGTTATTTTTGTTTGTATTATTTTATAATTTTATTTCATTTATTTTATCACCCATTTTTTTCCTAAAATTTTATTTTCAAAATTGTTTTATTTTATATTTCTTTTTATATTTTAGATTTATTTTTATTTTGTATTTTATTTTTTCTCAAAAAAAATGTTTTCATATTTTATTTTCATCAATTTTTTTTAGAATGATTTTATTTATTTTATAATTTCATTTTTAATTACTTTGTTAATTTTTTTAAATATGTTGTTTTTTTTTATTTACAGGTATTTTAACGGCCGGCATAGATCTTAGGGAGCTACAAACGACCGATCGAAAAAAAATGAAAAAATATTGGGTAACCTTCAGTGACACGTTCGTAAAATTGTACAGCACGCCCCTGTTGACAGTGGCGGCGATAAACGGCACTTGCCCCGCCGGCGGGTGCGTTCTTTCCGTTGCCTGCGATTACAGGGTGATGACAAAAGGTTATCTCATCGGTGCTAACGAGACTCAAATAGGTGAGCTAAATAAAAAAAAAATATTTTCTATAACTCCAATTGAATTACAGAATTACATGATTGGATAATAAGTAATTCGATTGTCCTTAAACAGTCACGCAGAATAGAGTATATAGAAACGCACTAAATCTAAGGACAACATATCTAATCTAACAGCAATAAAAATTGCACTTTGACACAACACTTAGAATGTAAATCATAGTTAATATTTTTTTAAATTAAATTTTGCGTTCGTTACACTTTTTTCTTTCTTTTTTAGGTTTGATTCCTCCAGTTTGGTTTATTGACCGATTATCAGAATTAATTGGTTTCCGACAGACAGAGCTCGCTTTCAATCAAGGAAAATTATTTTCCAGCGAAGAAGCAAAAGATCTCGGACTGGTCGATGAAGTCGTCGAAAATGTCGCGCAAGGATTGTCGACGGCGCAAAATATTATCGACAGTTACGCCGACGTGCCTAAAAAGGCGCGAGAAATCAGCAAGAAATTCGTGCGGGCCCCATTTTTGGAGAAAATGAACAAAAACGCTGATGAAGATATCGAAAATTTCGTCGACTATACGACGAGCGAAACCGCGCAAAAATTCTTGCAGGAATTTTTGCGCAAATTAAAAAATAAATAAGATATTTATATAAAAGTAAAATAATTATTTTTACAAGATTTTGGATTATTTTTACATTTGTTTATAATTCTGGATGAAATAAGAGATTTTAGAGAAACTGATTTGATTTCTTCAACAGACGCTTCTGCTTTTAAAAAATGTATTTTTTGGTGAAAGCGGTAGTTTTCCAGAATTATAGTTATTTTTTTGATAAAAATTTAATATTTCAACTAAAATTTAATTCTATTAATTGTTAATACTTATTACTTTTAAAAGAAAACTATTAACAAAAATTTGAAGTTTCCTAAAAATAATTTTTTAAACAGCTAGTTTTTTTGAATAAAATTCAATATGATATTTGAAATTTAATTATAATGTTTTAATTCAATTATTTTATAAGAAAACCTCTATTTTTGATAAAAAATTAATTCTTTGATGAAACAATAATAAATATTTTTTAGTAATAAATTATTTATTGTTGATTATCAACATTTCGTTTGGAATTTAATTTTATCCTGAATAAATTTTTTTTTAAATTAATTTATTTTCTAAAAAACTAATGAAAATAATAGTTTTCAAAAAACAGTAACATATAATTTTATTAAGAACCACTTTTTATTAATAATTATTTAATATTTTAATTGGAATTTATTTTTTTCTTGACAGTTATTTTTTATACCTCTATTTTTGATGAAAACAGTACGTTTCTAAAAAAATAAATACATATAATAGGGAACTATGTATTTTTTTAATAAAATTTCAAAGTTTCAACAGAGATTTAATTTTTTCCCTGAAAATGAATGCTTGTTTTTTAATTCACTCGTTTTGTAAGAAAATATTTTTATCAAAAATGAAATCTTTGACAAAAAAACTCAAATAATTTTTTATAAAGGCAATTTTTTTAAATTTATTTTACCTAAAATTAATTTTTTCCGCAATTTATTTTTTTAGGAAACTTAAAAAATATCTATTGTTTTTCCGGGGTTTCTATTGATTTTTTTGTATTTAAAAATTTCACTTTTTTCTCCAAAAATTGAAGAAATATGGACATTTTTTCATTGAAATTTACAGAAATTTCATCTTGCTTGATAATTAAAGAAATTGTGACTTTTTTGTTCAAAATTTTAGAAAAATTTTTGTTAGAAAATATAAATTTCATTTTATTTGTTTGACAAATATAATAAGAACCAAAATGATCTACAATTATAGGTTTCAATGAACCCTTGGAAATTTTTCGAAAAAATTCGGTACTTCAGAAACTAAAATTGCTTAGAAGTTTTTTAGAAAATTAAACATATTTTTTTTAATTAAACTGAAATTTCCCTTTAAGGGTGCACGAATCGAGCACTCACTCATTTAAATCTAAAATAGTACTTGACAGGTAAAGACGTAAATAAAATAATTAAGCGACGCTGTGCCACTTTATTATATTCGACCTATATACAAAATACCTTAAAATAAATACAATTTTCAATCAAAATCTATCGGAAATTACAATTTTTTTTCAATAATAAAAACGACTCGTTCATGCAAAAATGTTTCAAACAAATCCGAAATTTTTGGTTTTGATGGCGAGCAGCAATTTTTGTCTTAGTACGGTCCTGCTGCTATACAGGGGGATGTAAAGTCTGGAGATGCAAGTGTTGGCGGTGGGCAAATGGGCGTCGTCGGCAGGTCGGATTGTCACCGAGGGCATCGGCTGGAAACCGTCCTCGCTCGCAGGAAGGGCCGGCGATCCAGTCCAAAAATATACCTAAAAAAAAAAACGTAATAATAATATTAAACTACTAGTGGAAAAGTGGGAAGTTCTAGAATGATTTAGAAGCTTCAAAAAATATTTCTAAATATTCCAAATAAAACTAAAAATAACTATCAAACAGCCCCAAAATGAATAAATAAAACCAATAATTGATTTTTCTGTTCCACACCCCGTATACGTTCAAGAAAGTTCCGTATCCCCGCATACAAAACTCTCACGATTCGCCCTTTCTGACATCACTTTCAACCAATCCGAACCGATTCTTTCTCTCACACATAGAGTAGTCTTGAGCCACCCACACAATGCACACACAATGTTTGTAAAAAGTTTGTTTTTTCACAAATAAATCAAAGTAAAAATTGTTAATAATCTAAGTAATGAAGTGAGTGAAAGTTTTGTGCCTACTCTCATAGAAAATATACTTATACGAAGTATATTTGTTGTTATATAGTATTTGTACCACAATAACTCGTTGAAATAAAGAAGATTTGTTCGTTCTAGTAGTGTTTTTTATTTTTATTGAAGAAAATAGTCACATAGAATTTATATGTGCGGGACTTACAATAAAAAGTTACAGTCCACTCTAAAAGATCATTGCTCCCACATATAAATTTCAAGAGAAATAATATTATTCCGAAAAAATGTACAAGCTTCAAGATAATTTCAAAACAATTTAGAAGCTTCAAAATGGGTCTGGAAACGTCTGTAAAATAATTGCAAGATCATCTAAAAGTGTTTAGAAGTTTCAAATCGGTTCACAAGCTAAAAAATGCATTCAAATAACCTTAAAGCGATAATATAGTTCTAAAATAATGTACCAGCTTCAAGATAATTCCAAATAGGTTTAAAAGCTTCAACAAAACCAAGTATAAACCAAATGATTCTATAATTATAAGTAAATTCTAAACGAAGCTAAAAAGAACCTTCGAACAGTTCCACAATGATTTACTTTAAAAACTTCCAAACCAATCCACAATTCTCAAAATACAATTCCAAATCCATCGAACTAGTTAAGAACGCATTCGATTCTAAAATTAACTCACATTTTTGAAATCCTTATGCGACCAAATCGCAGGTAATTGAATTTTAATTCAGAAAAATTGGGCCCGAGAGAGGAAGAACTGGAGGGGCGCGAGATATTTCTATTATATTTTTAAAAGGAACGTCACGATCCCGTTTGCAATTGCCGGGTGTGCACAATTTACAGAGACCCATCAGAACTACCAAAAACGGCTCTTAATTTATATTTTGTGTCCTTACCAGATCTTGCCTTTCGATGTGCGTCATTTTCTCGACGATAGACCAAAGCCATCTCTTGAATTTGACGAGTCTGTCGCTGCTCTCTCCCGATTCGTCGTTGAATGACGTGTAAGATATGAGGACGGCGACGTTTATGTCGCCGACGCCGTTCAATAAAAGTCTCAAGTCTTCGGCCGTCAAACTGTCCAACGAACCTTCCGGCAAAACGTCAAACACGCCGGTCCTTATGCTCTGAAACACCAACAAATTTATAGTAACAGGAGAAATAATAGGTCCTTTAATCTCACAATCTACAAACTTTTTATTAATAATACAAAACTACTGGTTTCGTGGCAAAATGGGCCACTTCTCCGAACAATTTATTGAAAAAGATATTAGTGTAGCTTATACAAGCAATTATCTTTATTATGTTTTTCACCAGTCTACAAATGTCTAAATTGTTCTAGAACTTATTATTTGTACGATGTATTATGCTCAAACCTGTTTTAGGGTGGAAATCGTGTCCAGTATTTATTAAATGATTTGTGATATAAGAGAATGATGTAGAGTTGGCGTTTAGAGCCTTTTGTTGTTCTTTTAAGCGGGGTTCGAAATTTCTAAAAGTTCTACCGATGTATTCAGCATCAAAATTGCAATTTAATATATAAATTCTGCATGTTCTAATAGACCTACTTTATCTATATTATTAACTAACACTTTGACCAGCGAGTTAAGCATATTCGATATTTTATGAGGAAGGGAATGAAATGAACTTTCCGAGTATCTAAATCGTTTGGGTGGATTTATAGAAAATGAGGAGGACGAATTTGCGGTCACGTTTACTTACTTCTATGGCTTTTTCCTGCACTTTCACCATTCTGTAATTGGCGTATTTTCTAACGTAATCATATACATTGATTGATGTTACTTCCATGTCTTTTCCACCAGGCACCAGTTCCACGGTTCCACCTCCCTCTTCTGGGCATAAATCGATTCTATAAAAGAATTTCAAACAGTAGTTAATTATATCAAAATTATTTAGTACGGCAAAAAGTTAACAATGGAACCTCAAAAATATATCAAGGGTCTAAAAATCGCATCTAGTTCCATAAACAGGTACAAAGTTCCTAAATTTAATGCACCAATTCTTCTAAAAATTTAATATACTTTTAAAAAATTGTACAAAGCTCTTAAAAGAAAATGAAAGAATTCTATAGAATTGATCAACAGACATAAAAAACCCCTTAAGTATAAAAAAAATATGTAGAGTTCCAAAAAATAAAACATTATAAAAACGCACTGATGGCAAAAAAAAACATCAAAGTTACTTAAAAAGGTGCAGAGCCAGTAAATAATGAACAGGTTCCTACAAAATTGATCAAATTACGTAAAAAACGGCAAGTATCAACAAAATCTACTGAAAACAAAACTATTTTCTATAAAAATGAATACACAAGCAAAAAATGCATTGACGACCTGAAAAAAGCATCAAAGTTCCTTAAAAAAATACAGAGTCACTAAAAAAATGAACAATTCGATTCACAAATGAAAATGAACACTTGATACTCACGTAAAATTGAGTTCTAGGGCCGAAAATAAACTGTTGCTGTCCTTCGTTTCGGCGTCGACGACCAATTGCCTCAGAGATTCGTAAACGACGGGATCGAAAAATGCAAGATCGTGGAACTTTATCGATCTACCCAAAATCGATTTCAATACATGCCTCGTCAGAAATATGGGACACAATTCGTTTTGCAACAGACACAATCCGAGTAATCGGCCGACGTTTCTGAACGCGTTCAATCGCTCGAACGTCGCTTTGCCTTGTCTGGGGGCGTAGAATCCCCGTTTGCCCGGACAGTAAAACAACGGCGCCACGTCCTCTTCGTCTTGTAGCGACTCTTCTATAAAAAAAAATCATATTAGCAACTTTAAATATATGTCCATTTCATTCCTCGTATGAACATAATCGTAGAGTTTGACAAACATTCAATGAACTCAATCATGCCACATAAAGTGACCAATTCTAAAACTCTTTCTATAAGCTAAAACTCAAAAATATCCAGTCACACATTAAGAATTTTAAGGTGAATGTTGGTCCTGGTAAAGTGCAAAAGGCTGCTAAATTTGTAGTTAATTAGTACTGATATTAATTTGTCATCACTCTTACACTCGCAATAAGTTACTTATTTTTTATTTAATATTTTCTAAATTATAACATTCACTGTTTATTTAATATTACGTGAGGAAAGTTTTAAATTAATAAACTTTGGGGTCTTCTTGGTTGGGAAAATAAAAAGAGATTGAAAAAAGCGAAGTTTGGGTTCTCTGATAATCGAGAAGTTGATAGTGCCTACCCCTGCAATTAAATGTGTCATTGGTTTAAAGATGAAAATTGGCCTTATATTTTGTAAGTGTTGTTTTTATTCACAGATAAATACGTTGTTATTGTTTCATTCAGCCTCTTTAATTTCCATTAATCAAGTTACGTAGTGGGATAAAACCCCCTGAAAATAGTATTTAGATTCCTTCATATTTAATGAAAGAAAAAATCCAATAAGTGACAATATGTTTTGTCACTGCTTTTATCAGAAAATTAAGAAGTAAGGGGAAAGAAAGATACGAACCAAAATTACAAAATCATCTACAGCAAACAATCAAAATGATAATGATAAAAGAATAGCTGCTAAAAAAATGGACTCAATTATCATTTATCATTTTGATAGCTAGCTAGTTGAACTAAAATATAGAATACAAAAAGCATATACGCAAGCTAGAAATAACTTAATATCTTCAAAAAAAAAGGAGTGCTTCACTTGATTTCAAAATTCGCCAGGGAAATAAAAGAATATTAACCTTTATGACATTTTTCTTCCAAGTGTGGGTCATAAAAATCTAAATTTTTAGTAAAAAAACAGTTTTTTTTATCAAATTCTACAATGAAGCATCCCGCAATACACACTTTTTGCATTATGGAAGTGTTAGCTAAAAAAAAATTACGAAGAATTAAGAAAAAAATCAAAATTTTTTCCATAGGTTTAAAAAACAGAAACTTAAGACCGAAAACTTTTAAAAATTTATGAAAAAAATAGAAACTTTGACAAAAACTGAAAAAATTGATTTTTTTAAATAAATGAATAATATAAGTTATCGTAAAATAAAAAATACTTGATAAGAAATAAGGGCGACATCACAAAATCCGATTATTTTCATTATCATTCTTACCTAAAATAGTGTCGGAGGTCAACTCCGATTGGGAATGCGTGTGTGCCAAAATCATCTCAACAGCCTCTTCAACTTTGCTCCTCAGGGAATCCTCGGTGGCCAACAAGAGCAACAATTGAGCCGGCGACAATTCCAACAGCATTCCGGTGATCCTGCCGGCGAAAGTCGGATGTAAATTGTAGACTTTCGGATAGAGCCGATCGCCCAGGTGTTGCTGTTGCGCCGTCAAATGTTCGTTTCTGAAGGTGGCGCCCGAGGCGGCCCCCACCCCGCCCACCTGATTCGAATTGCCGGTGTTCACCGGACTGACCACGCTCGAAATGTCCGGCATAGACGGCGCGTCCGAATGGTGGATGTTCTCCATCGGGATAAACGGCCGTGCTTCTGTGCTCATTGTTCTACGGTGGTGATCCCTAAATAAAAAGAGTTAGTATGTAGTAGTTGAAAGAATGGTATTAGTGTGGTGGTGGTGGTAGTGGTGGTGTTGGTACCTTGTTTTGCTCCAATTTCTCGAGGGCACTGTTCTTCTGAGCACGTCTCTGTCCCGTCTCAGTCTCTGCAACACACTGTACTGCGAATATTTATTATCGACTTGCGCGGATTCCAAATTCGGTAGATTCTCGTTCAACAAAATAGCCTCGGCGATGGCGGTGTAAAAGCTCCTGGCGACGCCGCTGCCCTCGCCCGGTTCGTCCTTAAAAGTCACCTTCACTCTGTTAACTGCCAAAGGTGGCGAAGCCGAGGTGCGCCGATTGTAACTGTTGTACTGCGTGTTCAATTCCTTAAACGTTTGGATCAGCAGCTGCGTCCTGTCCCTTTCCACTTTCGATAAAGTCAAGTCTCTCTGTTGGTTGTTCCTGAGTTTCTCCATATCCCTGCGGAATTTCGCCTCTTTGACGGGAAACCCGCCCAATTCGGAGACTATGGAGCCGGGCTCGAGGCCGACATCTTCCATGAATACTCGTCCGAATAGGTCTAGCGAGAGTCGCCATCGGCCGAGCAGCAAATCGTGCGATACAAATTGACCGAACGTCGGTTTCGGTATCTCCGGATTGACGGGAGTCGTTATCACGGTCACGTTTGCCGATATCTCTTGATTTTCTAACGTATCCGGCTGCGAAATGTCCATCGGCGACATCACGATGTCGCTGTCGCTCATTTTTTGACTCTGAAACGATCCAATAAATCACATAAATATTATTTAGCAGACCTACCTAAAATACAGTCATTTGAAAAATAATATTGTCCGCTCCGTATCTGTCCTCAGCCCAAAACTTCATCCGACTGCGGTCATCAGAGAGCGCTATTATTATTTTGGAAGTTTAGTGATGTATAAAATAAAAGAAAAGTGCTTTTATACACGTATGAAACTTCCTCAATTCGACAATTTAAACACAAAATACTGTAGATATTTTCATTCATTTGTTACACGGATTGTCTAATTGTACATTCCAATATGTATATTAGGTTGGTAGTAGCGAGAAGATAGGTTTGAAGATTTATTAAAGAGATTATGTTATGTTATGAGAAATGTGTTAATTAAAGTGAAAATATACAAAAATACAATCTTATTTATTTATAATAATAATAATTCCTACAATAGAAAAGTAGTTCAAGCGATACTTACATTAGATGATCTTCTGGCTCGTACGATTACACTTTTACTGGGACTTCTTGAGCTCGAGGCTGACATTGCCGCGTCCGGAACGTCTTCATTGTTTGCAATGGGGCCGCACAATTCTTGTGTGTGTTCCGTAGTGTTCAAAGTTGGTAAAGAACTACCCGAAGCCTGAAATTTCAAATCCTATAAATAACGAGAGGAAAAAACAAACAACCAAACCAAACAAACATACGAGACTTCCAAAAGAATATTAAAATTTCTAGAAAGATCTAGAGAGGACCTATAAACTGTAGTGAAATACACAAAACTTAACTAGCTATTAAAAATTCTAAAAAAAAAAAAAAAAAAAAATTCTTATAATAATTACTTATGCCCTAAAGAACGTACCAGCAACAAAAAAAAAAAGTGTACAGATTTATTAAAAAATGTACCGAGCTCCTGTATATAAACTGTAAAACAAAGCGACTTAAAAAAAATGCACCAGAGATCAGAAAAATATATCAAGTACCTAAAAATAAAACCGCTACTTTCTATAAAAATGTACTAAGCCCTTAAAAAATGAACACGTTCTTATAAAACTGACCGGATGACTTAAAAATATAGTGATTTCTTGTGAAAATATATTGATCCCAATAAAATGTACCAAAAATTTAAAAAAATGTACTTAGTTACTATAAAAATGTACTAATTTTCCATAATAATGTATTAAGATCTAAAAAACTTATCAAACATTAAAAAAAATTATACGAATTTCCACAAAATTATACAAAGGCCTAAAAAAATTATTAAATTACTATAAAAATGAAAAAAAAACGCAACAAGAACAAAAAAATATAAAAGTTGGAAAAGATAACTATTTATTATAAAAATGGATTTAGAATCTAATAAGTGGATCTGTATCTAAAAAAAAAATACTGTAAATACTTACCGAATCTTGAAGTGTATTTTCAGATTTTCTCGGCGACACGATGATTTGTGGCCTTGAAATAGTCAAATTTTCACCAGAAGTCAAAGAAAACCCGTCATTTGAACCGTCCCTGCATCTAGAAAGATCTTGCGGTCTTTCACCGCTACATTCACCTAAAAATAATAGAAACATCAGCAATTAACCGAAAACTTAATAAAGCGGCAAACACGTTTAAAGTTTTTATAAAAATGTACCAAAGATCTAAAACATGTACCGAGTTTTTAATAAAATGTATTGAATTTGAATTAAAAAATGTTCCAAAAGTCTAATAAAACAGTAACGATCTAAAAAATGTACTAAGATAATAAAATATGGACCAAGTTTTTATAAAAAATGTAGAAAATATCTAAAATATGTACCGATTTTTCATACACGCTTCTTTTTACAAAAATTACAGTTACCTTCAGCGGCGGCAGCCTTCGAAGGCACCTCTGCGTCCCTATTATAGACTTTGCTCTGTTCTTCAGTTTGGTAATTTTGCGGATAAATCAATGGATTCGGTCCCATCACGTTCAAATCGTTGGAGATCGGGTGATTCGCCCTCGCTGGTTGTCCCATACCGAATTCCGTGGTTCGCGTCGACAAACTGAGCTTCGTGGGCAGCGAAACCAACGGATTGCCGCTATTCGTGTTCGTCAAATTCAGCGTGATCGGTTGTTTTGGAATGCCGAAGAGATCTTCGCGTCTGGCGTTCGGTTGAAGCAGATGCGGTTGATCGGCGAGGGGCAGAGCCTCCGCCATGGGCGTGTCGAACGGATCGGGGGGCGGGCAACCCAAGCACAACGTCGATTCGGATCGCTGGTGGGACAAAAAGATTAGATTGTAGCGATTCTAGTAGTTCGAATATTGTATCGAAGCATTACCTGGAAGAAAGTGTGCTTCCTGCCTTTGCCGGTGCCTGCTGTGGAGGTGGCGGTGCTCGTACCGCTGAGAGTGCTGGAGATGTTGTTGTTCAAAGTGGACACGTCCTGGTCGTCTAATGATTCTGTTTCCATGGCGACGGCCAAGTCTTCTTCAGTTTCATCGTTTTCGGCGTCGTCCTGAACGAATTATACATACGAAATTAAACAGAAGACAAAAAATGTATGTATACAGGTTTAGAAAGTATTTAACAGGACATAGGCGAAATCTTAATCGAACTAGAGAAGAGGTACGACCACGATTGCTGGTACGTTACTATCGAATTGAATGTAACGATGTTTACACCTCGATAAATCCCTACTTCAAGATATTAATAATGGGTTCTCTCTCTTTCATAAAGCGTTCCTTATCACTCGCATGGGCTCGTGTATGTTCTTATATATTTAAGCTAAATTTGTATATATACATATATTATCAAAAACTCCAGTTACCATAATATATGGTGTATTACATTACCTTGTAATATACTCAAAAATATTTTTAAGTATATAATATAACTAATAATTAAAATTCCAAATTTACATTTAACCAGAAAATAACTAAAATTTTATTCCTATTAAATTTGTGTCCACTGTTTTTATCTTTTGTCAATGTTGTTTCTTTTGCCCGTGCTTTTCCTTTTTTGTTGCACTAACCTTCCAATAACCCCATTCCATATTTGTCTTGGTCTTCCTCTTTTTCTTCTTTTCTGAATTTTTAATAGTCGTACCCTTTTGACTGGTCTTGTCTCATTCATCCTTTAAATATGTCCCGATCAGCTTAATTGCCTCTTGTCAATGAACTTCAGTATTAATTATATGTCTTCCTTATATGTGTATTCATCAGTTTATCTTTCTTCGTGAAACATTTAACTTATCTGATATATTTCATTTCCACTATTTGTATTTTACTTTCTTGTCTCTTTGTTAACACCCAAAATTCGCATCCAAACGTTAAAATTAGTCGGTATATTATGATAATATGTGTAGGGATTTAGTTAAATATCGCCCTGTACATCGAACTTATTTTTTATTTAATATTTTCTAAATAAAAACATTCACTGTTTATGTAGTATTACGTGAGCGAAAGTTTTGGGACAAGGTCGCGATCGGATAACAAATAAGCATTTTTGTTAGTCATCAAAATTAATAAATATTCTGGGGTCTTCTGGGATTAATTGTATTAGTTTTTTAAAGATGTAAATTGCCCTATTACTTTGTAAAACTTGTTTTTATTCAAATTCTTTATTATCTTTAGATGCTTCCAGTTATTTGCTTTGATTTTGTATTTTCTTTTGCTCCTAGTAATTCCTGGAAGTACTCTTTTCATCTATTTATTACTTCTCTTTCATTTCTTAGCGTAGTTGAGACTTTATTCTGTATCCAACTGCCACATATTTCTGTTGCTGTGTATAAAACTATTTTCATTAAAAAAATCCACATTTCCTCTATATAGTCAATTACGAAAAGGCCATTAGATTTAATTAGTAAACCTGTTCAATAGTTCACGGATTTATTTATATTTAGTATTCGTTTCGCATAGTAAACATTACAGTGGGGGACGTTTACCTGATGTCTAAGTGCTGTAAGCGCCATGGGTCCCCTCAAGAGTATCCATTGGTAAGAACTCTTTTTTATACCATTTTTGATATATTTGTTAATGTTTATTGAGTACCTTTTTGTTAATTACATTTTAAATGTTGCTGAACTGGTAACTGGTCGTCACTTACTCTTACGCCCTTAAGAAAACCACCCCCTTATCCAAGAGGGGGCCCGCTTAATCTGCGACACGTCCAAGGGCTGTGCTGTGATATGGTGAAGGTGCTCTTTTAATTAGTACGACCCAAGGATCTTTGCGTGATAATATTACTATCTTGCATTATATCTGAATCTTTTAAACCTTCTCTGTTAATGTATAAGGTTCCTAAAAAATGTTTTTTTAGCTACGCAAACCGTTCTTACCTGTTCGTTCCACGTAGGTAAAGGAAGTCCCTCTCGACGCACCTCAGGATCGCTGTTGTCCAAATTGTTTCCTGATCGCATGTAGTAAATGAGCGCATCGAAGACGTAGGCGACATGTTTGAGGGCCGAGACGTCGAGTACAGGCAGCGAATCTAAATGTTCGTTATTGTGGGCCCGCATTAGCGACAAACAGTACAACAGGAATTCCCTGCGAGCGGCGTGAGCGTCTCCACCTAAAAACATAAAATTAACGATACCGATTAATAAACGTGAAATATTTAATTACTCTCTCTATCGGGTCTGGTTCTTCCACTTTCGACGTTTGTAGTGAAACCGACGATCCTCGTGTTGGAGGAATTTCCGGCTCCGCCGGTGACGGTGTGAGTTCTGTGACTCGACCTTAGGTTGCTCGAAGAATTCGAGGCAACTGAAATTTTGCAATTCAAACAAAAAAAAATTCCGCTTTAGTATCGTCGAATTCAAATTTTGATCTGAGTGGACCGAATTTCTTGTGACCGAAAAGCCAAATGTGTTCCGAAAACCTTGCGCTATATACGGGGAAAAATATACGTAGAGGACCTAAATAATGTATAATTTCATAAAAATGTATCAAGAACTTAAAAAATTGCAAATAATGGAGTGAAAATAGGATAACCTTAAAAATGTACCTAGTTCTTATAAAAATGTTCTAAAAACCTCAAAAATGTATTGGATTTCTAAAAAATATACTGGAAATTTAACAATGCTGCGAAAATCTCAAAAATGTGCTTGATTTCTAAAAATATGTCAAGGACTAAAAATTGGCGAAGACCTTAAAAATGTACTGAATTCTTAAAAAAATGCGTCTACTATAAAAGGTACAACGAACTTAAAAATATATTGAACTCCTAAAAAATGCACTGGATTCTTATAAAAATGTACCAAAGACTAAATAAACGTAATGAGTTTTCAAAAGAACTTAAAATATGTACCGGCAGTTAAATAAATCTACTAAAAACTTCCTAAAAAATGTACTCGATTTTAAAAATGCATCAATGTACAATGTGTCGATAGTTCCTAAGAAATTTTATGAAAATCAATTGAATTCCTAAGAAAATGTATCGAATTCCCATAAAAATAGCCAAGAATTAAATCAAATATTAAATTTATCGAAAATCTAAAAAGTACATCAAGAAAATAGATCGCTTTCTAATAAAAATATACAATAGATCTAAAAATTTCACGTTTGAAAGGTATCAAAAATGGTATTAAAAGCGTTGAAATAGTTGTACAAGCTTTGAAAGTTGAATTTCTTTTAGACCGTTTAAATTTCTTCAAAGTTTGATGAAAAAAAGTAAAATTTCTTTTAATTTGCGACCAAAAAACGTATAAATTTCTATTGAAAACACAATTTCGACCAAAAAGGTTGTAATTTCGATTAAAATTATATTTCATCAAAATTTGACAAAAAAAAAAACGAAATTTCAAATGTAAACGAAAAATCTTCTAAAAAATTTCGATAATTCTTGACAGAGAGTAATCTAAAAACGTAATTATGAAGTAAAAGATGTATGCGGAATTTCTATAAAAATGTAGCGAAAGCATTACAAACTAATCATATTCTCTCCAGTATATAATTCATAAAATGCGATAGTACCAAGAATAAAACTACAAGAAAACATTTTTTTTATACAGCGCACAAATTTTCAAATCAAAATCGCACTAAAAATCCGGTCACTCTGTATAATAATATGTTAGTAACGAAAAATAAGCGTGTCAAAGCAAATAAAAATTCTTGCTCACATCTACCTAAAAAAAAAAAAAAAAAAATTTCAACCAAATTTAGGTAGACGTGATTAAGAAAGATGACAGCCAGCATATAAAGAATTTTTTTTAAAGGAATAACCAAAGAGCCAAAACACCTAATGAAGCCAAAGATGTAGCAGGCATATTACGACGCCCACCTCCTGTGCCTCCGACTGCGCCGCCGCTGCCGGCCGCCCCCGAGTTGATCGGGTGCCCGGGGCTCGTCAGGTCCAGCGAATTCGTCAGAGAAGCGCCGAATTTCAATTGGGCCTCCGTCGCGTCCATCACCGTCAACAGCCAGTCCCACGTCGGCTTCAAACGGAACTCCAAGTAAATCTAATAAATAATATTAATTAATAGAAAATATAAAAAGGTAAGTAGAATTTTTCTTTTTATATTTATTATCGATAAATTCCGCAAAGTGAGGGTTGAAATAATTAATTTAATAAATAGAAATAAAGAAAATACGTACTTGTACGTTGTAGATGTCGTCTTGCGTCACTTCCATGTTGGCAGTTGAGGAAGAGGTCGCCAAAATGTGATTAATGTCCGGTATTAAAGACAACAAATCCGAAATTTGTCTAACGACGATACCTAAATGGAAACAAAAACAATAAAAAATAACGAAGAAACGAGAAATTTGCAAAAAAAGTTAATCATTTGTACACTATTTTCATTCATTTGTTACACTGATTGCCCAATTGTACATTGCAATATGTATGTTAGGTTGGTAGTAGCGAGAAGATAGACAATCTTATTTATTTATAATAAGACACACGGGACAAACTAAATTCGTTGCATATAGAAGTAAAATTGGATTGAAAATAAATAAAAAGAAAACTAAAGTTATGTATTTCAATTCATGAACATAGTAGGATATATAAGTGAATGAGGAAGAAATTGAGAAAATAGATGCTTTTAACTATTTCAGCAGTATAACAGCAGTAAATGTTGGTAATCTGAGCTATTAATTAAGTAATATCAAAAGCAAGCAGTACCATTGTAACGTAAAAAATCTGGCAAAATAGAAACATAAAACCACAGACAAAAATAAACATCTTCAATAGCATGATTAAATCAATTATTCTACTCTATGGATCTGGATCTCGGACAGTCACCTACTCATTCACAAATCGATGTTTCTGAAATATTTTTTTACAAATTTTGTAGCCCAGAATAATCCGAAATGAAAACCTTTAAGAACTAACAGGAGAAGAGAGAATAGGAATAATACAAATAAGAAGGAAGTTTGGATGGTTAAGTCATTGTTTAATGAAAATCCAAAATGAAATACCAAAAAAGGCAATAAGTTGGAAACTACAAGGTATAAGGAAGATAGAAAGGTCAAGAAATATGTGGTCGAAAAGGAAACACAAAGAAACGGAAAGCTCGCTCTCCCAAATTGGGGCACTTGGCGAAACAATGTAAACATTTGTACTTTTTCTTATATTCATATATGCCATCAGTGTCGTGAAATATAATTATATAAAAAAAAAAAAAAACTTACCGAATGCTCTGGCGAGACAACTCGCCGTTGTCGCAATGGTAACCGGTTCGGAACTCGCCGCCACTGTAGTACTGCCTGTAGTAGACCTCCTCAAGGAACTAGCATCGATAAATACTAAATTCGAGCCGTTGGGCAGACGTACCCCCTGGGAACGGCCCGCTTCTCGGGAACGAATCGCCCATTGCATGTTCTGGGGGGCCAAGTTCGTCCGTTGGCCGTGGCCAGTGGCGTTGCTAAGAAAAGAACAAAACCTTTCCCTAAACCATCAAGAAAACTTCAAAATGCCGCAAGTAAAATATTACAAGTTTTTTTTTAATATATTTAGATATGTAAAGGTATCAAATGGACCCACTAACCTTCTTCTTTCTAGTTGTTCTTCTGTTAGGGAGTAATCTTCAGTGTCTTGTTCGTCGGTTTCACCGGCTTCGCTTTCTTCTTCTTCTTGTTGCGAAGATTCGCCGCTCTCGTCTTCGGGAAATAGTAACATGCCACCTGTAAAAAGAAAAGAAACGAGTGAATTTTTTTTTATAAAATTTAACGAGAGTAAAGTCTATTAACAACCCAATAACCCAGCCCCTAAAAATCAACCATGTTCTAATAAAAATAAAGAGAGAACCTAAAGAAATAGCAGGATTTGAGTAGCCAAAATCCTAAAAATTTTCCAGAAACAAAAAAAAATGTACAGGGAATGAAAAAGTACCAAGTCTAGTAATAAAACATGTTGTTATGAAAATAAATTGAAATCTTATAAAATGTCCCGGAAAACAAGAAATTTTAGCTAAAACCAAATAATCTATTAAAATGCCAAAAAAAATTAAAATCTAAAAATATACCGAGGATCAAACATTGTACCAATTTCTTAAAAATAAAACACGTTTTTATAAAAAAAGATGTGAAAACCTAAAAAAATGTTCTGGGAATCGAATGCCAAAAAGGCTACCAAAACTATAAAAAATGTAGGGATTATTAAAAAAAAACGCATTAAATCCATAATAATAAAGCAAGTTCTTAAAGAAATGAACTTAAAATCTAAAAAAAAAAATGTACGAAGTTCATAAATATAAAAACACGTTTTTATAAAAATAAATTGATCATCTAAAAAAATGTATCAAATTCATGAAACAAGTTCTCTTGGAAATAAAATCAAAATCTACACAAAATGTACAGATCAAAAAAATGTTCGGGGAACTAAAAAAAATGTAGCGAAAATCAAATACATGTGCCAAATTAATAAAAATAAAACAAACAAGTTCTTAAAAAAATGAACTTAAAATTTAAAAAAATGTACGAAGTTCATAAAAAGGTTTTACAAAAATAAATGGAAAACCTAAAAAAATGTACTGGAAATCAAAAAAATATATCAAATTCATGAAAATCAAACAATTTTTTTTTGGAAAAAAACTCAAATATTAGAAAAATGTACAGAAGATCAGTCCCTGGAATCAAAAAAGAATGTAGCGAAACCCAATAAAAATACCACAAACCCAAAAAAATGTATTCATTCCCTCCCAAATTAAAGCTGATCTTATAAAAACGAACCCAGAAAAAAAAGTGCACCCCAAGGACACCCTTCTCACCTGTATCAGATCCAGCTGTAGCCCCAGTTTGCACCGATCTTTGAGCAGAAGCGGCGTCTTGATTACTGTGATTGTCGTCGCTGTCCGATTCCGTTTCCGCTAAAAGATCCAATTCCGGATCAGATTCCTCGCCTTGCAGCCGACTTTCCTGTTGCCCTTCGGCAACCTCTTGCGGTTCGCTGTCGTTCAAGGATGCCTGCCGGATCGCCACCGGGATTTCGGGATCGGCGGGCGCGTCTTCATGCTCCGAAACGTTGTCGTCGTCATTGTCGATCGCCATACCTAAAACGATACATTAGTTTTCTTCGCTTTTAGAAAATTGTCGTAATAAGATTCCACAAAGAGTATTAACAATCATTAACGACAATTTAATTTATTAAATAACTTGAAGTGAAATCAGCAACAACTTATTATTACTGGTATATATGGAACAACGGAAATCTGACTACATACGGCAACGCTGTCCGATATATTATTATTTCGGTTCATCAGTACTATAAGCGAAACTTACCGTCCCCGTCGTTTAAACTGTTTAAGAGTAAACCCGAGGTCGCTCTGTTGATCAAATCGTGCCTGACGGCCTCGGCTAGAAACGGGAAATTGTCCGCAGACTGCGAATTACTGATGGTTCGCGTGCCGCCGTTGTTGGAAGACGGCGCCAAAGGATCCACCAGGAACAACTCTTCGGAGCCCTAAAAGTCGAGTCCGTAAAATATACAAATCTAACAAGGGTAATGAATACTTACGTTTAATATATCATTGGGCGATGTGGCTAGAGAAAAGGGCGCCGTGGGCCGGGCAACGCCCAACCGTACCGGAGCGATCAACGAATCGGCGGTTTCGCATAATTCCTCAATAGAAAGCTTCGACAATGATTGAAACACTCGTTTGCATTTGCTCAACGGTAAATTCTGATATCCCAAACGATGTCTCTTTGTCGTACTGGGCGCCATCTCGATGCTGAATATCACGAAGATTCTCACTACAGATCTAACGAACCTCCGGGCGACTAAATGCGCGGCGTCCCTTTGTTTGGGGTCGGCGTTTTTCATTTCCTTGATGATAGTTTCTAGTAGAACGTCCAATACCATTTGGCATTTTACGAAGAAGCAATGCGTGAACTTGTCTAATAATGTGGTGCCAGTTTGGGAGGTGATGTACGGTTGATCGTCATAGGGGGTATCTTTAGCGGGTTCGTTCGAAGTGGGGCCGGAGGCGGCCGCGCCCGCTCCCGACATTATCATACTTTTGACGGCCTTCCAGTCGCCCAGCAAACACTCCAGAGCTCTTCGGCTGAATCTTGGAGGCTCTAAGTCGTGCTCGGGCATGTCGCTTTCAACTACACCAACAAATTAATAAACGATTATTTTATTTTAAAACGACAAATTTGTATTATTATACACTTACTGTCCGACGATGGGGTTTTATTTCTGGAATTCGAAGATGCGGTTCTAGACCTAGAATTTCTGAATTGTCGTTGTTCTTGATTTTGTCTACCCACCGTTTGAACTAGGAAAAGAAGTATGCTTTCGCCTCTAAAATTAAAAAAAATCCTTTTACATATGCATGTTTATTCTAATGTAGTTGTATAAATAGTATAACAATATGTAAAATTTTATCAAACTGTTTATTATTATTATTATTATTATTATTATTATTATAGGTTCAGGAGCTCTTATTATTTTATTAATGTTTAGACTAAGTAGGTATGTATTAATTGTTAGATTGAACACTAATTCTGACGACTCAGCAGGTCTTTAGCCTCGTCGGAATAACTGTACAGAAAATCGGGGCTTTTAGAATAAAGATTTTGATATAGAGACTTGTCGATATATTATTTCCTAAAAGAATGAAATGCATTTAAAGTTATTAACATCCAACATCACACTAAGATAAAATTTAAAAAAATAAAATATTTATAACAATAAATGGACTATTGTAAAATTCATAGAAAAAAAAAAAAAAAAAAAAAAAAAATTTACGTTAATAGGCAATAATAAGTTATACAGCGAATTTAAATGAAAAAACATAAAAATCTGTATTAGAAGTAATAATATTGAAGTAGTAACAAAATCTCTTCTACAAAATTTTGGCGCAAAAGAAACAATCTCACTTTTACCATTTTTTTTGGCACAACATAAGAAACGTTTTGTTCTAATCCGCTTGTTTGGCTCAATAAAAAAAATCAAGTATGTTTTATGATTTTAGAGCAAGACAAGCAAAGAAATGTTTTCCTTTATTTTTCAAACTATTCTGCAACTCTTTTTCTCCAAAATTTCTGCACAAAGTACAATTTGCTTTTCTCATTAATTTTTTAAACAATAAAGAGCGACAGCCGCTTTTTTTAAAACAAACAACGTAAATTTTACGCTTTATCCATTTTTTTTGACTAAATGTTTTACGTGATTTTGAAATAAAAAAGTGATCGCTATTGTTACAATAGTATGTACAGAGATTTAGTTAAATATCGCCCATGTTCATAGAACTTATTTTTTTATTTAATATTTTCTAAATAAAAACATTCACTGTTTATGTAGTATTACGTGAGCGAAAGTTTTGGGACAAGGTCGCGATCGGATAACAAATAAACATTTTTTATTAGTCATCATAAATAAAATAAAGAGATTAAAAAGTCAAGTTTGGGTTCTCGGATGATAGAGCCGTTGATGGTGCCTGTCCCTGCGATTAAACGTATTAGTTTTTTTAAAAACGTAAATTGCCCTAATATTTTATAAGTTTTTTTTATTCATAGAAAAATAAATTGTTATTGCTTCACTCAATGTCTTTAATTTCCATTAACCAAGTTATGTAGTGATTTAAAACCCCTTAAGATAATATTAAGACTTTTTTCATATATTTATTATTGAAAAAAAACAACCCAATACGTAACATTATCTTTACTTTTGATTACAAGAAAGTTTGTTTACTCGTTTCTTCTATTTGTAAAAAATATTAGAGCCGATCCTTTTTTAGAGCAAGACGAAAAACATGAAACCTCTCATCTACATTTCTTTGGACAAAAAAACCGCGATGGGTCATCACACGATTTGGACACAAAAAAAAGTGAACGCTAGCTTTCTCTTTAAATTTAAAAGAAAAGCGTATTTACTTCATTTGTAACCACAAGACAAATACGTGACCGCTCTTATCCACATTTTTTTTGAACAAAGAACCGCGATCGATCGTTACACGATTTAGACAAAAAGGCGATCGCTATTTTTCGTTTTGAACACAAGGTAAGCGGGATCGCTCTTCTTCTTAATTTTAGTTATAATAAATGTATTTCTACCTCTATTTTTGAATTTACCTAGAATTGGGCTGGCACACTAAATTCGTCTCTTTAACTAATCTGGTAAGCAATTCGTATCTGACCGTTTGATTGCCCATGATGAGCGCCTTGCATTTGCACTTCTCCCAACAATCGCAATACGCCGTCGGCGAGGTTTTCTTCAATTTGCAATCGTGGCCCTTGTGGCACACCCGAGCGCACTCAGTGCAACAGCACAGCGTGCCTGTCAGACCGCACGTCCTGCATTCGAATATGTCCTGGTTGATGTGATCCGCTCCCGTCCACGTGAAACTGCACGTGTCGTTGCAGCACAACACGTGTAAAGGGGAATGATCGGGATTCGAACCCTTCGGGAATATCATTTCGTCGCGTTCTTGGCCGGTGCCCAGTTTTATGATTTTTTCAAAGAGTTCCAATGCGGCGGGGTAGCTTCGGGATGATACGGCCAACATGAACGGAGTTTGCCCCTGGGCGTCCCTGAAACACGTATACGTATAAATTGTTGTTTCGTTTTATAGTATTGAAATTTTGGATTTTAGTGAAAATCAATCAATTCAGGAATTTTTTATTTTTGTGTTTCTTTAAAATTTAGAGATGGTAAACTACAAATAAAATAAACTTAACCCGAAAGAATATTTTATGACTTTTCTTAAAGTTTATCGTTTTAGATTTTTTTAAGCAATTCCAACTTAAAAAAAGTCTTATTTTAAAAAAAATTTATTATATTATAATAATAAATCATAATTTTGACTTATAAAATTAATAGTTCCTAAACCGTTAACTTGATATTCCAAAAAAAAAATATCCAAATTATAATTCCACAATTCTGAAATATAAAGCAAACTCCTGACTCGACGAATTTCTAAAATTCAAATTTATTTGTGGAAATTCCGATTTATAAAATTTAGAGAAATGAATCAATATTCTGATTTATAAAATTTAAAATTTCTTAAATTACTACTTATGATTTGAAACTTTGTGTTATAAATTAAATTAATACAATTTTGACTTATAACTTGTTATTCTGAAAAATAAAAATCAAATTCCGACTTAAAACCTGAAATTTTGTGTAACAAATTGAAAAAACTGACTTATATCCTCGTATTCTGAAAAACAAATAAAATTCTGAATTATAAAATTTACAATATAATTTTTAATAATTCGACAATTGAGTTCCTATCATTATTTATAAAAATCCAGCGGATTAAAATCGGCAAACCCGGCGGGCCATATACAACTATACTCACTTGGCGCACAACATTTCTACGAGGTGGGGCTCCAAAGCGGATGAATCGTAGAGAAGTGCGTGTAAGATTTGCATCGCGTTCGATCTTCTCTCCGACGGATCTACAACCATATTTCCTTGGCTAGGATTCGGGAGACTTGGTCCTTTGTTAGTCGTGCTACTCCCCAAACTCATTAAACTGTCTTCGTCGCCGGAAGCGACGTCAAAAGACTCCGGGGGCCAAGTCGGGGCCGGAATCGGTTCCTCTTGAACGAAAGCCGGTTGATCTAAAATAATAACGTAGTAATAAAATAACCATCTTTGATACTGTTATGATAGCTTGTACAGGGTTTAGTTAAATATCGTTTTGTATAAAAAACTATTTAATATATTCTAAAGTATAACATTCACTGTATATTAAGATTACATGAGTTTTGGGGCAAGGTCGCGATAGGATTATAAATAAACATTTTTGTTAGGCTCATCAAAATTAAAAAACTTTGGGGGTCTTCTTGGTTGGGACAATAAAAATAAATTGGAAGTCAGTTTGGGTTCTCGAAAGATTAAGTGAACAAAAATTGGGAATGCTAGTAGGACATATATCTCATAAAATACCTGTTTCTGGATCTTTATTCGACGTCGGAGTGCACATATTAACAACAGCGTGGAAAATATTCCTGTTGCCGTCGCATTTTTCATTCAAAAACGATTTTCCCATAAGGTTATGCAATTCTGCAAAAAAAAAACAAAATAAGTATTTTCTCCACTTAGCGACTTTTCCACGAAAAATTAAATGAATAAAATTACTCACTGAAATCGGAATCGAGTTGGGCCAAAACTTGTCTGACGCCTTCGAGGTCGCATCTTAAAATTTTCGGCATCAATAATTGTTGTTCCAAAGCGAAAACGACGATGGCGACTTGGTTTTTCATGTTGTTGCCGGTACCGGATAGGGCCAAAGTGCCCGTTGTTAGACATTTGACGGGAGGTAAGTCCAAAAATTGGGGATCTCTGATGGCGTCCGCGCAATCTTTAGCTAATGGATAAATCGTGTTGTTGCCGTCGCGCAGTATCAAAATCGACTCCGAACTCTGTCAAATAAACAAAACATCAAAAATTATAAGAGGTAAACCATTACAAAATATCAATTGACCGTAGAATTTTTTTTTCTTTTAAAATATTCAACGCCAGGGAGGATGATACTGGTCGATATTCTACTTTGAAAATTGAGAAAAACAAAATAATCGCATATCATATGTTTTATGTATCGAACGTTTCATAAGAAAACTTGTCTATAAAGGGCCGAAACAAATCATTGTCAAATTTTGGAAAAACCTTTCTAGAATAAGAAAACAAAAAATTCCGCCGAGTGCTCTCAAATCACGAATAAGTCACGGAAAGTAAATGGTCAGTTAGGAATAAAAAAATTGTTACTAGTTTAATTTAAACACGAAACTATGTTTGTATAATTTAGCTAGCGATTAGGTAAATTAGATATCTCAACTAATGTAATAATGTTACTTTTGTTACCCTTAAAATGTTAGGTCCGACAACACAATGGGGGGCCTCGAGCGGCCCTACAGATGCCCACTTGTCGAGATAAGGGTAGTTTTCGAATAAAACAGCCGAGAAACGTATGATTGGCTGGGATAAAATGGTCCGAGTTAAATTAAAATCAATGGAAGGGCAAATTTTAAGTTGTTAAGTAGGAATAATTAGAGATATTGGATACATTTTTATCTCTAAAGACAAAATTGGCGACAAGGATAGAATCTGGTCAGTTGAGAAAAATCGTAAAAATTGTGACTTGAATTCTGCGTCAAACTTAAATACAATTCATCGGGTAATTAAAGTTAAATGAACTTCATTAAAAATAAGCTCCCCTTTTATAAATTAATATATACAGGCACTGCCCTGTTATATTTCTCTTATAGTCTACCTCTACTAATGGCTTTCCTACTTCTCTTTTATCCTTCCATTCCGTTAGAATGGAAATTCTGTTCTCAACTTGCATTTCTTATGTCTCCTTTTTTAGTTTGTGTTTTTACAATTTCTTGCAGATTTCTTCTTTTATTTTTCCTTTAGAGTCTCAACTAAGTGAGTTTTACTTAGTAACTAACAATTTGAATAAACTTCAACAATAACAGTTATAACTTTTTCGAATAGTGTTTATTATGATTAACACGACGTTTCACTAATTACCACTTAAAAATAACACTGATTTTTTATATTTTCTGTCCTGAAGAATCATTAACTGTTGCACGTGAACTTAGGCTAACAATTTATTACTTCAAATCATGTTAAGGGCGACGAACAACTTTAGAGAATTTATTTCAGAATACTGACCGAGTATGTGCGCCAGCAGTTTTCATTGGTCCATTTTTGTGAAGTATATTAGCGAATTATTTATCGTCTGAAGTAAAAATTGCGGTTGTGACAAATGTCTTGTATACGAAATCGTCAAGACAATGTACAGGGTGTACGCTGAAATGACTACACAATTTTTTAAAAACGGGTGTCTGTTGCGGCGTAGTGCGACAGAAAAAGTACTTTTTTATAACAGGGTCAGGGCAGACGCCCTTGTCTTATGAGTGCTCCGTGCGGAAATTTAATCAAAATCGGGTTAAAATAAAAAAAATCTCACCTCTCCAGCACAAGTCAAATTGATATAAGACGGATAAAGTCCCAAAAAAGCTGCCGTTTCACTTGGAAATTGGTTATCTTGTTCGACTCGTCCACTACTGATGTTATAAATGACGTAGCTGAGTTTGGGGCCGTTTCTTACAATCGCGTGGATTCCTTGGCCGTCGACCGCTATCGTTAAAATCTGGCCACCGTTTTCTGGTATTTGAATTCGCCGGGGTGTTCTTTGGAAACAGTCCGGCACTCGTGAATTCGATGAGGATTTTATTACCTAAAAAACCATTTTGTTAGCTCAAACTTACTTTTTTTTTTCTATTTCGTTAAATTGGATTTATTGTACAAATTTTAAAATACCAAAAATTCTCGAAATATTTACCCTATCAGACAGTATATTTTGTTTGTATTTCCTATCTGTAATTTTCATATTTAAATCAATAAAATTATAGACGGAAATATACAAAAAATATTCTATTACAAAAAAAAATTGCTCCAGAAGAATAAATATTTTGATAATTATAATTTGTTTAAGAAACCCCAAAAATATGAAAATTAAAACATTTTATATCGTTACTAACAAATAAATGTTAAAAATTTAAAAATAGGAAATGATAAATAAAACCAAACTATGTATACCAAAATAACGATACTGGTAAAATGAAAGATCAAACATAAAAAAAAATTAAAGAGTTAGAGAAAATGACAAAATAAAACCGTAACAAAATAACTAAACAAAAAAAAACAACGAAACTTAAATTAAAAAATTGACAATATTGTCAAACCTGCAACTCGTCCTTTCTCATCAATCTGCAATCTTGTAGAATTTCATCGACGTCGAATGAAACTTTGGCATGGGCGGAGGGAAATCGAACAGCGGCGTAAGCGCCATCTACTTTCAAAACTCTACCGGTCGGTATACTTCGAACATCTTCTACGAATATCACGTCCCGCAGGAGCCACTCTTCTTCGTCTTTTTTCTGATCATTGCCCGGCTCAGAATTCGTTACTACCGATCGTTTTTGACGTTCTAAAAAGGAGAAAAAAACCGAGTGAGATGAAGTTCAATTTGTGGTTTCCCATTTCTAGTTCTTTACATAACTGTCAAAAAATAGAGATGGGAAGGAATATTAAAAACATTGTTACAACCAAAGAAATTGAAGAGTTATGAGAGAATATTTTTTAAACACGAGAATTTTAAAATTATAAAAATTCATATAATACCGAAAATTTTTGTGATTTCCAATCTCTAATTCTTTACGTAACTATAAAAAAAAAAATAGTGGTTGGGTTATTGAATAAAAAGAAAATGTTGAGTACATTAATATTTTTTAAAACTATAAACGTTCATAGAAATTATCGAAAAATTTTGAAACAAATTTATTTGTGATTTCCCATTTCTAATTGTTTACATAACTGTCAAAAAAATAGATATAGAAACTATTAAATAAAAAGAACTTGTTCCAGACAAAAACCGAGTATAAAAATATTTTTTAAACAGAGGATTTTAAAACTATAAACGTTCATAGAAAGTAACGAAAATTTTTGGAATAATTCAATTTTATCTATGGTTTCTCATCTCTAATACTTGATATACTTGTGGAAAAAAAAAATAGAGATGGGAACTATCAAATAAAAAAACGTTCCAAAAAAAAATACTACACTTACTGTGACTGTTGACACTTCCCGTATCACTACAAGTGCTCGAAGCCGGCGACGGTGGCGGAGGCATGTCCAATCTATCGGTATTTTCTTTATTTATTGTTGTTTTGTTGCCTAAATTCGCTGAAAGAATACGATTTTTCAAATACATTTCATCAATTAAAAATTAAAAAAATAAAACATACCAAGAGAACTTGCGGTGGGTCCCGTATCGATTTTCTTCTCTGAATTCGTGTTAACATTCATAATTTTGAACGTACAAGTATCGCTCAAAGTCCATGCGGCGTTTTGCAGCTGACCGACTTTAGGCACGCCACTGGCGACGGTAAAACCCACGGCGCCCGGTTGATACATCGGGCAATTTTTCATACAAACCTGTGAACCGGTTACAATCTCCGATTGGTTGCTGGAAGGACGTTGTTTGCGACATTTCGTCCTGTATTTTTCCCATAATCGTTTCCTTTGCGCAAAGGGCAACACCCCCCTAAAAAAAAACAATGATTTTACACATTACATCTAACAAGCTTCTTAAAAATAATAAAAAACAGTTCATTACATTTGTAGTTTCCAATTTTTTGACTAAAAATGAACTTCCCGTTATAAAAATTAACCTTCAAACATTCCGAATTTTCCGGAAACAGTTCCAATTTAACGAAACAGGAAAAAGAAAAATATAAAATTGGACGCACGTGTCAATAATTAGAAATGTTTTTTTTTATTTCAGAATCTGTCGTAGTTTCCGATTTCTAATTTTGGGCAGAACCGTGAAAATATTAGAGATGGGATCTACTATTCCAAACACTTGAAATTAGAGATGGAAAAGGAACGGTTCCAAATAACATTTAAAGTTTAAACTCACCACCAATAGAGCGCGCCACTCTCCAATCT
Source organism: Hermaeophaga mercurialis (assembly GCA_951812935.1). NCBI lineage: Eukaryota > Metazoa > Arthropoda > Insecta > Coleoptera > Chrysomelidae > Hermaeophaga > Hermaeophaga mercurialis. The sequence continues at coordinate 696,475 of OX638363.1, forward strand.
AGCAACAGTATACAAGGGACACGTGTACAACGCAACGATCTTATCCGTCTGGAATTCCGTGTACGCTTGGGCCGCGTGTTCCAATTTACTGGACGCCGGCGTCAACAATTCGTCCAACCAAGTCGCCACTTTTCCGGATTCCGTGGCCACGGAACACCTCATCGAGCACGCCGATAATTGGGTGACTTTTTCGCCGACGAGTCCCAACGGGATGGTTTTGGGATGATGAACGCCGGGATTCTCGGGATGTTTGTACGGTTCGTGTTCGTTCCATTTCCATTGGTAAATTTGTCCGGTGCCGGAAAGGGCGATCAGTTCGCTGTATAAAGTCGCTATTTGGATGAATTTCGGAGCGGGTTCCGGCCAAAATTCCAAATCGTCCGATATCCATAGAGGACAAGCATTATCTTTTTTCTTGTGATCTAAACGGAATTAAAAGTCGTTTGAGAAATAGCAATTGAATTGAAGAGATTTATAGAACGAAAATGCCAATTTTTTTTTATATATTGCGATTTTTGTTCTCCGAGGTTTTTTTGACTATTTTCCAGTCAATTTTTGTTCATTTCCAATCTTTTTTTATTATTTTCTAATGATTTTTTATTTTTCAATTATTGCCTTTGCTATTCTCCATTCTATTTTTTTGTTATTGTTCAAAGTTTTTATTTTATTTTTTCATTTATTATTATTCTCCAACGATTGTTATTGTTAATGTTGTGTAAAAACAATTACAAATAAATGCATTCCTGTGAAATAACAAAAAATAATTGGAAAATAATAAAAAAATAATTTTAAAGTAACGAAACAATCATAAGAAAATAATGAAATATTATGTGAAATAACAAAAATCTCATGGAGAAAAATAAAAAATTTTGAAAACTAAAAAAAATAAAATAAAAAAAAATCACTGAGAATAACAAAAAACGACAAAACTAATGAAGAAAAGAAAACAAAAATATGGAAAATAAAAAACCTTAAAGAAAAGAAATTTCTAAACAATTTAAAAAAAAATCAGTACCGAATAACAAATAAATCATCGGAAAATAACACAAAAATCACTGAAAAATGATGATAAAATCCATAGAAAATAATGAAAAATTATGGAGAATAACAAAAAATGTTAAAAAAAAATATTTGAACAATAACAAAGAACTTATTGGAGAATAACGAAATCATTGAAAAATAAAATAAAAATAATCATTTTGAAAAATTACAAAAAATCATTGGAAAATAACAAAAAAAGTCACTGAAAAGAACCAAAATTATGAAGAATATTAAAAATATAAAGAATAATTAAAAACAAAGCAAAATAAATTAAATCCAAGAAAATGATAAAATAGTTGGAAAACAAACAAAATCACCTAAAAACAACAAAAAAAAGATTAAAACATTTCACTGGAAAAAATATTGAAAGATAAGCAGGTCACTAGAAAATAAGAAAATTATGAATAATAACAAGAAATGCTTGGAGAATAATAGATAGCTCTTGATGAAAATAAAAATCAAAGGAACATTATAAATAGGTTAAAAAATGATAAAAACGTTTGAAAATCAATAAGAATTACTGGAAAATAAAAAAAATTATTGCAAAATAACAAGAAAAAACAAGAGAAAATAACAAAAATAATCTTAATAAAATAATAAAAACGTGATTGGACCAACCTGTGTCTTTGTCGAATGGATTGTCCCTGAGCGCGGTCTCGAGCCACCTCCTCGGCCCGAAGTACTGCCTGTCCCTCCACCTCGAGAAATTCTCTCTATCTCTATCGGGATTCGATCCCGCGTTGCTGCCGGGGGGCGCATCCCTGTCCGGGATCCTGTTCCTGCCGCCGCTGCCACGGCTGTTAAGGAAGCTTGTTTGAGCAAAGTCAAACATTTTCAAACAAAAGTTAGTCAAAGAAGCCAAACCAAACAAATTCGTAAAATAATAATAATAATGGTAATGGTAATAAAAACAAATCGAAATTAACGTGTGGTTAAAATAGCAAATAAAATCGTTGAAATGAGGAAGGAAGGGGGGTAGAATTAAATAAAATTTTAACTAAGTAGTGGATAATAAAAATTCCCCCGTGCGTTAATTTGACGACTTACTTCCTTATACTGGAATATCCGAACATGTCTTCGGAAAACATGGCGTCGGCGTCGATAATGACAGAATGATCGGGATGAAAGCCGCCGTCCAATAAAGAAATCAAATCCTCCGGGACGTACGAATCGGCGGCGTCGTCTCCTTCTTCGCCTTCTTCGTCGTCGCGGGAAAGAAGATTGTTGACGGCGAGATTTACGTCTAAATTAGTTCTCTGAAAAACGCAACGTTCGAGTAGTTCAAATATAGCAGCAGCAAAAAAAATTCACTTACCTGCAACTCTCTGATGATTAAATTTCTGCTTTTGCCTTGAAGAACGACTTGCGCTTGCGATACCAACTCTTCGGGGACGTAGGGCGCCGGTACCGTCACCATGGGCCGGCCGCTGCTCGAAGAGCTCGTTCCTATGATAACTGGGGCCCCTCGACTGCCTAATTTAATCATTTTATTTGTTAAAGTTGTTCGATCATACCCAACTATATAAGTGTTTTAGAAAATCAAAGAAAACCAATTAAAAACCTCATAAACAGTCGCTTTTAAAAGTTTATGATCATCCATAAAAACAATAAGATTTAATAAAATTCCTTAACTAAAACGTACAAAAATTATATAAACGTAAAGGTCTACAAAATTTATTTGGACTGCCTAAAGCTATGAAATGAAAAACCATTATAACTTGTCGCCGCGGAAATTCTTTACCTGGAGATTAAACTTTTATTTTTATACAAACGATTTTTGAGTGTGGTCGTGTCATTGTTAACTGAAATTTTCCTTCTTTCTATTTTCTTTTGTTCTGTAATATGGAAATGGCAGAAGAGTTCTGATAAAGGAACTTTCAGAAAACTGAAAGATCATGACGCACTAATTATTGGAAAAAAACATCTTTGAGATGTACAGCAAAAATGAGGTTCCAACATTAAAGTCTCTACTTATATGAACTTAAATTGTAGTAGTGACTGTCCTAGAATAAATTGCTCGAACGAGTCTAAGAAAATTCCAATTATCTGACTCATTCCTGTCTCTCGTTAGAGATAAAATTAATAGAAAAACTTTAGAGGCCTTGCAAAAGTTTACACCGTGTTAAAAAGATTGAAATCTCATTTAAAAAATCATGAGAAAATGTTACCCTGTTGGGTGAGGAAAGAGGTAGGAACGCAGAAAACAATGATTAAAATATATGTATTTTTGTATATTTAATTATATTTTAAAATCAGATTATTTGTATATTTTCTGAATATTTTTTGAGAAGCTCATATTTGAAGAATAGGAAATTTTTAAACGCGTCAAATAGTTCATGTTAAAGAGTTTACAGTTCATTTTTATCAGTTTTAAATTGACTATAAACATTTGAAGTTAAATTGGTTTTAAACTAATTTACCATAATATTCTTAATATTTTAGGTTGATTGTTTTTTTTTATCTCTATTTAAAAAAAGTATTAAAAGCAAGTAATGTTATAAATTATCGGTCTTTAAGCCTGGATAAAGTGTGCAGGAGGATGTTCCTATAATAAAAATAACTACAGTAAAAGAAGGTTCATTATTAACAACTTCATAGAAACAAATAAAGTAAACTGTACACTATTTGTAAAAGCCCTAATAAAATCAGAGTCAATCACAAGATACAAAAAAATGGACTGCCATCTTACAAACAAGTGAACTAATAACTAACAGAACCGGAGGAGGAAGCTAAATACAAGTAGAAAGCAACATTTAAAATTATAAAACACAATACACCTACCATTAACAACTCGTTTAATGAGAGACTACATTTCTCCATTCCATTCAAAAACGAAAAACACCACATGCTTTTAGCGTACACTCATCCGCCTTTCAGATTCGAAAACAATATAAAAACTTCACTTTATAAATATTCTATAGTTATTGGAGATTTCAATATAACTAAAGAAAAAAGGAAACAACTTATTAATTTCATCCAAAATACAGACTGTACTCAATATCACACATCCTGTATAATAAGAACAAATGGAAGATTCCATTCAGGATATACTTCTGACACGCTGAACCATATTCAAAACCATAAAATAATTAACAAAGAGAATATAAAAATCTTCAACAAAAAGTTTTCAAAGTTCATTATCAAAAAATCCCCAAAAACACAAGAGAAGAACTACACACACGAACTACCTCCATTTATATTAAGACTTATAAAGGAAAATATCTTCAAGAGGGAGATCAATAATTTTAAAAAGAATATACAAAGAATTATATGGGAATATAAAACAAATATGTGGACTAAAACGTGTGAAAAAATAAATAATAAGACGGGCAAAACGTACTCAAGAGAAATTGTAAAACTCAGTAAAATTCAAAAAACAATATTAACACAACCATTGTAAGAAATAATCAACAGTATATATCAACCCCGAAGAAAAGGTACAAGTATTTGCAGCACATTTTAAAGCAATATATATATATATATATAAAGAAGCACTAATAAGCCATGCAAAAATAATAAAAAAGCCGCAACCAATCTGCAAATAACAAATAATACAGCCAAATGGTTCAACAAATGGAGGTTGTGCCCCAATTCCACAAAATCACAGCTTATACTATTTAATCATAAAATCAAGAACTTATATCCGTCTATCTCTTTGTTTATTTTATTTATTTATTTATTTATTTATTTAACGGATATTCCATTGTATATAAAAATTTTAGAATTATGTGAATATACATAAAATAAAATTTACACTTAATATAACAAAGTACAACATAACATTACAATGATCTTAAGAAAAACTAAGAATTAAAATTTAATTTTTTTATTTGATATTTAAAAACAATTATATTAAAATTCTGATCACTGGCAAATCTGAGAATTCTCGTAATAGTTTCATTTTACCTGTAATCTGTGGTGTAATGGGGATATTAATTATTTCACTGACTCTAGTTCTTTGAACATTAGCACTGAGATTAATAGGTGCTAGCAAGTCAAGAGCCATTTAATAAATTATGTAGATATCTTAAGATATATTTCAAATCTACTGAACCACAATATCATACCCCAACTGAATATCAAATATCTGGGCATAACCTTTGACATGAAAATCAGCTACAAACTCTCATACCAAAACGGTCAGTAAATTATACCAACCTATTTTGAAATATGCAATTATTATTCTGATTAATACTCAACTAAAACAAAACAAAAACAGTGCAAATCGCAGAATCAGCCTCCACAAAATAACAAAAATTCAACACCCTAGAAACCTGCTCCAACTATTTTATGAACTAACAAGAATCAAACCAATTCCAAATTGCATGTACCAGCACACAGAGAAATTTCCAAGAAAAGAAGGCAACATCGAACAGTTAAACAGCCACGTCTTAGATGAGATAATATAAGAACTGGAAAATACCGTGAAGAAAGCCTATGGGAAATAATCCAATACAACATAAAACAAATATATTGTGAAACATGATGAAACAGATACTTTGTATATAATTGTAAATAGTAAATACTGTAATTTATAGGAACCTAAGGACCTCGATTGATGGCCCTTTAACTTTTGTTATATACTTATTAATCGATTGATTGATATTACTAATAGGAGTAGGAATAAAAACTTAACAGAAAAAAACACTGTATTTTAATAGTGTGCACTCTCCAGTAGATAGTCAATTGGTAACTGTATTTTAGCATTGTATAATTACCAATAAAGACCTTATTTCTTTATTATTATTACAACTAACATAAATATATTTGTAAATAATCTCACCACTGTTACTGCCTCCTCTTATGGCAGTATTGGATCGCATAATCCTCGCTCGCGTTCTAATCCCTCTGCCTCCGGTGGGTTTATTGCCGCCACCGCCCCCGGCGCCGCTTCCCGCTCCACCGCCCGCTCCGCCGGCACCTGCGCCCCCCGAGCTTCGAACGGTCCAAGACCTGGAAATACGTTAATGGGGGTCACTTAAATAAGGGCACAATAAGAGGAAATATTACTTACTTTTTTTCATTTTTGCTCAAATCGAGTCTGTCGGATAAAACGTTGTATGACACTCTACATATTCGACCATCTTCCAACAGCAGGACAATGTAATTCGGTGCTAAACATATTCGTTTGATTCCGGCACGTAAATTGCTTAAACCTGGATGAATGTTCTGTCCTAATCTGTTAATACGGTCCGCTACCTCTTTTAATCTATAAGAAAATGGATGAAGCATTGCCTTTTGTCAACAAATCAAAGTTATTAATTTGACGGGTTTGACGTTACAAGTCAATATAAATCAATTTCTAGAATATAATGTAAATAACTATTTTCCGGGAACGTAATACGATTATTTGGAGGAAAAATATTGACCTAATGCAATGGAAATTTATCAGTTATCAGATCATCTCGATTTGTACCTACATAAGCTTAATATCCCAAATTTAATAATTCAATTAAACCGAATTAAATCTTTTAGGGAGTGGTTGTTGCTACAGTCGTGTCATATTCTCCATTTGTGTAAAGGAACGAGAAAAAAATGGTGGAAAAATGTACACTTGCCATTTTTTCTATGCAATTTACCTGTCATTAAACTGTTCCTCAGTGCCCGGTAATGGATGTACCGCGTACTGCAAAGAAGCCATATTTGCACGATATCACCGTTCACTAAAAAAATGCACTAACGATCTGATGCAATAATATCTAAAAACATTTTCAACGTCTCATTGGAAACAAATCGCCATCATGCCTAGCAGTTCGAACGAAGTGAATTTAGCCCCGTCAATGTGCACCTGTCAAATTTCAATAAGATGAAGTTAGAACTGAGTGTGTGTTCTGTTTCCGAAGAATTCTTGCCCCTTAACTTAGACAACCCATTTTGCTTAGCGTTTGTATTTTGAGCCTTATTGACATTGGTTACATGACTAGAATTAATCTAAATAAACCTGTACGGACTTTTTATTATGTATAGTTCATTATAATACTTATTATGCCCATTTTCGTTTATTAAAACTTCAATAAATATTTTCTTTCGTTGCATATGTTCATTAATTTGGATTGGTTTACATTTTTCGTTCAAAAAGATCATTTTAGTTTTTGCAAAACAAGAAAAAGATCGAAATTCTACACATAAATTTGCTTTCTTATTTCCTGAAGGTGAACCATAGGTGAACTAGTCAAAAATATTATTTTTACTGACAGGTGTAAAATATGTTGCCTACATACCGCTGATTAAGAATACTAACATCTAAAGGGGTTGCTTATTCAACTGAATGTAACGACGCTGTGCAATGTATTATTTAAATATATCCATATTTTAGAATAAAAATAGAATGTTTTTTGTAGTAAAAAGGCATTTTTTAATTTATACTGTAAATAATAAGCAATAAATAGAGTTTAAACATACAAAAGTTCTTTGGCGTAGTGCCGCCTGCCATTTCAATGGTAGAACATTATTGACAGCTTTTTATAGATTAATCCAAATTGTGTCAATTAAAGAAAAAGGAGACTAACCTAACCTTAATTCGAAAACGTAAATAAATGTAATGGCAAATATTTTAGAAGAAAAATTGAGGGAAGCGTCTTCTATTGGAGACGCAGAAGCAGTCGCACAACTATTATCTCAAAACGTAGACGTAAATTCCCAAAACCCTATTAACGGTTGGTAAGTAATTAAATAAACAAATCTATACCTTCCACACTAACGATTTAAATAATTAGGACCCCGCTTCACTGGGCTTACAAACGGGGCAACGATAACGTTATTAAACTGTTAAGGGACCACGGAGCCAAACCGGACGTGAAAAATTTTAAAGGACAAACGGCGAGAGCCTTACGCTATTCCGACTCGGAAACACCGCAAGACGATCACGCTAAATATATTCCTAATTATTTGAGAAATCCACCGATTAACATGGATTTGGAATTGGGAAATAGACTCATGAGTAAAACATCAGATTTTTCGAGCATGCCAGTTACTCCATTGCCAGCTTCTCAAAGTGAAGGTTCGTGACGTTTAATCAGCTCTTTGGATTCAAAATCGACATTTTTTTTAAGTTTTTACGTCTAATGAGCTTTATTTTTATATTTCGTATAATTTTTTTGAAAAAAAATATCAATATTGGTACACGTTTCTAGATTTGGTGCTGTTGGCAAGAATCCAGGGCTCCAGTGATCCAGATTTCATAGAGATCGAAATACCGAAATGGAAATTGACTTATAATAATTTATTAACGAGCTGTTGCAATGAGTTGGAAATTCATGAAGGACAAGTGGAGAGAATCAGAAAATTGCCAAATACAAGGTTGAGAAAAGACAGCGATGTGAGACGTTTAAGGGATTTTCACGCTTTAGAAGTGGTACTTAAATCTCCATTAAACGGGGAAAAATCGGCGAACACATACCAAAGCATTTCCACAAAAAACCAAACCATTTTGTATTGAAGTTGAAGATACTTTCACCCTTAAAAAAAGAGCTGTTGCACCAAAATTGCAATAATTGATGCTTTGTTGAATAAAATTTTATTTATGTAGATCTGATACTTTTATATTTTAGCTGGAACTTTTATAAAAATAGCATGTTTTGTTTTCCAATAAAATTGATTAAAACAAAGTAATTTTATTGACAACAAATTTGTTTACTAGTTTTAACTTGCTTCTATCAAAAATTCTACTGTACTTACAGTATCGAGTCTCAAAATTAAAAGTAATTTTCTAAAAAGATTAGTGACGGATCGCATGTCTAAAAAAACTGGTATTTTGAACGAGTGTGATGAATGCAGATAAATCCAACACACCAAAATCAAAAGACTTCCTAATGGAGATATGACTGAATTCTACTGATATTTACAGAAGAACAAGAGGATGTAACGTTATGATGGATGGAGTTTTCTTATAACGTGATGAAAAACAAGATGCTAATCAGTTTATGTGGTTCTGCTTAGTTTTTAATATAAAGACTGTTATCATTTACTGGCAGGCAAGCTTTGCATGGATTACAAAGGATTGATACATATACATCCATCTGAACCTGATAACTTGGGTTTTTTCTTTTAATGAATAAAACAAAATGTCTTTTTGTTTTATTAAATATATTTATTAATGCTTATATAAACTATTTTATGCAGGTTCTTCAATTTTTGATTCTTTTTTCGATTTTAATTTTTTCCTCGGAACTTCTTCGATGTTTTCCTCGTGAAGTCTTTTAGATGGTTTTTCCTTGTTTTTATTAATCACCAACACTTGTCCAGAAGGTTTAACTAGAACTTCAGAGTTCAATTTTGTTGACAACTCGTCTCTAACAGCTTTAGGCTTAAATGTATTTTTATCGATTACTGTAACTTTTGGAATTTCATTGGGATTATCTGAAAATGATAAAATAGATATTAAATAAACATTTAATTTTCTTAGAGCCCGCTAGAGAATATTTTTAAAACTATAAAAGATTCGACATTTTGTTGCAGTAAAATTTAATGAATATCTAAAATTAATAGTGCTGTAAGAACTTCCGCAAAATCCTCTCAATTAAAGTTGTCATTTTTTTTCCATACTTTGGTAACTTCGTCAACGTCTTTTTTGTATTTTTTAAGAAAATATAATAGCCTGGATATTCTAATGCAGTTAAAGTTAACTAAAACACTAAAATAAACAAAGTTACGTATACTTACCAGTTGAAACATATACTGGGATTGAAGTGGCCCTTGCGGCTGCTATATACAACCCCTTAACATTCTTAAACCCGCCAGGAAACTCCTTATTCAAAAATTCTATAACTGAAACGAAATTTTCAACAATTTGCTGCACATCCATTTGACTGTGACCAAAATTTAGACTGTAGCTGTCTCCATTGAGATGTAAATTAAAATAAGCTTTAGCCAGTTGCTTGTCAATATGTTCTTTGAGTTTGGTCGATTGAAGTTTAATGGGTGTCGGAACTTTTCGCTTTTTGTAGAAAGCTTTGCCGCATTTCTTAACAACCTTCCCACACACTTTTCCACATACTAAAAAGTTGTCATAGAGGTCTACAAGCCTTCGCATTTGCTCATATGTTTCGTGTTCGGTTCTTAGTTCATGTACGGTCATTATTTTTTTGATGTTCGACACTCCTTTTTCATTGAGTAGATTTTCGTAGTGTTCCACGTGTTTCTCGTGGTCTTTATTGCCGATTCCTTTAACTTCCGATACTATTAGACAAATTTCGTCGTTGGGCGTTACAAGAGAGTGGGCTAAAGGAATTCTTAAAATTTTTTGATGCCCCGCTGGGATTTTATGGCAACACATTTTCAAAGATATTGGGAAAATGTCCTCCTCAAAAAGTTGATTTTTTATTTTAGGGTTTTCGGAATGAAGTTTGATTACGCCTACATGAAAAAAATAATATCAGTAATATAACAACTAATTTAATAAACTTACCTTTTACGGCGTTTTCTACATCTTCAATTTTGATATTAAACGTATCTTCAAAACTTGCGAAGTTTTTACTTAATATCTTCGATTTATCTGTTATTTTCAAGTTCTTTTTGGGTTTTTGTGGTTTTAATAAGATAGAAGGACTTGGTTTTGTTGATTTTGCCTTTTTAATAGGCTTCGAAAGTGCAGTTTTCTTAATTTTTACCATTTTGTTCACATTAATTCAAACAAGAATTACTGAAAAATCAACGTGAGTGAATGTCCTAACCTAACAAATTCCTCTTTTGTTAGTATAAATTGTCTCGAGTTATTTGCCAGGCAGCTAATCGGTGTTCAAATATCAGTATTGTAATAAAATATAATTTAATTTAAAATGTGGAATATATAAAATATTTTTCATACAAATTTATGAATACCTATAATATGATATAACGAATAAAAACAGATAAATACTATATCCACTATGGGTAGGTCTAAAATCCAATGCGATGTCTAAAACTTACACCCTGCAAGTTAGGCAAACAACATTACATAATTTATTTCCAAATTAAAATTTCTTATACTTAAAATTTTGAATTAAATGTCCAATGTTTTTCTGAATAAAAAAAGAATTTTAAAGAAAAATTATGGACATTTTTGAAAAACCAAAAATTTTCTATTAAGAATTAAAACTTTATTATAAAAAACAACTATTTTATGAAAAATTTTTGTTTTATAGTTTTCAATTAAAAATGAATTATTTTTCATGAAAAAATGGTAGATATACACAAATTTATTGTTGATTTTACAACAATGCATTGTTATTTTTATAAAAAAATCAAATGAGTGTTTTTTGTTTGAGTCCAAATTTGCTATTGAGAATTAAACTTTTTAAAAAAAAAAACTATTTTCTGAAAAACTTTAAGTTTTAAATTCTTCAATTAAAAATAGAGTTGTTAATTTATGTACCTCATTTACGTAATTGTTTATTTAATATAAATTTAGTCACAAAAATGCGTATTAGTGACATATTTTACATACTAATCAAACAAAAATATTTTCTTATTATTTATTAAATATAATTAACTCATATGTATAAGTTTATATAAATATAAATCACAAAAATAAAGAAAAAAATAAAACTTTAAAATACATCTCATATTTGGTTTATTTTTGATGTCAACCGCGTTTCTTAAAATAAACAGTAAAATTAGAAAAAAAATCTTCGGCGTACATTTTTTTACCCTAAATTATTGCGATAAATAATAACTTTATTGATTATCTTAACTATTATTTCTTGGATACTAAATTTATTTAGGGGTGTCAGTCGATTTGTTTGGCTGATCCTTGAGGATACTTTCGAGATCGGCCACAGCGGCCGATACTTGAAACAGTCTTCCGAACACATCCGACAAGTCGGGCTCCTGGTTGAATATCACAAAATATTCTTGAACAAAAACATTTATTTATAATCATTATTAACAGAGCCACAATGTAACAGTTTTAAAACCAAATCACAACAATTTGATCTTAAAACTATTTTGTGTTAGCTAGAACTCTCAAAAATTACAAAAAACAACGTAACTACACTAAGAAGAGTTTGAATTAGGTTAAAAACCGGTGAAAATGGTTAAAATGATGTTAGATAAGCAAAAAATCGCTAATTAATTGGAAAATTAAGAAAAGAAATCAAAAACAAAGCTAAATTAGTGAGTGATTACTAAAAATGGCATAAATTGATATTAGATCAGTTAGAAATCGCTAATTAGCTAAAAATAAAAAAAAAAAAATTAAATTAACCGTAAATTACTACAAATCGACCAAAACCGTAATAACCAATCAAACCTGTTTGATCCTAAGTACAAAAAAATCATCTCTCAAACTTACCCGGTTTATCCTGTACCAATTTCTTACAATAAATATTCAAAATGGACATGACGTCGTTCTCTTTATCACACAACTCTTCGAACTCCTTTACGAATTCCGATTTGTTACACTTGAAATACAAAATGACCGAAGTCCATTTCTCGTTTTCGATCAATCTACACAAATTGAACAGCAAATTTTCGGAACTGACGCTGCCTGCCATAGAAGGGGAAATACCGCCATCGGCGTCTGTGTCTTCGTATGCCCGCGTCAAAGCGTTTTTAATTAACATTATGTCTCCGGTTACGTCTTTAAACTACAACGGATAAATAAATAAAAATTTATAGGAGTAGTATAAGGGACACTTTCGCGGCCCCCTTCCTCTTTCCTCCATTCTGTTTGATGCTGATTGGTTTGGCGCGAAGGCGGGAAATTCAAAAATAACACCAGATCTATCATCCATCTGTCATCCTCCTTTAATTAATTGTCTTGAATTTATTTCATAGCCAATTCACTAACGTAAAAAATGAGCATTAATTTAATAGTGTACAGTCAGGTTTTAAAGGGAAACATAGTACTAGATAAATGAAAACAGAACACAAGTTTATAATAGGAGCTCTTTTTTTGGATTTAGCTTTTGAGACAATAAATCTTTCGTTGCTTATTATAAAGTTAGAATGTTTCGGAATTGTAGGAAATGTTTTAAGTTGGTTGCGAAATTACTTAGAAAATACAAAAAAAAAATTCTTTCCAGTTCAATGTAAAATGATTTCGGTGTACCACAGGGAAGCGTATTAGGGCCACTATTGTTTAATTATATATTGACGAAATTTATCTGGTGCCGAATACTTATTCAATGCATTTGTTTGCGGATGATACCCTGATCTTTACTCATCAGATAACTAGACGAAGTATTCACAACAATAAATCAACATCAAACAGATTAGAAAGTGTCCCTTGTACTATTTATTTGTATCGAGATGTGGTATATAAAACTTACTTCCGCTGATTTGAGGCTGCCGGTTAAAGTGCTGACCATTTTATTGCCGGCCTCGGTGAGCAACAACAGTTGAAAGTAAAGCTTGTAAAGAGCTTTGCCGAGATCCAACAAGTACTGTTCGTTGTGGAAATCCCCGGATTGTTGGCCGCTCAACCGTTCTAGCTTCAAAGTTGTTTTGACAGAATCGCAATACTAAAAAACAGAAAATTTTTAGCGTGCTGCAGAATGCAAGACTTTAACACAAAAAAAGGGCACTCACCATCCCGGCCTGTTCTCTCTTATCGCAGAAGGTTTCCAGGTGTTCCTGTACTTCGAGCATGCCGTACTTCAACGTCTCTATAAACCTCGAATTCGATATCGCTGATGTATTGAACCAAATCAAATTGGTGACCAATACTCGATGATTGAGGAACTCCACCATGGACATTAATCTGGAGCCGATCAATTTGATCGTCGGCAAGCCGCCGACCGAAGACCGGGACATGTATGAGCATGATTCCTTCGTTATTTCCAATGCGGATGCACAAATGTCCTGAAATATTTCGTAATTAATATTTGCTGTTTTTTTCATTGAATTTCAACAGTGTGACAATTTTTTCTTTATATTTTAATTTTTTTCTTAAAAAATCAAACAAACTTTTTAGATACATTTATAATCAATATTGAACATTCTTATCGGATTTTAAAAAAAATGGTCATTTTTTCAGCAAATTTAAAAAAACGGACAATTTTCTATTAAATTTCAATAAAAGTGACACATTTTTTTTGCATCTTAATTTTTTCATTAAATTTTTAACCAATATCAATTAAAAACTTAATAACATCCCCACTTCAAATCGAATTTTTAACAGACTGATCTTTTTTGAATAATTTTTTATAAAAATGTGCATTTTTCATGAAATTTTAATAAAAATGACCGAATTTAAAAAATTTTATGTTTAATATTTTTTAATGCCCGACCGAAATAGCTGAAGGCTTTAAGGGCGAGTGCGCGATAACCAGCACAAAGCAATAGGGAGAAAATTATTTGAACTTTGTCTTTCGATTGGATCATTTGGATACTTTTATTGTAAATTCTGTACATTTCCGGTGTTGTCATATTAATTAAGTTTGTAGAACGCATTTAATATTAAAAATGGACCACAAAAATGCAGTCAAAAATAAAATTTTGAATGCTCAAAACTTGCGAAATTAAAACTCTGTCCTGAAATTTACTCAAAGAGAAACTGATGTATATAATTCTATTAGTGAATAAATAATACTTAAATAAATGAATATCAACACATGTATCTTTTACTGCAACAAATGTGATTATGAATGTACCAACGTCATTACTAACTAATCAAGTATAATACCTTCAGTGCTTATTAATTACGTTATATATAATGTTCTGAATATATTTCTATAATCTAAAGCTGTGCTGGTAAAATATTAGTAAAATTTGCTTTTAAACACATTCTGTTATGATTTATCTAATACCTAACTGACAACAATTTAATTTATTGAATAACTCGAAGTGAAATCAACATCTAACTTATTATTACTGGAATAATTGAAATCTGACTACCGACGGGCAACGCTGTCAAATTTAATATTAGCGCTTATTCCTTCGTTTTTCTCGTTGAAGCATTTAGCGGCTTTAGTTATTTTAGTCGGATATTAACAAAAAAAGATTATTTTATTTATTTATAATACAAATAATTCTCATTCAAAACAATTAAACATTGTTTTGTTTGTATTCTAAAATCATATCGATGAAAAATCGTCATTTTCATTAAATCAATTTGTTTAAAATTCAATGATTAAAAATTGATTACGAAAAGTTCGTTTAATTATATAAAAAGTTTGATTTGTTAAAATTTAATGAATAGATATTTTTTTTTAAATTTGTTGTTAAAGTGCACTCGTTGAGTGGCGTTTTCGACCCACCGTCACCAATTTTTGGAACTGATGGAAAAACTGTAGCGTATTAGCGGGCGTTTGCAGCATGTTCGATTGTATGTATGATGTCCAATTTTCCAAAACGTCGCTCTTCGATATCAGGGGCTGCGCGACGCTCATCGACGTCGAAAGATTTGGGGACGCGTTGCAGGGGGTCACCTCTCCCAAATCGCCGGTACTCGATCCACTGAAACATAAACATAAATAATGAAATGCTCTACATATAATGACACTTTTGATATTGTTACAATAGTATGTACAGGTATTTAGTTAAATATCGACTTGTACATTGGACTTATTTTTTATTTAATATTTTCTAAATTATAACATTAATTATTTAATATTACGTGAGCGAAAGTTTTGGGACAAGGTCGCGATCGGATAATAAATAAAAACTTTTGTTAGCCATCAAAATTAATAAACATTAGGGGGTCTGTTGCTTGGTTGGGAAAATAAAAAGATATTGGAAGTCAAGTTTGGGTTCTCGTATGATCGAGAAGTTGATTGCGCCTACCCCTGCGATTAAATGTATTGGTTATTTAAATATGTATGTTGCCCTAATATTTTGCAAGAGTTGTTTTTATTCGTAGATAAATAAATTGTTATTGTTTAACTCAGCCTCGTTAATTTCCATTTACCACTTTAAGTAAAGGATTAAAACCTCCCCGAAAATAATAATTAGATCCTTTCATATATAGAAAATAACCTAATACATAACAACATCGACAAGCAACAAGTTACTTGAACATCGTTTTCCTATAACGTAAAAATATACGTTTTTGACATTAAGAAAAAACAATTGTTGTGATATTGACAAGCAACAACGTCTTTTGAAGGTGACAAACGATGCTTTTGATCCAGAAAAACTGATCGTTGACATTGACAAAAGAAAAATAGATTCTAATTGGGTACATACCTCGTATCTGATCTGGCGCTGGATTGTACTTGAGAGTTGTTATCTCTTAGGGCCAAAGAGGATGGTGGAAAGATAGCGCTATTTTCCATTATGCTGTTATCGAATTCCGGTGCGATCGCTATTTCGTCGAGGGGCGATTCTGAGCCGACTTCATCGTCCGACGATTCTTCTGTCAATAATCGCTAAAAGCAATATAAAAAAAATTATATTCGTCAAAAACGAACGGTTTTGCAGATTCACCAAAAAAGACGGAACATTTTTATAAGCAGAAAATCATAAATACGGATGAAAGATTAAAAGAGTCTTTAAAGGGCGAGAAATAACTTTAAAGGATATAAAATAATTTTAAAGTGCGTAGAATTGCTGTAAAAAAAAAGCATTACAAGGTAAAAAAAAAGAAAAATAGCTTTATAAGTCAAAAACGGCTTTAAAAACAATGAATATTTTTAAAGTGCCAAAGAAGCTTCAAAAGGCAACATTACGTTTGAATTGCAAAAAATTGATTCAAAATCGTTTTTAAAATTAGAAAAATGGGTTTAACAGAATAAACGTAGCTTTAAAAGGCCAAAAGTTAACCTTTAAAAGGTCTAAAATCAAAACGTCAAAAGGTACTAAAATCGCCATAACAGAGATTGAATTAACTGAGTTCAATTTCGCAAAAATAATCACAAGTCTGATGCTAACTTAGCTAAAATGATAAATACACATCGAAAATACATATAAAACCAAACTAAAATATTCAAAAATCCATAAAAATAACTAAAAATTATATTAGATTACTTAATGAGCGCACAAATACACAACAAAAAGCAAATCTCTACTACTGAGTTAAACTTTACACAAATAATCTACACTAAACTGAGATTAGGTTAGTTATTATTCGCTAAAAACAGGTAACATTATGACAATGCAGTTAAAAAAATAGCGAGAAATATACTTACAAGTCATATAAACCCAATTTTAGCCGATATACTATATATAGGTATTATATATTGTTATGATCCGATTTAAATACAAAACATTGAGAATGATATTAATTAAAATTCATAATTAAAATTGTTGTTGTAACTAGAGAGAAAAGTCAAGTTTGGGTTCTCGGATGATCGACAAGTTGATAGTGCCTACCCCTGCGATTAAATGTGTTAGTTATTTAAAAATGTAAGTTGCCCTAATATTTTATAAGGCTTATTTTTATTCATAGATAAATAAATTGTTATTGTGTCACTCATCTTCTTTAATTTACAATAAGCAAGTTACGTAGTGGGTTAAAACCCCCACTGAAAATAATATTTAGATTCTTTCACATATTTATTGAAAGTAAACAACCCAATGCTTAATAATATCAAATATTGAAATTAGCTATTATTAGAAATCTTTGTACCGGAAAAAGTGAAAATAAAAGGCTGGTGTTTACAATTGGCATTCAAATGTTACTATAAACTTAGTTACGAATCAATTTTGTGAATATAAGGTGAGAAGCTTTTTATATATTTATCGTAACAATTTTAATTTTCATTATACATTTATAATTAACAAATTCTATTTCATAACAATATATTAGGTAAAGCAATAAATAGTCAAAAACTAACTAAAAAAAAACAAACAATATTTTAGTGAAAATAGAAATATTTATATTAATAAAATAAAATATACGGTTAGTATACCACTCCTAAACCGATCTATCTTTTAGCAACTCGCAAACGCAAACGAAAAAAAAAAAAAACAAAAAAAAAACTCACATTATGATCAAAAGGACAGACGTGTACCTTTCTTATTGTCAGCACCGGCGTCTTTTCGCTAACGCTGTCTTCCAATTGCTTCAAATTCCCTTGTTGCTCGTCTTCACCTCGGCTTAACGGCCGCCGCCTCACACCCCAATTGAAGTTATCCGTGCTTTCACCCTAAATAAAAAAAAAATCGTTAAACATACTCAAATCGCCACGATAAAAGAAGAAAGCCAACCTCGATGCTCTCGCTTTCGTATTCCAAAAAGTCGAAATCCTTAAAAACGCCGAACTCGGTGGCGGCGTCGTCTCGTCTCGAGCCGCCGCTCGTGTCGTTATTGCCGGCGGACACTTCTTCGGTACTCGATGCCATACTCGACTGCCTTTCGATAATATCAGACGTTTGACTGAAGATGACCTACAAAAAAAATATCAATCACAGGAATAAATCGATTTTTTCTAGTATCGAACTCACCGATGGACTCTTGGGGAGTCCCACGCGTTGCCCACACGTCGTCAACAGATTCACTAAACATTCCCTCACTCGACCCTAATACAACAAATGTCAATTGTTAGTAAGTTGATAGAGATTATTCTACATGTCAAATGTGGTATTGGGGATTAGAATCAATTAAAATCAAAATCTTTACCACAAACTATTTTAATACCATACAGATTATTAAAGACAACTAATAGTTTCAGCTTCGGTTTAAATGTAAATTCGGCATTAAATTTTCCGCCCTCAAAGAGGCTTCAAGGCTTCGTATGAATTCTATCATTAAGTTTTTTTTGTTCTAAACTGATTTTTTCGATTAACGCCATAGCCTCAATTAACTGAATCACAAACTAGCCCTCTGAGAACTTAATACTAACGACAATAATTTTTCTTTTTCGGTTATTTTAAATTTCAAAGTTGAAATCCAATGATCTGAGAATAGCAGCCCTGTTAGTGGAATTGTCATTAATCTTACTTGACACATCCACGGTCGCTTCCATCCGGATTGGGGCGAAGTATCGGCCGGACTAATGGAACAAGACCGTCTCGGCATTGTGGCCGTCCTCGAAGCGGCCGGTTCCTCGGTTTTGTGCAAAAACCTCCGTCCGATGACCGGAGTTTGGGACATGTCGAACGTGAACTCCATCGTCCTGCCGGGCAACTCCTTTTTCGTGAAAATGTCCTCGTTGAAAGACGGATGCGGCATCGGGCTCTCCCAATGCGAATGGTGCACGGCGATTGGGGGCGCCACCAAAGAGCTGGATCTGCTGACGACCAGTTTGAGGATTTTTAACGCCTCCTTCCAGTTGGGGCCTTCGACATACTTGACGATTACTTTGAGCAGATCCGCGTTTACCGGTTGAGCGGCGGCTGTCGCCAAATCGACGTAGTGTAATATACAGTGGATTATGTTCAGTATCGGTAACTGGAGGTTGTTGGGCCCCTTCTCCAGTATCTCAATTAAGAACGAGAGGGTGTTCAAGCTCAAGTGTGAATAGGTGTCGTGTAAATACTTGATTACGCACTTGGTCCATTGGAAACTCTCTTTACTGAACGTTCGTCTGCTGTAGAGGTTCATGACCGTGCCCAAGTTTTCTAGTTTCTTGCTTTTTTCGATGCTTACCTATAAAATATTAGGTTATTAAATAAAAATATTGTTTAGACGGTTTATATTCACTTGGGCGATGTTTTCGGCTGCGCGAATGCAAAGTTCGTTGGCGTCTTCGTAATTAAGCAGCATGTAAGGAAGAAGGGCAATAACGTTCATCGGGAATGCGATGCTTTGAGACGGATCGACTACCACGAAATTCAATAAAGGCGTGAAGTGGGATAACAGCGCCACCACCGGCTCGTAAATATTCGGATGCGTACAACCCTAAAACCGAAATAAATTGTTCTGTAACGAAGTAGTTAGTTAGTAATATGAGTTAATTAATAATAAATAAATTTTAAAAATATAAAAGATAAATTATACTTATCTTAAATTTCCACAGTTTTCCAAAGCTTTTTGTAAAAATTCTTATATGACATAAGTTTCGCCCTTCCGACATCGTCAGATATTTGACAGAAATTAACACATTTCTCACGTACATGCTTGGTTTCCCATTATAAATATTCAAATCAATCAGCATCAGACAAGACATATACAGAATGCATTTACATTATAAATTTTATCTTAGTAACAACATTCTTCATTTTCTAAAATATAACCAATATTATATATTTAGTCCAAAAGGTAATCTAAAGTAATTGAACTTCCCAAATTTAATTGTTCCTTCAATACTATATATTAAGGACACTGTAATTATTCCTTGAGTTCAAACTCCACCAACTGTTGTTCAGTGTCAACGAGGTGGTTTGCGTAATGTGATTTATCTGATTGTTTTAATCTATACGCTCGTAAGTGTTCCATATATCTTATTTCAAAATTTCTAACGTTCTGGCCAATATAGTATTACAATCCGTGCAACTTAACTTGTAAATACCTGATTTTTTAATTTAGGAATTTTGGGTACATGAAAAATCTCAATTTCTATCAAATGTCTGACGAAGCCCGAAGGGCGTATTTAAGTCATATAAGAATTTTTATAAAACGAAGATTTGTTTTTAATTCATCAATATATAATACATAAAACGGAGACTTTAAAGGTGTTATAGGTTAACTTTTAGGAATACTAACTTTAAGTAACAAAGCGTGCACGCCGGGGAAAGAATTCCATCGGAGCTGTAATTGCAACTTTTCAACTTTATCTCTGGCATCGGGTCTGTCGAGCGGTAAGCGGTGCATTACACTCGCTAATAATCTAACAGCCAATAAAAATTCATGTTCGTAGTCGGATTCTAGTAGGGACACGGCTAACCAAAATAGTTGTGCTAAAATTGTGAGTTTGTCGTCTTGCGTGGCCGTGTCGCCCAACATTTTTAAACTTTGCGCCGATCTCGATCTCGATAAGTTGTTGGGCGCAAATTTATTTATGCCACTCCTAAAACATAACCATTATGAGTTAAAATAAAGAAAGGACGCTTTTAACATTGACATATGACATTTTTGTCTCACCTGTGATCGATTTCGTTACTGTGCCTATTTCTCTCTTTAACATCGGTACTGGACTGGGTATTCTTCCTCAAACCATACGAAACCGAATAACTCGTACTTCGTGCGTGTCCAATAATAGGCGAATAAAATACAGGAGTCCCGGCCATGTTCATCGGGGAACCTTCCGCGTTCTTACGGTTCGCTTCTTTGTTATTCAAATTAGGCGTCGACTTGAAGAAATCCTTCATGAAGTCCAACGGCCGGAAATCGGATTCCAATGACTCTACGGCCGCTTCGAGCGTCAACAGGAGCTCGGTTACATACCCTGAACAAAAATAAAATAAAATACAATAAAGAATCGTAATTCGATTATCACATTTGATTACCTTGCATGTCTTCACCCTGTTCAGCGACGGTCTCCACCAATCTACTCAAAATGTCCGACAACATCCTGGACGTGATCGGCACCCGCAACGCCCTAAAAATCTGTAATGACCTGCCGGCGTAGTGGCGCGACGAACAGCTCAGACCCAATTGAAGAGCGGTTTGGGCCCACCTTTCGTTGACATGAGCGTTCGGTAGAGATTCTTTGAAAACTTTGAGGACGTACTGCATGAAAATGTCAATTTGTTCGACGCTTTTGATGGACCAAACTTTCGCCGTGATATCTTCGTAGTTCCATAAAGGGGCGTTTTGACGGGTGGCGAGGAACTGTATCAACGATTTTATTATCACCGAAACGGTCAGTTCGATTTTCGTCGTCGGCGGTGGTTCTGCGTTTTCAGATGAAACGACGACGACTTGTGGGATGACCGCGTCGGTTTCTTCGGCTGGAAACGAAGTTTTTTTTAAGGACATTTGTTCGAAGCGTAGCTGATTTTTTAATAGGAGCAGCAATGAAGGTTAAATAACGACAAATAAACATTTTGATGCTCATAAAGTCAGTGTCGACATGGTTTGCTTTCGACATTAAAAAAATTACTGTGTTTGACATTGACAAACGATTATGTTAATAGTTACGATAGTATGTACAGGGATTTAGTTAAATTCGCCCTGTACATAGAATTTATTTTTTATTTAATATTACCTAAATTATAACATTCATTGTTTATTACGTGAGCGAAAGTTTTGGGAAAAGGTCGCGATCGGATAACAAGTAAACATTTTTTATTAGTCATCAAAATTAATAAACATTGGGGTCTTCTTGGTTGGGAAAATAAAGAGATTTTAAGTCAAGTTTGGGTTCTCGGATGATCGAAAAGTTGATAGTGCCTACCCCTGCTATTAAATGTAATAATTTTTTAAAGATGTAAGTTGCCCTAACATTGTGTAAGACTTGTTTTTATTTATAGATAAATACAATGTTATTGTTTCACTCAGCCTCTTTAATTTCCATTAACCAAGTTATGTAGTGGGTTAAAACCCCCCTGAAAATACTATTTAGATTTAGTCACGTATTTATTGAAAGAAAACAACCGAATACGTAACAAAATTAATACACAAATACCATGGTCGACCATGTCAAATGCCTTTGCGCAGTTTGTCATTATTAAATCAAATTGTAACTTATTACTAATTGCCTCACTAACAAAATTAGAAAAAATGCACAAAGTTTTAACTGTAACTACTCCAGGCAAGAAACCATGTTGTTATGGTGTAAATTTGTTTTTCATTATATCATTGTACAAAATGGTTTTGAAGATTTTTGCCAAGAAGTTAAGGATACTAATAGGTCAATAATTTTGTATATTATTAATACCACCTGCTTTAAATACAGGAGTAATAACAGATTCTTTAAGTTTATCTGGAAAATTGTTAGTTTTTACTGAAATATTAAAAAGATATATGACAGTTGTTTCAAAAATATTTGAGAGCTACCATTAAAAATATTGGCAGGTACGTTATCACCCCCAGTGGCCTTCTTAGGCTTCAGTTAGTTAATACTTAATATAATATCTTCCTCACTTATTACAGAAAAATTAAAAGATTCTTGTGAATGCAAATTACCCTGAAATGCGGAGGACACCTGGTAGACTGAACTAAAGAACTGGGAGAAAGCATTGGCAATATTCTGACAACCATTGTATGTGCATTCACTTAAAAACATTTCTGAGGGAAAACCACTAGTTTGCCTCCTGCTTTTAATAATTGTTCAAAACTACTGGGGTCCTGTAAAACATTATGTTCAATATTAGCTTTATACTTTGTAAATTCATTTTTGGTTCGCTTTTTAATAGAGCTTCTAAGTTTTTTGAATTCACGTTTATCTGTATGACTAGCTTTCCAGTCTTAATTAATCTGTGCAACATAACTTTTTGTCTAAAAATAACGCTTCAGAAAATAACGAACGAAGTTTTGAAAGTGACAAACGACACTTTTAACAGGGATTGCTATTATTATGAAGAAACCGTTAATTACCTATTTCTTCAGTTTTGGCTAGAGCTGCAACTTGTGTTAGAGTTTTATTTGCCGATTCCGTTGTTGCATTGGAGCCGATTTGGTTTAACAAAAAGTCGTTCAGAGTCGGGTTTGATTCTAAAATAAAAAAAAAAATTAACTATACCATTGTAATTTTAGACAATTCGACAATAAATAGTTTACCGGTAAAAGTATGTTCGACTACTGCCGTTAACGTTGGTGTACTTAATCCCAATTCCAATTGTTTAGTTTTGCTGTTAAGCAAAACATGAGCGACCGTCAAGTGGTCGTTGTGTTGGGCCAAAACGATCAATAAATTCAACAAAAGCTGTTTGCAGTGTTGATAAACCAACGGACGCATGTGATCCAGCCCCAGGAATAGTATGTGGAGCATCAGGGGCACGTGGACGGTCCAATCTAGTTCTATGCCGTCGACTACGATGTCGCACAACAACATTACGCCCACGTTGCATCTGATATAACAAGAAAAAAGCAAGTATTAAGTCAAACAAATAAATAATATAGCCCATCGATTAGCAAGATTCTGACCTGTGGAATCCGGAAATAGGCTGCGAACTGTCGGGTAAATATTCCGTTAGAGGTGCAAAATAGCCTCCGAATTCCGGCATAGGTAACGGATGAGGTTGAGGTAAAGACATATTTACTTTGTCCCGTAAGGAAACGTCTTCTTCGATAGCGACCTCTTCTAAAGATCCGATCATCTCGTCCGCGTTTTTCGGCTTATCCGGGCGCGCCATTGCGAAATCGACAAACATGTTCGAACCGGACTCGGACTTCGCCAGCGACGTTTTCGATGGATCTTCGCCGCTGTGCCGCTTCGTGTGTATCGTTCCCTTTTCAACGCTCAAATCGTTCCGGCTGCTCGAATCCGCCTGGCCCGGCGTCCCGTTGGTCCCGTCCGAGTGGCTGGACGCTTTCCTCATCACGGTCAACCGGTAAAATGGGGGAGTTTCCGTTCGTTCGATGAGACAGTTCAAAGTTTCGACTGTTTGCAATTCCACCATCATCTCGTCGAGCAATCGCACAGATTGGATTCTCGCTAAGTACAACACTACTCTTTTCGCCTACAAATAATTATTATATTTTAAATTCTGAAAGGAAAATGTTGAGATGGATACTTACGAAGGGGAGAAGTTCGCACGGGGCCATTCCCGATACTATTATGAGATAACGGATAATTACTTTCATATTGTTGGGCCACGATGTACAGAGCGTCGCCCAGACTTCTTCGATTTCTTTAGGATGGTTATCGCCAAACTAAAAACTCCATAAAATTACTGATGAACCAAAATAGCTGTCGACTTCGAGGTCGAGCAAGTAGCGCGAAGAAAAGATAATCGATAATATTATATCGGTCGGCATTGCCGCCTGTAGTCAGATTTCCGTTGTTCCATATATACCAGTAATAATAAGTTGTTGCTGATTTCACTTCAAATTATTTGATAAATTAAATTGTTGTTAATGATTGTTAGTACTCTTATTTTGTGGAAATCCATTAAAAATGTACGAGGTAAAAAATGTAATTATCTTAATTAAGACAATTTTCTAAAAGCTTTTTAAATATTCATAAAGTCCTTATGACAATTGTATAAAGGTTTTAAGAATATTTTTACTTGAATGTCAACAAATCTATTTTCCACTTAAACAAATGTTATTTTGAAAGTATCGATATCATGTTTAATTCGTTTTAAAAGAATTAATTACCTTCGCAGTGATGTAAAAAATGTTGTTTAAAACCATTTCCGTGGCCTCGGCGGAGCCCCATCCCTCTTTACGTTCCGATCCCATTTCGTTTGCGTACAACTGTATCAAATAAATAAATTACACGACACAATCCATAATATATTCAACTGAATGTAACATACTTGATAAATTTTATGCGTGTTGCTGGATGGAGGAATATTCGGATCCACCAGTTCCATATTATGTAACCATGGCAATAAATACTGTAATAATAACTGTCTAACTTCCGGTCTCGCAGTTTGAAATCTATACGTTATTTCTAAAAGAAAAAAATAAGCAACATTAAATTCTAGATAAAAAAATCAGTATTTAATTACCTACCAGAAAACATTGGCATCGTAAGTTCCGGATGAAGTAGAGATAATTGCCGAGACAGGTGAATCTGCGACCTGCAATAAGTCGTGGCCAGAATAGCGTCCAAAGTGCTCCTTCCCTTGTCGCCTTCAGCTAAAAATCATCGATACAACAAATCAAATTTCCGAATATCACCAAAAATACAAAATACACTATGGTTGAAATGTGATTCTTTAAAACATAAAATAATCTTTTCTTTTGTACTTGTAGATTCAGCAGACCATTTCATTTCATAAAATATTGTTTTTTTGTACTCAATTCAGTTACATTTCAACAAAAATGAGCCACAGTAGCAAAACTTTGATCCAAAATATTTTTTCTTATTTTTACAATAATAGAGAGTAGTTAATTTATAATGAATTCGTATTTGTTATGAAACTGTTTGTTTTTAAAAGGCTAAAGTAAGTTGTTTAATGTTTATGCTACTTACTAAGCATATAAAGATGTATGTGGTGTTGCCTACCCTTTATAGTGATCTTTGTATGGACATTTTTAAACGAAAGGTTGGCCACACTGTTTTAGGATATTTTTTATTTACGTCGCAACAGATTTTTAGTAAAAAGGAGTACATTTCGTCAAAATCCGTTTTTTTCTAAATGTATATGAGACTCAGTACTTGTTACTTAAACACAGAATATTAATTCGCTAAAAATGTTTTCGAACCTATGGCTTCCAAAATAAGAAAATCAATAAAATCCATATTAACACCTATTTAATTTAAAAATAAAAAACAAATATAAAAAATAACGCGAAGTTGATATCAGTGTCACTTGTCATTTAACAGTACCACCAACCGGATTTCTACGTCATTATCATTTGACAGCAATACCAACCTCTTTTTATAAATCATACGCTCTCTTCTTACAGAGTTCTATGTCATTATTATTAAATTGATTTAAAAATAGAATTAACATAGAAACACGCTGTATACGGCGTTGTAAAACCTTCCGCCGACTTGGTGTCAGATTTCGTTTTAGCTTTTGTGCACGCCGACGAAGATCAAAGCGAGCGCGCCGACCGCCGGATCGATACCGGCGGCCTGCTTTGATGTCGAGACCACCTCTTATTCCTCTTCTGTTACGCCGACGCAACCTCGGACATTTGGCACAAACGACCAGTCGATTTCAGCAGTTCTGAGCACAGAAATTAAATTTAGAACGGTATTATAAAAAATTTCGATATGTAAATAATTTAAAAAAATAGTATTTTGTGTTGTTTAATGACGGTAAGTGCAATTATTTGTATTTTGTTACTGTGTAATGTTGCATTTGTGACACTGTAATGGGATCATAACCTCAATTATTGTTTCTAAATGGAGGAATTACTTTTGTTTATATTTTTCATATAAATATTATATTTTGTGGTTTGAAAGTATTGATTGATCTATTTTAATTAGTATGTGCCAAAAATAATGGTTATTGGTTTAAAAATTTGAGAATGTTACAAATCCAACAAGGTAGAAAAATCTACATTATACAGTGTGCACCATTAATAATAATGTTTGATACTTTAATGATATTTAACCGAAATACGGGATGTTACAATGAAAAATTATCGACTTTATTTTTATTATTTCTTAATATTAATTAAATATTTATTACGGTTGCTTTTTTTTTCCTAAAAGAACGGACGTATTTTATTTAAAAAAAAGTCCTCCTAATGTATTGTATTAGTATTGAAAGTATTTTCGAATCCACATATCCACTTGCTTGCACTTTGTATGTTTTTAACGACTCGCTGCATCAAAAATTTTTTCTATTAAACACGATATTTATTATGCAGGTTGTTCCGCAAGAATTTGTCCATAGCTTAGCAGTCTCCGCATCCAATATACAGAGTGGTCTATACATTTTGGCAAGAATTAGTGGCTCGTTTCTTATTACCGGATTTATGAAATTAGCCGAAATTTGTGTAAGTCAGTTGAAAAAGCATTGATGACTAAAAAATGTATTGGATTGAATTAAAAAAAGTTGTATTTTCATTTTTATGGTATGTTATCGTTACTAAAAAGTAAAAATGTTACAGAGAGAATCGACAAATATGGCAGCGTCCGAAGCCGTAGACGCCGAACCGGAAATAAGAAAAATAAGCATCGACTTAGACGAGCAATCGAAAAGAATATGCGCTAACGTTTACGAAACTCTTCTAAAGACTAGATCTGATAAAATAGTCGATATAATATCCCTGGCATGTTCCCTGACCGGAGTTTCAAAGGAAACCATGGAGGAAATTATCCAAAAAGAAGAAGAACAGACATTAAGAACGAAATCGCCAACTGTAAGTAAAACGAAGATAGAAACAGAAATAGACATAAAAGAAGAACCGTTGCAAATTGAATCAAAATATAAGTTCAACGTTGAAAAGAAAGTGAAAATTACAGTTAAAGAAGAATCAAATGATTGTACAGAGCAAGACACGTTAATTGATGTTAAACCGGAAGAATTTTCGCACACAGAGATATTAAAATTAAAAGAAGAATTTAAAACCGATACCAACGAAGATGAAGATTTTGGAATGGAAGAACAAATGACATACACGGAATCGGATGATGACTTTATCGATTCTACAAAAAACGAAACCGATCAACCAGTTTTCGAATTTATCGACACAAATTGTATGCCAAAAGAACAAAAACTTCCTACATTAGAATATTTCACCGATTTACTAGCAACAACTTATTTTTCGTATCCCAAAGCTTGTGTCGGATCATGGTTAAATAGACTAGGTATAGAATATACGGATCACGATCGAAATCCATCATCATCATCATCATCATCATCATCATCGGAGTCGATTTGCGATCCAAATGTTGCTCGTTTGCTACAAAAATTCAACCAAAACTTTTATCTGAACTATCCAAATTCCTCTGGTAAAAAATCGAGGAAGAGAAAACGCAAATCGGAAGAATCGATCCCAACTTTAGACTATTTCTATAAGAGAGTGAACAAGAGTCGGTATCTGTGTTCAAAATCCACCATCGAAAGATGGTTAAAACTATTAGAAATTAATTTCGACGCGACGTGCAACTCGAAAGAGCTTAAAACCAACCGAAAATCCAACGAAAAACTCTCCACGCCGATCGTAAGACTGTTGATACAATTAGAAAGGAGCTATTACAAAAATCAACAAGCGACGCCGCGCTCGCCCGATTTAAAACCTACTACGAAACCATTACCGACGCTAGAATATTTTCGCAACAGATTGAAACAATCGAAGTACACGTGTTCAGTTTCCAGTATCAAACACTGGCTGGATTTGTTATGTATCGATTACGATATGACCGAATGCGATTTGTTGCCACATAAATCGAATCAAAAACTGTCGCGCGCCGTTATGAAACTTCTGATACGATTTAACAACGAATACGGAAATAATTGTACGCAACATAAGCTTGTCGACACGTTGGAACGTTTAGACGAAGAGTATAAAGCTAAAGGGGAAATACCGAGTTTAAAATCAATTCAGGAATTCGTATCGACGTCAGCGACATCTTTCGGGAAAGACAGGTTGAAAGAATGGTTGGGGGTGCTTAAGATTAATTTCAGCGAGGAAATTCAAGAAAAGGAGATAGAAAGCGATGATTTTTATAGGGAAGACTCGCTGCCTAGTTTAGATTATTTTTATAAGAAAGTAAACGAAAAATCGTTCGTTTGTTCTAAATCCACGCTTAAATCTTGGTTGGGATTGTTGACTATTAAATACGAACTAATAGATTGTATAATTGAAGAAAATTGCAAAAGAACGGAGCAAGACTTGTCTTCTTACATAATCAATCAATTGGTAAATTGGGAAGAAGATTACAACAGAAACAAACAAACGTTTCTAGTGCTGGTCGAAAATATAAAAAACCTGGATAAACGATTTAGAAATCACGATGAAATTCCTCTTTTAAATTGTATCCATCGATACGCAACCGATTTAAAATTATTCAAAAATTACGCCAAAACCAAACTCGCTAGGTTGTTGCCGAAATTGGATATAAATTACAAAACGGAAGAATCGATCGATGCCGATCGAAGCGTTAAATATCTTTACAATTTACCGAGTCTCGAATATTTTCACGAGAAATTACCGAGCAACTACTATTCGAAAGCCGACGTTTATAAATGGTTAAAAGAAATCGGAATACCGTTCAAAAACGATAATTTATATTTGAACAAACGTGGAATTGAATCCCTAACTCCTCTCGTCAAAAAAACATTACAAGATCTCGATAGGAAACACGCACTACAAAATCTAACAAAACGTTTGCAATATTTAAACAAGAATAACCAACCGTTAACTTTCGATTACTTATACCAAATTGTCGGCAAATATAACGTCTTCGAATCCAAAGAAGAAAACAAATTTCCGATGAAGATGTGGCTGAGGGATTTGGCAATAACATTCGAAGACAACGCCCCGTTGGACTATTACTTCGGAAAAATTACAAATGTATGTTCTAAAAAAACTTTGGCGAGTTGGCTCAAACAAATCGGCGTTAAATTCAAAGAGAACCAAGAGTATAACAATGACCGAACAACCGGGGGTTCAGTATCCCTACAACCCGATTTGATCCAAACTTTATGGAAACTATCCAAGTACCAATCGCTGTGGGACGTCGAATACATTTTCAAGCGAATAGAAACCGAATCCGCGTCCAGAAATTATTTACCTTCGTTGAAATATTTACAAAACAAACTAGTCGAAGTGAAGAGCTACTGCAATCAATTCTTTTTAAAAGACTGGTTGAATTTTCTCGGAATCAAATTCAAAATCGAACGAGAAAACGGCGACGATGAAATAGAAGCAGATATCGACAAAGCGTTAAATATTAAACCGATTTATAACATCGAAAATCTACTATCTATGAATATTCCGATGAAAGAAGTTATTGAAATAAAAGATAACCCGATCGTTTCCACCTCCTCCGAAGTAACAATAGTCGAGAACGAAACAAAAAGTAAAAAATTAAAAAAACCGCCGCCACGTACTCAAAAAAGGGAACGAAAAGCGCCGCCGCCGCCGGTTCCCGGCGACGTTATGGCCCTCTTGTCGGAAATAGAATACGATTTTTATAAAATCGGACGCGTCCCGACGTTGGAGCATTTCAACGAAGCGGTGCGCAACAAATTCGATATACGTTATTCCAAAGAAACGGTCAAAATATGGTTGACTAACGCAGGAATAAAATTTATATGCAAAACCAAGGTAAGTTCGTATTTATAATCATCGCGAATTTAGTTTTTTGTCAAATATTGGTTCTTTCATTTATATACATTCTTTTAAGAACAATTCCTTTAGAATGAACTTATCCCTTCAAACAAATGTCCTGATGATGGTTTTGTGAGACAAAAGCGTTTGACATAATTGTAAAAAAAAATAAGAAATAAATATACATATTTTTACTTAGTAAGAAAGTGTGTATAAATATTAAGTCTCAAACTATTATAAAACGTTCAAAAAGCCGTATAAAACGCTTTTAGGATAATTTGTTCCTATAAAAAACCGTTGCTTAGTAGTATATTGTACTGAAATAATTTATTTCTTTATTTACAGATAAGAAAATAACTCTTGGGATCGAAAATAAGTAATTTGGCTTTTTTTAATGGTAAATTATTTTTTTTATTTGTAAATATATTGTTATAATATATTAGTTGTTTCTTAAAATTTTTATTAATATATTTTTTTTAAATTTGACAATATTTTTATATTTGACATCCATCAAAATTTTTTCACATAATCTGCAATTTCCCTAGTTACCGAAACCATTTTGTTTGTTATTCATTATGAATTAAAATTACTAACTTTCTTGATTTTTTTTAGCTAGTCTATATCGTGTTTTGTTTTACTGTTTTTTAAAAAAATGTAAATTTCCCATTTTTCTACCCTTTCGCGATCTTTTTAGTTAATTTCTCGTTTATTCTATTCTTTATGGATTTTCTTAACTCCATTTTCGCTTTTGGTCGGTTCTTTTCTCATCATTTTTGCTATTTATCGATTTTTCCCTTTTTTCAGCTTCTGTTTTATTCTTTTTTCGAGTTTTTATCGCCTTTTTTCCTCATTCCCTTTCATCGTTTTAAGTACCATTCCCGCCATTATTTGCAATATTTCTTCATTTTATCACTTACATCTTTTATTGATAAAAAGAACTCACCTAAATCGTTTTCCGCCAAGGGACCAACACAACCAAAAAACCTTTTGTCCAGCAACTGGAGCAACTGCAAAGCCGTATCTCTAACCACCTGCCTCGGACACCCTGTATTCATCAGCGTCACATTGATAATGGCCGTGTAATGGTCACACGGATATTCCCTTAAAAAAATATAATATTTCATTTCTCTCACCACACAATCAATAAAAAATATCTTTACCTCGCGCTGAAGATTGTCGCCAAAGCGACGAAGCAACAGTCAGCAACTTTGGCAGCCCCCGTATAACATTTATCGACGATCCAATCCAATAGGGGCGACACGTCCGGATTGGATTCTAATAATAATACAACTGTTTCTTGGGCCAGACCGTACACCTAACAAAGCATAAAAGAGTACGTTAATAATTTGCAATTTCGAATGTTATCCATACTTATCCAATGTGGTACAGTGGATTAATTCAATAAAACTAAATCGATACCAGTCAGCAATTTTTATTATTGAAATATTTGTAGACAACTAGTTTCGGCTATATAGCCATCAATTAGTTGTCTACAAATATTCCAATAATAAAAATTTTTGTGTGATTTAGAGTTTTAATGAGTTAATTTGCAATTTTAGTAGGTATCGGAGCAAAAAATCGAAAAGTGAGAATATTATGATACATTTTTTTTTAAATTTAAAAGCGGAAGAGAATGTAAAAGAACGAAGCATTAAGCGAAAACTCTTTGACGCTGACAATCTTAGTCGAAGGTCCCAAAAAAAAAAACGGGACGCCAGAGTGGTTCCCTATTGAAAGTGTTTCTACACCTACTAATTTTAACCAAATTAATAGAATCATTGGAGGAGTCTCAAGTTTTAAAGCGTACCTTTTCATCGGTGCTATTTAACAGCCCGTCGATCCAGATATAATATAAACTTTCCTCCGTAAGCGTATCAAAGCAGGGGCCGCAACACAAAAGTGAGCTCATGGCTTGCAAAGCGACGAGTTGGAGTTCTATATGTTTCTTGTTGTTCATATCGCCTTCTAGATTTATTTTTCCACGGGGAAACCCGTACTTTCCGGCCCAGTTCCCGAACAAAGAGAACAAATTACGTCGCAAGTCGCGTTTCAGCAGACTCCTACAAGTATCAACTGAAAAATAAAATGTGTAGTAACTGTATATGTATGATGAATTATTATTAATTTACATATCCAATTTACATTAGAAAGAGAAGATGATCAACATTATGTACCCTTTTTGATACTGAATTTATACGAAAAACACACTAATAATAGATTGGTACAGAAAACCAATGGGTTCTGGTAGATACCTGAACTATTGGTTTTATCATAAACTCACTCAAAAAAAAGGTAAAGTTACTTAAACAAATGAAAAACAGAATCTTAAATAGTTATGATTCCTCACTCTATAAAAAAACCTAATACCCCAATTAACAGAAATAATTGAAATAATATCGATAGAGTGTTAATACTTACGTGTGAAATTCTTTATCATTTTCCTTATAAAATAGCAAAAATGCATCGTTAAGTCTCTAATCGTAGTGGAATTCTTATCCGGTTCATTTTCTAAATAATATCTAACACCGTCTATGAATTCCACCAAGATTGGGAGTAACGATTGGGTATCCCTGTCTAGAACGCAAGTGCCGATACCGAACGTTCCGTTTTCCGCTATAAATTCCAAGAGTCGCGTTAATTGTAGCCGTAGCGCGTCCCTCCTACGTCTCCTTCTAACATTTTCTTGCTTCTTATCAACGGATTCCCGAATGTAAACGGTCAATTCCTCGAATAAATCCCTAAAAATTAAAGAAATAGAACAACTTAATGACTCCGAAGTAGGATAATTACCTGAGTGCCGATCCATTTATGTTTCCTAAAGCGTACACCGCCGCATCTCTTATATCGGTGACTTCGCATCTCAGATGCGGAACTACCAGTTTGTACAAAGAAACCGGGGAAATATTCGTCGGCGGTAGTTTACTGTCGCTTTTCTCTGTGTTCAAGCTGTCCGGGGAGGAACTATAACATAAATACGGAATCGTAAGCGCTTTTGTAAATTTTTCGAACGTTTTATGGTTCTCTTTACCTTAGACTCAAATCGGGACTGGCACATCTAACAATAGGGTTGGATATTAGAGGTACCACTCTAAATGCAAACGTTATGTAGTTTTTCCATAGATGCATGTAGGCGTCTCTTTCCGTCGGCGGTTTTTTCACGGCAGTCGCACTTCTTAGCAAAGAAGCGCGGTTGTCGTTCAAAGGACTAAAAAAAAAACGACAAAATCAATATATTAATTAAATTAATCCGTTTAATATTTTATAAATTTATTCGTATTTGATTTTCTCAATTAAACATTATTTTGCATTCTCTTTAGTTTATTTAATCTTCTGCATAAACTACGCAAGATTATTATTCAAGAACACCCAAACAGTATTTGATATAAATACAAAACGATTCAATTGAGGTGGGTTAAGCGGTGTTACGCCCTAGTCAGGAGTTGTTATGCCGTTAAAGTATTAAAAAAAATGTCCAAAATTAAAAGAGTGTCCTTTTCTTTATATAATCAATAGGTTTTAGTAATTGTAGCAGGTTTGCCCTTATACAGGAGAGGTCGTGACAATACGTTAACAAAATACTTACGTAGGATCGACGACGGAGTATAACGCATTCAATCTGGTGTAGACAATGGGCCACGAATGCATCGTCGTCAAGGTGCAAAGGCTCAACAATCTATCTCGTTCGAGGAAACCGAAATAACAAACACTCCACGGATCTACGATGGAAAAATTGTAATTAGCCGCGTTCTTAACTGAACCGTCTTCGAACAGACCAGCCGTCCAAGCGGACGAACTTCTATCGGCCAACCATTGAAGATCGACCGTTCCGACGGCTTGAAGAGCGGTTTTTTCGGCGGGCGGCAGCAGCGACACGCATTTCTCTACCACTTGCGGACAATATTGATCCATAATATCGATGACGGGCGGATGATCTGAACAATTCAAGGCTTTCAGAAGACTTTTCACTTCTTTTAGAATGAGGACTGATAATCGGCGCGTCGTTAATCGGTAGGTGCACAACATTACCAACGCCAGAGCTTCAACCGAGTGCAAAACGGACGCCAACGGTTCCGATTTGGTTACGTCAGTGCGCCTCGTAAGGTTCGGATCCGGCGGCCCGGCTTTCAGTTCGTTATACTCCTTACCTAGAACAACAATATAAATTTGAAGAAATTTAGAGAGCGCATCTACTTACTCCGTAACGTCGATGATGAGTACGCACTGACCCCCGTCCCGGTAACGGCCGACTTCCAAGCGCATAGCAATGTTAGCACCATCTTCAGTCCGTGGTCCATCAATTGCGGGAACGTATCCAAAATCTCCTTGGCGACGAATTGCGTCAAACCCCACAAGACGTCCTGTCTCCAATCGGGGAAATCCACCACCAAACTCTGCAGGCTGCAGTACGACAAGCCGCGCAATTCCTCGTCCATATGCACCGTCAGCCGGCTCAGCAAGTCCACCAGCTCGGCGCTGGTCATTCCTAAGAAATAGCATATTAATCGTTTCTAACGGATTAATTTTCGAGTACACTTACCGTCGGGTATTAGCCTCGGAACGGCCGCCACGCAGGTTCTAAACAGCTCGATTCTAGGCTTCCTTTCTCCAGTGATCATTTCATCGGGCTCCTTATTGACGTTCTGCGTGTTCGTCATCATTAACGGACGACCGTATTGCGTATCTAGCGCCCTTAATATATCCACGAAAACGCGTCGCACGTGCGGAAAATACGCGTTCATTCCGATACTGCGCGCCGTATCTTCAGTCAGCATTTTATTCAAAAACGTTTTGCGGACCCTCAAAGTGTTGCCGCTCGGCAAAACGCCCACGGATCTGGGCATCGGCGGATCGCCTTCTTTTTGTTGAAGGCTGTCGGCTACAACCAAAAACGCCCTCAGGCCGATACTCATCCGTTCAGGCGTTAGAATCACTTTGAAGGGACGCGCCACGGAAAGCAGATCGAAAACTATTTCGCGCATGGCGAAGTCCAGACGTTCTTGAGCAATGAATTGAATGATTTTAACGAATATATTAAGCGGCGTGTCTCTAGGGACGACGCCCTTGGAACCCTTCGGGAATAAAGAGTTTACGATGCTCTGGAGTCTGGATTGGGTTGCGGAGTTGCTTTCGCACTTTATTCTTATCATGTACACCCATAACAGCCGATACAGGGATTCTGGAAATTAGAACAGTTTTGAAATAGTGAGCGAAATAATTAATGCAAAGGCTTTCTTTTCAATAGTCTCCCTTTTCCTTTGTATTATAAATCAGCTGCTCGTTGGTTAAAGTAACGACGTTGGGAATAGAAAATTAACATTGATTTGTATCTCTAAGAAGAAAAGAAGACATTTTGGGTGAATGTACACTAAAAAGAAATTTGCATTCATTAATCTAAGTCTCTAAGCCAAAGAAATGAAATTTGGTCGAAGTACCTCTCAAGGAAATTGAGCTGTTAGCATTCAGTCCTTTAAAGTAAAAGAGCATTTTGGCCAAAGTTGAATAAGGAAAAATAAGATATTCTTGCAGATGGATTGTAAACAAAAATATAGATAATTTGATAAATATTATAATTTTTAGATAAAACTACATTACGGGAGCGCGAATTGTATTTTCCGTTTTCAGCAAAAAAAAAAGATAGTAATTAGAGTAAATGTATTTTTAGAACCCTTACAATGAGTTCGAATTGGTAGGAACTAGTTATTGAATAGTTTCATATAACGAAATCGTTCTAAAATTGTTTTAGAACTTCTAAATTGTTAGGAATCGAAAAAAAAATCATCTTTGCGATTTTAAATATATATATGAATAAAGAAATGAATTTCAGTACTTACCTAAGGCCACTCTGCACATCTTCGGGTCTCTGTTTTTCAAATGCGACAAACACATGGCGAGAAAATAGTGCCAGTTTTGCAAGAAAAATTGTTTCTGACTAACGCAAAGCAAACACGTAACCAAAGGAAAAAGTGCCAACCGATGCTTAGATTTCGTGCTTGCGTCCAGCGTTTGTGAATACAACATTTCAACGAAATTTTTCAAACAAGGTACGTTCACTTCGTTCTTGACGGCCTAAAAAAACACATAATACTGTCACATATAAAACGGTTTAATAGTTCATGGACTTATTTATATTTTAATCATCGTTTCGTATAGTAAATATTGTTTAACATACTTAGAAGAGCGTTTAACTTAATTATATGAGGTTATCAGTCAAGAACACCTAAACAATATTTAATATAAATACAAGACGATTATGTTCAGGTAGGTAAGCGGTCTTAATCCTTTGGTAGCGGTATTACCCGCTATCCAGTGCCCAATTAAGTCTATTTAAATAAAAAATTAATTGTTGTTAGTGAAGTTGTCGCCTCTTATTATCTCCTTGAGCAATTAGTGAAACTGCGCCCTTATACAGGAGAGGGCACGTGTGACATGGTGAAGGTGTTAAAGGTATTAAACCCTTTCATAGAACGTGAAGGTGGTCACGTGTGACAATTCTTTTAACCAACACCCACTTTAACGATTTATCGACTTACCGCCGCAACGGGGACCAAAATCTCCACAAAGAGCCCCGCCAAAGCATGTTTTATATCCTTATCTTTCACTTCTAAAAAATACTGCGCGCATTCTTGCATGAACTGAAACGATGCTTCGAATTCTTCGATCGGTACCATTTTTACGCGAAAAAATTTCATTCCCATCAATAGACTGATGATACTTTGTGTGGTGTTCGGGTTGGATTCCCGAGATCTTAGTTCCTTCAATTCGGCCATGAATCGAGTCCGAACGGACATGAAACGGGATTGGGCCAGGACGCCGATCACTTCGGCGTACAAATCGGATATCATGTGAATGTTGGCACTGTTCGGGCTGTTTTGTATGCTGGAACAAACAAATAATAGCCGATGAACAAAAGTATTTCCTTTAGACAATAAAAGTAGTACTCATGAATTACTGAACTCCGAAATTTTGAAAACAGTTTTTGAAACATGTGGCCATGTAATTTTAAATATATTTAATTCATATCTGCAAAATTCCAAACATCTTTAAAAGTTAGAATCGTCGTCTCAATTCAAAAAGTAAATAACATAATCAAAGCCAGTGATTTTAGGCCCATAAACACTATCACCGATTAAAAAGGGATTTAGTTAAATTCGACCTGTACATAGAACTTATTTTTTATTTAATATTACCTTAAATATAACAATAATAAATAAACATTTTTTTTATTAGAGTCATCAAAATGAATAAACATTGGGGTCTTCTTGGTTGGGAAAATAAAAAGATTTTAAGTGAAGTTTGGGTTCTTGGATGATCGAGAAGTTGATAGTGCCTACCCCTGCGATTAAATATTTTATTTGTTTAAAGATGTCAGTTGTCCTAATATTTTGTAAGAATTGTTTTTATTCATAACTAAATTGCTATTGTTTCACTTAGCCTCTTTAATTTCCATTAACCAAGTTAAGTAGTGAGTTAAAAGCCTCCATAAATAATATTTAGATTCTTTTATATAATTATTCAAAAAAACCACCCAATACGTAACAGTATATTATGGTAATCTATTTGAAATAAATAAATATTTGTCTATATTAATTAGTTTTGTGTACATATCAAATGTATGGAACAAATACGAACCCTTCGTGGTGTTTGAAGTGTTTCAACGCCAAATTTTCAATGTACTGAACGAGGTCTTCATGGCCAGGATGCAATCCCATTTGTTTTAAGACTTCTATTAGTACCAAACAAAAAATAAATTCAACGGCGAGATCTCGTTTTTCCTTTTGTATGTCGGCTTCTGATCTCTCTACGGTTTCGGTCGTATTTCCCGCTACTATGTTTATTATGCTAAAAAAATATCATCAATAATTAGTTCATTTGTTCAACGCATTTTCGCGTACCTTTTTTGTTTGATATCAGATTTTTTTTGCTCTGGATTAGAAACTTCGGACATTTGGCGTTCGTACCACGAAAACAACGCTCTAAGTAGTGAAGGTAGACAATGCTCGGCAACAGAGCCGAACGCGCTGAGCAACTGATCAAATTGCGCATCTTCTCCTCTTTGTAACGATTTAGACAATGGTTTTTCCTTAAAAATTTAATAAAATTTTCACAAAAGAAACATTTTAATTGGCATATTCTTACTTGCGGTTCGGCCATCACAGATTCTATCTTTTTTTCCGCCAAAATGGTAAAATCCGCAAACAGATTTCTCATTACGAACTCTCCGGGTCTCAGGTCCATTTCCAAATGTTGTCCTGTACATAAAGTTCTCTCTTTCTGGGCCCCCCATGGAAGAACAATACCACGATTCACGACTGTCGTAAAACTTGGTTTGGAATCAGCCCCTGAAATAATATTTTTTTTTATTAGTTGTTATTGGAATGTAGGACTTTATAGCATTAGTGCCAAAAATATTATGGTAAATATAGTACAATTTAATAATAGCTCCATCAATTAGAATGATAGTCTTCTTGTTTATATCAGTAATAAAATTAAATACGAAATTGAACACAAATATTAGTTTTAAAATAGATAATTGACTTTACAACATAATAGATCGATTTTTGTCGTCTCGGGTAGTGATTTTATTAAGGATTTGGAGAGTTATTTAACTGCTACCTCCAGAGATTGTATAGATATAATTATATTTCACAACACAAACACTATCTTTTAAAAACAATTTATTTTCCGAAATAAAATTGCAATACTTAATATTTTTATAAGCCACTAGTGGTATATATGAATAAAAGAAAAATATAAATCCAGAAATGAACCTTTTATAATCTTTTGTCCTTGTTTGAGTTTGGGGCGTCTCCCGTCTGGAATTCCCTTGGACAAGGGATGTTTTTGTTTAGGTCTACATTTCTATATAATGATAGATGACTTTAATTATGATATCCTAAGTGATTTGCATTGAAATTTTTAAATCCTGACGGTATAGGTTCTGGTTTGAATAAAATCTGTCACAAACATATTCTCGAACCTTTGAAACACATATTTAATTTAATACTTACTACTATTAAAGATCCAATGGATTTTAAAAAAATGCATCCCTGTCTATAAGCATACAGGTAATAAAACACTCGTTAAACAACTACAGACCAATTTGTCTAATTAGCATGTTCGTAAAATTTTTGAAAAGTATCTGAAGACTAGATTATATAGTTATTTATTAAAAAAATGTATCTTCAGTTAAAATCAGTTTAGTTTTCTTAAAGGAACAAGTATCACTAATACAATGTTTAGACTGATTGACAATATCATTGTAAGTATTATTATCAATCCTTTATTTAGCAACTGCTAATTTATACAGTTTAAAATAGCTAACAAATATATAGATAAAAAAATTAGTACAAGCTAAACACAAAAATAACTTAAACAATACAAGACAAGTAACATCAATAAAAAATTTTAAACAATACAGAACTAAATCGAAATAGAGGTACAGGTAAAATAACAGTTGGATAAGGAAGTCATTTTAAAATGATATGATAACTCACATGATTTTAAAGAACATTATCACAAAAATCATTTTCAATTTGTTTATTTTGTAAATGTCGTTTTAAATCGCTTTTGGAAGCTTGTATTGATGTTTTGTTGTTAATTTCTATAGGCAGCTTATTAAATTATTGCAAATCTTCAATAAAAATTGTATTTTGGGAGCCTCTATTGATGGCTTGCCTTACAGAAAGCCGAATAGTTTTCTTGTATGGTAGTCATGATATTGTATTTTTTCTAACAGATATGATGGTACCATGTGATTTTTAATATCAACGTCAAGTAGATTACATCATGCTGAACTGATAGCTATTGAATATCTTCAAACATCGTTGCAATACTTGTTCTTCTGTCCCTTCTCAATATAATCAGCATTTAGAAGTGTTTGTATTCTTCCAATTTCATTTTTATTCAATAAATATATAATGGTAGGACACTAAGTAAAATGCGGTAATATTAGACAGTTATATAAAAGCCTTACTAGCCAAGCAGTAAGATATTAATTTAATAACGTAATTAGCGTGTTCCTTAAAACTCAGTATATTATCATTAATTACTCCTAAATATTTTTT
This sequence comes from Hermaeophaga mercurialis, assembly GCA_951812935.1. Classification (NCBI taxonomy): domain Eukaryota; kingdom Metazoa; phylum Arthropoda; class Insecta; order Coleoptera; family Chrysomelidae; genus Hermaeophaga; species Hermaeophaga mercurialis. The sequence goes on from OX638363.1 coordinate 737,170, forward strand.
TTACTACTTCAATATTATTACTGCCAATACAGACTTTCATATTAACATAAATTTGGTTTTTAAAAATTTGCTTGAGATTTGTAAGTAGTTTTGTTCCAGAAATATTTAATAAACGGCCTTTAGAAACTAGACCAGATATGATGATTATGACGACTATTTGTCATATGTAGAATTAAAATAATTATCATTTTTTTTATTTTATCTTATATTCTATTGTCACTCTTTCCTTCTTTTTTTTCTTTCTTTCTCCCCTTTCTGTATACTCTATTGTACAATTTGTAAAGGCTATATAAATAATAATGTTTATTGTCTCAAATTTTCATTGCACATACAGTATCTGGTGAAGGTGCAAACTTAAATTAAGTTATATACTAAACTTATGTATTGTGTTTAAGTAAATTTTTAAATTGTAAACATTGTTTGAAATAAATAAAAATAGCTCACATCTGTTAGCTTAGCTATAAATATCATCCATACTTTTTGTATTATTTATTTTTTCTAATTGCAATAGATAAAAGGATTCAAAAAATTGAAGAAAACTAACAAAAAGTCTCATATAATTTAAGGAGCACGGAAATTAAATAAACTGTTCACATTTACCATTATTTACGATTGACTGCAGTTTCAGGTATAAGGATATTCTGTGGGGAAGGGTTTGATTGCTATTTTTTATTAGAAACATTTCTTCACCTTTTTTTAGTCTTAAAATGTCTAAAAAAAAAGAATGTTTAATGTTTTAGCAATTTTGGAGAGCGTCACTTGGACACAAACTGTTTATAGAATGAGTGTTTGCCATTTTTATCTAAACAATTTCTTATCTTTATAAAAGTGTACCGATGAAATTTATGGCAAACATAACACAGATTAACACGTTTAGTTAATTTGTGTGTTGTTTAACATGTTGCTAGTACTAATTTATTTACCTGGTAATAATAATAATAATAATAATAATAAGGTATGATTGTTACTTGCCTGGGGAAATGCCCGAATGACCTGTTGAGTTATCCCCGTCGCTGCCCCCCGATAGGGCATGTATCGTAGACTCAGAGAGAGTACTTTTATCTGTTAGTCCGGATGCTGTGGTATTATCGCTGTGAGTATCAGAGCATACGCTCTGAGAACACTCATTTTCTGAATCATTGGACAATAAATCTAAAATAAAAAATCGTCATGACAATATAAATTCAGAATAATTTGTCATTTATTGCATTGATTTCTATAATTGTTTGTTTAAGTATACAACAATGGATATTCAAAATAATTTAATTGTTTCATGAAGACTTTTAACAAACATTAAATTTACCTGTTTCTTGCACCTCAAGTTGATGTTCAGACATTTTAATTTGTTATTTTAAATAACAATAAATTTGTACCAGCATTTTATTCTATTAAGTCTAAGTTTAAATCATAATTTAATAATAAAACCAATTTATTTTTAATTAAACACCCACTATGCGAAACGACAGTGACATCTAAATTGACATTTTTTCTTCTTTTTCTTCTTTGGCTTCCACCGAATGAAGAACTTGAGCAGACCTAAAATTTGGAAGCTGGCTGGATTCCTATACGCCCGATTGATTCTTATTTTCTTCTTGAATTGAAAACTTGCTGGATACATCTAAACTTTTTTCTTGTAATTCGGTACATTTGTCATATAACAAATCTTTACACGGATTTAAAGCATCGCATTATTAAACAATAAGAACTTCAACCAATCAAAATGGAAATACTTAAAACATGGCGTCGTCAATATGCATTTTGGTTGGTCGGAATCTTAAGTGGTTGGCGCTTCATTTTGACATCGACATGTTATATTACTAAATAAAAAGTATTCTTAAATGCCATTCTCTCACGAATAGGTAAATAATTAAAAAATAATAATAATACTGGATCCTTCAGTGTAATTAATCAAGAAACAATCAAATTTTTTGCAGCATTGCTTCGAGCAAGAGAGTAATCTGAAACATACTTAAAATGTGCTGGCAGTGCACTAGGTGCAAAACAATAAATAAAAAGAAGAACAGTAAGTGAGGTTATGGATTTAAATGTACAGCAATAACAAGTTTACTTATTAAATAAGCTTTTTTAAAGGAAATTACATCAAACAATTAAGTAAGCTTACAAATTCAAACTCTAAAACCTCTTCTAATATACTTTATTTTCAGCAATAATGTTGCCAGCGTTGATGAACACGATATTGAACGTGTCTAAAAAGTGTGTATTATCCAGAAATTTTCATTCTCTTAACATATCCAACAACTTGAATTTAGCAAAAGTTGTTTTACTAAAATACAACAGTCCCGCAATAGTGCCCGCATGCGGATTCAAAGTCGTCGGGAGAGTGAGAAGAAGGTGCAAGGATTGCATAATGACAAGGCGAGAGGAACGCTGGTATATTTTGTGTAAAACACACCCTCGGCACAAACAGATGTCCATGGTGAAAAAACCTGAAAATACGTGGATATTGTCGCATGCTACACAATCCAAAATCAGGCCATGGTAGGACGGAATTTATGTCAAATAGTATTAAGTAAATGATGTTATTAATTAAAGATTTTATAATAAAAAACATGCCAAGAAATCTCGAGTATCAGATAACTATATGCAGACTCCAATTTACAAATATCTCTGCATGTTTATAAAAAGGTAATGTTTGAACAATGGATGTTATGGTGAAAAAAAGTAGGCTCAAACTCTAAAAGTCCATAAAGAACACCCAAAAAAAGCATCACATATTTTTGAATTTAAAGCAAATAAAAATATATTCCAGTACAATTTCTAGAATGAAAATAAATCACAGTAGCTTTATACTTATATTAAATTTACAGTTATTCTTTCTGAAGCTTTTCTAAAAAATGTAAGAAAATTAAGATAAGCATAATTTTTACATAATATTTATAATGGATAGATTCCACAAAGTAAGGGTAGAAAAAATCCTTATATTATGATATAATCTCGGTTATTCATCCGAAAACTAAAAAATTGTCGAAAAAATAGATTTTTTTACAATGTATGCAAAAAAAAAATGAAAGTGAGATTTTTCAGAAACAGTTTTTTAAATAAAAAAGGTTGAATAGTTGATAGAAAATTTGTTCCTTTCTCAAAAACAACAAATTTTTTAAATACTGGATTTTTAATACAAATACGACTTTAGTTTCTTTATAAATGAGTGTTGTATATTTTATTCAATTTAAAACCATGTCTCCTAAAAAATCTTATTGGCGTAAAAGAAACATTTGAAATCGTTTCGCTACTGATTTGAAGCTACAACTTCATGGTGTGTGTGCCTTTTTACAAGTGAAACCATATCACTTCAGTGATATCACGGAGAATAGTTGGCCAAATATTCCAAAAAGAAGAACCACCTTTACATATTGAAATATTTATTTATTTTTCATTTACAATATTGTTTATTTACAGTCGTCATTACTATACAATGTAAATGAGAGCAATAATAAAATTAACAAGAAACGATACAGAAAATATAATGCAATAGGAATTACAGTTGAAATTTAAAAACATACAGGGCGAGTCGCTAGTAATATGATGAATTTTGCAAACATATAACTCTCTGTAGAAAGAAAATTAATCGGTCAATTTTTTAATCATCTCTTTTACAAACTTTTTTCATTTCTGCCTTTTTTTCTTTTTACACTCTCTTCTTTCTCTATCTTATCAGTCTATTTTATCTATGCTATTTTCTCTGTGCTATTTTCTCTCTCTTTATTTTTTCTGTCTTTTTTTATTTTCTCTGACTTCTTTGAATTTTTCTTTTTCTTTTATACAAATTTGATTAATATTTATCTTTCTCTTGTCTGTTTCTGTTTTATCTCCTTCTTTGTCTCTGTCTCTCGTTCTCTCTATTTCTTTTTTATACCATTGTTAATACAATATTTAAAGATAATTATTTATATATAAAAGTTAAATAAAAAATGTTGAAAAATCAGTAACAAACGTATTCGTCAAGTAAATACTTAATATTTTTTTTCAATTAAATAAAAAGAACTTGGTGGAAGAAGTTTGACGGGTTATATTAAGGAAATATTATGAAAAGGTTACTTATCACACACAATATTTATTTTCTACTGTATTGCCAGATATTAATTTTTTATTAATTTTCAATTATCATTTTTTTTTTGTATTTTTCTTATTGTTAAAAATTCAGTCTTTTCGATGTTGCCAAATAATCAATTAAGAATATCCCTAAATTACAAATTTGCAAAATGATGAAAACATTTATGGAGAACAATGTATTCAGAATTGAAAATACTATATGTATCTACAATAATAAATTTCGAAAGAAGTTGTTAAACTTGCTGTTTTTTGCTGTTTTTCTTAAAAAAAAACAATTTTAATAACAACATTCGAATTAAGGTTTTTCAGAATAGCTTTTTTAGTTTTAATTCTTGATAGAAAATTGGGGTTTTTGAAAATAGTCAGCAGACTTTTTATACGAAAAAATGTATTTTTAACTCAAAATTTGTTTGTTTTTTGCTAAAATAATTATTTGTAGAATGCGACGTTGCCATATCAACAATACATTTTCGTAAAACTGTGATTTTTAAGATGTTTTATAAAGAAATTTTAGTTTTTAAAATTTAGGCTTTTTCAAAAACATTTACAATATAATATTTTTAAAGGCTTTTTTCGTAAAAATTCTGGATTTGTAATTTAAAATTTGTATTTTTTGTAAAAATCCTGAATTGTAGAATGCGACAGTGGCGAAATAATAATAAATTTTCGTAAATATGCGATTTTTTCGCGAAAAAAAAAATCAGTTTTTCAACAAAAAATTTAAAACTAATATTTCTCAGAAAATAGTTTATTTTTATAAAAAAGTGTTCATTCTTAATAGAATATTTGTCATTTTACTTTAAAATACCGCGCATTTTTTCTCTATTGCAGCATAAATAAATATGTGACGCAGACATATCTACAAAATGTACCTAAATTTGCTATTTTTTCTTAAAAAAAATTACTTTTCTTTGCGTCTACATTTTTAACGTTTCGAAACATTCAGTCTTCAGTCTAAAGAAAAAAAAAATCTAAACAACGCCGTTCCCCTCGTTCCCCCCGCCGCCGCCGCCGCCCTTCCTCCCCGCCTTCATTTCCGCCTGAATCTCCTCCAAAGTCTTGAGCTTCGTCTCCGGCAAATACAGGGCGATCAAAACGGTCCCGACCGACGTGCACAGGGCGTACGCGAAAAACGGCGCCCACATCCCGAACTTCGCGTTCGCCCAACTAAAAAACGCAATCGAACCAGTCGACGCGAAACTGAATCCGATATTGACGACGCAAAACGCTTTGCTTTTGATATTCGAGGGGAATATTTCGCTGGACACGAGCACCGGGACGTTGTTCAAACCGACGCTGAACGCGATCGTGAACGCGAACAGCGCCGCTATTTGAACGTACGCGGCCCACGGCGCCGCCCCGACCGTGCCGTTCGCGTACTTGAAGTACAAGAACCCGGCGTTGATAAACAGCGTAACGCACGCGACGCCCGTCGACGCCAACATCAGCGGCCGCCGCCCGGCGACGTCGACCAGCGTCAGAGCGACGAGCGTCGCCGCGAAATAAACGGCGAAATAAACGATATTGGCCAGACGCGGAGATAGAACGTCGCCGGTTTCTTGGAACACCGTTTCGCAGTAGGACTGGATCGCCAGGGAGCCGGTGAATTGTTGCACGAAGGTCATGAGGAGCGACAGCAGCAGGCATTTCCTGTTGTGCACGTTGGTGACGAGCTCCGAGACGTCGCCTTTGCCGAGGGCGCGCTCCTCGAGGACGCCTTTGGTGATCCGGGCCAGTTCCTCGGTGACGTCGCCTTTGCCGCGCAGCTTCTGGAGCGAGGCCTTCGCGAGCAGCGGCTCGTTCTTCATGGCGTGGAAGTAGGGGCTTTCCGGGAGCACGGGGAACATTAGGAGCATCAGGAGGGTGACGGAGGCGGCGATGTACGCGCTGCTCGGGATCGTCGTCAAGGAGAGGGTGACGTTGGCGAGAAGCATTCCGAGGACCAGGGTCACGAAGTACGTTGTACCTGCAAATTCAAAAATGGATACGTTTTAGTACAAAAAGGCACTGGACATATGAGCGGGGCAATTACACCAAGTCACAACTAATATTTACTGTAAAAATGAGTCGTTTCACTTGGTAAAGGTAAACGATTCTAACGTTGGTGTCCAAGTCAGGGTAGTGCCATGTGTCTTTTTGTGTTTTTTCTTTTACCGATATTTAATGAGTTTTCTTTGTTCTTCTCTGGTGGTTTATGGGATCTTCTGATTTAATATCGTCAGCGTCAGAAGAATTTGGCAAAATTTCTTCATTTATTTCTTGTTCAATTTCAACACTATTGTTCGAGACAGTTTTTAATCTGAATTTTCTTCTTTAGTAAACGATTCCTCTTGTTCGATTTCAAAGTTATCGTAGTTTATTTATTTAATTCTATTCCTATTCACATTCATCCTTTATAATTGACTCTTCTTGTTTAATTCGCCTAAGTGCCATAAGTGCTATGAATAGCCTCAAGGTATGAACTCTTTTTGTATCATTTTTTGTATATTTGTTAATGTTTGTTAAGTATTTTGTTGAAAACATACAGGTTATATACAGTTATTTTTACTAATAATTTTCGATAATAAGAAAAGAGAAAAAGAGTGAGCATTGAAAGAAGAATGTTTGTCAAGAACTTTCGAAATAAAAAAAATGTCTAAAACAGGAAGTCCGATTATAGCGTCTTTTTACTTTACAATTTTTTTTCGACATTAGCATTTTTACAAAAATAAACATTGGGAATGAAACGTTGTGAACTCAATAAATAAAACAAATCCCTAGAACTGTTTTTTTATACATCTTTTTCAGACGTAATAAAATATAAAACGGCCAAATCAACAAAATGTTCTTTAAAGTCGTTTGTTTTACTAAAAATAAACAATTTTTATGTGCAGAAATAATTTTGAGAAAATTAAATGTAGCGATTATAAACAAAATATTAAGCTTTAAGCTTTGTTACGTGTCGACTTTTTCAATTTCACAGCGCAATTTATTATATTATATAAATTTAATTTTCTTTCAAACATCACTATTGTAAACCAGGGCTGAAGCCTTTGAAAATGGTAAAAAGTGGAAAAAATTAATAGTAGGATGAAAAGAGAATATAACAAAAATAAAAGGAAAAATAATTTACGGGCGATCTGAGGTCGGGAAGTGGAAGGGGGCGAGTTTTTAAGGGTAGAAAACTGTTTATCTCGATTTCCGGCCAAACTACAAGTCCTATGGAAAACAGTTAAATGGCAAATTTGTAGGTAATAAAAAGATCTTTTAAAAAAAGCAGATATTTTGACGCGAGAAATTTCGGTCGAAAATTAGGGTACTTTTTCGATATTAAGTCAAAATAAGGTGAAAAAATAAATATTTTAAATCAAAAAAATTACAGTGTGTTCGGGACATAAAGAGGTAAGTTTTCACCAAATTTCGTGAAAAAAGAAATTTTTTTGTAAAAGATAAAAATAAAAAACCAAAAACTTGGTTATTTGAATTTTTTACATACATTTTGTGGTTATGTGAAAAAAGTGTAAATACAAAAGTTGTAGATCTTTTTGTTACCTACAACTTTGCCGTAAAAATTTTTTCCATAGGACTTGTAGTTTTGCCGGAAATCGAGATAAACAGTTTTGTACCCTTCAAAACTCACCCCCTTCCACATCCCGACCTCAGATCGCCCGTAAATTATTTTTCCTTTCATTGTTGTTATATTCTCTTACTTTTCCAATGGGTTTCATCCTACCATTATTTATTATTTCGTTTCAAAAATTATCGACATATGCATGATTCTGTACGACAACCGACTTACCTAAAAACCCTCTGATTTCCGGGTCGGAAATTTCTGCCAAATAGGGCGGCACCGCCGTGAACAAAACCCCGTCAACAAATCCGGCGATAAATCTGGCCACGTACAAAAACTCGGACGAATTTGCCGAAGCCACAAGAATCCAGGACACTGTTAGTGGAATTGACGCCGCCACTATGGTTTTTTTTCTGCCGAAAGTGTTCAAAACGCCTCCTGTTCAAAGGAAAATTCAGAAAAAGATTTAAGACGATTTTTATTACAATTTTTTTTTCAGAAAAACGTTGATATTTTATTAATATTTTAATAAAATTTTGATGGCGTTACGAAAGTGGTTGTTATAAATACCGTGTAAACGTAGCGCGACAAAGACGGATACAATTAGTGAAATACATGAACAACGAAGATAGAGATATCCCACGTTCACACGAGATCTATTACTTTTTTTATTCAAATTAATTGTTAATAGTTAAAATATGTATATAAAAATAACTAATTAAATTATATTATATACAAGGTGGTTATTTTTTTAATAGAGCTATTTTATTGAATGAAACACCCCATACAGAAGGAAAAAGAAAATGTATATTTATATTGATAAGAGCAATACTTGTATAACAAAATCACAAAAACTCAAACGAAAATAAAGTTTCTGCAAGAAATAAAAAAATAATGAAAGAAAAACAAAGAGGAACGTTTCAATTATTTTAAAAATTTTACAGTCCTTATCAAGAATATTGAGAACAAAAAAAAATGAAAAAAAAAAATTCTGAGAAAAAAAAAGAAAGGCTAATAAAAAAATAGCATTTTCATTAGAAATTTTATAATGCGACGTTGCCAAATTAATGAAAATTTTTCTTAAATTTGTAAATTGTAACGAAAACAAAAAAACATTTTAAATATATAGATAAACGTCGTTTTCTCTAAAAAAAAGACAATGTTGCGAGATCAACAAAAAAATCTTTTAAAGTTTTGATTTCTTCTTAAAAAAAAAACGGTTTTTCATAGAAACAAAATTTTATAGAAAAATTTTACAGTGGGACGTTACCAAATCAACGAACATATTCTTTAAATCTTCAAATTTTCTGGAAAAAAATAGAAGATTTTATGTAGTAAAGTATAATTTTTCATTTAAATAAATAAATAAATAAAAGGCGACGTAGTAGTAGTAGTATAATAATTTCCCTTAAAGTTATTATTTAAAAAAATATAACAGCGCTTATATTAAATTTTGAAAAAATTACTTGCTACCTATGTTCTATCTCCGAAAAGACACTATTACGTATTAGTTGATGATCCTAAAAAAATGTATAATTTTACATCCTCAAATAAATTATTAAACCCACAAAAGTGTGCATATTTCCTTCTAATTACTTAAATATGCAAAAGTGGTTGTTATAAATACCGTGTAATCACAGCCTGACAAAGACGACTTTAATTAGCCAAATACATGAACAACGAAGATAGAGATACCCTACGTTTACACGAGATCAATTACTTTTTTATTCACATGAAAAAAAATAATACGGTTGATATTTAAAAATATAACATAAATATATTATACACAGGGCGGCTATTTTTTTAAATAGCGCTATATTCTAAACATTATAAATTAGAAAGTTGATTGAATCGATAAAAAGTTATATATTTAGGAAACAAACTAAAAAAATCAATTCTAAGTTGCAAGGCACAAACTTATGAAACACGTTCAATGTACAGGAAATTCATTTATTCATTCATTCATTCACTTATTGGACATTCATTGATATATAAGGATAACCTATTAGATAAATATCCAATGGATATTCAGTAAATTATATGGATTTTACCTGCTATTAAATCTCCGAATAGGGATCCAATTGGCATGATTACGATCATCCATGAAGCCTCGAAATCGGATATTTTGAATGAGTAATTTCCACTGGTCAAGACTGGAATTGATGTTGAGGCCCATCCATAGTGGACGCCCAACGAAAGCATCCCAAGGTTGGCTAAAAAAAAAAGTAAAATTAGACATTAGTAAAAGAAGAAGGAAGAAGGTTCATATCGTATCCTTGTGGAACACCGCCCCCGTATAAATGTCTAACGGATGTTTGATGGATGTCCGTGATTTGTCTGTATAATGTGGGGGATTTGTTATGGATATACGGTGGATATTTACGATGGATATATTATGAATAAAAAATCATTGATGGAAAAATGAAATTTTCGTTAAAAAAAAATGAATCTTAATAAATTGGTAAAAATATTTAGTAAAGATTGCGAATTTTTCAAAAAAAATATCGATAATTGATGGAAAAATTAACTATTTTTGATTACGTATAACTAAAGAGCGGCGTCGAACGATTTACAAAAATTATTACATTTTCCACCTGAAAGTTTTCGTGCAACATTGAACTTTTTTATGGTCATTAAATAAATACAAATTTTCAGCTTTTTTTTTTTAAATTTGCAAATGAAAAAATGTTCTTTTAATAAAAATTTATATTTTTGTAGAAAGAGTTTTCTTTTAATAAAAAAACGAAATTTTCTTTTTTTACTCAAAATAAATATCTCTTTAAATAGAATTATATATAATATAAAAATGTTTAAAAAAGTACTTGGTTAGTTTTTTAATAAAACAAATTCAAAAACAAAAAGATTGTTTTTATAATAAAAAATATTTTTTTCAAGAATACATTTAAATTTTTAATAAAATCTGATTCCACAATTATATATTTTTATATTTTGAATGTGTAATGGATATCCATGACATTTAGGGGATATCCTTAAATATACACTGGATCTCCATTAGACATCCCTGAATGGATAAAAAGACATGAAAATAATATCATTATTTGTAACGGCAGAAATGTCCACAAATATATCTACAGGACGTTTATATCCAAACATCCAAATGGAGGATATATTACGAACATTAGTATGTTCATTAGATATCCAAAAAATATCCATGGGACAAGCATTAGACTTAACTGCTTTTTTTCACCCAAAAACACTCAGTTTTCTTTGCCAACAATTCGTCACCCAATAAAAAAGTGCAACTTACCGCACGCCGCCGCCAAATACTGAAAAATCCGAAACTTGATCTGTGAAAAATCGCAAATGCTCTTCATGGCGATGCGTGGTTCGAACACGAAGAAAGACTTTCATATAAAAGTGTCAACAAGTTGCATATATTTATTGTAAACAACACGCTCTTATCGATTATCTTGTACAAAAGAAAACACGTTAATTTCCAAAAATATTTTTAAACATCACGATCATTATTCGTTATTAATTACTTTTAAATATGTTACACTGTACTTTCCAATATCGACTAACTGATAAAAACTCACGGTTTTTACTATTCGAATATAATTATTAGCATAAATATTACACCAGGGGCGTCCGCGTGTTTTTAAACGTTTTGGAGGGTTTTCGCATTAGGCCACCCTATATTTATTCAAATGTCGTCTTATCTGTATTTCAAATATTTTTACGTAATTAAAAGTTTAACGAACTGTGAACTTTGTACTAAATAAATATTATTTATTACAAAAGCATGTCCTGATTAACTCAAATAGAATACTATACTGGGTGGATAATTTTTATTTGTGCTCTCCCGATAGAAATAAGGTAGTTGATAGATATGACAAAAAGTTGCATATTTAGTAAACAAATTAATCGATATACTGAGAATCATAATATAAAAAATATAAACAACGGTGTATGACTACGGTTAAATGTATGTGAAAGAAACGTTGGGTTGAAAGAAATTGTTTTTCATTTTATTTCCTTTTTAAAATTTCGTTTAAATTGCGCGACATACAAAAGTGGTTGTTATAAGTATCGTGTAAACGTAGCACGACAAAGACGGATGCAATTAGAGATACAAATTAACAACGAAGATAGAGATATGCTATGTTTACACGAGATCGAGTGAAATGATTAAAATTGAAATTTGGAAATGTCAAATTAGTTAAAAACGATAAATACATTTTTTCCATAAAAACACTTTATTGGTAACAGTAAAACGACAAAAAAAGTTATGTGTTTAGTACTCATATAAAAAATGACATCCCTGGTTTAAAATACAGGGTGATCCTATTATATCCTTAATGCACATTCAATATTATGTAACGATTTTAAGTTACGTTAGGATATTTTACATTATGGAAGTCAATGTACCTTAAAAGTGAACGTAACATAACTAAAAGTTCTATTTTAAAAATGACCCCGATTTTACGATACATTTTTAAAATATACATACAAATAATTTTAGTGATAAAGTACTTTAATATTCACATTTTGTAAGTAATAAAAATAATGCAACCTTGTAATTACAATATCATTAAAAAGTTAAATACAATAAATATTTTTTTAACGAAATATTTTCGTTTATTTTACTGTGAAAATATTTTGTTGAAATAGCATAGTCGCACCTTAAAATTTTCATTCGATTTTATAACTAAAAATTTAGGAAACCATTTTTCATTAATAAAAGGAAAAATGATCTTTTTCCTATTAACTTAAAAAATTTCTCGAGAAATCTGGTAGATATTTGCAATTAAAAAAATACGTTTTGCAGTTAGGGTGTAAGAAATACACCGATAGCTAAATAAAGTCAATTAGGTTAATATCTACTTTTTGAAAGAAAAATATCGAGTATTTAAAATCCAGAAAAAATCGATTTTTGATAGAAAAAAAGTTAATAAAAAAAAAGATATATAGAAAAATAGAATGTATCATAAAAAAATAATAAAAAGCGATGTTACATGATTAACAAAAGTTTTCTTTAAATTCATCAAATTCTTAATTCTACTAATCTATTAATGTTTGAATAATAAAATCGATTTTTGAGAGAAAAAAATATTTTTCATAGAAAAATAGATCTTTTCGTTAAAAAAATAAATAAAAAGTAATATTGTAAGATGCGAAATTAACAAAAATTGTTGTTAAATTTATTATAAGAAAACGCTTTTTGAGAGTAAAAAAGAACAAAATTTTGAGTGAAAAATAAAGGTTTTTAATAGAAAAATAGAATTTATTCCAAAAACAAAAATAATAAAAAGCGATTTGCAATTTTTCAAGAAAAAAGTAAGATTTTATATAGAAAAATATTACTTTTCATTAGATACAAAAATAAAGAGTTGTGAGATTAAGAAAAAAATTTCTTAAATTTGTTATTTTTTTCAGAAAAAAATCTTTCTTCCATAAAAAAAATAAATAGGAAAATCATATTTTTATTAAAAATAAATAAATAAAATGGCACATTGCCATATTAATAAATAATCCCCTTAAATAATGCATTTTGATATTAGTGTAAAAACAGAATTTTTAGTTAAAAAAAGGCGAAAGTACGAGATTAAAAAAAAATTGTGTAATACATCAATTTTTAAGAAAAAAATCGATTTTTGACGGAAGAAAAATTTAACATAAAAATACGCGCCGCATCTTCGGAATCATTTTTACAAAAAATATCTTTTATATTTCAACACGTCGTGCCGCCGTGCCCGTTTTATAATCAATTTAATCGATTTATACGTTAATTAACCATTGACGTCACAGCCGGAATTAATTCCAGATTAAATAAAGGCAAACAAAAATGTTTTAACACCCTCTGTCTCATTGTCTGAACTATTTCCACCCAAATAATCAACCTCTCGTACAATATCGATAAATCACCTACACAAAAATCAATAAAATAAACGACAACAAAAAAGGAATGTATTTATCTAAGAAATATTCACCTACTGCGTGTTCGTATTCGATAACTCCGAAGATTAATCGAGAAGTAGCGGCGTCACTTTCCCAGAGTTGATTCCTTCGGAAATAAAAGTGCAAAGTAAACAATACACCGCGTATTTTAGTTACGTGGGAATCCCGCATCTAACGCCCGAAAATTCTAATAATCCCGAAGGTTTCGGGCTGTTCGACGCGTGCTGTGCCCACATCGTGCGGCCCCATAAAACCGTAAGTCACCCCTCGAGTGGAAACTTTTGGTCCTTCGACGGCCGACACCCTCTCGAGTCGGCGGCATATGGCGGTCATGGTGGTTTATGGTGGTAGTCGAGTTATTTTATTCCGCTTATTATCGGACATCTAAATTCGGATCGACGGATCCGTCGCAATTTATTTAACAATGGAAAAAAATGTTTTACGTTATTAGAGGGACGGCTCGTGCATTTCTGTGGGTTTTATGCTAATTTATTCGTTGGGGGATGAATAATTACCTTCTTTTTTTTTTTTGGGATTAGCGGTTGATACGGGAAAGTTATTTTTTGGAGTTTGGAAGTAGTTTGCTGTACGAAATGTGTTTTTTTTCCTGGAAAATTGCAGGTTTAATGAAAGTTTTCTTTGATTTGGCAACGTCGCTTTATAATATTTATATCTAAATTTATATTCTATCTATCTTTACTATTAAAAACTGTATTTTTTCATAAAAATTGATTTTTTTTTAAAATTGGTAGATTAAAGAAAATTTTTGATAATCTCACACCTTTTTCTAACTAAAATTCTATTTTGATATTAATATAAAAACTACTTTTATTATTGTAAATGGAATATTTAAAGAAAGTATTTGTTAATCTGGCAATATGGATTTTTATTTATTTATTTTTAATAAAAATTTTATTTTTCTATTCATTTTTTTTAATCAGAAATTTAACTTGATCTCACAACATCGTTCTTTTTTTGTATTCAATGAAACATCACATATTTCTATATAAAATCTTATTTTTTCGTGAAAAATTGCAAATTTCTTTGATTTGGTAACGTCAAATTATAAAATTTATAACAAATATTCTATTTTTATATCAAACATTTTTTTTCTATTAAAAATCCTTTTGTTCTTTTATAAATAGAATGTTTTTCTAAAAAAAAATACGTATTTAAAAAAACTTTTGTTAATCATGCAATTCTATTTTTCTATTACAAATCTTTTTTTTTTCACTAAAAATTTATTCGATTATATTTTCAAACATTAGCAGAATCGTAGAATTAAGAATTTAATAAATTTAAAGAAAATTTTTGTTAATTATGCACATCACGTTTTCTTATTAATTTTTAAAATACGTTCCATTTTACTATTAAAGATATTTTTTTTATTAATAGTCTTTTTTCTATCAAAAATTGAATATTTTCAGAATTCTAAATCATTGATATTTTTCTTTTATTTTCTTATTTTTTTGCATAATTTTTTTTTCGTTTGTTTTTATGACTTAATCAATTATACAAATATTTTACTCATCAATATAAATATACATTTTTTTTCATTTAAAAAATTTCTACCGTTTTGGAGGTAGTTTTATTAAAAAAAATAGTCACTCTGTATATTTTGATCGATTTATTTTTATATTTTTTAACCATATACAGTATTTATTTTCTTCCACAATTAATTTGAATAAAAAAAGTAATAGATCTCGTGTGAACGTGGGATATCTCTATCTTCGTTGTTCATGTATTTCACTAATTGTATCCGTCTTTGTCGCGCTACGTTTACACGGTATTTATAGCAACCACTGTTGGATTTTTTAATAAAGAATTTAGACTAGAATAATTGAGACATATAATTAAAAGAATCACATACTGCACGTCTGTAGGTTCAACACCCTTAGAAGCAAATGCAATTCCAAAAGTCACGTTGTCCATATATTTTGAATTTTTGAAACATTATTCATAGAGACGATCATTCTCTCGTTAATTTTTAACTAATAAACATCTCGTAAAAACGTTTCATTCGATCATTAATAATTAATCGAAACACATATAAACATGTTTTATTCTGAACCTTTTAAAATAGCAACAAAATAAAGAAACAAAACTAAAACAGAAATAAAATTTTTCATTTTTCGTTTTTTTTTTCATAGGCCCCCGATCCGTTATAGAAATACAAACACTGATCCTCGAATCGCCCTGTATACGGTTGCCGGGGCGCTGTTTATTCACATTTGACGTTTTGCACATTTTATTTGAATATAATTGTCTGTCATTTAGAATTGTATTTTTTTTTCGATACAAAAATGGAACAAAACAGCGAAAATGGTGCAATTAATTTTGAAGATTTCCAAGAAGTTGAAGAATATTTTTCTCAAAGACTCGCCGAGGAAATATTCAACATGGAAAAATCGTTCATCACTGAAATTGAAGAATGCAAATTGCTTCTCGATAGAAAATTTACAACAATCGAGGAAATATTGACTCTCTGCGTTCAACAAATTGAAGCGAAATTAAAAAAAAAGTAAACTTTAAAATTAAATTCAAGAAGTGGCGTTTCAGTCTTTCAAGAGGAAAAACGACGCATTGCCGGGGTATATGTTTCATTTCTTAAGGGGGAATGTTAATATTTTCAAAAAATTAAATCGTATGATTTGTAAACGGTTCAGTTATTGTTAATAAAATAACATTTTGTTAGAAGATTGTTTTATTTTTAAAAATCGTGTTAAAATTCATTCAGAACTTTTTTTATGACATTTAAGTTTATAAATTAAAACTATTCGGAATTTCTGTTTTGTTTATTAATTTTCTATCCATTGCTTTTACCATTTAACTAATCGTTTTTACAAAAGAAAAATATAAATACATTAGCCTTGCTCTAATGCTTACTTAGAAATTAAAATAACATAATTGAGAAAGTAAAAAATAGAGAACATCATTCATTAATTTATAATGAATGTCCAAAAATTTTAATCATGTCCTTTTAGGGGTAACATCCCTTTAGGGGTTTGATAAAGACATTTTTCGATACAATTTTTGTTTAAAATAAAAGAAACATATTTTGAATTTTCGAAACAATAATCATATACACGTTCATTCTCTCGTTAACTTTGAACTAATAAACATCTTTTAAAAACATTTCAATCGATTATCAATAATTATTCGAAACATATTGAGCATATTCTATTGTAAACCTTTTAAAATAGCAACAAAATAAAGAAAGAAAACTGTAAAATAGAAATAAAATGAGTCATTTTTCGCTTTTTTTCATAAAAATCCAAACACTGATCGGCAAATCGCCCTGTATAGGGTTGCCTGGGTGCTATTTATTTTCATTTGACATTTTATCTATTTTACTTGAATATAATTGTCTGCCATTTGGAATCATATTTTTTTTCGATAGAAAAATGGAAGAAAACAGCGAGAACGATGCACCACTTAATTTTGAAAATTTCGAAGAACTTGAACAATATTATTTTGAGAGAATTGACGAGAAAATGTTTAGTTTGGAAGAATCGTTCATCGCTCAAATCGAGGAGTCGCAATGTCTTCTCGACAGGGAATTTCGCAGAATTCAAAAAATACCGAAGCGATGCATTCAACAAGTTGAAGCAAAATTAAAACGAATTGAATTTAAGAAGAAGCAAATTTAAGAAGTGGCCTTTCAGAAAAAGGACGCATTGCCGGGGTATACGTTTCATTTCTTAAGGGGGAATATTAATATTTTCAAAATATATAGTGTGATTTGTAAACCGGTCAGTTTTTGTAAATAAAATAACATTTCGTTAGAAGATTGTTTTATTTTTGTTAAGAACTTTCCAATAAAATTCATCCACAACTTTTTTATGGAGTTGAATTTTATAAATTAAAAATATTATTCAGAATTTTTGTTTTATTTATTAACCGTCTAACTATTGATTTTTTTCATAGAACTCATCGTTTTTACAAAAAAAAAATATAAGTAACGTAATTGACAAAGTGTAAAAATAGAGATCTATAGTACATAATTTACCTATTAATTTATAACAAATGTTCAAAAATTTTAATTAATTAGGGAAATACATATTTATAGGGGTTTGACCAGGAATTTTTTTTATAGAGATGATCACTCATAATTTACAAAAAGGAATCTATATTTTAATTTCTCGATACTTTTTTTAGGCTCTTGATATTGATTCTCTTGTTAATTTTTAACTAATAAACATCTCGTAAACACATTTTATACGATGATCAATAATTAATCGAAATATATCAAACATAATTTATTCTGAAACTTCTCAGAATAGTAAAAAAGTAAGGAAACAAAACTGTAAAATAGAAATAAAATGAGTCACTTCTCGCTTTTTTTCATTGGCCCCGGATCCGTTATACAAATACAAACACTGATCCTCGAATCGCCCTGTATACGGTTGCCGGGGCGCTGTTTATTGACGTTTGACGTTTTGCCCAATTTGTTTGAATATAATTGTCTGTCATTTAGAATCATATTTTCTTCGATAGAAAAATGGAGCAAAACAACGAAAATGGTGCAGTTAATTTTGAAGATTTGCAAGAAGTTGAAGAATATTTTTCTCAAAGACTCGCCGAGGAAATATTCAACATGGAAAAATCGTTCATCACTGAAATTAAAGAATGCAAATTGTTTCTCGATAAAGAATTCGCTACAATCGAGGAAATATTGACTCTCTGCGTTCAACAAATTGAAGCGAAATTAAAAAAAAAGTAACTTTAAAATTAAATTCAAGAAGTGGCGTTTCAGTCTTCCAAGAGGAAAAACGACGCACGCATTGCCGGGGTATATGTTTCATTTCTTAAGGGGGAATATTAATAGTTTCATAATAAATCGTATGATTTGTAAACCGTTCAGTTATTGTTAATAAAATAACATTTTGTTAGAAGATTGTTTTATTTTTGTTAAGAACCTCGTGCTAAAATTCCTTCAGGTTTTTTTTATAGAATTTCTGTTTTGTTTATTAACTTTGTGTCTATTGTTTTTTTACATACAACTAACCGTTTTTACTAAAAAAGAACAAAATAGATAAAATAGCATTATTTTTAATGCTTATTAATTAAAGTAACATAAATGAAAAAATGAAAAAATAAATACGTATAGAACATAATATTCCGATTAATTTAAAATAAATTTTTAAAAATTTTAATTATGTCCTTTCGGGGGTAACATCTCTTTAGGAGTTTGACTAAGAAATGGTTTTTTATAGAAAAGATCGCTCATAATTTACAACAGGGAGTCTATATTTTAGTTCCTCGATACAAATTTAGGTTCTTTATATAATTTTTAGGGTCTCGATATCATTTTTATTCAAACTAAAAGAAACAGATCTATTTTACTCTTTTATTGAATTATTGTCGTTTTAAAACATGTACTTGCATCATATTCCAAAACGCAATAATTGAAGAAAGTCACCCCTAAATGCAAATCGAATCCTAAAAGTCACGTAGTCCATACATTTTAAACTTTCAAGACATTAATCTTAGAGACGATCATTCTCTCGTAAACATTTTACTAATAAACATCTCATAATCACATTTCATTCAATTATCAATAATTAACCGAAACTCATTTATACATATTTTATTCCGAACCTATTGAAATATCTGTTTGAAAGTTATGTGAACGCACCCTAAATAGTTATGTCAAAAGTGACATATATGTTTTTTTGTCACCGTTATTAGATATATCTCTTTTAAATATGTAGTAATTTTTCAATAAATAAAACTCATCGAAGTGTTTTTTCTAATATTTATTAAACTCATTAAACAACAGCAACAAAATAAAAAAAAAAAAAAAAAAAAAAAAAAAAAAAAAACAAAATTGTAAAGTAAAAATAAAACGAATCATTTTTCTATTTTTTCATTGGCTACTAAATTATCCACAAATCGCTCTGTATATGTTTCCTATGACGTTTTTCCCTGAAGTTTGACATTCAACATTTTTATGTGTCAATGTAGTCAGGTTTTTAGTTAAAATATGGAGCAGAATAAAAATAATACTACAAGCGAAATTGAAAATTTCAAACAAGTTCAAGTTGAAGTTTTGAAAGAAGTTGAAGATTTGGAAGAAGTTGAAGATTTGAGAGAAGTTGAAGTTGGAGATTTGAAAGTAGTTGAAGATTTGGAAGAAGATGAAGATTTGAGAGAAGTTGAAGTTGGAGATTTGAAAGTAGTTGAAGACTTGGAAGAAGATGAAGATTTGAGAGAAGTTGAAGTTGGAGATTTGAAAGTAGTTGAAGACTTGGAAGAAGTTGAAGATTTGAAAGAAGTTGAAGACTTGGAAGAAGTTGAAGATTTGAAAGAAGTTGAAGACTTGGAAGACATTATTTATTTGAAAGAATTTAAAGTCGAAAATTGGAAAGCATTCAAAGTAGTAGATTTGAAGGAAGTTCAAGTTGGAGATTTGAAAGAAGTTGAAGTATATATTGAGATCAAGGAAGAGCCCGATGTGGACGACGCCGAAATAAAGAATCGAGGTAAGGAAAAATGTGTTTTTTTGTAAAAAAATCGGCGACGGCCGCCGTATCTCGACACTTGTTGCGAGGCTGTATCATCTCCCCAATTAGGTTCAATTAAGATCCCATTAGATCCAATTTAGTTTTAACTCGCTCAATTGACGATGGCGTAGGGGTCACATGGACACAGAGTGTCGCTTTTATGCGGGACACGCACGAAAAACGAAAAACGTACGTTTTTTCGACCCACTCTCCTCTCGATTGAGGTACATTCCGCGTCCTCCTTAATACCAGGAAATATACTCCGAGCGAAAAGTTTTAATTGGACGTTCGCATTGTTCTCGAATTATTCATCTTTCATGTTTCGCTCGAAAATATGTTTACTTTTCTTTTTCGAATACAGTTAAAGTCGAAAGTTGGTATCGTGGAAAATTGTCGTTGGGATATAATGGAAAGAGTAAAAAAAACCCATAAAAAATGGGAAAATCTGACGAACGCAAATAGTGAAACGATGGAATGAAGTAGAATTTCGAAAAAGATAAACGGAGTTCGAAAGTTCGTTAAAATTGCTGAAAAAATAGTCAATAAAATTGCTAAAAATAATGGAAAAATCATTGAGTTTATCCAAGGTAATAATTGATTCATAAACAATCGAAGTTTGGAGTCGGTAAAATAGGAGAAAATAAAGAAAACTTATTCTGCGTGGTTGCGCGTTTTCATTAATTTTTTTTTAAAATGTTGCATTTAAAAAATTTCGGAAAATAAATCAATTTATGAGTTCTTTTGTTTCTTGACATCCCTATATTTTTTATGTCTCATTTCCAGATTTTTTGGTGCTTCTTTTCCTGAAATTTCGTATTTTTTTCTTAATAATTCTGTTATTTCCTGACCTTGTTCCAGACTATTCTGTATTTATTTTCCTAACTTTTCCTATCCTATTAAAAAAAAAGTAAAGGAAGAAGGCGAAAAAGTCACAAAAAAAACAAGAAAATAAATCACGAGAGTATTTATGAATTGTAAATGAGATATTGGAATCTAATAGCACCAAAAAGTTCGATTTGTGTTTTTACTTAGAGAAATACAGGGTGTGTCAAATAGATTTTTTTTAAATTGTCATTACACTTTAAAAATATTTTGGCTGAAGTTAATTTAAGACAATTCATGAATACAAATTATTTATTTACAATAATAATAATAATAATAATAATAATAATAATAATAATAACTCACAATAATAATGCTAATAATAGTCAATTTTAGGTGGTTCCCAAACAGATACGATGTTTTAACCCACGTAATGAAAGACCAGAATTGTCCCAAACAGCAACTAAAAACCCAGCACAACGATGCACAATTCAACAATATAAGAATGTCATATGGTGCTACTCTTGTACCAAATATAAACTTACAGAATTTAATGAAATAAGAACTCTGACTTATTCCCACACATTAATCCCTACCCATTGGCTAACCAAAGAAGATATATAATTAAAGATTCAGGAGGAAGTAATAGAAACTATAAACAATGAACATTATCTCTTGCTTCTTAACTCAGAACGAGAAGAATCAATATGCCAAAGATACTGAAGCAATCTGGAGAGGTATCTTAAAGAATACAGTTTCGCATAATACGAACGCAACTTGGATTAAGGAAGAGAAAGAGGCACATAAACATGTCACTGCTAAAACTTGGACAGACTTTACAGTTTCGGAGGTAAGGAAAATAATTAAAAGATGTCGTAACTGGAAGGAGCTAGGTCTAGAATTTCTGGATAAAAAGCTTCACGCTGTTCTAACCGAAGCTATTAATAACATCATTAAATAACCAAGAGAAGCCACATTATTGCTAACAACTGGAACCACCTTCTTGCTTCCAAAGGGAGAGGTTGGAAAAAACCGAAAAATTATCGTCCAATTACCCGTTACAATATACAAAATTATCACTGCCGCTGTGTCGAACAGAATATATGATCATCTTGACGAAAACGAACCTCCATGGGATGTAAGGACCAGATTTTTATAAACAAAATGGTAGTGGAGACAGCAGGAAAACAGAAAAAGAATATCAGTATGGACCGGAGTGACTATAAAAGAGCGTTGGACAACGTTCCTCACTCCTGGATTGTAGAAGCACTCAAACATATATCCAGTACTGATAACATTTATTAAGGAATCTATGCAGAGAGCAGAGAATAGAAATATGTCTATTTTGTTGATGGGTCCTTATCACCCCTAACGTTTTGTATGGCATTCATCCCACTAACTAACCTTCTAAACACACAGGATATGGGATTCGAAGTAACTCAAAATAAATCACCTGCTCTATATGGATGATTAAAAACTATTTACCGAGGATGACCAATAGTTAAAAAAAGCCTTAGCGATTATATCAAAATGGAATTTGGGCTAGATAAGTGCGCTACTGCCACATTCAAAAAAGACAGATTATCTAAAACTGAAAATATTCTCTTAAATCACGGCACAATCGTCAAACAACTAGAAATGAGTGAGAACTATAAATATTTAGTCATGGAAGAGAAGGAAGGAATAGAAAATGCTTTCGTCAAGGCAAAACTGATTAAGGAGTATATCTGCTGCATAAGATCAATTTTAGCAACAGAATTAAATGCTAAGAATAAGACTAACGCAATTAATACTTTAGCGATCCTTGTCTTGTCGTATAGCTTTGGAATAGTGGATTGGATGCCGACCGAAATACGAAAGATAGACGAGAGGAAGACGATAAAGTTCCTGAACGAATATACAAAGAGGCATAATCAAGTTGCTACTGATACTGGACAATGTGTAAAGCAATAGATCTAGCAAGAACAGCAGAAAATATGGGATGTATGTACCTATTATTACAGATGGGACAACAGCAAACCGAACTGACCTGGTGATGCATGACAAAAAGAATAAGACATGCATGCTGATGGATGTATCCATTCCCAATGACTCGAATGTGATCCTGAAAGAAGCAGAAAAACGAATGTGGATTGTACAAGCCAAAATTGGACCAATCATCATAGGATCACTTGGAACAATTGGAAAATGAGTTCGGGAATATCTAAACCAACTTCCAGGAGAGGCACCGATCAGAGCGGTACAAAAGATTGCACTCATGGGCACCTCATAGACCCTAGAACTGAAACTCCAACATACAATGCACCTATAGCTAAAAGTTTTCTATTGTACATCTTGTGTAAATAAAAATAATAATAATGCTAATAATAGTAATAATAATAAAATAATAATAGGGCACCGTCGATTTATAGATTGTATCAAATATTTATTCTCAATCAATAATTTCGTGTAGATCTTGTTTTTAATTAGTAAAAAAAAAATCTCGAAAAAGCCAATAATGTCAGAAGATTCAAAAAACCGTTAAAAAATAACTAATAAATAAATAAAAACATCAAAAAATGGAGAACCAACGACTATATATACAGGGTTGGAATAAAGTATGTAACCAAGTAAATATCAATGGGGCAAAATGCAGCTGATGTACATTGTTTTGTTAATAATATACTTTCAGTTTAAACGGAAATACCCCCAACTTTTTTAATTTGAATGGGACATCCTGTATATTTTGGAAGATTTTGAAAGATCTTGTTATTTCGAATTCGTAAATATTGGGTTTAGTGTAAAAAAATTGTAAAAACGAGGAATACAACACTTTTAAGTTTTTATACTTTAGAGTAAAATACCATTTAGATAAACAAATTGATATTGTTTGTATTAATAGTAAGAAATAAACGAGTACTATCGAGTAGGTAACTGTTGACAAACTGTCAA
Organism: Hermaeophaga mercurialis; assembly: GCA_951812935.1. Classification (NCBI taxonomy): domain Eukaryota; kingdom Metazoa; phylum Arthropoda; class Insecta; order Coleoptera; family Chrysomelidae; genus Hermaeophaga; species Hermaeophaga mercurialis. The sequence continues at coordinate 760,972 of OX638363.1, forward strand.
ATGGTAATTTATGAAAATAAATTATACGATTGAGAATGGTTCATTTAAGTGAAAAAAGATCGTATTGAAATATTAATGATAATAGATTATGGTGATCGATTCATAAAGTGGCCTACTCGTTCTCCGGATCTAAGTCCTTTAGATTTTTTTCTTTGGATTTCTATACTTTATCCCAACCCTGTATAAAGTGAGTTAATTTACATAAAATTGGAGGTGAAATTTGTTAAAATTATTCGAAAAAAAATTGACAATGTCAGAGAATTGAAGAAATCTCTGAAAAATATTAAAAAAACAAAAAGATTATAAACAACTAAAAGCATAGAATCAACGAGTTTGGATAATTTGTGATAATTTACATAAAATTGTAGTTTAAAATCGCTAAAATTAGTTAAAAATAAGCCAACGACATTAAAAAATTTATTTTAGACATTTCTGAGCAATTTCAGGCAATTCTGAACAATTCGAGTTCTTTCTGATAAATTTTAGACATCGATGAGCCGCTATTAAAACATTTTTAAGCGATTTTAGATATTTATGAATAATTTTAGTTCTTACTAAGCTAATGTAGTTATTTCTGAGCCATTTCAGATATTTCTGACCGGTTTAAAATCTTTCTGAAACATTTTAAATATTTCCGAGTACTTTTTAACATTAAGGAGAAATTTAAGTGCTTTATGAGTCAATCTAAGTGATTTCGTGCAGTTTTATACATTTTTAAAAGATTTTAATCATTTCTGAAACGATCTAGACATTTTTGAGCCATTCTAAATAATTGTGAGAAATTTTTAGTTATATTTTAGTCAACTCTTATATCTGTATACTATTTTGAGATTTTCCTCACATACTTTTTAAATTTTTTTTAAAAATTTTAGTCCTTTCTCAATTCATTTAAACATTTTTATGCAATTTTAGATATCTCTAAACCATTTTAGTTCTTTCGGGGCAAATTTTTTTTGAGACATTTTAAACCTTTCTGAGCGTTTTTTTTTTAACTATTTTATACAAAAATTTTAGTTCTCTTTTTAATCATTAGACAAAAGTATTCCTGAGTGAAGATTACTCAAAGAATATACAAGACTGAAAAAAAGATTTGACGTGAATATATGAAACATGTAAGAGAAAAAGGATGATGCAAAGTAAATAGAACATAAATGGAAAACTATACAAAGTGTCCGCGAAAATGGTACACATATTAATGGATGAGGTATAAAAACGTATGATTTTCTAAAGCCAGCCATTTTCAAAGAAATAAACATTAGTACATATTTAAAATGTATCCAGGTATTATTTAGCGAAAAGCAACTAAAGCCGGCAACACCGCGACACTCGAATAACTGGGTCAAGTTCAACGCTGACAATAAACAACGGTTTTTCAAAAATTCTAAAAATAAGTTTTTATTTTAGAACGTCGAGATAATTAGAATGGTCGATTAAAGGGGATGCAGAAGAGTGAAAAAAGTTATTCTCGGCATTTTTATTACACGATCCGAACTATTTCTACCGCTACTTTTTCTTAAGTTATACGCAATATTTTCTAACAATTTTCGGGACACCGATACAAAACATCGCGGATTAGATTCATTAAAACTACTTTACACCAAACGATAAACTTGAATCGATTAAACGATCCGATTCATCTACGAACTAACACAATTTTACGATTCATCGGGTAGATATTCCTCGGTTACACGACACGTATTTTTATTAAAAGCTTGACGTGTTGCCACGTATAAATATTTTCACGTCAATGTTTAATTTAAAACGATACTGACATTGAATAAGGTATACGAAGATGAGATATTAATAAAAATGTTAAATATCGAAACATGGAATACAAGTTCTTTAAATGGAAAGAAAATAGAACTAGGACAAGTTTGAAATGGATGAAAATAATCGAAAATGGCAGGATGATCGCTTAAAAATTATAAAAAATATCAAAAGAGGCAAATTTTTTTTAAAAATCGGCGTGTTTAGCTAGTACATTCCAAACCAGGTACAAAAACAGCCATTAATGGCAGGAAAACGCTAAGCTCTATACGAAATCAAGTTTGAAAATGGCTAAAATGGTTGAAAATAGGCAACAAAGACAGAAAATAAAAAAAAATTGTAAAAAATGATAAAAAATCGATAGAATTGCTAAAATAGAGGAAAATGTTGGAAAAATCGACTCGTTTAGCAAAAGTGAGTTAACTTATACGAAAATCAAAGTATTAAATCATTTAAAAAAAAAAAAAACTGAAATACTATAAATAGACAATAATTATAAGAAAACCAAAAAAAATCCTGAAACATCGGCAAAACCTAAACGAAATTAAATTTGAAAACGGTTAAAATGTTTGAAGACGCCCAGCAAACGCAAAAAACTAAAAAAAAATCTCATAATATTAACAATAAATAATATTAAATTGTTAAAACAGAAAAAAATGTTGAAAAAACCGATTCGTTTAATGAAAGTGAATGTAAAAAAAAACTAGTTTTTGAAATGTCGGTAATACTATAAAAAGTGGCAAACATTTGAAAACCTCCCGTTTTAGCGACATTGAGTTAACCCATATAAAACCGGGTGTTTTTTTTTTTTTTGTATAACTCATTCGATCAGCCACAAATATTAGCGTAGATCTGTAAAACTGTAAAACCGGGCTAAAAGTGGCTAAAATAGCTGCAAATAGTGACCGATTAGAAATGCGACAGAAAGGCGGTAAAAATTCCTGCAAAAACGACTTAAAATTGCAGTAGTTCAACGGAACCGGGTTTAATGTTCGATTGCGGTTCTTCTGGTCCGTAACACTTGACGTCCATCTCCTGCGACGTAACACTTAGAATAACCCCACTCCGCACCTTCTACTTCACACTCAATCTCCGCACTCCTGCTAGTCCTCCTCCTGCTGGTCCTCCTCCTCCTCCTCCTCCTCCTGCTCTTTTTATCTTCTTTTAGGCGAAACTTTCGCGTTCACGCACTCCCAAAAAAACACTCGGCACGGCAACGCAACAATTTCCGACAACAACGAGAACCACCCCCCAAGAAAAAAAAAAAGGTGGTGCGGGACCGGGAGCCCGCAACCCTCCCCATTTGGCGGCCCATATTTGACTGTTCACATTAGCTTTGCTCAGTCTAAAATATGTTTTAATAGCAACAATTGGACAATATTGAAGTGAATTGCATTAAAGAATCTGGTCTGGTTAAAGTTAAACTGAAATTAACGCTTAACGGGCTGCATTAACGGTCGTCGAGAGCTAATAGGGAAAAATTGGGTAAATTGATAAATTCACTTACGGACGATTAGAGAGGCGAAATGCGTGCGTTCCTCTTCTATGTATCGTTCGTGATTAGCTTAATTGGCGTATTATCAAACGCTAATTGGAACTCTAATTGGTTCAGTTGGTGGTGCGAGTCCGTAAGGGATGGAAGGTTCGTTGATTTCGGCCGGAGGTGCGACACTGTGAATCGGGTGGGTCGTGCGGATTTCGTATGTGAAACGTGGACCGGTAGATGGCGCTTCTAGATTCCTAAATCGCTTTATTTACGTTACGTTCTGGATTCGGTACGTTTAATGCATTTCTTGTTAATTAGATCTAGATGAATTTATATTTGGGACAATCTCTAATTTAGAGACTTCCTTTAATGTAAAATCACCCGTAACACTCGAATGTGGTATGAAGGTTCGAATCCAATGAAATACGAAATCAAACCGCATAAATTTTATTAAACGACAACTAGTTTCGACCCCTTAAAGTCATCTTCACGTCTGAAAAGAATATAATAAACCGGAATTCTGGTTCATTTTCTGAGAGATTCGGAGAGTCTCATTTTCATTTTTAACGTTCTTGTTTTTACTGATGTTTTATTTGGTAATGTATTTTATGTAAAAAAATTTGTGATTGTTTTTTATATTCTTTTCAGACCTGAAGATGTACTTATGGGGTCGAAACTACTTGTCGTTTAATAAAAATTATGTGGTTTAATTTTTTACTTCATTGGATTTAAAATATTAGTTGTTTAACTCGACGTAATTTTTAAATGTTTACTACTATTTTTCACTTTACCTACAGACTTGTTCTATAGATTTTAATTGTCGAAATGCATTAATAAAAATTATTATTATTATTAGTTGATTCTACACTTTCTTTCCATTTAAAGAGGTTGTATTCCATGTTTCAATGTTTAGCATTTTTATTAATATCTCATCTTCGTATACCTTAATCAATGCCAGTATCGTTTTAATTTTTGATTCTTTGCCTTTTTTTGTGCTTTAATTTATTGATAAATTTTCCCTTTTCTTTCGAGACATTTTTCTTCTTTCCTCTTTGGGGTTTGTTCACTTTACGTCCTTCCTTTTACTTTTTCCAAAAATTCACGTTCTCATACAACGACTATTTTTTTGTACTTGTTCCGTTCTTTTTCTTAGTGTATCAGCTATATACAGAGCGTCCGCGAAAATAATCCCTATTTTTAAATACTAAGTAGAACGTGTCATTTCCGACAAAATATTCTAATAACATTTTTTATTAATTTACCCAAAATTAATCATTGACGTGAAAATATTTACACGTGGCAACACGTCACGCTTTTAATAAAAATACGTGTCGTGTAACAGAGGAATATCTACCCGATGAATCGTAAAATTGTGTTAGTTTTCAGATGAATCGGACCGTTTAATCGATTCAAGTTTATCGTTTGGTGTAAAGTAGTTTTAATGAATCTAATCCGCGATGTTTTGTATCGGTGTCCCGAAAATTGTTAGAAAATATTGCGTATAACTTAAGAAAAAGTAGCGGTAGAAATAGTTCGGATCGTGTAATAAAAATGCCGAGAATAACTTTTTTCACTCTTCTGCATCCCCTTTAATCGACCATTCTAATTATCTCGACGTTCTAAAATAAAAACTTATTTTTAGAATTTTTGAAAAACCGTTGTTTATTGTCAGCGTTGAACTTGACCCAGTTATTCGAGTGTCGCGGTGTTGCCGGCTTTAGTTGCTTTTCGCTAAATAATACCTGGATACATTTTAAATATGTACTAATGTTTATTTCTTTGAAAATGGCTGGCTTTAGAAAATCATACGTTTTTATACCTCATCCATTAATATGTGTACCATTTTCGCGGACACTTTGTATAGTTTTCCATTTATGTACAATTTATTATATGTGATATTTACTTTGCATCATCCATTTTCTCGTATTTTCTTTATTAATTTTGACCGTTTTTTATTTATTTTTTTATTAATTTCGTTCTTTTTTTAATATTATCTTAAATGGCCACTTAGAGAGATTTAAAATCGTTCAAAAATGTCTGAAATAAATTTTCCGACATCGTTGACTGGTTTTTAACTAATTTTAGCGATTTTAACCTACAATTTTATGTAAATTAGCAGAATTTATCCAAACTCGTTGATTCTATGCTTTTAGTTGTTTATATTATTTTTTTTAATAAGTTTCAACTCCAATTTTATGTAAATTAGATCACTTTATATAGTCGTTGATTCTCCACTTTTTGATTTTCATATTTATTTATTTATTTATTTATTTAGTTATTTTTTAATGGTTTTTTTGAATCTTCTGACATTATTTGTTTTTTTGAGATATTTTGTTTATTAATAAGGAATTTCGGTAAAATTATTGATTGAAAATAAATATTTGGGACAATCTGTAATCAAAAATTTCCGAATTAAAAATACTTAAATTTTAACTTCCACGTTTCACTTTACCTATTTTAATGTAGTGTCGTTTTATATTTGTGACTTTATTATTATTAATTATTATTATTATTATTATTATTATTATTATTATTATTATTATAAATAACTAGTTTTATATTCGAACTTTCTTTGCGCTATTAAATTTCAATATTTCAGTCACTACAATTCATAAATGCTTTTCTCACTTATTTTCTTTTCATTTTTCCTATATTTTCGTTTCTTGACATTTCTGTCTTATTCATGCCCTTTTTCCTGCCTTTGTTTTCTTGTACGATTTTCTGAACAAGACAGAAAATAAGTTAAGAAGAGAAACATACAGAAGTTTGGAGAATGGTCACGAAAAAAATAGAAATGTCCAGAAATACGAGTGGGGAAAAGACAAAAAAATAAGGAAACTAGACATTAGAATGTCTGGAAATAGAAGATGAAAAATATAAAGATGTCAAGAAACAAAAAACTTTGTTGTGGTTGTTGTTTTTTTTCTCTTTTCCTGTATTCTTCCTATCTTTTTACTGTTACTGTTTTTCGCTCAGATTTTCTATTTCTCGATTTTGTTTTACGTTATTTTTTTCCCACTTTTATTTCCTAACTTTCCTGTTGTTTTTTATGTCCTTTATACTCTTCTTTTTCCAGATTCTCCTATGTCACTTTTCTTGACTTCTCACTCTCTTCTTGGTTTTCTTATCTTTGTTACTCTCTGTTATTTCTTGACATTTTTGTCTTTATATGTTTTTTGCTATTCTCTATTCTGACTAATTTTCTTGATTTCTTGCGTTCATTTTTTTATTTTTATTGTTTTCTTCTCCCTCTTTTGTTTTTTGTTTTTTGGTATTCTTGTCTTTGGCATGTCCTTTTTTTCATACTTTTCTATGTTTCCTTCCTTTCTTGGCTTTTTACTGACTTTTTTCTCTCTTTTGTTTGATGTTCTTATTTTTGTCAAGTCTTCTTTCCTGTTCTTTGTCTGGGTTTTTCCTGATTTATTTTTTGAATTAATCCTGTTTTTTTATCTGTCTATCTATTTTCTTTACTTTTTCCTGCTTTCATTTCTTGACATATTTTCCTAAATTTTCCTGTCATCTTCAGAAAAAACTCGACTGGCTTTCACTTTCTTGACTGTTTTTCACTATATTTTGCTTTCTCCATCATTTTCGGCTATTTACAGATACGTTTAGTGGGTAAATTTTAATTTTATCCATATTAGCTCACTTTATTTAAACTGGTATATTTTGGTCAAAAAAAAAATATAAAGATCGGCGATTTAGCTAAAGTGAACGGTTTTATACAAAACTGATATTTGAAATTTAATTTTTAAAAAACATAGACGGAATTAGCCAACGACGGCAAAAAATGAAAAAAACCATTGAAAAATCAACAAAAAATCGATGAAAATCATCAAAAAAGTAGACTTTTTATTCGCCTCGTTTTATTATTTTTTCTCATCGTAAATATTTTTGGACTTTTTATTTTCTTTTGCGTCTTTATTTACATTTTTAAATGAGTTTTCATTAATTTCATTCTTTCATTTGCCCGTTTTTTATCCAAATTCAGATGTTTTCATCGTTTAGGGATTTTTTTTTCGCTCTTTTAAGCGTCATTTCATTTCTTTATTATAGCGATTTTTCTTCATGTTTCCAGCAAATTTCCTATTTTAAAATTCTTTTAAAAATAAATTACTGTTACAAATGTGAAAGGATTAATTACCGTTTCCGATTTTCAATTGAGTTTTATGAATTTTTGCTAAACTAGGGTTTGTGTTTGGCTATTTCCAGTATTTTCCACAAACCGCCCCGTACTTAAATTCCCACCGAGACCACCAGAACGTAAACCCTCCGAATGCAACGAACACCCCGTATTTCCCACAATTAACGCAACAGAGACGATACCCGCATCGTCCACCATCCGAACGAGAAAAGTACGGTCCCGCGGCGCCCTTATCTCGCGCAGCGTCGCCACCGCCCCCGAACACCGATTCGGCCACGACCCCGTCGCGCTTCCGACCAATCGAATCGTCCCTTCCTCGTCCGCCATTGGCCGAACGGATCCGGCCGTTAATTGAGCTCGTTAAATATAAATTGGCTCAAATGAGCACGTCAGAAGTCAGTTTAACTTAGCGGTGTTCGCCGTCGCAATTGTCCCATTAAATCGAGAAATTTTAGCGGATCGCGGGGTTAGTTCCACTGGACGCACGATGGAGGGCGCCCCGTTCGACGACCAGGGTTTCGGCGATTTCAACAACCAGCCGCTGCCGTCGCTCGCCGCGACGCTCCTCAACAAGAACCAGGAGAATATCAACGTGCACTCGATCCAGGTGATGTTGGGGCTGCAGCAGCACCAGCACCAGCACCAGCACCAGCAGCAGCAGCAGCAGCAGCACGATTTGTTCGGGAACGTGGGCTCGCCGCAGAAGATGGACGGATCGCCGATCCACCACCAGGACTTGAGGATGTATTCGCCCCCCGGGATCGACGGGATAAACAATAACAACGGGAGCCACGGGAAGAGGAAGACCGAGGACGTGGTGTTGCTGCAATCGCAGAATTTGAGTTCGACCGAGATCGGGAGTACGCAGCAGGCGGCGACCACGAAGAAGAATGACAAGAAGAAAAACGATAACGGGGTGAAGAAGAAGAAAACGAGGTAAGTGTACGGTTCTTCCTTTATTGGTTCGTCTAAGGCGATGGATTAAATTTGAAACAAGGGAAAATTAGGTTTTCAAGAGAAACATTTTCATTTCATGTTTGCTTCTATGTTTTGCTTTGAATTTTATTTTCGTATTTGTGATCAGATACTTTAAATGTGTTCGAAAACCGTTTTAAATTTGCCGTTCACATTTAAAATTGCTTCAATATCTTATCAAATTTACTTTTGCTTCAAATTTTATCAAAAATTATTTTAAATTTGCTTCTGTCATATTTTCAATCGAATACTTTAAATTTGTTTTAAATCTGCATTTGCTTTCAGAATTTTAAGTATTTGTTTTTAAATTAAAATTTGTTTTTGCTTTTACACTTTCGAACAAAGCTTTAAATTTGTTCAAAAACCACTTTAAATTTGTTTTTACTTTTATTTTTTTAAATATTTTGTATTAGATTATCTCAAATATTGCTATAAATTTGATTTTTATTACTAGAACTCTCTTTTTATTTTTATATGTTTTTAAATTTGTTCAAAAATTTTAAGATAAAAACTTTTTCTTTATACATTTTAAAAGAGAAAAATTCCTTTTTAATTATAAATAACTCGGGCATTTGAAAAATCAACATACGCTAAGATTTTTTTTTTTTTATGCCATTACTTATGATTTAGTGTGTAAATAATATAGAACTTTGGTTTTCACGGGAAATACGTTAATAAATTTTATTTAAATACGGACCTGTACTTTGTAATACTTTGTAGGCATAAACAAGCGGTGCAGGGTCGGCTTTGAAACCTCTAACGTGAAAAAAATTATTATTAATCACAGAAGTGCCTATGTTTGTTTAATAAATGTAATATCAATTGCGTTTACTTATGATTAATTAACAACATATTACATGACAATCCTCGAAGCAGGTTTATAATAAACAACTTGTGTATAAATACAGGATGTTTTGATTACGAAAATAGACTTTTATTTTTAAAGTTTTTTCACCAATTTTGTTGTTCTCGATTATTATTAGTTTCGCGTCTGATATTTTGATAGAACTCAATTGATAGTTCATTTATTATTTAACAAATGAGCATAAACATAAAGGTTAAGTACTAGAATACGTGCCGATTAAAAACAAAAATTTAAGGGCAATAAATACAAAAAATTACACTGCGTTAAGTTTTGTGTTGTATGTTTTACACCCTTCTTTTAAATTATTAAACAAATATATTCTTGTTGAGTAATTCCAACAGGTGGGGTTCAACAAAATATTCATATTGTTCTATTGTGCAAATTTTGTAAATCAAGTTTAATTTTTGAATGAATTTAGACGTAATTATTGTAATTATATATATTTTTGTAATATTTCATTTCAAATAATTGATTGACAAATACGTGGACAATTAATATTACCAATTTTATTCATTTATAATACAAACACCCCGTAAACAAATTTCGTGTATACAGATACTGACCGTTACATATACCAAATAGGTGTACAGGTGTAAATATAAGATTCTATACACGAATCCATGGAAATTTTATAAAATTGGAAATAAGTGCCTACATTTCTAATTGAATGTTGTATTTTCGGGAAAAGGAATAACTACAAATATTTTTTTTTACATCTTGAAGTCGAATATGGATTTCTCTGTGTTACTGTTAGTCAAAACCTTTGTGCTCTGATCCTTATCTTATATTGAGATATCGCTTATTAGCTTTTAAACTCTTGGCACGCCTACAGCAGGAACGAGCCGCAACGATAAATTTCCGTTTGTTAATGTTATGCCTCTTTTTTTTTTCAGGACAACGTTCACGGCCTTCCAACTGGAAGAGCTAGAACGCGCCTTCGAGCGCGCCCCTTACCCGGACGTGTTCGCCCGCGAAGAACTCGCCCTCAAGCTGAACCTGAGCGAGTCCCGGGTCCAGGTGTGGTTCCAGAACCGCCGCGCGAAATGGCGCAAGAGAGAACCGCCCCGCAAAACCGGCTACATCAGCTCGGCGTCCCCGAGCTCCACGATGGCCGCCAACTACACGAACGTCGCCGTCCCCCCGTTCACCCAATCGAACGCGCTGACCACGTCCTCGCCGGCCGACTCCTGGAGCTACCAATCTTCGTACGACCTCGGGCCGCACATCAACTTGCTGAACGGAGGCGGCGGCGGCGGCAGCTCGTACTCGAGCTTCGGCTCGCCGGCCTCGTACTCGAGCTTCGGCTCCGCACAGAACAGCTACTCGTACATGCTGAACGCGCACGAGGGGCAGCTGTTCGGGGCGCCGATGAGGGCGCACGAGTACGCGCCGCCGCCGACGAGCCAGAGCCCGCCGCTGGGGCGCGAGTACTCGATGCTGCAGACGCATTCGCCCGTCGCCGACGAGAACTCCATAGGGGTGAAGATCGAGTACGTCGATCACAACAACGGTCTGAACCAGTCCCCGGATTGGTACGAGAACGGTTCTTCGCCGAAGCAGGAGCACGGCTACCAGGACGACAGCGGCGGCGGCGGCGGCGGCGGCAGGATCAAGGAGTTGAAGGTCGAGGGCAACGGGAACCAAACTTACGTGACGTTGCCCCCTTTTCGGAATTAGCCGGACTTGTAAATAGGCGTTGTTCGTGAATTAGTTTTTCGAATATGGCGAGAGCAGGTAGTCAAAAGTGCTTTTTCCTGTTGCGGCAGGATTTTTATCATTGTTTCACTCCGAGTTGTAAAGAGACTAAGAACCGGCGCCGGTTCGTTCGGAGACTAGGGCCTTATTGCATTATAATTATTTTGTCTAGATTTTCATATTTGGTTCGTAATTAAATGTGAGTCAAATTAAACAAGGCCGCAATGAAAGTATTCCAATAACAAAAATCTTCAAAATATTAACAATTGTAAAGATTTTGCATATTAAAAAAGAAGTTTTTTAAACTAAAAAACATGGGTTGTTGCCCGAAACAATTAAAATTTCTCATTAGTCGTTTCGTTCCTTTCATATGCAGTCATTTTTGTTTGTTTTTAAGTTTTATTTTTGAAAATAAATTTTATTAATACAGGGCATTCAGAAACTCACTTCACAGAAAAAAAACTGCAAAATAATATCTTTTAACAGGAATGAATCTAAATTATTTGAACGGTTGGAACCCATCTTTAAAGAGTTCTAGCTCCCTTAGGAAGTACTTTTTAATTAGATAATTAGCATTAAATTAAGCTCTACATTTTGCAATTTTTTTTAAGTGACTTTCTGGACACCCCGTATATATCAAATGATATTGTGTTACAGATATTAATCATCCTCTTGGAAAAATTTTCTTTTAATTTTTACCGGTTTAAAAGTGGTGATAAAGTGCCATTACATTTAATACATATTGTATATAGTGGCTTATATTAAATTTGTTTGTAAAAAAGAAATTATATATATACAGGGCATTAGATCATTATTTTTTTTTAAATAAACAAAAATTATTTGTTTATAACACTTTCGTCCTATATATCAAATATAGAGTATCTTAAGAACTTTATTATTAAATACGGACCTTATTTTTTGGTTTTACTTTTAAATATGTTATTTTTTTGAATATAAATAATAAAACGCAATTAAAAAGTTGCAAATCCGGTCCTGTTAGTTTTTGAGTTTATTTCAAAATATTTTTTGAATGATTAAAATGAAACACTACCGTAAAATTTAATTTTTGTAACTTATTAAAAATGACTGATCACAATTGAAAATATTAAATTTATTTCGAGTGTTTTTTCAATTAATTCGATAAACATTTTTTATTGCTCCTTTCTTGGTGCTGAATTTTTGCTTGGAACAACTATTTTTTTTGTCAAAAATGTACGATTTGTGACTCGAAATGCCATAAAAAAAAGGGATCACGCGACACGCGCTTAAAATGGATGAAAAAGTGAAATTGCTTTTAAAAAATCAAATGAAAATCGCGGGTCCGTATTTAAAAAGATGAAACGATATAAAAAAAAATTTACTTACAAATTCAATTATTTGGGGAAAATTGGCGAGAGGCGGTAGATTAAAAAAAAAGGACAGAAAAGTCATAAATTATTTATGTCTCTACGGGGTGTTCTATAAACTAATAAAGAAAACAGGACCGTACTTAGAAATTTCTATTTTTCATTAGAAAAGGAAAAACTTAAAAATTAAGTAAAAAAACGAGGACCGTATTTGAAAATAAAAAAAATCAGATCGATTTTAAAGCTTCCTAAATTTTATATGAGAGTAAAAATTATTGTTGACAATTAAATGTTATATTTATTAATAAGTCGCATTATAAAATTGCAAATCTACAGTCGTTCTAAACGGAAATTCAACGATAGGATTAAAGCGCTGTCGACAAACAGAGGAATTTATTAAATTTGCAAATATTTAATATGTACAGTGTGTGCCATTTTGTGGAATTATTATAAACAAAGGTTTCGTTTGCGGTTTCATTCCCCGTTGTTGAATGTTTGTTTGGAACGATTGAAACGTACAATTTGTGAATTGTAAGTGCCATAAAATTAGTGTTAAGTAAGAGTTTTGCATATTTTTTGTACATAAAAGAAGCAAAGACGCCAATTATTGCCTTTTCCAGTTACCACGTGTGCCATATTTTTTTGTATTACTTTTTCAACAAAAAATAAACGTTATTAGAGTAACAAAGATTGTCGTTATTAACAAATAAACATGTATTTTTTACGCAAAACCTCATTTTTACCGTTGACTCGAGTTCGTTTACGTTCACGCTTCAACGATTTTTTCTTCGTGTAAATAATCGCGAACGATTAACGGGGCACACGAAAAAACAACAAAAAGAAAAAAAAACAAAAGAATTCGCTTTCCGGCAACAAACAACCGCGTTTTTATTCGTATTCAATCGCTTTTTATGGATTGTTTTTAAAATAACTTACTTGTTGTATCGCCCTCTATAAAATTCCTATTTTTTTTTTAATTATTATTTATTATTTCAATTTATATTCAAGAAAATACGATTTAACGCGAAAACAAAACGAACGAAAAGACCCGTCGTTAATATTCAAATTTAATTTGAAATTTTTACGTTTCAAATTTTCAAACGAACGTCAACATTTCGTTTTTAAAATCAGGTAGTTTTTTCGAATTTCCAAATATTATTTATGGCCTCATTTGGAAACATTCCAAAAATAATAAACATTTACTCGTTTCGCGTCTTAAATAACACCTTTCTCTGATACGGGGCGATCAACTTTCCTAACAATCACCGATATCGTTGCTCACCCTGTATAAAAATAATTGTTATCGATTTTCTTTCTGATTATTTCGTCTCGTTCGTTTTGACCGTCGCGACCTCATAAACGGTCAACAATGAAGTAATGATAGTCATTACTTTATTACATTTGTATCAACCGCAGTGGCGTCGCCGGGTCCTTTTTTTATATGGGGAATGTAGATTGGATTGGAATTTCGGAATCACCCTGTACTTTCGGCTCCCGTCATCTCGTTCATCAAATTAAAATCAAAACCAAAAATACGGATTAAACGATATGGATACCTCAAAAAAGAAAAAAATTCGTGTTTCTCATAAATTTTTTAAATTTGTACAGGGAAAAATAAATTAAGAGGCAGCAAAAAACTTTTAAAAAAATTATTTAGTTTTTTTTATAAAATATTTTTAATATATTCAATATCTGATGAATTTCTTTTTTTTAAATCTAATTTTTAGGATTTTCTTTCTAAATAATGATTTTTTTAATTTTCTTTTTAAAATTGTGGGAATTGTTACTGATTTTGGTTTACTCGTTTAAATTTGACAAATTTTTGTTTTTGTTTTGAATGTGAATTTTTCCTTTTTTTTATATAAAAAATCGTTTGAAATCTGTTTAAAAGTTTATTCATTTATTTTTGATTTTTATCATTTTCTTTCATAAAAAATCCGTCTAAATATTTTCGAAATTTGATGACTTTATATTTTGGAAATTCTTTATTTTTTGTATTTTTTTATATCCTTTAAAAACCCCCGTAAATTTCGTCATTTTTATAAATCGTTTTAATATTTTGGAAATTTGATATTTTAACGTTTTCAAAATTATTTTTTGATTTTTTCATATAATGTAGGAAAAAAAATTGGAATATTTAAAAGAAATGAAATCAGAACCGCCGTTAATATAAAAGAACTAAGTTTGTTGAATGTATACAGGGTGATCGATTACTGAAACATTATTTATTAATTATGATATAATATACAAAAAATATGGAATATTTAAGAGAAACGAAACTACAACGATCGTTAATATTGAATACAGGGTGATGCATGTAACAAAAAACCTAAAACAACACAATAGAATTCTTTATAAATAACTTTTTATTGTGTATTTCATAATAATAAGTGTAATCGATTTTGTCGTTCATGTGGTTTATATTTTGTTATTTTTATGAAAAAGTTTAAATATTTTGAAATTTAATAACTTGATACTATTATACTATTTTGAATTTTTTATTTCCTTTAAAAGTGTTCAAGATATCCCACTTATACCACTCTGTATAGATCCATTATTTTTTAAAATTATTATTATTATTCCTCAATTATTTCTATTTAGTACCGACCTTCAACAAAACATAATTTAATACAAAAAAAAACGATTATGCATTGTGAAATCCCAAATGACTAATTCCGGTCCTGTTTTGCCGAACAATTAGCATAAATAATAACGAAACGTGTGCTAATAAAACAATAAATCGAGGTATTATTCGGATCGAGGAGCCCAAACAACGAGAATCCCCGTTTTTCCTTAATTTTGACGTAACGGCAACGTCGCACCGGAAAATCCTTTGCTGAAGGAGCCACCAAAAGAACTAGAAATATAAAGAAACGATTGCCATAATTTCAAACAATATTAGTCCTCGTGTAAAATTGATCAAATCTACTGAAATACCCTATCCGTATTAAACCGTATAATATATTGAAGTGAAAAAAAAATCTGGGTGTTTTGTTTCATTTCAAAAAAATCGGTTTTACACACGCATGTTTTTCCAAACAAATTTTTTTTATAAGTCTAAATGGAAACGTGGACTAAATCGCTATAATGGATCACCCCGTATTAACAAAATAATTTGCAAACAAATAACGCAGACCTGATATGCTGTTTCAGAACAAGTCTATTTCTAAAAAAGCAAACTGATCACTAATTTGGTAAATATTAAGCTCTAAATCGCATTAAACCACTTTTTAAATCTTTATTATTATTCGATAAAAAAATTGATTTTTTTTACGCGAAAATGGGGTAAAATAAACTCCTGTGGCCGTAAACCAACAACACAGGGTCGGCTTTAATCTGTTTATTCGTGTTAACTAATCCTACGTTTGAAACGTTATTCGGTTTGACCAATATAAATTTTTTAAATTTTTATGGTAATAATTATCTAAATTCCTTGAGAACATTGTTCTTTATAAAACAAAAAATGGTTTTTGTGTGATAAAATACTATTTTTGCATGTTCATGCTTTTAAATTAAAGAGAGACGTTAAATTTAAAATTTGAAAAAAATTGAGCTTGTTTTTCAAGAAATTTGAAGATATTGAAATTTTTGCTGAACAAATTTTAAAAAATTAAAAAGTTGGAACATTCTAACAGTTTAAAAAAATGAAATTTATCTGAAAAAATACAAAAGAATGGGTTTTTTAATGATAAAAGAAACGGAATTTTTGCAAAAAATCAGAAAAACAGATACTTTTCGGAAAATTTAAAAATTTGGAACTTTTTACGAAAAATTTTAATTTAAAAAAAGTTTCTCTAAAACTGTGGAAACAATTAAAAGAATTTTTAAAATGGGATTTTTTAAATACAAAAATGAGGTTTTCTATTAAATAAGTATTTTTTTCAAAACAAAAAAAAAAATTAAAATGCTTCTCTGGAAGCTTGAAAAGTTGAAACTTTCTGTAAAAAGTTATAAAAATTGAGATTTTCTAGCAAAAACCTGTAAAACTAGGAGTTTCCATGAACATTTAGAGACAGAATTTTACTGAAAAATGTGCGATAAGTGGCTTCCTAAAAATCTAAAAGTATGGGATTTTTTTGATAATACAACAAAAATGGATATTTTCCTTAAAAAATTTGAAAAAAACGAAGTTTCTCTGAAAAGATTTTTTTTTAAACGATTGAAAAATTGGAACTTTCTCCAAAATGCAAAAAAAAACAGTTAAATAAAAATTGGAATTTTATGTATTTAATGAAGGAATTATTTTTTGAAAAACGAGAGAAGTTGATTAATTTTTTTAAATTCCATTATTCTAATGAATTAAAAAAATGGGATTTTTCTAAAAAATATTTAAAATATGGGATATTCTACAATACATTTTAAAAACTGGATAATTTTATTGGTTGAGAAGATACAGGGTGAACACAAAAAAAATCCTTTTAACTAATATCAATCGTAACATTAACTTCCATTCGAACAATAGTGAAAGGCTTATAAGTGATTCTAACCCATACAATTCTCTTCTTGAACTCAACCATGATCCGCTCAAATTAATTAATTTAAAAAAATCCAATTGCAATTTTTCAACTAAAAACATTATAACCATTAGATCGTTCCTCGTCAATCCTACTTCTTTGTTTAAGTGAATTTGTTGTTATCCGCCACTGAATGTTGCAATAAATACAAACCCGTTTACATTTAACGTTAGTTTAGTTAGTCGCGGCACTCGGCTAGTACAAGATAGAGTACCGATAGTACCTCGCACGGTCTTTTAAGTCTTTTTTTTTCAAATTTCTTTAACGATAGTTTTTAGTGCGAAAGACAAGGTAAGGAGTTCATTACTTTTTCGTTGTACTTTTAAAATACGATCACACTATTATGATTATTATCGCCGCCATTTTGTAATAATTGAGTTTACGTTGGTAATAAAATAAATGATTTGTGGGATTCGTGTGAACGTGCCCTTAGAAATATTTCTATAATGTGCGCGTCATTTATTTTTCCTAATTTTGTGTTACATAACGCTGTAATTTGTGTACAGGGTGATACAAAATATTTCTATTGTATATCATTAATTTTTTTTATTACCCTGTATTTTATGTGTAATGCTGTTTCTCTAAAATATAGACAAGATTATTTCGAAATTGAAATTCGATCAATAAACAATTTTTATCAAATTTAAACGACCTTTAGTTCGTATCGTTTCAGAAAAATCGATAAGAACGCAAATACATTTAATACACACTGTATATAATTCTTAAATTGGTTTTGTTGCTAAAAAAAGGAATTGTGTCTACTGGGTGTTTCATAATTTAATTAAAAAAAAGTCAAACAAAAATTATTTTAAAATTGTTTTTTTTTTTTATAAAAATAAATAAATAAACCTGAAGATTTGGGAAAAAAGTCGATAAATCCGCGAAATATAGGGAAACTGTGCTGAAAATAGTCGCTAAAAATAACGAAAATTTCAATAAAAAAATTAAATAAGGAGGTTAAGAATTAAGGACTAAAATTTTTGTAATAAAGAACAATTACTCAAAATGCGGATATAGTGAAAAATCGTTGGAAAATCGAAACCTGTATGAGAAAATTTCAAGAAATCATGAAGAAATGATGAAAAGAATCGCTGAATTCGCAACATAATAATTAAAATATAAGAAAATCTCTGTAAAATTGATGAAAAAAGAGAAAAAAATAGTCGCTAAAAATTTTGAAAGTTGTAATAAAAAGCGAACAACGAGATAAATAATTAAAGACTAAAATTTTTGAAAGTTTTTAATGCCTTTTTGAGGTTTTTTACTATTTTTTAGTTTTTTAAAAAAAATTACTAGATTTTTACAACTTTTTTTTATTTTTTGCAGTTTCTACCGACTTTTTACGTTTTTATGACATGTTTTTTATAGTTTTTTGACAATTTTTCATAGATTTTTTTTATTATTTTTTACTTTTTCTGTCAGTATGTGACCATTTTTGACTATTTTTTTCCATTTTTAAAAATTGTCTTAATTTTTTTATTAAGTGGAGAATTTTTATTATTTTTTTAACGTTTTTTGACATTTCTCGTAATTTTTTAAAATTCCTCTTAAATTTTTACACATTTTTTACTACTTTTTCTTAACTTTCTGACAATTTTTTGATAATTTTCGAACTTTTTTGACGATGGTAAAAATGAATTGTTTCAACTCTTATTTTATGGAAAATATTCATAATAAATATGGATAAGATAAATAATACTTTTTGACCATTTTTTGTAGTTTTTTCACAGTTTATTACTATTTTTTGGAAAATTTTCATAACTTTTGACGATTTTTTATAATTTTTTTGATAATTTTTAAACCATTTTTAAACTTTTTAGATAATTTACAATGATCGACATAAGTAGTTAAAAATGATTTAAAATCAATTTAGAATGTTCACTATTAATTAAAAATAATTTAGAATGAACTAAGAACATTTATTTTTAACTTCTTTGATTTTAAAAACATACCTTTTTGGTAAATTTTTCTAAAAAATACAACATATTGCACTTCTTGTTCTTATACTTTTCTTTTTTTTTACCACAGCTCTTTTTTTAAGAATTCTTTTTTATATGCTTTTCTGCTTTTTTAACAATTCTTCTTTTTTACTGATAACTTATTTCTTTTCTACTTTTTTTTTCTTCAAAAAATGGCAAAAATAAAGATGAAATCGCTACCAAATGGTGAATACAGTGAAAAATCATTTGTATGAGAACGTTTCAAAAAAAAAATAGCAAAAAGAGACGGTAAATCCATAAGAAATAATCAAAACGTGGTAAAAAAACGTAAATCGCTAAAAATAATGAAAAAGTCACTATAAAAATGAGGAAAAAATACGAAGAGTGTAAACAAAAGATTCTCATACATTCATGAATACCGAGGAAATTGCGATAAACTGATGTGTAATTTCGTTCGTTGCGATTTAAACATCCAGAACGACGAACGGAAATTCATTAAAATAATAATAATAATAATAATAATAAATAAAATCTAAACTATTATGCACACGTAAATGTCAAGTTATCTTAATAATTTTTTAAATGAACCCAAGCGATAAGCGTTTATTAAAAAGTTTACGACATCGTTTATTGATTTATTTAATTAAAATCAAAGCGTTAATGACGATTTTTAATTCGTCGTTAATTTTCTAATTTTCCACTTTTAAAAATGAAACAAAAATTATAGGATCGTATTTGAACATTCAAAATGTATTTAACGCCAATATTTTATATATGGATAATATCTACAGGATGATTTAGAAAGTCGATTACACAATAAAAAGTTATTTATAAAGAATTATATTGTGTTGTTTTAAGTTGTTTGTTACATGCATCACCCTGTATTTAATATTAATGATCGTTGTAGTTTCGTTTCTCTTAAATACACGAATTTTTTTCTTTTTTGAGGTATCCATATCGTTTAATCCGTATTTTTGGTTTTGATTTTAATTTGATGAACGAGATGACGGGAGCCGAAAGTACAGGGTGATTCCGAAATTCCAATCCAATCTACATTCCCCATATAAAAAAAGGACCCGGCGACGCCACTGCGGTTGATACAAATGTAATAAAGTAATGACTATCATTACTTCATTGTTGACCGTTTATGAGGTCGCGACGGTCAAAACGAACGAGACGAAATAATCAGAAAGAAAATCGATAACAATTATTTTTATACAGGGTGAGCAACGATATCGGTGATTGTTAGGAAAGTTGATCGCCCCGTATCAGAGAAAGGTGTTATTTAAGACGCGAAACGAGTAAATGTTTATTATTTTTGGAATGTTTCCAAATGAGGCCATAAATAATATTTGGAAATTCGAAAAAACTACCTGATTTTAAAAACGAAATGTTGACGTTCGTTTGAAAATTTGAAACGTAAAAATTTCAAATTAAATTTGAATATTAACGACGGGTCTTTTCGTTCGTTTTGTTTTCGCGTTAAATCGTATTTTCTTGAATATAAATTGAAATAATAAATAATAATTAAAAAAAAAATAGGAATTTTATAGAGGGCGATACAACAAGTAAGTTATTTTAAAAACAATCCATAAAAAGCGATTGAATACGAATAAAAACGCGGTTGTTTGTTGCCGGAAAGCGAATTCTTTTGTTTTTTTTTCTTTTTGTTGTTTTTTCGTGTGCCCCGTTAATCGTTCGCGATTATTTACACGAAGAAAAAATCGTTGAAGCGTGAACGTAAACGAACTCGAGTCAACGGTAAAAATGAGGTTTTGCGTAAAAAATACATGTTTATTTGTTAATAACGACAATCTTTGTTACTCTAATAACGTTTATTTTTTGTTGAAAAAGTAATACAAAAAAATATGGCACACGTGGTAACTGGAAAAGGCAATAATTGGCGTCTTTGCTTCTTTTATGTACAAAAAATATGCAAAACTCTTACTTAACACTAATTTTATGGCACTTACAATTCACAAATTGTACGTTTCAATCGTTCCAAACAAACATTCAACAACGGGGAATGAAACCGCAAACGAAACCTTTGTTTATAATAATTCCACAAAATGGCACACACTGTACATATTAAATATTTGCAAATTTAATAAATTCCTCTGTTTGTCGACAGCGCTTTAATCCTATCGTTGAATTTCCGTTTAGAACGACTGTAGATTTGCAATTTTATAATGCGACTTATTAATAAATATAACATTTAATTGTCAACAATAATTTTTACTCTCATATAAAATTTAGGAAGCTTTAAAATCGATCTGATTTTTTTTATTTTCAAATACGGTCCTCGTTTTTTTACTTAATTTTTAAGTTTTTCCTTTTCTAATGAAAAATAGAAATTTCTAAGTACGGTCCTGTTTTCTTTATTAGTTTATAGAACACCCCGTAGAGACATAAATAATTTATGACTTTTCTGTCCTTTTTTTTTAATCTACCGCCTCTCGCCAATTTTCCCCAAATAATTGAATTTGTAAGTAAATTTTTTTTTATATCGTTTCATCTTTTTAAATACGGACCCGCGATTTTCATTTGATTTTTTAAAAGCAATTTCACTTTTTCATCCATTTTAAGCGCGTGTCGCGTGATCCCTTTTTTTTATGGCATTTCGAGTCACAAATCGTACATTTTTGACAAAAAAAATAGTTGTTCCAAGCAAAAATTCAGCACCAAGAAAGGAGCAATAAAAAATGTTTATCGAATTAATTGAAAAAACACTCGAAATAAATTTAATATTTTCAATTGTGATCAGTCATTTTTAATAAGTTACAAAAATTAAATTTTATGTATTTTTTAGTATCGGTTGCATTTTTTTAAATATACATTTCTGTATTCCGATCCGCGTAGATTAAAGATTTTATTAATTGTTCCACTCGTGGGACACTTCGAAGAATCAAAAAGATTTAAATAAACATTAGCAATTGGAAAAAAAAACCATTTAGAAACGACCTTGAGCGCATCCGTTTATTGTACCGTATGTGTAAATTTCGCAAATTTAACACGTACTTTAATATTATTTTTTACATACAGGGCGATTCTAAAATTCCAAAAATCTACATTTTACCGTGCGAAACAAGCAAATGAAATAAATTCATTCAATATCTCCATATTTTACTCCACACTGTATAAAGTTATTAAGAAATTTGAAAAATGTTCGTATATCGGGTGTTTTTTATTGTATATATTAACACAACATATATCTGCTAATTTACTCTCTCTTAATGTTCAAATGAAATGTAATGAGAAACAGAATTGAAGCGGTTACTTTTGAATTTGTGTTATGC
Source organism: Hermaeophaga mercurialis (assembly GCA_951812935.1). NCBI lineage: Eukaryota > Metazoa > Arthropoda > Insecta > Coleoptera > Chrysomelidae > Hermaeophaga > Hermaeophaga mercurialis. The sequence continues at coordinate 783,000 of OX638363.1, forward strand.
AAATCTCATCATCAGAAGAAAATTTTCTCAAATATAAATATGGCGATAAGAGTTTAAAATAATTTGGAAAAAGTCTAAAATGATTCAGAATAAACGGAACGAGCCAAAAAAGATTCAGAAAGAGTTTAAAATGATTCAGAATAAACGGAACGAGTTAAAAATGAGACTAACGAGAAGACTTACACATTTGAAAAAAATATTTATCAGTTAAAATTAACAATAGAATTAACGAAACTAAAGGGATTAAGAAGAGACTAACGAAGGCAAGGAACATATTAAAAAATTCTAAAATAAGAATATGTAGGAGCATAGTTAAACCTACAACTCTCTCTACAGATACAACACAAAAATACCCTAATATCAGAAGAAAAAAGTATTGCGAAAAATACAAAGGTAAGAAGTTAAAGAATGGATCTCGATGAAGGCTAAAAAACGAAAAAATAGGGGAAGTTTATGGACACCAAGATATACATAAATGATCAAAAAGTAAAATGTGAGACAATGACAAAAGACGGAAAAAGAGGAATAAAACGGAGAAACAGATTTAAAAAAGGGTGTGGAAGATTGAAAAACAGGGGCTGAAGATAGGGAAAAACGGAAATCCTGGCAATGAGGACAATAAATGAGATAAAGTTAATTTCAAGATATTTAATTCCTGTCGTTCTTTAAAATGAAGAAGATTAAGTGATTGTACGCTCGAAGCAGATGGTAAGTCAACGAAATATCTTGAAATGAACTTTACCTATAAACTATACAATAAATTGTAATAATTGTAAATTGTAGCACTGTAAAAATAAAAAAAAATAGGAGATTGTGATTTGTAAAATCGGCGAAACGAACTCTTCGAATCGCCCTGTATAAAGAATGAGGCAACATATTCGGCGTGTCGCTTTAACATTGACTAAATTCTAAGTACGGGTCGGGGTTACCCACTTTCCGTCGACGATAAGAATCGTTATTTGTAAATAAATCGAATCGAATAAATCATCTCCGTTGCAAATAACGTGTACTTTGTTTTTTTTTTTTTTTTCTCTCAGTAACGGCCCGAGAGACACGTAATCACGGATTTACAGTTACTTCGTTTTTTTTAAATTCGATTGGACTCGAGTTGAGGTGATTGATTAAATGCGCCGAATATTCGATTCGCGATTGATTTTCTTTTTCTTTTTTACTCGCCAAGGTTGCCTTTTTTTAAGGTTTTCCAGGGACGTCGCTGGAAGAGTGATTTATTTCTTTTTGGATTATTATTCTCTTTTTTCTTTGTTCAAGACAGTCGTAAGGAATATCAATTCTTTTTTTGGCATTTTCTTTCTGAATTTCGTTCTTTTTTTCATTATTCATTTCTCAATTTCGTTCTATCTTTATTTTCTACGCTTTTCTATTAAACTTGTTCGCGAAAACGCAATAATTGAACTTTAATTTAATTGTTCAATTTTTAGACAAATTCATTAAATTTTCAATAATTTCGAACACTTTTTGAGGGATTTAATTTAATTATTTTATCAATTTTCGATTATTTTCCTTAATTTTTGAACATTTTCGTAAGTTTTTTAATTATTTTGGTTTTTCGTTATATTAAGCATTTTTAATCAATTTATACAGTTTTTTAAGCAGTTTCTCCATGATTTTAAATACAAACTATTTTATTTATTAAAAAAGTGATCTGAAAAGAATGTGAAATTCGTAAAACAACGAATAATATTCAAATCAAAGGAAAATAACAAAAAAAATTATGGAATGTAACAAAAAATTATAGAAAACTTATTAAAAACAATAAATTGTATTTGATAACAAAAAAATAGGTTGGAAATGCAAAAAAATCCTGTAGACGAATAGAAAATATTGCAAGATAGTAAAAATATTGGACCGTACCAATAAATCACTGGAAAACAACAAAAATCAATGAAAAATAACAAAAGTCTGAGGGAAGTAACAAAATGAAAAACGTTAGAGAAAAAGTCTTTGAAAAATAAAAAAAATTACTGAAAAATAACACAAATCACTGGAGAATACTTAAAAATCCTGTAAAACAACGAAAATATTGAATAACAAAAAAAAATCGCTAAAAAATAATAAAAATCAAAGGCAAATAATAAAAATTAAAAAAAAAATCATGGGAATAATAAATTACTAAGAAAAATACCGGAAAAGGACATACATCACTTGATAAAAAATCAAATAAAATGACACGAAGAAGAAATAATAAAATAGGTGCAAAAAAAAAACAATAGAATTGTCTACAAAAAGAATAAATTAAAGAAAAAAATATTTTCATGTAAACTTTTAACTAATAATGAATCTAATAGATCAATCAAAAAAACATCTAATAAAAATACAAACTCGAAAATTCCCTATCGAACGTATCAGTTTTACTAAATTTCATTTTGGACATTTTTTAGATCAATTTAGACAGAGTTAGTTTAATTTTTAGGCAATTTACTCAGATTTCCAATTATTTTGAGCAGTTTTGAATAAGTGTAAACAGTTAAAAGCGAGATGCGAAAAAAAAGTCGCTTTTTCAGTTACTTCATTATTATCATCATATTAGTGTTATGAATAATTATAATAATAATAATATAAAAATTCCAAAAAATTGGCATAAAATATAAGGGGAATTTTAACAAACAAAATGAATGGACTGGGCGTTTGTTCGTTACTATTCAACACAACAAAACGGAAGAAATTTGTGACGTCGAAGAAAGCAAAAGATCACTTTCGATATCGCCGTCCGCCTTCCTAAACCCATCAACCCCACCAAAGCTACGTCACTGGGTTTTCTCGACACTAGAAAGTCCCGGGATTGTGGGTCACGTTCATAGTTCACTTTATTCACTTTCTCTCAGTGTCTCGCCGTTTCTAATTCGACGCGCATCGCGATTCTTCTTCTTCTTTCAGAACGGACACGAAGATGAAGACGATCCTCGCCGCCGTCGCCGTCGCCGTCGCGACGCTCGCCGGCTCGCACGGGCAGTGCTTCCCGCCGTACGCCGGCCGGCAGCCCAGCAGGACCGGCCACCTGGACCTCTACTCCGGCCAGCAGGAATTCTCGCTGACGCTCCTCAACGCCGTCAACAAAGTGATGCCGAACGAGAATTTGTTCTTTTCGCCGTATTCGACGTACCACGCGCTCCTGATGGCCTATTTTTTGTCCGGCAAACAGACCGAGACGTATTTGAAGAAGGCGCTCCGGCTCAACCCCCTCAAGGTCAGTATTGGTTTTTTTTTTTTTCCTCTGGTTTATTAGGAAAGGTGCACCTTTTCGCAATTTAAAAACCGCTCTTTATTTATGTATCGACCAGTTCAATGCTTCATTTTCATTTCTTCTGTTCGTCTTCGATTTTACAATGCTTTGCTTCTTTCCGACCTTCTTGAATCAGTTCAGCAAAATCTTTGATTGCTTATTTTCATGTTCCCTTGTTTTCTGTTGTACTTATTGTTTGTTCCTCGTCCTCGTAAGGTTTTTCACGGTCGTTTCTATATCCATTTCCGTTTTCTAAACGTTGATCCGATATGATTGGATCGTCTAGTTTCTCAATCGTTTCCATTTTTACACCAGGAACGTTGTTTTTCCTTGTACAAAATCTGTGAGTGGATCGTGACCGTAACAAGAGAATGAAATAAATATTTAAAAGATATTGGCCTTCGCTTTAGCAGAACTTCCAGTCCATCGTCGTCAATTTAAGTAATTTGCTAACAAGTCAATCGTACCAACCATTTCACGCAAATTCATGTTGTAACACCCAGATTCGTAATAGAGAATATCTTCATTAACCCCCCGAGAGGCTCTAAACAATCATGATTTTTGGGGCCTTTTTAATAATTTTTGAGACACCTCTTTTTGAACAACTCAATTGTTAAAATGATTTTTTCCCGTATTTTTAGAAATGAAAAAAGAATAGCTGGGCCCCTTAATTTAGACGAAGTTCTTAGTTCGCTTTTGCGTTAATCCCGTCCTGGTCACATTTATTACTACATAGTGTATTAAAATTAACAGTAAAACCACCATTTAAAACAAAGACGTACACAAATATTTATTTACTAAAAATTGTACATAATCGAAGAAAAAAATCAAAATCAATCAACTAAAAATTTTGAAAATGTCAGAATTTGTTTAGTGGCCGTTTTTAATGGTTCTGCACGAAGTACTTTTGTGATGAACGTCACGCTTTACTGGTGGTTCATGAAACGATGGATTGTCATCTGAAAATAAGAGGCATTGTTACAATTTTTTCAAAATTAACGTTTATATTTTGCTTTGCCACATTTTGATAAAAGTTTCATTATTAATCCTTTTAAAGGAGGAAATGGAAACAATGAAACTAATAAAAGACGCAGAAATAACAGCAACAGTAACATCAATTAAAAACTATAAACAATATAAAATATTAAGAAAAATCAATTACGAAAAAATATACAAATTAAATAACGAGTACCTCATGAAAGAATTTATGGAGAACTTACAAAAACAGAGCAGAAAATCAAAGCCGGACTTTAGAAGAAAAATGGGAGAATTTTAGAAACGTATTTTTTAAAAAAGGAATACAAATATTTGTAATCCGAAAATATAACAATTAAAAAAAATATAATGGAACGAATAATGAGTGAAGATGGTGATGAAAGGAAAGAAAATAGGAAACTAAAAAATTCACTTAATGACTTTTTTCAAATAAACTGACGATATAATAGGAAAAGGTATAAAGTAAAAATGGAAGCCAAATAAGAAATTTAAAAAAAATTGAGCAGACATTTAAACGAAAGATACGAAGGTAAATAATGAAAAATTTTGCATAATACTAAGAGCAAATAAAGGAATGGAAAGAAAATATTTAAGAGGAATAAGAGCTGAAACTGGAAATATAAAAACAGGAGAAATAGAAATAATGATGGAGGAGTTTGCAAATATCTTTGTTAATTTATTTGAATGTATTAATATTATTCAAAATATTTCTTTGATAAATTATTACACTACTTGGACTTACATTAGTGAGTACAGACTTTTTACGAAAACTTGAAAACAATTTAAACCCTCTTTCATTACATATTTAAATATTCCTCCCAGAACTAATCTCATTCCTGGGATTAACACATCTCTAGTGAATTTTCTAAAATTTCCACAAACCATACTGCCATCTCGAAATATACTTTACAAAAATCAGAGCAAAACGCAAAAAAAATGAAGCACACAACAACAACCTTCTTCGGCACCACAGAAAATACCAACCACATCTCTAATTTCTTCAGTATCTCCACCAAAGAAGCATTCACTATTCTACAACTATACCGATCGCGTTGGGAAAATTTTAAAAATAGTTGCAAACGAAAATGTCGACAGATCAGCAGCAAAAACGAGGTCTGAAGAAAACATCACACAAAATGGAACGATAGACCACCATAAACAAAACAAAAAGCCTCTATTAAATATTGTATGAGAAGGAAGAGAGTGACCAAAGAAATGAAATTGCAAATATTCAAGACAATAGTTCAACCCGTAGTAATAAGTGAAATCAAATAAATTTTTTAAAATTGCCGGAGAGACTAGATGACACAGAGAAACAAACGTAACAATAACACACTAGTTAATCAAAAAGAGAATAGATTACCAGTAACAGAAAGGAAACAGTTTCATTTGTATGGACACGTCACTAGAATTAGTTAAAATAACAACGTTAAAAAAGTAATTGGATAAGGAAAAGAAAAAAAAAAAGAGAAGGTAGATCGAGGAACAACTCTGGGAAATTAAGAACACAAAAATCGGAAAAAGAAAAAGTAAAGACATGATGGAACTGAAGGGAACAGCAGTAGACCAAGAGGAATGAAAAAATAAAACTAACATTCTTTTATGGTGTTAAGGACGCTAGGAAAAGAAGAGGGAATTTGGCAACAAGAAAGAAATAAAACTAATAAAAATATCAAACTTACTTCCATTATCTCGAATTTCTTTCAGATTTATTCTTGCGTTATTGACACTGGTTGAAGGAAGTGCATGGCGTCTTTCTTTGCTTTTCCTGCTTTGTTTTCTTCTTCGGCTTCGTCCTTTTCTCCTGCGTCCTCCTTTTGGTGACTTCTTTCGTCTCTTTCTGCCCCGGTCTGAGGGTTCATCATTTCCTGAAAAATCTATTAAAAAATTCAACCTTTTTTCTCCTTTAAACTCGCCAATGAATTGTGACAAATATTTTGTAATGACATGAAGGTACTTGCCAGTAAATGATCGATTGCACATCGAACAAATCGAAGGTTCTCTCATTGCCAGGACGTACCTGCCATTTTTTAATGCCAACTTTCGAATTTTCAAGCCGTACTTCAAAGCTCGTTTTATGGAAATGTCACTGGTGTGTAATTCTCTATTACGAGAATTTATTTCGTCAATCATTTTCGCGATCGCCCTTTCGGACGATCCCTTCGGTTCCTTTAACATTATTATGGCGTCTAATACGTATTTAAAACATTTCGGTTCTAATTTTTTTCTAATATTTGACATTTTGTCTACTGTCAATCTAAAAAACTTACAAAATACTGTAAGAATACTGGCTTTTCAACATTTGTTCATTTTAAATATGAAAAGACAAATTGTATTTGTCTGAATTTCCACCGTATTACAATATATAAAATGCGGTGGAAATTCAGTACAATTTCTCCTTTCGTATTTATTATGGACAGTTTCCGCAAAGTAAGAGTTTAAACAATTCATTCAATTCGTTCATTTTATTAACGCACTAATCATTAGAGATGATTTTATCAGAGTCTAATGAACTTGATATTTTTACAGGTTTATTATTTTTTGAAAATCGAATTACTGAATTTCTAGCTTATTTATTAAATTTGTGACTTACCTATTCGAAAATGATGAAATTAATGAAATCGAAAATGACACTTGAACAACAATTTCGGATGGGACTCGAAATAAACAAATTCGCTGTCAAGCGGCTGGATACGGCTTTATATACCGAAAATTCGTTGCTATAGCATTTTCAAAACCACCACTTGTTTATTCAATAAATATATTTTGCGCAAAAAGTACTCTACACCTTAAGGCAGTTTCAGCGTAGCGTGAAACCACTTTTCGACAGATTTATAAAAAAAATTTGCTTATTGGCCAAGAATAATGTTTACTAATAAATTTGACCGGTTAGATTCCGAAATAATTGAAATGAACCCTTAATTCTTTTCCAGTCATCAATATTCGCAAAAATGAAAATGTCGATTTGCGTTGATTAAAAAAAAAAAAAGTGTCGCACAGCAGAAAGAGCGAGTCGTGGCCGGCGGCAGAAATCGCAAAATTAAAGTCACAAAGTATTCGGAAAAAAGAAAAGTTTTCCACGGTGACACGGACTGAGCGTTAAATTCAGAGAATCACATTTATGGTTACAATTTTTTTAACGAATTTAAATAATATTAAGCAACTAATTTGGATACTTGTGTGTATTTTATCATCGGACGACGGATCTGCGGAAATGAACCCTTAATTCTTTTCCAGTCATCAATATTCCAATTAATTGATTCCCTTGCAAAACTTTACGTTTCTCGGTGAACAATTAACTGATTTTCTACTGTGTTCGTGAAGAAATTGTTGCATTATTTCGAGTTGTCGCTCGAACTTTGCTTAATTGTGAACCATGTCGAACGCATGTTTTTTTTTAAGGCGATTTGAACGTTTAGAGTTGTTACGGCCGTGTCCTGAGGTCTTTACAGTACTTTTCAAGTACATAAAATCTTCTCTTAAGTTACATAAACGATTCAGATACTCTTCTTCTTTTTAAACCAAAGCCTTTTTACCTTTCGGTGTAAGGCTCGCTTAGATAGGTTTTGTTTTGTTTAATTTGTTTAATTGTAGTATTAAATATGAAAATATAAATAATACTTATCGCGAATTTCCACAGTCCTCCAAAGGTTTTCAAGTTATATTCAATCGACCTAGGTTTCGCTATTTTGAAGGAATCTAGGCCGATTGAATATAATTTAAAAAGTTTTGTAATACTATGCAAATTCAGATAATTTATCTTTTTTCATATTTATAATGGATACTTTCCATTTATTTATTTCGTGCTATGTTAAAACTTAACAAAACAAGTTCAATTTTCATTAAAACGTTCTTAACACCAAAGACGTTTCATTGTAAAAGTCCAAATTTAATGAAAAGAAGATCGTCATTAAAGTTTTTTTAATCTTGATAAATAAATGTAATTTTTTTTTAACTTCCAGGACAAATCGGACATTTACGCCGCCTACAAAACCGAAAAACTCCTCACCCAACTGCTCGCCCGGAGCGTCCCGTACGAGTTCAAGAACGCGAACAAAATCTACGTGGAACGGGCGGTCCGGGTCCGCGATTGCGTCATGAACGACTTCCCCGACGAGCTCGAGCAAAAGGACTTCAAAACCGAGCCGGAGGCGGCCCGTTTGGCCATCAACAATTGGGTCGAGAACGTCACGCACCAGATGATCAAAGATCTGCTGCCGGCTGGTACCATCGACACCAGGACGGAGCTGGTGCTGGTCAATGCGGCCTACTTCAAAGGTTTGTGGGAGAACAAGTTCGTGCCGGAGATGACGAAGCAGGAGGTGTTTTACGTCAGCCCGACTAAGCAGATTTTCGTGGACATGATGCACGTCGAAGGGAGTTTCAAGCACGGTGAGTGGCTTAGCGCCATCTGTGGACGAGTAGGGAACTTAGCGGGGGGGCAAAGAAACCGACCGTTTTAGGAGAAAACCGCCTTTTTTAAATTATTTTTTTATTTGGCAAAAAAGGCGGCGATTTTTAAGTGTTTTTGGTTTTCTAATAATGGCCGTTCTTAATTATTTTTTGACTAAGGAACAGGCTTTTAAAAAAATTTTTGAATTATTTTTAGGTCAGTAGAAACATAATTTCTAATAATTTTTTTTAACAAAAAAAAAAGCTAATTTTGTTATACATATTTTTTTGGATTAAAAATTGCGACCATTTTTAAAAAAATTTGGATAATTAATAGAGATATTTTAAAGGATTCTTAGGTTGGTAAAGCCGTTATTTTAAATTTCTTTTATTTTACATATTTTTTGGACCAAAAATTGAAATCTTTTTTTGGTAATTAAGTACATTTTTTAAGAAAGAAACTACCTTTTTGATTACAAAAAACTAAATTATTGGAACAAGAAGTTAAAATTTGGAAAACATTTTTTGGACCAAAAAACTAAAAAGGAGCCTACAAACAAACAGTGGACCTTTCACTAATTTTTTTTTAGAAACTACTTTTTTTAAATAAAAAATTAGCCAATTTTAAATACTTTTGGAGAAATAAAAAATTTTTCGTAGCAAAAAAGCGTGTTCTTTCAAACATTTTTTGAAAAATAAGTGCTTTTTGAAAACACATTTAGCACCAAAAAAAAGCTGACTATTTTTAACAAATTTTTCAAAAAAAAAATATATTTTTTAATATATTTTAGACCAAAATAGCACCCTATTTTTAAGTATTTTTGGTTCACTTGAAACCGCCTTTGTAGAATGTTTTATTACTAATAAACTTAGCCGCTTATTTGTAGTTTTTGACAAAAAAAAAGTATTTTTTCTTACTAAAAAATGATCAGCGATTTTGAAGTAGATTTTCTCACACGCCGATCCGATAGTAGTACTTTATTGACACCAAATTCCTCGCTTTTTTCCGACAGACGTGTCGGAGACTTTGGGGGCGCACATTCTCGAAATGCCGTACCAGGGGGGCAACATCAGCATGTACGTCCTGCTGCCGCCGTGGTCCGACATGGCGAATTCCATCGAATCCACATTGAAAAAACTGACGTTGGAGAATTTCAAGTCCGTCGTGGAAAACGACAATTTAATACCGAAAACCGTGCAAGTGGCCTTCCCCAAATTTTCCCTCGAGACAACCATCGAAATGACCCCGGTAAGTTTTTTTTTTTTTTAGCGATTAAAGTATCGCTTTGTATATAATGCGATCTATAGTTTTTTGTATATAGTAGTGAAATTATTAACAGTTATGATAATTAATCTTAATTGATTAGTTGTTCCAAGCAAAAATTCGCGGGGTGTGTCGGGAGACTAAAAATAAATAAAGAACTTAAAAATTGTTGCTGCCAGACATTAATGGGGTTGTGGCCGTTATTCTTGGTTTCAGGGGTGGTTGGTGTCTTCAATGTCCTCATGTACTGCTAGGTTTTGGTTACTCAAAATCTTTTCAAACGAGCTGCTTTGCTTCTTGTTCCCAGTACCCCGTCATCAGTGTAGGCTAAAGAGCGGACCAAGAACCGATCCTTGTGGTAGGCCGTTCTTGAGATTCCTTGGTGAACTAACATCTGACCCCATGATGATTTGAAACGTTCTGTCGTTTAGGATATTGTTTAGCAGGCGAGCTGTTGGTTTGCATGATATTATGCGAAGGAAGTTATAAATCATGCCTTCTCGCCAGAGTGGCTGATACGTCAATAAATGCGGCAGAGGTTTTGAGTTTTCTTTGAAATCCTGCTTCGATGTAAGTTGTAAGCGAGAGAACTTGGTCAGCGCAGTTTCGTCCTGGTCTAAAACCTGCATGTTCAATCGGTATAACATCAAATACCCTGCGACAGATTCTGTTGTAAATGAGTCTTTCAAGCAATTTGTATGTTACTATGGGCCTGTAGTTCTTTGGTGAGTTTGCTGCTTTCCCTGGTTTTAGTACGGCTATTACCTTTGTTTATTTGAGCTCTCTAGGAAGGTCTCCAGTTTGGAGAATGTCGGTGAGGAATCGGGACAGCCAGAGTTTTGCGTCTTTTCTGCAGATAATTAAGACTTTTTGGTTGATGTTATCGAATCCTGGTGCTTTTCCCGGTGTGATGTCTTTAAGCTCTAATTCGATTTCTTCAACTGTACAAGGATTAGCAATTTCAGTCTCCGTCGCCTCATTCCACAGGTTCCTTAGTTCACGTTTAATTCCACTTGTATGTGCTTTGTCTCTTCAGGTTCTGGATATTGCTACTATATGGGCCGCTATAATGTTTGGTGAGATATTTACTTTTTGCCTTTGGGTGGATGCTGCGCTTCCTAGTTTTCTTAGTAGAGCCCACGCCTGACGACTTGAAGTCTGGAAGTTCAGGTTTTCTAGCGTTTCCTGCCATTTCTGTTGTCTTGCAGCAGCGTCAAGAGTATAGAGCAGCTCATCCGCAATCACTTGATCGTCCGTCTCCTCAAGGAAGCTTTTCCCTGTTTTGAGTCCGGCTAGGGACATATTCTCTTCGATATCCTCTAGGTATCCACTTTTTACTGCACCAAGGAATCTGCCATAGCTTTTGCCGTTTGGTGGTAACCAGCCTAGGCATTTAGCAGCGTCTTTAGCGAACTTTTTCCAGTTAGCCATTCCATCTAGGGCGAGGTATATAGGTCACGAGTGGGAATTTGGATACCTGGTTTTATAATAACAGGACGGTGCTGGCCGTGGAGGAACACGTTGAGAATTTGTCGGGTGGCTGGATGTGGCCTGTTCTTGCTATTAGTAGAAGTGAAACTTAGGTCAAGGTTGTATTCCTGTCTCCACGCTGCGGATTTGAAAGTACAGCGATCTTTAGCATCAAATATGAGGTTGAGGTTTTCATATTCTGACCATTTTACCAGATATTTGCCAGTAGCATCACAGTAACGATATTTCTATTGTTGATTATGAAAGTGTCCCAGATATATTGCAGGATGTGGTTGTATTTGAATCACTGAGGTTGACCATTGTATGGCTGGTGGTTTGTAGATGTTAGATACGGTTATATCGGCAATTTTGTGTTACAATGTGTTTCCTGAATTACGACCAGATCAATATTGTTTTCCTTTAGTAGTTTCGATCAATACTGACTCATAGAATAGTTTGTGCTTTCTACATTTAATTGGCAAATTCTGATCGAGGATCCGAGATTTATTGTCCTTATAAGCACTGTTAGGTTTGTTTGGAGGCATGATTTGCAGTCCGTAGATTTGTGTCTTGCGTGGTTAGGAGAACCTAAAAATTGTACTGAGGAACTTTAAAAATATATCAAGAAGCAAAAAATGTATCAGGAAACAAAAAATTATATACAGATAATAAAAATTGTAATGAGACGCTAAAAATTATATCGAGGGGAGTAAAAATTGTATTAAGGATGTTAAAAATTCTATCGAAAGTTAAAAAATTCTATCCAGAAACTATAAAAAGTATCGACAGTTTAAAAACTCAATCGACAGACCAAGAATTGTATGGCGAAATAATAATATACATTTTTTGTTCAAAATTATGAGCGATCTTTTCTATAAAAAACCATTTCTTAGTCAAACTCCTAAAGAGATGTTACCCCCGAAAGGACATAATTAAAATTTTTAAAAATTTATTTTAAATTAATCGGAATATTATGTTCTATACGTATTTATTTTTTCATTTTTTCATTTATGTTACTTTAATTAATAAGCATTAAAAATAATGCTATTTTATCTATTTTGTTCTTTTTTAGTAAAAACGGTTAGTTCTATGGTAAAAAGCAATAGACACAATGTTAATAAACAAAACAGAAATTCTATAAAAAAAATCTCAAGGAATTTTAGCACGAGGTTCTTAACAAAAATAAAACAATCTTCTAACAAAATGTTATTTTATTAACAATAACTGAACGGTTTACAAATCATACGATTTATTATGAAAATATTAATATTCCCCCTTAAGAAATGAAACATATACCCCGGCAATGCGTGCGTCGTTTTTCCTCTTGAAAGACTGAAACGCCACTTCTTGAATTTAATTTTTAAAGTTTACTTCTTTTTTAATTTCTCTTCAATTTCTTGAACGCACCGGGTCAATATTTCCCCGATTGTTGCGAATTCTCTATCGAGAAACAATTTGCATTCTTCAACTTCGGTGATGAACGATTCTTCCATGTTGAATATTTCCACGGCGATTCTTTGAGAAAAATATTCTTCAACTTCTTGGAAATCTTCAAAATTAATTGCACCATTTTCGCTGTTTTGTTCCATTTTTGTATCGAAAAAAAAATATAATTCTAAATGACAAACAATTATATTCAAATAAAATGTGCAAAACGTCAAATGTGAATAAACAACGCCCCGGCAACCGTATACAGGGCGATTTGCGGATCAGTGCTTGGATTTGTATAACGGAAAAAAAACGAAAAATAACCCATTTTATTTCTATTTTACAATTTTGTTATGTTTCGATTAATAATTGATGATGGAATGAAATGTTTTTAAGAGATGTTTATTAGTTAGAAGTTAATGAGATAACGGCTCGGATCGGGCCTGGCTCCCAATCACTTTGAAACATGAACGAACTGTCAAAATCAAATAAATTGAAATATCAATATTTTATTTTCACAAATGTAATTTTACAATTTACAATTATATTTCTCTCTTGTATTTTAATGTTTCTGTTTGCAAATTTAATAACATATTAAACTTTAAATTACACTGGATACAAAACTAAAGCATTTACAAAAAAGCAAATATTTTAGTAATTACGAAAAAATTGTGTAAATTGATTTAGAACTGCTCGAAATAAATGAAAAATTAAAAAAGATTATTCGAAAAATAAGCAAACTTATACAAATCCTATCCAAATTGATCCAAAATGTATGCAAAGTTATTCCAGTTGATTAAAAAACTGCCAAAAATGAAAGAAAAACCTATTAAATTTTCTAAAAATTAAACAAAATCTAATCTAAAAATGTTCCAAATTATTTGGAAACAATAAAATAATTCAAAATTATAATAAACGAAAACGTATATAGGATTTTTAATACAAATCCCGTTGCACGTCATATATCAATTATGAGATCACGACCCTGCAGTGTTGTCGGCTTGTCTAAATTTTTTGGCATTTTGTAGAAATAAACGTCAATAATCAGCTTATTCACACTATGTTTGTTTTGAAAAAAAAACAGTTTTTTTTATAAGTTAACTATCTAGCAAAGCAAAAAAATAAAGACAATATTATAAAATTACCGAAAACGTGGTGAAAACACACAACCGGTTGACGGCCGGACGTCAGAAATCGTTGAAATATTTCAATCTAAATACTCGACAACGTCGCATCAAGGCATGCCAATCGCTACAATGTCATTTCTTCATCATAAATACGAGTCTCATGGGCGTAGAAAATTTCAAAATTATTTAATGTAAATTATGGTTTTTTGAGTACTAAACATATAATAATGATTTATAAACTTTATATTATAAAGAATAAGACGTATATAAGCCAATATAACTGAAATAATTCTAAAATTATCAAAATAATTACGATTACTTTTTCGGTTTTTTAGTACTGTGACTACGTTCATGAGTCCTCGTGAATTTTCGTGATGTTTCGTATGATTTAGTTAGGGAAATTTTAATTAGTTGGCAGTACTATGACGAAAGAGGTACGTCACTCCTGACGTGCAACGGTATTTGTACTAAAAATCCTATATCACAATTTTCTATTAAATTTAAAAAAGAATAACATATTTGACATTGAAAAAAGACAAAAAATATTTTAATACAGAATCCTTAAGAAATAAAACGAGCTTCTATAAAAGATCTATTTTATTCAAAACCAGCGACTCGTGCACATTTTGTGTATTTGATATTAAAAATAACAATATTTGGCATCATAGAATAAAATACATACTTATAAACATTTTCCTTTGGAACAACTGAAAAAAGACCAACATAAAATACAAATATTTTGCAAGGTGAATCGAACCTCTACATTGAATACAAAAAAAAGTTATTGACGGTTTAATAATTCTTGAATTTTGTCTCTCTTCTTCGTTAGAAAACGAATATTTTCCTTCAAAAGCGAATCGAAATCCTTGACGAAATTTTCCAGATTGTCCCAATTATCCCAATTTCCCAATTTTCCTTCGAGCATCGATTTCAGATTTTGTTCAATTTGTTTCAAATATTCGATATCTTGGGGAGTTATTGTATTTTTATCCATAATATTATGTGGATTCAAATTCTTATCTTGACTTTTTGTCAAACTCATATAAATAATGCTGTGGAAACCATATACAGGGCGATCGGCGGATAACCGAACGTGTTTCTATAGCGAGAAGAGAACAATGAATACATTGAAAACTTATTCGTTGGTAACAAACGAATTTTAGTCGTAATTTGCTTTTTCAAAAAAACTCACGTTGTTTTATGAATTCGTTTAGCTTCGATTCGCGATCGCTTAATTTTTACGTACTTTAAAAGGAGACAGGATATTCTTGTTAATGTCACTGCAGTGTTTAAATAAAAGTGTTGGCAACACCGCACAAAATGACAGGCTAGAAAAAGGAGACAGGGGTGGGGCGCATTTGAAATTGCTGCTTAGTTACACAGGTTTGTACTTAAAAATAAAGACCATTTTTTAATAATTGTGAGATGTGTGCAAATACACAGTCACTAAAATCTAAATTTTGATTCGAGTTGTCGATTGTCCCAAAAGCGTACGACGACACTCTTTAACTTTCTGCAAATTACCTTACAACGTCGTATTCACGAGAAATTTTATCATTTCTTCAAACTATTCACAATCTTTTTAGACTCTTATTCGACAAAAAAAATCAGCCAAAAATTATAGTAATTCGACTTATATATCCAACATAAATAAATGAACTGCGCTGTGGTAACCGTATACAGGGCGTTTCGCAAATAAGTGCACAGCAAAGAGAGCGAGTAGTGGCCGGGCGAAAAGCACCGCCTAATTTCGATCAAGTAAAATTGATACAAAAATCTATTAAAATACTGCAATTAGCCATAATCGATTTCTTTTTAATATCCATTCAATATTAAAAAAATAATAAGTTTGAAATCAACTTCTAACTTTTTTAACTAATAGATATTTATTTGAAATATAAGGTGTAGTTGTTTCATACATTTTTTATACGATGATTTAAATTCGTTAAAAAAATTGTAACCATAAATGTGATTCTCTTAATTTAACGCTCAGTCCGTGTCACCGTGGAAAACTTTTCTTTTTTCCGAATACTTTGTGACTTTAATTTTGCGATTTCTGCCGCCGGCCACGACTCGCTCTTTCTGCTGTGCGACACTTTTTTTTTTTTTAATCAACACAAATCGACATTTTCGTCGAAATTAACCCCAAATCTTAATTCGTTAAATGGACGTCAAAGAAGAACGACTTGCGGTTCGTAATTTTTTCCGAGAATCTCATTTTTTGGTGGTTTAATAATTAATGTACTGTTCCTAAAATTCCTGCTGAAAAAGAAAAACGTTTAAAGAACATTTTCCTGATGCAATCGTGGATCAAATTTCTTGTGCTGGGGATGTTCTCGCTGCTCGCATTTGAAATCGTCGTTTATGTCTTTTATCATAAAGAATATTTGGACTTTCCACTATACAAAAGGAAACACGATTGGCACTGGACAAATTTTATTTTAAATATGTTGGTCGAGATCTACACGAAACTATTGTATGTTAAAAATGACTTGGTAACTTTTATTTTATAAAATTTTATTATATTTATTTTGTTAATAAAATTTAAATGTAGAATTCATTATTTTTCTTATACAAAAATGTGATATATATGTAGTTACATTTGTATCGTTTAGAAAAATATTAAAATCAAAACTTAATGTATGGAAAAACCATGAAAACAGCACCGACGACATACGAGACACAACGAGATGAAATCAATAAAGCATTCAACGGATTAATAAACGATAATCTCGAATCAAATGCAGAAAAAAATACATAATTTAATAATTTCTTTTTTTGACATTAACTGTGACTTTGCGCAACTTCGAATTTTCTCGCCGGCCACGACTCGCTCATATTTTTAGGGCGCGTCGGGGCCAACGAATCAATCGAAAAATCACTTAAATTCAAACTCAAGTGTAGGTATTTCTTAAGGGTTTTATTGAACGTACATCCCTAATACATTTCTCCGGAACGTTTTGATATTATTTAGAATTATCGTCCTAAACGGCTCTTCAAAATGGATTTAATTTTGTTCGAGAATCCGAATCAGCAAATCGACCAGTTTCTCCAAATCGTCGATGTTCAATTCAACTTTGTATCTAGTTTCTTCCATTATTCAGGAAAATGATATTGTCGCGCAAATATTTTTATTTAAACAAAACGTCGCGTGTCAATAGAAAGCGCCCCGACATCCGTATACAGGGCGATTCGAGGATGAGCGTTTGTATTTCCATAACGGATCGGGGGCCAATAGAAAAAACGAAAAATGACTCATTTTATTTCTACTTTACAGTTTTTGTTTCTTTACTTTGTTACTATTTTAATAAGTTCAGATAAAATATGCTTATATGTGTTTCGATTAATTATTGATAATCAAATGAAATGTGTTTACGAGATGTTTATTAGTTAATGCTTTTCAAAACATAATGCAAGTACATGTTTTGAAACAACGATAATTCAATAGAAGAGTAAAATAGATCTGTTTCTTTTAGTTTGAATAAAAATTATATCAAGAACCTAAAAAATGTACCGAAAAAGTAAAATATAGATTCTTTGTGAAAAATTCCTTAGTCAAAACCCTGAATGGATGTTGCCCCTGAGAGGACATGATTAAAATTTTTGGGGACATTCAATATAAATTAATAAATGATGTTCTGTACGTCTCTATTTTTTACATTCTCAATTACGTTATTTTAATTAATAAACATTAAAAATAAAGCTATTTTATCTATTTTCTTTTTTAGTAAAAACGGTTAGTTGTATGGAAAAAAGCAATAGACAGAAAGTTAATAAATAAAACAAAAATTCCGAATATTTTTAATTTATAAAATTTAATTCCATAAAAAAGTTCTGAATGAATTCACAAGGTTCTTAACAAAAATAAAACAATCTTCTAACAAAATGTTATTTTATTAACAATAACTGAACGGTTTACAAATCATACGATTTATTATGAAACTATTAATATTCCCCCTTAAGAAATGAAACATATACCCCGGCAATGCGTCGTTTTTCCTCTTGAAAGACTGAAACGCCACTTCTTGAATTTAATTTTAAAGTTACTTTTTTTTTAATTTCGCTTCAATTTGTTGAACGCAGAGAGTCAATATTTCCTCGATTGTTGCGAATTCTTTATCGAGAAACAATTTGCATTCTTTAATTTCAGTGATGAACGATTTTTCCATGTTGAATATTTCCTCGGCGAGTCTTTGAGAAAAATATTCTTCAACTTCTTGCAAATCTTCAAAATTAATTGCACCATTTTCGCTGTTTTGCTCCATTTTTCTATCGAAGAAAATATAATTCTAAATGACAGACAATTATATTCAAACAAATTGGGCAAAACGTCAAATGTGAATAAACAACGCCCCGGCAACCGTATACAGGGCGATTCGAGGATCAGTGTTTGGATTTTTATGAAAAAAAGCGAAAAATGACTCATTTTATTTCTACTTTACAATTTTGTTATGTTTATATGTGTTTCGATTAATTATTAATGATCGAATGAAACGTTTTTACGAGATGTTTTATTAATTAAAACTTAAAAAGAAAATAAACGTCTCTCTGATTATTGTTTCGAAAATTCAAAATATATGGACTTTTAGAATTCGATTTGTTTATGTTTATGTTCAGTAATGAAGTAGCAGGACTGAAATTCGAGGAATTGTCAGTATTTTTATAAATTAAACTGTTACATAATTTTATTGTTTAAAATTCACTGAATTTTGGAAAAGGACTATTCAATGTTTATTTCGTTTAAAACAAATCCATCCTGTAAATAATAATTGATAATGTTAATGCTGTCATTCTGTCCCACCAACTCGATTTGTCAGGAAATAAATATTTCATCTTAATTTGTTAAAAATAGAGTGATAAGATTTGAATTGTTTAAATGCATTTTTTAAGTTATTGGCTGTAAATAAACCGACGAGATTAGAGAACCGAATTGCCATGACTACTTGTTTATGTGAAATTATTTATGTGAAATCTGTCAAAGTTTGATTAATCAAATTTATTAAATTATTTGTGAATTAGATTTTGTGATACTAAATTTTAAAATGGAAAGCCCTATGTTAGCACTTAACGAATATTTTTTCTATATTTATGATCAGGTACAAGAATTGAAGGACTTTTTATTACCCAAAGGTGAGCAAAAATTCAAAATCATAATCATTGTTTGTACTCTTACTTTGTGGAATTTATCCATTAGATGAAATATGCTTATCTTAAAATTTCACGATTTTTCAAAGAATATTCGAAAAGTTTTGGAAAATCGGGGGATTATAAGATAAGTATATTTTACCTTTTAGATTTATAACTTACAAAGATGTTGATGATATATGTTATTTCTTCTTCATATTTTGCTTTTTGTTGGTAGAGCGCCTGTGGATTTTCGATTTATTTCTTTCATTCCTTTTTCTCCGCTTTTTGTTACGATTCCTGCATTGTTTCCCCTTATTTTTTGGGCAATTTCGTTTATTCTGTTTTCTATATTCGTTCTCGGTCTTTCCTTATTTTTTTTCCGTACCTCTTGGATTCTGTTACTTGTTTCATTAGTCTTTTTGGTGTCAATCTTTGCACGTGGCCAAACCATTTCATTTTTCTTCCATTATTCGATTTAGTAACTTTTTTTGATGTTTTTCCTAATCTCTTCATTTCTGAGTCTCCATCTTCTTTTTTCCCTTACAATTATTTTATTTTCCTGGTTTATTTTTAATACAGCCAATTCTACTACTGAATTGTATATTCTATTTTTTTTGGTTCTGCTGATATTTCCTTCACGGCGAATATTGTTTTGTTTATTTGATTGCACATTTGTGTGATTTTTTTTATTCCGTTTGATACCTCCACATCCGTGACTGCTGATTTTTGTTCCCAAATTCTCTATCGTTGTAACTTCCTCTGGTATATCCTTTCCACATTTCACATTTTTTTTTAGTCTTTCTTTTCCATTAATCCTGACCACATTCGTCTGTTTCGTATTCGTTTCCATCTTCATGGCTTTTATTGTTTCACAACATTTGTTTGTAATTCTTTTTTTAGGTTCTCGTTCCCTTCGGTCGTCATTACAACATCTTCTGCGTATATTCGAATCCGAATTCCGAATTATTATTGGTCTTAGCTTTTCGTAAGCAATTGTTAATTTGGGCGATTCATTTTTTGTATATTTTTAATATCCAATTCATGTTCCTTTTTTTATTAGAAATAGAAGTGGACCGGGACTGTCGCTCTGTTTTAAAGATTTTTTCCATTTCGAAATTGTTAGATATCTGTCCGTTGATTCTTATATTTAAACTATTTTGTAAACTCTTTTCCTTACCTCCATTGTTTCTCTATTCACCTTATTTTGCTGTAGATTCTCCCACACATCTTCTCTTTTAGTTCTTTACCGAAGGCAGCTTTTAAATCTATCAACAAAACAACAAATAAGTTTCGTTTTTCTTCGCCGTCGCTTTCTCTCTTTCTCTTTCTTACTCAACTGATTTAATTTTGTGTTTCTCTTCCTCTTCTAAAAGTTGCGTATTCCTGTTTCAATCTGCCTTCTATTTTTCTCTTCAGTTTCCTTTCTATTATCTTTGTAGATATTTTAAGAACTACTGATGCCAGGCCGTAGTCTTCATTAATTTTCTCATTTCTTTTTGTTGTCCTTCTTGTATATCGCGATTATTATATGACCCTCCCATTCATTTGGTATTTTGTTTTCTTCCAATACTTTCTTGAATATATACTCTACACATTTCTCTGCCATTGTTTCTCTCCATTTTATCATGTCTGATCCTATTCCACCATTCCCCTCTGCTGCTTTTCCTTTTATTTAAATTTTTCTTCGTAGTTTCTCCATACGTCCAGTATTTCTTCTCGATCTAACTTAAGTATTACTTTTATCTTTTATTTTCCACGTTTGTTTCCTTTTATTTCTCCTTAAATTCCGTACTGTTTTCCAAAATTCACTTTTATTTGTTCTGTATTCCGTTTCTACGGTTGTTCCATCTTACAGTGTGATTTGTTTCGTTTTTCTTTTGTAAGTGTGCTCTTTTATCTTCATCATTTCTTGTTTCTACATATTTTTTCCATATAGTGTATTTCATTATTTGTTATTTTTTTCAATTTCGTTTACCGTTTTAAACCTACAACTTTCTACTGATGTATTTATATATTTTTAAAAAATTTCCAACTTTCTTCTAGATCACTCTCGTTTATTTTTGTTTTTGCTTTTCTCCTAACTTTATATTTTACCGTTTCAATGTATTTTTGATTTTTTGAATTTTATATGTACATATGAGTCCTTTTGTATTTCTTGGATTCTCTCTCTTTCGATCCCGAAAACTCTGATTTCCATTATTATTTATTTATGATTGGTACTTGATTTTGTTTGTTGATCATTAATTACTCAATTTTCCAGTCCTTTTGGTATATTTGTTCTTCTTTTTTCTTTACTTCATTCATTTCCAGCGTATTTATTATCTTTTGCTTGCATAATCTAAATTATTTCATTTTCTTTTTCATTTATGGTTGTGATGTTTTATATGTTCTCTCTTTTTTGTTGGTTTTGTTTCTGTTTATTTATTAATATTTCTGTTTTATTATTTTTATTGTTGTCTTTTGCTATCATTTTTATTATTTCCATCATTGCTAATGTTTTTATTTTATTCCCCATTCTACTGTTACTGCCATTTTCTATGTTATTTTTATAATTACTCTTAAAATTATTAATTTTATCTCCTATATTATGAAATATATTAAAAATAGCTCTTTTACATTTTTTTAATGCAAATAAGTATTTTTAAATAAAACTTTGTTCGTAGTATTATATTAACCAATTTTAATTATTTAATATCTTTTTTTATTGTTTTTCTTAAATCATTTTTGAATCAATATATTTTTATTAGTCGAAATACATAAAAATTAGCTCAAGCTCAAGATTTCCATCTGCCGATGTTCTCTAATATTTTTTTCATTTTGTTTGTTTTGAAACTCCACAAATATCTTTTTTAACAAATTTGACTTTCAGATCAAGAATTAATTACAAAATGGTGCGAGAGATTGCTTGACATGGACAAAACAAATGCGGAAATAGTTATTCGCAAAGATTATATTTGGTACATATTGATGATGGTCCAAATCAAAAAAATCCGTTATCCCTTTACCTCTTCGCCATCATCACGTAATCTAGTACCTTTGAGAGTATTTGTTGTAAGTTTTACTAAAGATAATTCTAACGTAATCGTATATTTATTTTATTTAATATAAAAAAAACCAACCTTTTTCGGCTACAAATAATATTTACTTCCATTGTTACGATGTTCAAATTTCGAATAGGGCACCACCATCATCATTTATCTATAAGCCGACCCGGAGCGCCATTTCAAAATAAAATCAATAATCCGTTCCCCGCACGGTTCTGCTATTTCATTATAAAAAATACATTTTCAGCCGTATCAGATAATGGAAGAAGTCCTTGTGAAAAACGAGCCAATTATGGCGCGGTTGGAACGAAAACTTAAAAAAACCGAAGTAGTATATGATGAGATTACAAAAGAATATAAATATGAAGATGAAGATACAGATACAGATGAAAATAGAGATGAAGATACGGATACAGATGAAAATAAAAATGAAGATGCTGATGAAGATACAGAAAAAGATAAATAATAATTATTAAATTATTACAAGACACTCAATTAGATAAATCAACATATTTTTATCTGTATATCTATGAATAAAAAGGCTTTTATAAAATTGAATGTTTTTATCATTCTTGCGTTAAACTTAAAAAAACAGGGTTGATTAAGCGGGTTACACACTCCTTAAGGATGTTACTTTTAATTTTATTTATATTTATATGTCGTAATCCATGCATTTGGAGCTTTCGAGACATAAATCATAGAGACGTTCATTTTCCCGTTAACTTTTAACTAATAAACATCTCGTAAAAACGTTTCATACAGTGAACAATACTTAACCAAAGCATGTTTTATTCTGAAACTTTTAAAATTGCAACAAAGTAAAGAAACACAATTGTAAAGTAGAAATAAAATGAGTCACTTCGCTTTTTTTCTATTGGCCCCCAATCCGTCATAGAAATACAAATACTCATTCGAAAAATGCCCTGTATACGGTTGCCGGGGCGCTGTTTATTCACATTTGACGTTTCGTCTGAGTAAAATTTGCGTGTCGATATAATTTCCCTGAATAATGGAAGAAACTAGAAACGAAGTTGCATTTAACATCAAGGATGTGGAGAGACTGTTAAATTTCCTCAATCGAATCCTGAAAGAGGATTCGCCTTTTGAAGAGCCCTTCATTACGATGATCCTGAAGATTATTACCCACGTCAATAGAGAACTCGATAAAATGGTTGGAATTTGAAAACGCTACGAACAAATGTATTAAAACATGGAAGTCCAATAAAACCCGTTGCAAATATATTTTGAGTTTGAATTTAAATCATTTTTCGATTCATTCAGCCAGTTATTTATTTCTGTTTGACACATAAGTCGTATTGGTATATTTTTTATGTCAGTGTAATTTTTTAAATTAAAGTTCGTGACAATCGTACTTAATGCTCGTAATATAGAAAAACTATTTTCGAATTAATTTTTATTTGTTTAAGAACCAACTATACCCATGAAATTAATTGCAAATATTTCTAAAATGGTTTGATATAATAAGATGATTCAGAAACTAAAATTTTATTATTTTAAATTCTTTTAAATGTCGAAAAAATGACAAATACTGTCAAAACAAAAATAGAAATACGTCTTCTCCTTCAGACAGATTTTTTTAATGTTTTAATGCACATTTTTTTCATTTCAACGGATTAACGGTAAGATTATATATCAAATACTGTAAACAATTATAAAACATATTTTTTTGTCATTTTCTCCGTATTTAAAAATATTTAAAAAAGAAAATACGTCCTCCTCTTTGCTATACAAATATGCGTCCTTAGTTTTTAATCATTTACCTCGATCCGTTTTCGAAATGTTCGCAATTTACGATTTCGTACTCTTAATAGAAAAATAAAATGGATATCTCTTTGTTTTAATTTTAACTGTACTTTCCACTAAAACTATTGCGCGCTTGTCGAATACTTTTAATTAACTATAATTTTACTCACCAGGGGGCCCGAACGTTGCCAATGCTTTTGATAATTATAAAATAAGTAAGAATTTTATGAAGTAATAACATTTCAATTCGAAATTCCGTTTTGAATGATTGCTTGGAACGACTAATTAAACGCACCTCATGACATTAGTTTTACCGCACTTTAACCCGACTAACTTTTCTTTCTCTACTTAGATCCTAGATTTCTTGGGTGTGGGCAACCTATTCAAATCTGACGCTGACTTTAGCGCCCTCACCCCCAAAAAGGTGACCCTCGGTGAAGGTGTGCACAAAGCAAGAATCGAAATAAACGAGAATGGTTCGCAAGCGGCCGCCGCCACTGCGTTCTTCACGTGGCGAATGATGGCCGACGAGGAACGCACAGTTAATTTCACGTGCAACAGACCTTTCGTTTATATTATTTACAACAAGGACAGTCACACTGTGATGTTTACCGGTTTGTTCAAATCGCCACCGAAATAAATTCGTTCAAAATAATTATGTACAGGTGGGGTGGGGAAATTTTAAATCAAATGTACCGCTGTCTTTTCATTTTTTTTTTTTTGTTAGTAGTGTATGTCCAAATACCCACCTGGAATTTCCGATTTGCTATTTTGACCAGTTTTAATGTCTTAATACATTCCCCTCTATTCAATAGTTTCATTTGAAAAAAATACGTCATCGTTTATGGCAAATCCGATCCTGTTTCTAACGATCTGCATAGCATTTGGTAATTTAACAGTACGCGATTTGCCGAGAATGATTATTATTATTTTTTTTTCATATTAAATTAAGGGGTTGAATTAAGGAGGTCGATATGAAAAATTAAAATTGCGGTATAAAAATTGTCCGCCCTGTATATTTCTATTAAAAACCTTTGAAGTGAACAAAATTTTTTTAAATATTCCAATATTTGGAACTCGGTTTCTCGAATCGAATTTGACGATAATTTTAACAGTTTATTTGTAGTGATTAATTGTGACAAATTTTTATTTACTCATTAATATGATATAACAATTTTATTTGAAATATTTTGTGCTATTTCTATATTTTTATTGGATTTTGTGCCATAAATAAAAATTTTAAACGTAAAATAATTCTTTTTTTTTCTATAGTGAACTGTAAGCCTTCTAGTGGACGCTTTAATCTTGCCAAAAGTTAAGAACTTAATGCGTTTACAACGAGTTCTCCTGCTGTTCGCACACAGCCGTATTCAAGATATCAAAAATTGCGGAAACCAATTAACTAAATGTAAAAGGTTGTGAAATTACAAGTATTGTATAAAGAGTAATGTAATTAAATTTAAATAAATAAAATAAAAAAACGCCACCTGGCGTTTTGTCAATAACTATTTTTTATTAGAGACAAAATTGTAAAATCAGTTGAAATTATGATGTAGTTATTACAGATGTTCTTCAGCTTTGCAAACTGTGCAATAAAGAACGCTCTTAACTATTTTTTATTGGAATCAACCAATGTTTCTAAATGTAATTCCAATTTTTTTTTACCAATTATATCAAATACAGGATATCTTGTAATAATTATTTTCGAATTTGTTTATCTGATAAAACTTAACCGAATCGAAATTTTAATTTTGTAGATCCTTCAGTACATGGGCGTCGGCGATCTCTTCGAACCAACATCCGATTTGTCCGTTTTGTCCGACGACAAAGTGACTTTAGGCGCAGCCCTGCACAAAGCCAAAATCGAAGTCGACGAACAAGGGACGAAAGCCGCAGCTGCGACGACCTTCTTCAGCTTCAGATCGAGCCGACCCGCCGAACCAGCTCAGTTTATCTGCAACCACCCCTTCATCTACGTCCTCTATGAGAAAATCCAAGGGGCCGTCCTCTTCAGCGGCATCTTCAGAAAACCCTACTAAAAGGGATTTATTTCATTGTGATCTTTATCGATTAGTTGGATTTGTATTATTAATTAATTATATTATAACGTTACAGTTGCGAGCATGGTTCTACTGGCCAAAATGTAATGTTATACTTACTTCACGTGTGTGTTAACGACTGACAATTTGTTTGATATTTACATAAAAGTTGATCAAAAAATAAATTTAATGTTCCTACCATTTCTATTTTTTGTACATAAAATAATTAGTAATATCTCTTGGGAGTTATTTGCACGTATAATAATTGTTACAAATATATACAAATAAACAAAAAAAATTCTACAAACAATAAAAACTTCAAAATCTTTCTAATCCCCAATACCACATTTGAGAAAACGGATAATCTCTATCAAAAAAAAAGTAGATTATTTATCAAACTGCGCTACAACTTCTTGTTACCTTATAAAAAATAGTACTAAAAGGTACAAAGAATCTAATACTAGTCCAGTTACTAGGCAATCTGTGGCAGCAGATGACGAAGTGCAATTATCTATTCACCAAAATAGTATTGAATATATTCTCAGACCCTGCATAAATGAAGCAATAACATCATTACTTGAAAATGACCATCCCTCTGATTTTTTCAATTTACTCATAAACGATGAAATCTTTGAAATGATTGTGGATAAAACAAATTTATTTGTTATTCAGTTGTTACTAAGAGATAACGATGCCGGACAATCATCTAGATTCCACTTTTGGACCACAACAACAGTGTCTGAAATAAAGAATTTATTTAGAACAATTGCTTACATAGGTTTGGTAAAAATGCCAACTTTGAGAAGTTACCGGAGCACTAACTACAAATATAAAAACCAGAACTGTGGAAGAACTATGTTAAGAAACCGCTTCGATCTTCTGTTGAGTATACTTTATTTTTCAGATAATCTACCAACCCCAACAAATAACTGGGTTAAAAGATACACTTTCTATTATATAAATTCATATTGATTATGAAACAGTATATACCAACAAACACGAATAAATACTCGGTAAAAATATTCAATTCAATAGAAGAGGAAATCTGCAAGAAATTGTAAAATCACTGTAAAGCAAGTTGAGAACAGAATTTTAATTATAAAGTGGAAAGAAAGAAAAAAGCATTAATGCTCTCGACTTACCACTATGATGAAATTGTATTAAAACAAATTAGGGACAAAGAAGGAGTAAAACTATAAGTAGTGATAGACTATAATAGAGGCAAGTAATCCGTTGATCTTTCCAACCAATTTGCGAGTTTTACGAAAAACAGTCAAAAGGTATCATAAAATTGCAAGAGAAATTATTCAAGGTACAGCTGTTGTTAACTCTCAATTTCTTTACAAGGAACTGACTGTCAAAAAAAAACCTATACAAGACTTTTCTGAAAGCAATTTTTAGAAAAGACTGTTATAAATGAAAAATAAAGACTGAAATTCCAAAATTAAAAGTTAGGAAGGTTGCTCTTTTTAGCATTTGTCCAAACCAATTGTGGTATTGCTTAAAATGTTCTAACAAGTATTACAATAAGTCATAGTTTTTTTATTCCATCAATTCCATTCTAATATTCCAACAATTTTTAATTTACACCTATTTTGTAATACTTTCTATTTACTAACAGCTACAGATGGGAGACATCAGTGACTGCTCTGGCCTATCGCTAAAAGTAGAATATTAGTCACCAGTGTATTAAATAAAACTAAATGAAATAAATAACTCTTACTTTATTCACTAGTTTAATAATAACAAGTTCTAGTTTTCCTATTCAAAAATCTGTACAACCAATGAACCCGTTTCGTCAACTGATAGAATTTAGTCGGCCTCGCTAAAGGATACACAGTTTGGCCCAGCATTTTTCTTTTCCTGATCATGACGCTGATCTCGTTGCCCCCGACGCCCCTCAACCATCTCGGCATGTTGTACAATATTTTCGTGGGGTGCAATTTATCATTTCCCAGTATATCGATGAAGTCGTTTTGTCCGAATAACGCCCGTTTCTCGGACCACGCATCCTTCGGTTTGTAAATGGGCATCGGCAGCTTCTTCCCGTCCGGCTCGCGGGGCAACAGGCCTTTTTGTAACATCCTATCGTCATAACCATATCGTTTTATTATGGGACCGTTCGCGATCCTTTCCGCGTGGTATCGAAATCTGACGGCGGTTACTTGGGGTGTGTACACGTAAAATGTATTTATACAGTTGTTCACACATTTTATTAAGGACATTTTTAGTTTAAAAATTAATAAGAACTCGACAATTAATCAAATAATATAACCTCAAAAATTCTTCTTTTCTTGGTTTGACTCTACTATATAGAAATGTTGTACTCCAATAATCAAAATACATAGTCGATTCTTAATTCTTTACAAATCACGGTGTATTCGATTCTAAATTATATGTGAAAAACAAGTAATCGATTCTTTCGAGTGTTCGATTCTGCTAATCACTAGTTGTGAACTCGATCAAAACTAAACTTCTTGAGCGATCTCTTAGCTGTTCAAAATCTTCTTTTTACGTATCTAAAACCAATCTCTCTTGTATTGAATTCCATTTAATTAAAATTTAATTCCGTTCACAATTTAACAAAAGTATCTTATTTATTTGGTTAACATCTTTACATAACACATTCTTTTTTTTTCTGTTTATTATTGTTTGCCCTGTGACCCAGTTTTGCCATTGACCGTGTTGCCACAAGAAAATTCGATTGAACAGCAGGTGTGTAGAAAAAAGCGTCAACTAGGTTACTTTTGAATTTAAATATATGCAGCATAGAACAAAAACGAGATTAAAAATATTTAACCGTGATTATTTAAAAAAGATTACATTTTATCTTTAACAAAATAAAGAAAACATAGTGTGTTTGGCAACACTGTTAAGATACGAAGTAACTAAATATAATCTTATATATTCTTCTTTTTAACGAAAAAGAAGAAATGCAAATGCCACTCCCACGATGTATCTCGCCACCCTCAGGCGACCAATAAAATTTAAAAATAGCAATCGTGCAAACCAACCTTCAAATTTTTGACAATCAAGATATTACGTGTCAAAATTAAACATTTTAAAAATATTTTTTTTTAATAACAACTCATTCATGTTCGGTAAGTAAATAAATTACACGTTATATAAATGTATCCAATAATTATCAGTTTTTAAATTATAAAACATACATTTCGGCGTAATTTGATAAGTACAGTAAGGAGTGATATTTTATTACACGAATTTAATTTCTATTACGTTGTAAATAGACATGCGACACCGCCAGTGAAATTCCAGTTTTTAAATTCTTTTTGTCGTTTTGCAGCTTGTCGATTATTCGATCCATGTCCAGAAAAAGAGTTAAAAATCATTTAGAAGACATGAATACAGTCCATTCACCAATGGTGAGTTTACTTACTTATAATATGTATTAGAAATAATCATTGATTACATATGCTTCATTGTACTTCTGTTTAAATAAAAGGTGTAAAGCATTAAAAACTAAAATGATCATAAATGTGACGTTTACTTTGATTCGATAAAATTGTCAGTAAATTATCCTATAATTAAAAAACTGAACAAGTATTAAATATACAATTTTTATATTAAAGCGATTAGGTCTTAAATATATTGTATAAAAATTTAATTGTAACTGCTATAGTTAGTTTAATTCCAACTTTTGTGAACTTCAACAAAATTTAATTCCTGTTTTATTAATCCAAAATTTAAACATGACGCAATTGAAAACATTTATGCTTATATTCCTGAAATACCGATCACTGTTATTTATAATATTCATTTGACAAAAAAAGTTCACTGTCATTTATTTACAGTATTAATTTCTAGGAGAATTTTTCGGTTATCTGACAGTTGAAATGCCCATTTTATTTCATTCCAATCAAACTAGTTTGATTGAATTCAACTCGTATGAGGGACCAGTTACATCGCTTTTATATCTATAGTTTGTGGACGCTTTTTGTTTGCATTTATTTTTCTCTTTCCAGAAATGCTAATACTTCTACTTTAAATGAGCATGTTATAAATTGTATATGTGTTTCACAAAGTCAAAATTGTCTCTTATTATCCAGAAAGTTGTAGGTAATTTTGACGATCGACATAGTCCTTGACTAATATTATTGAGAAAGGTAAGATATTATGTTGGCACATTTTTTCAAACCTTGGGTAGTCAAAAGTAGGAGACCTTCATTAACAAATTCAGTGGCGCTTCACTTTATAACTTCCAATGGTCATTCATTTCTAAGAGAATCTTTTGAACATTTGCGAGTTGACATTTTATTTCAATTCAGACAAATAAGTTTCAGCTTACATAAGGGACCAGTCATAATAGTTTAATATTTCTGGCCCAGGTTGTTTAATCAATGTTAAATTGTTTTTCTTTCGGGAAATACTATTGATTCTGCTTTAAGTAAAAAAATATCAAATTGTAAATATTTAAAAAAAGTCAGTTTTGGATTTTCTTTTTTCTTCACTGTAATAAGGGGGTCTATTATTGAGAAAGGATTTTATCAATGAATCCATTTGTGTTTCCAGATAAACGTCTTCATTATATTTAATAATTTATAAATCAGTCATATTTTAGTGAGTCATTTACTTACAGTATTGATTTATTTCTAAGCGAAATTTTTGAACATCTGCCTGTTGAAATGTTTCATTTATTTCATTCCAAACAAATTCAATTTAGAAAATTTGCTTTATTGTTGGAAGAATTACAATCTTATCAACAAAACTATAAAATAGTAATATAAATATTAAGTTTAATCTTAATAAAAAGTTAATTGAAACGGTTTTTATATAAAACGTTATCTTTTTTTTTATATTGAATATCATATAATGTCAAAATATAAAATAATGGAAATATAACTTACATTCGTTCAAAACACATACATATAAAGTAAAATTAACTATTTAATTTAATCCTTTTCAGGCAATAGTTTCCTAACGTGGTTTTTAAATATTTTTAAAGAATTATTAATTCTTATACTAATTGACAGATGCTTCAACATTTTCTTCTTGTTATTCACAATTGAACCATGTACCATATTGAACAAGGTATACGTAAAGGAAAATAAACATTTTGTCGGAAGTATTGTTGGATGTAATAATGTAACATTGATATTTAAAAAAAAATAGAAGTACCGTTTCGAAAATAAATAGACAAGTGACTGTTAGTATATGGTTTCAAATAAATAATGGTTTGCAGGCTTACATAAGAGGGGCCAGTCACAATACTTTTATATCTCTAACTCGGGTTGTCTCATCAATGCCACAATTTTTTTCTTTCAGGAAATACTAATGATTCTGTTTTAAGTAAGCAAGTACCAAATTTTTCATTGGATTTTGTTGTAATAGAAGATTTCCAGGCCGATGCAATCCGCGCGTTATGATACTTTCAAGTCTCAAGATACGACTTTTCTGTGCCCCTAACCAAAACTCTTAAATAAGACTTTTTTTCTGCTCCGATCTCATAGTGAAATCGGCCCTTTTCACTTCATACCTTGGGTATGCGAAAATTTTGTATACAGCTTGGTTGATTTTACTGTGGATCATGTTTTCTAAAACAATTTTATTGAAACCCAACCTTATTTGGAATCTATAAAGAGCATAGAAAACAGAATTCGGGAAGATTCTATCAATTTTTAGGCATTCTTGCAATTCAAAAATAACAAAACCCGAATACCTTGTTAATTGCATGAATCTGCAAAAACAGCAAAAAAACTAAAAACAAATTTACTTGTCAGGAATTGAAAACATTCCCAGTTACTTTATAAAAAACTACATCGATGCCTTAGCTAAAATTATTTTCAATATTATTTTAGTTACTAAACGCATTGCTAAGTTATGGAAGGATACGAGAATTTGTTCAATTTTGAATTCAGGCGATCATTCCATATTATCAAATTCCAGACCAATTGCTAATACAAATGATGCGAATAAGAGTGAAATATTCCCTCATCAACATGACTCTATCTTGCTTGCAGAATGCAAATTTTATCTGAAATTTTGAATGTGCAGTGTCAAGTTGAGGTTGTATATATGTACAAACTTCAAAAAACATTTCATAAAACTAATCACAATATTTTGCCGTGCAAACTTCAATTAATTGATTTTTTTTTAAATCATTGTGCAGATTATGCGATGTTATCTCTCTAGAGGTTACAGTTTGTTAAAATAGTAGTTGTAGATGATGGTTTTGTCGCAACTTCAAGAGCACCACAAGGCTCTAATTTGTGACCGTTACTCTTTTTGGTTTACATCAATGACCTTTCTCTTCGATTCAACTGCATGCATTTGCCTTTTGCAGACAATTTCAAAATCTTTTCATCTATTGACAATATACAAAGAATTTTTTTTAAGTATATGTTCTTTAAATTTAATGGGGTCTTTCATGAAAGGGGATGAGGTCAATCTGCCTTAACATCTGTTTTTGGAATTGATCTATTGAAATATAGAAGAGATTGTGCAGCTTTAACTTTTTTGCATAAAATCTTGGGACAATAAGATAGAATCCTCATTTCTCTGATGTAAAATCAATTTTCATATACCGAGATTTCGTTTGAGGCACAACGATACGTTTTTTTTTATACTTCTTACTTTAGAACTAATCGGATGTTGCGATCTGTAATCCATGTTATGTACAACGTTTAAAAAACTATTAATGATAACTAGGTCATAAATTGCGATATTTTATCAACAATACTAGAATGTAATAGCTATTGTATTACTGTGAATGATATGTAAAATATATAAGTGCCATCCTTTTCCGATTAGTAAATGAATGTATCGAATTTATCTTTGTATTGTTTTTCTTTAATTCATATTTGTGGTATTTGTATAGTCATTATCTCGATTTTTCTCTCTAATTGGGTGTATAACTTGTTTAGAATAAATGTATTATTATTATTATTATTATTATTATCATCATCTTCATACCCTGAATCTTGCTTTTTGTTGATAGTATAATCACCCAGGTTTCACAACTAGAAGTGAGCGTTGGCACAAACACTTATGGATACTGTTATTTTGGTATTCTTGGTACAGTTTAGGGACCTTTTCTGTGATTTGTTTAAGTTTACCCTACGTCCCTTTCTAAAATCTGTTCTAATATTTTATCCGTTTGATTTCATTTCAAGGATTCGTTCATATTGTAACATACGTGCGGATTAAATAAATTGTATTCAACAGTAAAACTTTACAAAACAACCTACAAATGAAATTAACGTGAATCATAGTGACACTACTTCTCCTTTTTATTTTGACACTTCTCTGCTGTCTGCCTGTTAGTTTCTCTCTATTTAGATCCTTTTCTTGCTTCCTTGAAGGTTCCAGAGAATTCTTAACCAGAATATTTTTGATATTTTAGAGAATATTCGGTAAATTGACTTAGTTGACAGCAGTTAGGTTAGGTTTCTAAACTATTACAATACACGGTGAATGGAATAGTGAACAAGTTTTCCAAATTCCAAATTCGCTTCCAGACTCGTTTGTATATTGTTGTTAACCCTGCAAATATTTCAGTTATTTCTTTTTCCGTTGAGTAACATTGAGCATTTAATTCCATAGTTCTTACACTTGGTTCTTGTTTATAGCCTGACGACTTCCTAATTTCTGGCCAGTAATTTTCATCCTTAGCTTCGTTAATCTTTTTGCAAGATTCTAACCATTTATGGGTTTCGTATTGAACTACTAATTTTTGTATATCTTTCTTGATGTTGTAAATTTCCTATTAATTTCGTATGATCAAACTGTATAATTTTCCTTTGAAGCTGTCTTTTATTAGCTTTATTATAAAAATCACTTTCATCGAATAAAAACTGATAAAATGATTTATTTTTTAAAGAATTTAATTAAAATAACGAAGTTCAACATTTACACTTTAACAATAACTTTGATAGAGTTATTTGAGTAGTTTTCAGAATAGTTGGCACAAATTTTCACTATTTCACTAATCACAACTTAAATTTACTTAATTTTACAGATATTTTGTCCGAAGAGTCAAATTTGGGTGACGATTTATATTTTACCTTATGTGATGGGTGATAAACAACTTAAGGGTCTGCATTTGAAAGTATTTTTCTGATTAGAGTTTGTATATACTGTTTATAGGGTTTTGAGCGATTCTTAATTTTTGAAACTCTCTCAATGGTTAATTGCTTCTTTTACACACTATACTTTATGTTCATTATCTTCAATTTCATTAAGGAATTTTCTAAGTACTTTTTCCACTTTTCCTTGCTTGTTTTTGACATTTCAGGCTGCTCATTTAATTTTTTTACATTCTTAAAGATTCTAAGGTAGATTTTGGTTTGTATGGAAGTGTTTTTCCATTTTGATGCTGAAATCCTTCCAAGATTTTGCCTTCTTTGGTCCACCACAATGTTCGCTTTTTTTGTAATTATTATTATTATTATTATTATTATTATTATTATTATTATTTATTGACTGTGGCGCTTTTGGTCGACTTACAGGTGATAGATATGAGTGTAAAGAAAACTAAGAGTAAAGTAGATTATGCGAATTATAATAAATAATATTTGTTGAACAATATCAAAAACATATTTTTGTATGTAACACGATTCCATCTTCTCAATAACAAGTTCTATTTTGAAAACATTTATGCAAAAGTGTTTACAAAAAAAGAGCGTTTTGGTAACGAGAGTTTTTTTTGTTTGCTAATTAGGTGTTTCTTTTGTATTGGATTAATTAAATAGATTAAAGTAATTGTGCATATTTTGTAAACCAGTTTTCAATTAGCGATTTTAAAAAAATTGCTACTATCGAAATATCACACCACCTCTTATCTAATATTAAGTCAATAAATAATGGTGTTAATCATGAGATTAAAGTAGTTCACGAAATAGATTTACTTCTACACCAAAAGATTATTTTTTCTATCTAAAAATATTGTTCGACGCACGATAATTATCATTAATTATAATAATTTTTTTAAAGTTAAGCGAAATGAATAATTTTCCGTTATCGCAAATTTATAATAGTTCCCAATTTATTTAACGGCCAATTAAGAGTCGGTTTAACCTTAGAATGAGCAGTGGCTTTGTACATGAAGCAACAAAAAAAAATTAAAGTCAGAAAGTATTTTACTTGAAATAAAATGGTGAAAAATGTGAAATATTTCGATGTATCTGTAACACGGCGACCGTCTGTTATTCAAATGAAAATGGTGAGTTTAGATTAGAATGTCCGACTATTGGATAAGAATATGCGATTAAACAAATTCATGGCCTTGTTCACATTAACCGAAATTTATTTATTTAACGTCTTATTATATCGGCGAACTTGAACTTGAACAAATATCACAGGCGATGATTTATCGGAATGTGTATTAATCATCCGTTGTTTTTTAGGTTTTATTACTTATTATAGCCCCGTATATTTTGACATAATTACGAAAGGAAATAACAAACGAATCGGTAGTTAA
Source organism: Hermaeophaga mercurialis (assembly GCA_951812935.1). NCBI lineage: Eukaryota > Metazoa > Arthropoda > Insecta > Coleoptera > Chrysomelidae > Hermaeophaga > Hermaeophaga mercurialis. Next base: position 818,328 of record OX638363.1, read on the forward strand.
TTTTTAATTAGGATAACGACACATACTGAATGTTTTACAACTTACATTTCGGCACTTTTTATTATTTTTAATAACGGTATAATGAATAATTATTCGAGCAAATCGATATTTGAAGACAAATTTAGTTGCAAATCAATGACGAGGTTAAATATTTATGTATCATTTCACGAATAATAATGACGGTATTTTTTCCTAATTTCATTGCGCATGTTTTTTTACATTGTTTATGTTTCTAAATTTAATGAACTGTAACAATCGCGTTGGTTTAATAAATTTTATTTTCAGGAAAAACTGTGTTTAACAAGCTGTACCTAAATACAAGCAAACGTGTCGAAACTTATTGTAAATTTATATTACTAGACCAAAGATAATCTACATGACAGTCCAAAATATTATTTTTTTGACAACAGTATCAAATCAAATTTACAAAAATAAGTAATAACAATTCACCATTGCTATAGTTTCAACAAAACTTAACTATTCCATGATGTCAATTTCCACGTATTTATATAATTATATTTCATAACACGAGCACTATCTTTTAAAAACAATTTATTTTCGCAAATAAAATTACAATTCTTAATATTTTTTATAAGCTGTGTTTGGGGCGTCTCCCGTCTGCAATTCCCTTGGATGAGGGTGGATAAGGGACGTTTTTATTTATGTCTGCGCTTCTGTATACTTTTCTTGGCTTCTCGAACGTTCCCGAAAATTCTTGACATTTACAAGAATATGCGGGAAACTTATATTAGCTATCAGAAGTTAGATTACATTTCTGAGTTTTATCTTGTACCTCCATGTGGTCAACGTTCTCACAGGCAGTAGTTACAACCTTTGCAACCAAACCATTACGGCATAACAGCTTTTCTTCCGTTCGAATCGAACTAAAAAAAATAAAGTTCGAAATTTAATTAAGACCATTATTCGTACGCTTCTTAATTGGCGACCATTAGCATTATGAGTTTTCTAAAATATTTTCTTTTTTTTTTTTGTAGTCATCCACATGTGCCCTGGCCCCTTTCAGCGACGACAAAGAAGCCGTCAGGATTCGAGACTTGTGCGATTATTCGCAGAAAATTAGCTATGAAATGGCGAAAAACGGAAAAGCCCCGAGACCTGTGCGAGTCTACGCTGATGGAATTTACGATCTTTTTCACCAAGGACACGCCAGACAATTGATGCAAGCAAAAAACGTATTTCCGAATGTTTATCTCATTGTCGGTGGTAAGGACATTTTTTATTTATTTAAGTATATCGTCAACATTTTATACAAAGTCAATTATCTTGTTTTTTTTTTTGTAGTGTGCAGCGATGCTTTGACGCACAGCCAAAAAGGCCGTACCGTAATGAACGAACAGGAACGGTACGAGGCCGTGAGGCACTGCCGTTATGTCGACGAAATAGTCAGAGATGCCCCCTGGGAGCTGTTCGACGAATACGTGGAACAACACAAAATCGATTTTATAGCCCATGACGATATCCCTTACGGTTCCGATAGTAGCAACGACATTTACGCTCCCTGGAAAGCAAAGGTATTTTTTTTCCTACAGATGTACATATATTTAATAATAGTAAAAGGCTATACATCCTGTAGGAATTAGAGTCGCTCATTGAATAAGCTCTACTGATTTTGTCATCCTTCGCTCCTCTCCACCTTCTCCTGCTTCTCTCTTAAAGGTTGGTATGCCTCTTTGCGTCGTTCGCCACTTCCATATATTCCTATGTTTCATTTTATCTCTCTGTTCATTTACTTCCACTATCATTATCATTGATTTTTTGTTTAAAAATAAAAACGAAAAGAGATCTTTTACCAAAACTTATTATTTTTTTTGCTTTGTAGTTTTCATTTTGTAATTCCTTTATAATTCCATTGTCTGTTTTTCTGTTTATATGACAATACGATATAATCGTAGTTGCTTTTATTGCTTTGACTAATCTTCTTCTTCCAATATTTTTAAAATTTCTCTGTTCATTGATCTTTGATATTGTTGATCGTCAATTTTCTTTGAGGCAAATATCCTTCTTATTATTTTCCTCTTGAATATCCTGAGTTTTTTTTCTTTATTTGTAAGTCTTATACCTTCAGCTGGCATTATTGCTGTTTTGTATACTATGTTTTGTCTTATCTTTTTGTTTTTCATCATTTTTTTTATGTAGTAAGCATTATATCCGGATTGAATTCTTTGATTAATTTCCATACTTTTGTGATTTATATTGTCTATAATTGTAACAAGATTCTTAAAGCTTGTTACTTCTTCAAATTGGTGTTATCTTTCTTATAACCTGATTCTTTGTTCTACTTCTGTTACTTATTTTCATGAACTTTACCTACTTGGCATTCATTTCTGATCATCTCTCTTCGCTTCCTTAGTTCTTTGCTATTTCTTTCAAACTCCTTGTAACCCTGGCTAATCATGTTAAAAATTTTACTAAATTTAATTGACCTAATTTACAAGTGGTGAACTACGATAAGTTACGCAAATTAACTGAATTTAATCAACCGATCGACTTTAAAAATGCTACCTTCTTTAACAAGATCAAGGCGAATACTTATCAATTTCATAACGTACTCGATCGATGCAGAATTCCAGTGCCAATTTTTCCAATTGCCTTAAACCTTCTCGAATCTTTTCTAGCGCGAATTTAGTCATTAAAGTCCACAAATATTCTATTTTCCTGTTTTTTCGACTTAACAAAATAATATTTCATCGCAACGAATCGGAATGTTTCTCGAATAAACTTTATTCAAAAAACTGCCCCGATTTCAGCACGTGGCGCACTCATTTTAGCTAATTCGAGATTTTCACCGATTAATCGGTCTTGCATTATATAAACTGGCAAAAATTATTTAAAGATTAAATTAATTGTATACTAATTTCACAATCAATAATTCGCTACTTTAGATTAAACTATAACATTATTCATCATTTAATTATTTGCGGTCCTAATTTATGGTTTTAGACATCTCTGCGGGACATTATTTCAGAAAAGTTTTCGAAATTATTGATTGAAATTTAAGCTAAACTTAATAAGGATTTGAGACGACCTTTCGTAGACAATAAGTTGATGAACCGTTTAATACATTTATTAATTATTTTTATTTTTCTCAATACACAAACAAATATCTGTTAAAAAACTATAAATTTTCAAGTCCTTTCAAAAGTTTAACTACCCTGAAAAGGTTTTTCAGAATTACACACGCGTTTACCACCGGCTTCGAATTAAAATTTTTAGTCTCAAACAAGATGTATAAAGAGCATCCCTGCTACAATCCATTTTTTTTCCAGAAAACAGAATATTTTCAAATTTTTCTGCCAATTTTTTTTTTTTTAGAGATGTCTAATTGATTCTGTTTTTTGAAGGGGATGTTTGTGGCGACCGAGCGGACCGAGGGGGTTTCCACTTCCGACATCGTAGCGAGAATAGTCCGAGATTATGACATTTACGTCAGAAGAAATTTAGCGAGAGGCTATTCGGCCAAAGATTTGAATATTTCGTATCTCAGCGAAAAGAAGATTAGACTACAGAATAAGATGCACGAACTGAAAGATAAAGGAAGGAGAGTCATGGACACCATAGGTAAGTGGATAATAAAATGGAAAACTGACTTTCAAATGTTTCTGCCAAAATCCTAGTTTTCTCATAGTTTTACTCACTCCTTTTCCCACTCGTTAGGGAAGTACTGACTAGTTATACAATAATTAAATAGTTTGACGATAATGGTTGTGAACTGGTATTGTTAGAGCTCTTAGTATGTTTCGAGAAATAATATCGTGTGCTGAGACTGTTTATTCCTTGTAACAAAATGTCGAAATATTAATTTTTTTCTATTTGAGGAACTTCTTCTTGATTTATGGAGGGAGGGGTTCAAAATTTTTCTTCATACCAATCATTCAAATCTTGCTGATGAATATGGTCAAAATTAATGTATCTTGTCATACTATAAATATGTTTGAAGTGTTTTGCAAATATTTCAGTTATTTCTTTATCTGTTGAGTAACATTGACCATTTACTTCTATAGTTCTTACATTTGGTTTTTGTTTTTCTTGGGGTTGTTAAATTTCCTTTTAATTTCGTATGATCAAATTGTATAATTTCCTTTTTGAGCTTTCTTTTAGTTTTTATTAGCTCTATTATAAAAGGGGGTTGTAGTATTTTATGATTAGCACATATTGCTTTTTACACAAAAATCACCGTATTTTAAGAGGATATTGGCTTTAGAATTATCTATGCATAAATCCTATGTGCTTATTTGCTGGAATAAAACACTTTCATCGACTAAATTCTGATAAAATGATTTATTGTTTAACATTTTTAATGAAGATAACGAAGTTGAACATTTACATTTTAACAATAACTTTGATAGAGTTCTTTGAGTGGTTTTCAGAATAGTTGGCACAAATTCTCACTATTTCACTAATCATAACTTAAACTAACTTAATTTTACAGATATTTTGTCTGATGAGTCATTAAACTTGTAAATTTAAAATTTGGGTGACGATTTATATATTAACTTATGTGATGGGCAATATACAACTTAAGAGCTCAGAGAGGGCAGTTTTTATTGGTAAATTTTTGTAGTGAAATGAAGGCATTCACTGGCACTCTTGGAGGTTTGCCTTACCCATACTTAATGTTTTCAGATGAAAAACCTCTCTTAATACAGCACAATGAAATCTTTTAATATACTTTATGAGACTCCTTTTTTCTGATTTAGGGGAACGCAAGGACGATATGATAGCGAAATGGGAAGAAAAATCTCGGGAATTCATCGAGAATTTCCTGCTGCTCTTCGGCAGAGAACGGCTCTCAAACATATGGAACGAAAGCAAAGGGAAAATCCTGAATGCCCTCAGCCCCCCGGTGTCGCCCCATCCGCCCGCCAGCCCCTCCTCGAGCACCGAAGACTTAGATATAATTTCTTCGGAGGAGGAGGGCGTGCCGCCCCTTAAATCGCCGAGATTCGAATCGCCGTCGCCGTCGTCGTCGTCGACATCCAAAAATTTCTTTAGCGTTGAAGATTACAGCGATGAAGAAGAAATTTCGTTGCCAGTGAAAAACGGGAAGTTATAATGTTTAACGAACGCTTAATTATTAGTCAAATCAAATCTCGAATAAAAAGTATCTGTGTAAGAAAAAAAAATTAGGCTGCGGTGTTTGTATAAATTGAGGAGGAGGAGGAAAATAGATATCTTAAAAAAAATAGTAATTAGAAGAAAGTCAATAACATGTTTCGAATTGAAGTACTTTTTTAAATGATTACCAAAGTGTTTAAATTTAAATATTTAGAAAATGCTTTTTTTTTATTGATTAGAAAAAAAAACGTTAATTATTAGAAATTAACAAAAAAAATTATTTTTTTCTGATCAATATTAAAAAAAAAATCTTTTTTAAAATTTCGCTTTTTAATTTGTTCAGAGGAAATACGTTTTATTTATATTTATTCGTTTATAATCATATTTTTTTTAAATACTATTTCTTTCTTTTTCGTCCATACTCCAATTATGTTAGAGAAAATCACCATTTTGTAGCCAAAATCCCAGTTTTTTAAAAAATCTCAATGTTTGCAAACCAATATTTTAAAAATTTTTCTAGAAAAAAAACCAGATTTAGAAATATTTGTACCAAAAAACAGTTTCTTTGAAGTATAGGACCACGTCCCAATTTTTTCAGAGAAAGCTCGAATATTTTAAAAATTTTCTGCAAAAATTCCAGTTATTCAAATTTCCCAAAAATTTTCCGTGAGTTTCCGTGAAAGATTGCAAATATTGAATTTTTTAAAAACCCTAATTTAAAAATAAAAAAAGCTCTAAATCAAAAATATATCAAAAGTTATTAATCTAAATTGTGTAACCACCTCTTAATTTTTTTTAACTTGTGTAATTTTTACACAAAACAAACATTTTCTGTGACTATATTAATTGACTTTTGGTTTATTTTTGGTTCAAAATAAAAACATTTTTTCGAGATTTGATGACTGAAATTCTCCCGCCAACTGGACAATTTTGTTGATTGAAATTGTTAGTGCTTTAATATTACGAAATATTAATAACAATGTTATTTATTACGTTAAAAACGAGACGAAAAAAAAAGTAAATTATTTGCGTAATTGTTTTCTTATATAGCACAATTTTATTTATTATATTGTTATATATATATATATATATATTATTGGGTTTTCCGCTAAACTTTTATATTTTATACACATACTTTATGTATCTTTAAAACGGGCGTATGATTTTTTGTAAATGTTGTATTTTAGTGAATTTAATTAACGGTTGTCTGAATTGAATGAACGTGTTTGTACACGTCCGCGACATCACCTAAAATTTTTGGTATATTTCACCAATTTGTAAAACACCCTTTTTATTAAATTGCTATTTAACAATTTGTATTTTATTAACTTTTCCATGAATAAAGAACGAAAATTCAAATAATTTTCAAGTGTTTTTTTATTTTTGTATTGTATTTTTTGTAAGATCGACAAGGGGAGTTTCCCTTTTAGATATTGTATTGTATATTGATTAGTGTAAAGTTAAAGTAACGTGTACTGTAATGCGAAAAATTTTTGTTTATATTCATCACATTTTAAGTAATAAAATTTGAAATGCTGATACACAAATGAACAATAGGTTAGTCATTGCCAAAAATGTTATTCAAGTAATTTAAATACAAAAAAGTCCACTTTTGGATATGTTTAAATAAATATTAGGTACTTTTTAGAAATGAAACTTTTTTGATAAATGTATCCAATAGGTCTTAATAATAAATTTTTGAAATGGTGACATATACAAGTGAACACAAGTTTTAGTCATTTTCAAACATTTTTTTCGAATTTAAAAACCCAAAAATTTGAATTTTTGGATGTCATTAAGAAAATAATTACATATAAGAAATAAAAATTTTTAACTATAAATGTCCCAACGTACCTTAAATAAATCGCAAATCTTGTTAAAATAAAGGGGATAAAAAAGATGGAAAAAATCGCTAAAAGAGGCGAAAAAAAGAGACAAAACGCAAAATAATTCTGGATTAAAAAACACTTAAGAATTAATCGCACCATACACCCTGTATATACTTATAACAAGTGAACGAAAATTATTTTCAAAGTTTTACATAAATACATTTTTGTATGTAGAAATTAATAAAAATTTTATATTAATAAAAACCAAATAAGAATGCCATTTTAAAAATATTTTTAAATTTAAAAATCAACGAAATTTTTATATATCATTTTTAAGGTAGGATCTCGTTTTTAAGGTTGTTAATATTTTCCGCGAGGGAGCGCAACTTGCCAGATTCTAAGAATTATACTCTTCCCTTTGGTTTATGATTAAACGCGAAAATTATGAAATAAAAACTTTACATTGTATAAATTCATCGAAGTATTAATAAATGAAGCTATACTTGCACATATATTATACAAAATAAAGGTTTAATTCGAAGAATAACTTACATTGCAGGATGGTAAATGATCTCGCGGTAACAGAAACGTAGGCTTCTATATTACTTCATTTTAAACAAATAATATTAAATAACAATTTCACATCTCACACTCACAATAACAAAAAACACAACCACTAAGAAACAAAAATTAATAGAAAAATCGATAAAAACGATCCAGTGATGCTACCACGGACACGATTTAAAACTCGCGAAGAAGGAACTAAAATCGCGCCAAGGGTGATCAGTTGTACCAACCTAATTTACTTTATTTATATATATATATATATATAGACTAAATATTAAATAATACCTATTATTAACAAATATTTTATTAAAACTAATAATAAATATTCTAATATTACCATCTCTGAAGGACAATAATAGCTGTGATAATAGGTTGCCGATCATTTAAGACTCACGTATTGACTTTGTAATAATTATTACTAATAAAATAATCCAAATGAATGAAATCCGATAAGTGAAAATTAAAAATTATTACTTAAAGACAGTTATTAAATCCTATTTTTTGAATCCACCTACAGTAATAAAAGTTGTAGGCAGGTTTGATAAATTTCGACGAAAATTGCCGTTTGATTTTTCCAAATTCGACCAATCAGAACGTCGAATTTGACTATAAATTCTTTATTTTGAATATAATTTAACTTATTAAAACACATTTGTAAATTACGCAAATAGATTATTTCACTTACCAAAATACGTATTCATATGGCAAAATTTCAAGTTTAAAAATAGAATCTAAACCGTTTGATTTTTAAAATATAGTTCTTCTTCTTTTTTATTAATGACTAATAGATTTCTGGGAAGAATAATTTAGTCACTGACTGTACTCAAATTATAAATGTTGGATAGTATTATATTGTATCTAATTAAGTTGTAGAAATTATATTTTATGATATGTAATATTAAAATTATTTCGATAACCACCTGTGACAATAAAAACCGTTGGCAACATTTGCTAAAATCTCGGCGAAAATTGCCGAACGTACGAACGCGCGCCCGATCGTTTCCAAATCTGACCAATCAGAGAGCCGAATTTAACTTCAAAGCTAGGGTACAGTATTTTTAGTTCCAAACAAAGTAATAATATTGGAAAATGTGGTTAAAGTTATTAAAAGTATTGTTATTCGGCTATAATAAAAAGAGTGGAATTTAATTATACAATATTGCTTAGTTTTACACCAAAACCTTTAGATTTTCTGTTGCGTTTCCATCGATGTTGTAACCAAGAAGTCGCTTCGCCAAAATGGATGAAGTTAGAGCTGCGATTATACAAAATCAAGCTTCTGTTTGCAGCGACTCCAACGGGGACGATACATCCAGAAACGACGGTAAATAATTACAATTAAAAACACTAATACAACCCCTTTAATAAATGAAAAGTAAATAAAATTAGCGATATAGGTTATGTTGTCTGTTTCAAGGTTATTTACACTAAATTCACATTCACATGATTTACTCTTTTAATTTTCATAATGTTTTCCTATTATTATTTAATAGTGCCGCCCAGTTTGGAGTTGCGGATATGTTTAGTAGGCGGTTTAGCCAGTAATTCCGATATATACAGGGTGGCTCAAACGTACCGTGTTCCTATTGCTTGCTCAAAAGATGGACAGGATTTCGTTGCTCAAGACGATGGGGCCGGCAGCACAGTCTTCGTTATCGACGAGTTCGAAGGTGATGCCTTTAATAAATTGTACAGATCCAAGTTGCAGCTGTTGGGGCCCGTGGCGCTCCGCCAATTGGCCGATAGAAACGATAGGCTGCCCTCGAATACGAGGCCCCTTTATAATCTCGCCATGTCCGGGGTTATCGTATGTTTTACGGGATTCAGGGAAAAGGAGGAGTTGGTGAGTTTTTAGTAAATTCTAATATAATTTTTTGTTTAGTAATAACATATAATTAAAGAAGGAATAAAAATTGTTTACTTCTTTTGCTAGTAAATATCTGGATTTTTTTTAAACGCTATTTTAGTTGAATAAAATTTGAGTCTTATGCCTTGTTTTTATCAATATTGGCAACTATTTTCTACACTGCTTTTACTGAATTTGATTATTTCTTAGTTTCGCCCTTTTTTTCGTTGAATTTGACCATTTTTGAGTTTCGTACTTTCTTAGTTTCTTTCTTTCTTGCTTTCATCCCTTACTATAATTTTTTCTGACATTGATTCTTTTTTAAATATGATGGCTTTTTAAGCTTAATTCTTTTTTTAATATCGTCTTTTTTAGTTGAAAATTTGCTCAATTTGGTCTTATTTTAGTCTCGTACTTTTTCAGTTTTATGTTTTCTTAGTTTTGTGCACCCTTAGCTTAACCTTTACTAAACTTGATTCTTTTTAGTTTCTTCCTTTATTACTTGCATTTTTACTTATTTTTCTCAATTTCTAGTTTAATTTTTTCTGAAATTGATCCTTTTTGAAATTCAAGCTTTCTCAATTTTTTTCTTCCTTTCTTTAGTTTTTATTTAGTTTTTTAACTTCTTAGTTTAACTTTTACTGAATTTGATTCTTTTTTAGTTTCAGCTTGAATTTTTACTTACACTCGTCCATTTCTAGTTTAATTTTTTTCTAATTTGGTCGTTTTTGAATCTTGTGCTTTCTCAGTTTCATTCTTTATTGGTTTCTTCCTTTCCTTTGTTTTAATTCTACTTAATTTCGTCCATTCTTAGTTAACTTTTTTCTGTTATTTCTGAACTTAATTGTGTGTAATTGTTTGTGAATTTGTTCATTTTTGAGTTTCATGCTTTGTAATTTAATTTAATTTTTAATTAATTTCATTCATTTTTAGTTGGGTTTTTGCAGAATTTTGATCTTATTTTAGTTTCATTCTTTCTTGCTTTAATTTTTAATTAGCTTTGTCCATTTTTAATTTAATTTTTTCTATAATTGATCCGAAACTAAAAAAGATTTAAATAAAAAAAACTAATTTGAAACAGGACGTAATTAAAAAGGGGCACACAATTTCAGAAAAAAAATAAACTAATTTATGGCCCAATTTGAGAATACAAGTTTGATAATAAAAAATTATAAAAATGAAAGATACTACCCACAAAGAATAAAAAAATTAATAGAGGATAAAACTGCAAAATAAAGAAACTTAGAAGAACGAAACCAAAAAAGGATCAAATTCAGAAAAAATTAAACTATGAAAATAAATAATGAAAAAATAATTAAACAGAGAAATAACGAAACGCTCAGAGGGACCTAAAAACCTAAGGAAGGGCGAAACGAGTAAGAATGAAACTAATAAATAAAGATAAAGTTTAATTTTTGCTAAAATTGATCATTTTTCAATTTCGTTATTTCGAAGCTTAATTATTTTTATAATTTTGTTTCCTATTCGATTTTAATCCATACTTTTAATTCTATTCTTCCCAACATGACATTAAACATAAACGTGAATTATTTCCAGGCGAAATTGGTAACTCTAATCCACCACATGGGCGGCTCAATTAGAAAAGACATGTCCTCGAAGGTAACCCATTTAATAGCAAATTCCGCCGGCGGGGACAAATACCAATACGCTGCCACGTTTCGGGTGCCCGTCATGCATCCGGAATGGGTCACCGAAAGTTGGAAGCAACGCAGGGACACCCAAGTCTCGGTTACCACTGAAGATTTTATCGTAAGTACATGTCTCCGGGTTTTAACCTTAACCTATAAAGAAAGAAAATTCGCACCTGATAATTCAGGAAAGAAAAAGGAAGAGAAAATAACAGACAAGCGTGGACTGTATGTTAGGAATATAGAAAAAAATAATGTGTAGCAATGATTAACTTTTAAATAATAGTAATGATTTATCCCTTGGCTCGGTTCAAGTGACTGGAGATGGCCATCTCTCTCTCTTCGAAACAGTCCAATTTAATAGGACACCTTTCAAAGAAATATATAAGAAAGCAGGAATCATGAATGCGATCAGAATCATTACACAGATGTACAAACGTAGAAGAACACACAAGAGCAACACCCCTGCAAACTTAAAAAACCATAGATGAAGAGGATTATCTAAATAACCAACACTTCCCTGACTGCTGGAAACTAGAAAGTATCATAATCATCCCCAAAAAACTCCTGGTAGAAATCAAACAGAAAATACTAAATTACTACTTCTACTATACAACTACTAAACTTACTTACAAAGATCCTTTATACAACAAAACAAAATAAAGGCAAAACCGCAACATTATTTCTAGATATTCAAAAAGATTTCACCAGTGTATGACATAATGGATTGATTCACAAACTCCATAAAATTAGTACCCCAGAATATCTTATAAAAAATATTAAAACATCGACAATAAAATGTCCATATTTCATGCAGTAGCTATTGGAATTCTGAAAGCTTTAGAATTAATTTTAGACAGAAATATAAACAATTTTTTATCCTTACAAACTCCATTTTGGTAGTAACAAATATTAATGCAGCCCTAAAAAAATGAAAATCTCTATATAAAGAAAATTAGAACTAAAAATGGAAAAATACAGGAACATTAAAATTAATATTAATGAACTTAATTATTTAGGTAATTTCACACATTGAGCGATAAAGGGAAATGAGGAAGAGGGTACGCTCGCAAAAAAGTGCAGAGAATGGTGAAGAACTAATTGTGTAAATTAGAAGAAAAAAAGGCATAGAAAATTTGACGAAATATTCTAAAAAACATGTTACAGATTATACAAGAATACAAAAAAAAATCCCGAAAAGATTTGCGAAAAATATACTGGGTACATGGCGATACAACTATTTACTCTCAGTTCGATAATTAACTGCTTTATTAAAGCGCCGATGGACAGAACATTTTACAGATTGTGTCTTATCAGTCATTATTATAAATTTATTATCGATCACTGCGACACGAAAAGGGAGCAATTCACTAGATACTATCAAAAAGTACAAAAAAATAAAATAAAAAATATAAATTTAAATGCGATAAACGTGCACACCCAAAAATATTTAAATATAAACAAATATCTTTAATTGTTAATAAATTATTACATGATTTATAATTAAAAATGATAATTTTTTTTGTGAATTTGCAGACGAAATACAAATTGAAACCGTTCCACGGGGCCAAAGTGAGGTTCGTCGGATTCGCCGAGGAGGAAGAGAAGCACATGACGGAGGTGTTGATGTTAAACGGGGGCTCCGTGGCTGGTGTAGATGATCAGAATTGTACGCATTTGGTGAGTTGGTGTTTCTTGGTTTTATACTAACATGGTTTTTTGGGGGGAATTGCTTTTTTTTATGTCAACTGTTATAAAATAATCATCCTGTATTTATTTTTGCAGTATAATTATATCTTACTAACTGCACCCAGCCTCGCGTTGCTGAGGCCCAGTCTGGTTCAATTATTTCGTTTTGATTGTGAAATAAAGCATATTAGAAACGTGCCCTTTCTCTTTTCTCTCGTTTCTATTCAACCAGGCTAAGCTACAGCAACGCGAGACTGGGTGCAACTAGTTATAAATAATATAACAAGCAAGGAATATAACCGCAGCAATAGTGTTAGGTCCAATTTTGTTTTTAATATATATAATTATACCTTTTAAAACCAATTTATTTTCGCAAAAAAATTATACAATACTTAATATTTTTATAAGCCACCGGTGGCATATATGAATATAAGAAAAAGTTCAAATCAAGAAGTGAACTAGTTATTGTTTTTTATAAACGTTTGTCCTTGTTTGTGTTTGGGGCGTCTTCCGTCTGCAATTCTCTTAGATGCGGGTGGCTAAGGGATGTCTCTGTTTAGGTCTGCGCTTCTGGTAAATGATGAAGTATTATTTATATGCACCCGGCCAATCGTTGCTGTGGCTGAGTGTGGTTGAATAAAAAAAAAATAGAAGTACTAACCAAATATTTAAATTCAATCGCAGATCAATCGATAGAGCTCAATTCCACCGCCAATTGTACTAAAAAGTAAGATTGAAACGAAAAAATTAAATCAAAATGAAATGTAATTGTAAAAGAAAGCTTTTTTATAAAAGGACAAAACCCCTTAAAACGCTTCACCTTTCGCGATTTTCACCCAACCATGCCCATTATTTCTATAAATAATCATAAAACTATCTGTGATGTCATTTTACTTTTGATTTTTTGATAATAATAATAATTAGCATCAGTTAATATAAAAGCCGTTCTTGATGCCATGCTCCTTCTCTGCTTTTCAATAATTTCATTCTTCATATCTGATTATTATTATAACAATTAGTATTATTGCCATCTTTATCGCGTTGTTTGTTATATTGGTATCGTATTGTATGTTTAGTATTTAGTAATCTGCCATTAAATAATAGAAGTATAATTTTTGTAAAGCAGTGTACCACAAAACAAGCATTAAGGTGTGGTGTCCGCCCTTGTTTAGTGTTAAAACTCTTATAATTTTACAAATATTAATTATTTTATACATATATCAATAAATGTGAATTTGAATTAGAACGGTAAATTCTAATGTGAATACATTTAATATACAGGATGATTACTTTTTAATGGTTCATGTAAGTTGTTTCTTGCATTTTTGTTTGTGGTACTAAATGCAGGAAAAAAGTTGCACACAGGGCGAGTCTATTCCGTGTCGAAAAATTATTTATTTATATATTATAAAAATGGAAGAAATGGAGTTTACGACTCCATATATTTTTTATCCTTTTGACAACAGTGTTTTCGGGACTTGAAATTTCCGTGTTTTAATTATTTTTTCTTTACTGAGTTGAATGCCGCTTTGAAATAAAGGAGAGAGACGGAGTTCGTAAGAGGGATAGAAATATAAAAATATTGAGAGTAACTAAAAAAACAACTTAAAAAAATGGAATATTTCTTCGCGCTTTAGCAGGTGCGACATTGGGGCAAAAATCGTCGTTTGCCATTTTTTAACAAAAATATTTTTTCTCGTTCATAGAGAGTAATACATTTTCCACAACTTTTGCAATAATTGAGAAAAAGTTATTTTTTGTAACTCTGAAAACGAGCAGTACTTCAGACAATAATTGTTTATGGGGGGCATGCTTACCATTTTTTAGCAAAAATATTATTTCACCATTGTAAGGAGTAATAAATTTCCCACACAAATATTTTTTCTAAAACGTGCCACCCATAAACAATTTTTGTCTGAACATATTATAAAAAAATAACTTCCTTTCAATTTTTGCAAAAGTTGTGGAAAATTGTAGAAGAAACATGGTATCAGGACCAACATTATCGTTGTCCCTATTGTAGCATGCATACATATTTTTAAAATTACTATACGACAAACATTCCATCCACAGACGATTTTTGTTGTAGTGTCGGGAAATATTACATTTTTTTTTCAAAATAAACGAATTTTCGTTTTAAGTTTTCTTTATTTTTATTTTACTTTTATAGATTTTCACGAAAAAAATTTATGGATGAAATTGAGGGTTAACGTAGCACTTGCCTTAAGACTTTGTTAGATTAACGGCCGAATATCCCAATTTTAATTTCATTAGAAGATCTCGCCCTAAACTTTTTTCCTCATTTCTAATTTTTTTTTGGGAATTCAAAATTCGTGCTTTAATTAATTTAATCATCGTTAATACTAACTAACTAACTGAAGGTGTACTAGCAAAAGTGATGGGTTTTTTAGGTAATGGAACACGCCGACATCTACGCATTAGAAGCTGCTAGCGCCCCATTGTCCCCCCCATCCTCACGGTCTCCGTCCCCTCCCCCCGACAAATCGAAAACCCCCAAAAACACGTGCTACGGTGCCGGTAACTGTTTCAAGTTGAACCGAAGCCTCGCGACGCTCCACGAAAACCAGGACGTCGGCGTCGGCGTCCGCTGCACTATTTCGGAAGACGGCGATCGGAAGAGCGTCACCCCCCAAAAGAGGAAACGGACGTTCGACGACTCGCCCGAGGACCGATCGAGTACCTTAGTCAAAAAGAAAAGAGACAGACGCTGCTACAGCGAGAAGAAGAAGAAAGTCTCCGATTTTTTTAAAACGCCGATTAATTATTTTTCGAATCGCAGACAGACGATCTGCGCTTCGACGTCTTTCATTAATCGATCGTTGAACGAAAGCGTCACCTCCTCGTCGGGGATCTTCGGCGTCGAGACCCTTCGAAATTTGAGTTGTCGCAACGACGACGACGACGACGATGACGGGACGACGCCGAGGGGGGCGCAGAGACGCTCCAAAAAGAATTTGTTTTCCCGCACTTTTAGTTCGTCGAAGTTTCGCAGGGCGACGAAGAGAGAAGGAGGAGGCTCAGATTCGATGATGAAGGGGGCGAAATTGTCGTTCGGCGGCGAATCGGCCGATAACGACGACGGAAGAGAAAAATTGAACGCCACGTGTTTCCCAGACATTTCCCTCGTTCCTTTCGACACTACCACCACCACTAACACTTGCTGCGAGATTAGCGGCGAACGGGCGAGAGCTTCTTCGAGAAGAAGAACTTCTGTGTCTGCTGCTGTTGCGGTACTAACTTCATTTCATTGTTCTATTTTTTTTTTTCATTTTTGGTGTGAAAATTTCCTTTGGCTGATATTCAAGTTTACAAGGTGATCCATTTAGGAACTACCGACAAAAATGTCGATTTCATTCTATAATTATATATTGTGAATTTTGTTTTTGATTCGTCCTGAATAATTCATTGCAAATAATTAACGTAAAATAAAAAAAATCAATTGTATACCTACTGC
The DNA here is from genome assembly GCA_951812935.1 of Hermaeophaga mercurialis. Taxonomy (NCBI): domain Eukaryota; kingdom Metazoa; phylum Arthropoda; class Insecta; order Coleoptera; family Chrysomelidae; genus Hermaeophaga; species Hermaeophaga mercurialis. The sequence goes on from OX638363.1 coordinate 834,459, forward strand.
AAGTCGATCACGAATAACCATAAACCTAGTGAATAGTCGTGGCTCATCCTGTATGTTAAAAACAATTTTAAGGGGAAAATACTTTTCGGTGACTGTAAAATAGCGAGATTTAATTTGCCATTTTTGTCGAAATTACTCGTATTTGTTTTCAATAATTAAAAAAATGCAGAAAAATGAAATTAAATACAGGTAAAAAACTGTAGCGAAATTATTTTTAATATTTATTTATTGAAAACTTCTAAAAATTCAATTTCTCTCTTTCATGTATTCATGTAAAGTGCTTAATTAAAAATACAGTCTGTAATTATATTTATTATAAACAATGGATTTTGTCTATGGAATTTTAAAAATAAATATTTTGACCAAAAAAATGAGAATTGGTATTTTTACATAGAGATTTTTTGAAATCTGGAAATATTGTGTTTTCCTACATATAATTTTCATACAAAAAATATTGAAAAATCACGAAAACCTATAAAATCTTTACTCTTTCTCATTGAATCGCTCTTATTTAAACCGAGACCATGGGTTAAAGAAAATTTTCACAACCACAACCAGAATCGCATTATTCTGAAAAACCGCACCGTCCAATTGTTGGCCAATTAATTTAGCAACCTAAAACGATCCAATTATTAACCAATCATCCAGTATATACATTTTTTGTGCAAAGTTTTGTGTGCTTTTTGAACGCGTGTAGACTTTTTAGAATTTTGGCTGTTGTCAACGTCCGAAACGAACGGTTTTTTTGGAACAACACCGATTCTTTATGTATTGTAAATGTTTTCCATAAATTTAGGTGGTGGACGAATCGACTGTCGCCGAACGGCCGGAGGCCCCCCCGAAAGTCTGGATCGTCAAGGCCGAATGGTTTTGGACGTCCGTCCAAAAGGAGACCAGTTTGCCGGAGAAGGACTACCTATTCGATGACGTAAGTTCAGACGCACCCTGTATGTACCATAATAGAGTGGAAACATTTCAATTTTCTGGAAAATTTAAAAGTCCCCGGATTGAAAAAAATATTTTTTTATGAAATTTGAGATTTTCGCGAAATATTGTGATTTTTTTGACAAATTTAAAAAACAGTTTCTGTGGAAAAATTTGAAACCCCGTATTTTTTTCTTTGTTGTTTTTTGGGTTTTTTCTTAAAAAAAATGGTATTTGACTAAAAATATCTGTTAAATTGAAAAACGGGGTATTTCCTGTAGATATAAAGGATATAAATAATAATAATAATTTCAAAAATTGGGTCTTCTCCAAAAAAATTGGGATTTTTATCAAAAATATTTTTCTAAAAAATGCTTATTGAACAACAATATTGGAAAATATTTGGAGAAAGTGATTTTCTGTTGTAGAATTTGAAGAAATAAGTCTTCGCAAAAGAAATTGGGATTTTTTTATAAAAAAAATTTGAATAACAGATTTTCTATAGAGAATTTTAAAAAGCTGGTCTTTTGTCAGTAGAATTTGAAAAAATTGGGAGTTGTTTAAAAAAATTGGTTCTTAAAGAAATGGACTTTTTGTTAAACATCTCATGGGAGTTATTTCTATTCAAAACTCTCTTTGTAGTATTTGAAAAAATTGGTTATATTCTCTATAAAACAATTGAAATTTTGACAAAAAAATTTGAAGCACCGAAACTTTTGGGACATCTGTAAAATTTGAAAAACTTAATATGTTGAATTTGTCAAATTAGATCTCTAAATTTTTTTTTATTTCGGCCAAGAAATTAAAAGAAAAAAAAAAACTTTTTTCTGAAATATTTGGGAGTTTAGGTGAAAAATTGTGATTTTTCTCTAGTAAATTTAAACAACCGATTTTCTTAAACAAAAATTGAATAATTGGACCTTTTTCTCCAGCATTTAAAAAACAATGGGTCTTCTTTAAAAAATGTTTGTATTTTTCTAAAACAAAAGAATTTTGGCCAAAAATTTATGAAAAATTAGAATTTATCTATAAAACTTGGAAAACAATGAGGTTTTCAGCGAAAAATATTGAAAAACTTAAAAGACATGTATTTTGGCTGAAATTATCTGAAAATTGAAGATTTTAGTCTAAAAAAAATTTGAAAAATTTCGAAAAGCGCTCACAAATTTGACATCCTCTTACAAAAAAATTGGAATATTTATTTCACTATTTTAGATCTAAAAATATATATATATATATATATATACATATATATATATATGTTTACATACACGTATACAGTGTGAAGAAAATTCATTTACAATTTATCATTAAATTTATTAAAATAACGGTTTCTTTTTTCCTTTTTAATCCAGTACCTCGACCAAGTACTATCGCCGTCGTCGGGACGGCGAGACTCGAGCGCTACGCCCGGCAGCGCCGCCCGCCGTCGCAAACGAAAACTCCTGCTCTCTTCTTTGGTGCATCCCCAATCGCCGGCGTTGACGAAACGCAGGTCGTCGGTGAGCGACGCGGGCCTCCTCTCCGTCTCGGGCTCCTTCCTCGATTGCACGACGAGCCCCAACAAGGAAATATTGGACGGCGCCGAACCGACCATAGACACGCCGAGGAAGGGCCTCACCCAAAGGCACCAGGTCTTCTTGGAGTTGCTCCAAACAGAGACGAACTACGTCGATATTTTGCATACTATTATGACGGTCAGTATCTGTATTTTCGTTTCGATGTTTTACAAAGGTTTTAAAAATTTCGCTCCTTTCTGATTACTCAGAATAGAAGTGTGGACTGTATTTTAAGAATTAAAAAAAAATATGTGTAGCAATGATTAACTTTTAAATCGAAACATTCGAATTAATATTGCTCCTTTTACAGCGTCTTTTAAAGAAATATATAAAGAAAGCAGGAATCCTGAAATTGATCAAAATCATTACATAGAAGTACAAAACCGGACAGAAGAACACTCAAGAGTAAAACCCCAACAAACACAACCAATCATGGAATAAGAGGATTACTTTGAAATTCTCAATAAAAGAAAAACACTGTACCCGGACATGACTATATTACAAAATTAATACTGAAAAAGTTGGAATACAACATCTATAAATACATAATGAATACTGTCTAACCAACCATCACTTCCCTGACTGTTGGAAGCTAGAAAGTGTCATTATCATCCCTAAAAGAAACGCGGATCACTTAAGAGTAGAACAATATCGCCCAATCATACTATTAAGCAACATGGCGAAGATCCTGGAAAAACTAATTACCAAATTACTAATTTGGCTTTAAAACGAAAAATTCTACTATACACTCACTACCCATACTTACCAATAATCTTCATACAACAAAACAAAATGAAGGCAAAACCGCAACATTATTTCTAGATATTCAAAAATATTTCGCCAGTGTATGGCATAATGGATTAATTTACAAACTCCATAAAATAAATACCCCAGAATATCTTATAAAAACTGTTAAAACATAATTAACAATAAAATTGGAGAAATACAGGAACAAATATTAATAAACTCAATTGTTTGGTTCACACATTGGGGAATAAAGGGAAGTTGATACAATCACAAAAGAAAGTGCAGAGAATGGTGAAGAACAGTTCAACCCACAGCAAGTAACTTGAAACAAATTAGAAAAAAAGACATGAAAGAAAATTTAACGGAACACTGGGCGAAATATTCTAAAAAACAAGTTAGAGATTATACTAGAATACAAAAAAAAATCCCAGTGAGATTTGCGGAAAATATATTACGAAATATATACGAAAAGTGCGCAATTCAAATCAAAATCCTTGTTACACAATTTACAACTAAGAAAACTTAACACTGTTGTTTTAAGTTCTCGAATGCTTTAACCAAATCAAAGATGACATTGTTTAATTGTTTTTTTTGTTTGTTTTCTTTTTGCAATACTTTCTCACGGATATCCGTAAATTAGCGATGGTAAGTTTATTATTGTTATGTGTAAGAGTTTTTTAGGGTAATTGCAATGGTTTTTCGACTAATTGTTTTATCAGGGTAATTGTTGTGTTGTTTGGACCATGAAGTGATTTTTAAGGTTGATTGTAAAATTTTTATGGGTAATAGTTGGATTTATTAGAGTCATTGCAATGGTTTTCCTCTGTTTTATCAGGGTAATTATTGAATTGTTAGGACAATAAACTGATTTTTTATGGTTAATGCAAGCTTTTTTATGGAGAATATTTGTTCATTTTCCGACTGATTTTAAATATTTTTCATGGTTATTATTAGTTTTTCAGAGTCACTGTTTTTTTAGGAGAATTGTAGCGGTTTTCAGAGTAATTGTAAGTTGTTTCAATGTAATTGTTGCTTTCTCATGGTGTTTGATTTTTTTAGGATAATTGCGGTGGTCTTCTGAGAGTGTTCTGGGAAATTGTTTTTGAAGGTAATTTCAGTTTCTTTTCAATTGTATTCTTCGGATAATAAAGTGATTATCCAGTTAATTGAGCTTTTTATGGGTAATAATGGTTTTTTTGAAGTATGTAATTGTTTAATTTTTTAGGGTAATTGCAGTGGATTTCTGGGCAAAGTGTAAGTTTTTTCAGAGTAATTGTTGGTTTCTCAGAAAAATTGTTAGGTGAGTGCTGTGGTGTTCGGAGTAATTGGTGTTTTTTCATGGTCATTCTTTTTTAGGATAATTCAAACGGTGTTCTGGGAAATGTGTAAGTTTTGTAGAACTACTTGTTGGATTTTTAGGGTAATTGCAGATGTTTTCTAGAAAACTAATTTTTTGGTCATAATTATTGTGTCTACCCTTACTTTGTGTAAGCTATTCATTATAAATGGGAAGATAAAATATACTTATCTTGAATTCCGCAATATTCTAAAATTCTTTAAATATTGTTATACCGATTGTTTCACCAAATATCTGCCATAAGTATATTTTAAGAACTTTAAAATATCGTGGAATTTCCAGATAAATAAATTTTATATTTCAGATTTATAATTTTTTTAGCCTAATTGATGGATTATTATAATTTCTGTTGTTTATTAGAGTAATTGTAAGTTTTAACCGTGATTATTGGTTTGTAATTACAGTGGTTTTCTGGGAAACTGTTAAGTTTTTTCAGATGTAATTATTGTCATCTTCTGGTCAATTGTAAGTTTTGTAAATGTAATTGTGGTAATTGCAATGCTCTTTATGTTCATGTGAGTTTTTTCAGGGTAATTATTGGTGCTTTTCCTGCTAATCATAAGTTTTTTCAGGGTTGGTGTTATTTTTTAGGATAATTTCAATGGCTGTAGTGCCAATTGTAACGTTTTTCAGGGGTAGTTGTTGGGTGTGATAATTGCAGCGGTTTTCCGGGTAATTCTAGGTTTTTGTGCTATTTGTAACTTTTTCCAGAGGTAATTGTTGATTGTAATAATTGCAGGAGTTTCCCAGGTAAATTTTTTTCAGGGTAATTGTTATAGTATTCTTGTTAATTGTTTTTTTTTGTAATTCATGCAAAATTCTCGTTAATTGTTGTTATTTTTTAGGGAAATTGCATTGGTTCCAGTGTGTTAAAGTAATTTAAAATAAAATGTAGGTTTTCCTAAACGCTTACCATTTAAGTTAATTACTTTTCATTCGATCCAATTTTCCAGATGTTCAAGAAACACTTAGAGGACATGCCCGAACAAGAAGCTCTCCTCAACAACACCGAATTGAATTTGATCTTCGGCAAAATACCGGCAATCTACGAGACTCACGTTCGCATGTTGGACGAATTGCGGTGGACAGCCGCGCATTGGAGCGAAGATTTGAGCGTCGGCAACGCCATAGTTAAATATTCGACGGAATTGCAACGGGCGTATCCGCCGTTCATCAATTACTTCGAAGAGATGAAAGAGGTGTTGTGCCAATGCGACCAGAACAAGCCACGGTTTCACGCCTTCCTCAAGGCCTGCCAAACGAGGCCGGAGTGCGGTCGTCAGGGGCTCCAGGAGTTGATGATCAGGCCGGTGCAGAGACTAGGCAGCGTTAGTTTGTTGTTGAACGGTAAATTGATCTTTTTTCTTTTGATAGCTGTCGCCTATCAGCGACATAACGTTTGAAAAATGTTCTTGACATTTGACGTTGACAGGTGATAACTGTTTTAAAATGAGTGTGTGTCGCCATGTGCGAGCATATATTAACAGGAGGAAAAAACACGATGGAGCTCATAGCCATTTGTCAAAGTTTTGAAACTAAAATGATAAGACTCCATTCTACAAAAAAAGTTAAATTAAAATAATCCAGCTAAATCCTATAGTAATAATTACATCCATTCCCTTTCGTAGGTAGCCTCTCTTATAAAATATCCAATATCCTTAAGCCATACTTTAAAGTCTCTTTCAAATCATCTAACTCATTGGCCAAACTTTTAGTTAATAATAAAGATAAAGTAGATCCATTATAACAGGCTGGAATTTATAAATTACATTGCAAGTGTGGTGTTATTATACATCGGTAGAACTTTTAGAAATTTCAAAACCCACTTAAAATAACATCAAAGGACTGTAAACGCCAACTCTACATCATTCTCTTATTTAACAAATCATTTAATACATACTGGACACGACTTCGACCCTAAAACAGGTTTAAGTATATTACATCGTACAAATAATAGGTTCCTCTTGAACAATTTAGAAAATTTAGAAATTTATAGACTCGTTAAACTTGCAAAACATTATTACCTATTTTATTTAATCACCCAAAAGTTTGTATAAGCTACACTAATATCTTATTCAATAAAATGTTCCCTACTTTAGACAGGTAATTTTTTAGATGTTATAGTTATTTTTCTTTTTAAGCTTATGGGTTCTTTTGCTATTAATTATAATTACGCCAATAATAGGTTAACAAAAATAAGTTCCAGTTTAGGTTATACTTTTTATGACTGAATGTTCACTAAAATATTCTTATTTCACATTTATTATTTATTTTTAATTTTAATTTTTATAATATATATAATTAAAATTCAAACCCATTACATGATATTACAGTTTTTCTATAATGAAATATACTTTCTCTAGGTTGTGAATATTGGAAGTGTTCTCTATATTTGTTATATTTAAGTATTACTGAGAATGTCCACTAGATGTTGTTTCTGTCCTCAACATTCGCGCCCTTGATAGAAATAAGACAACAAAACATGTACTACTTTTTGATAATTCGTAGAATATTTTTATAAATATTGTTACCTAGCATGTTTTAGACTTCTTCATTTTATCTTAATATTTTTTTGCTGTGTTTGTCTTTGTTCTTGTGACTTCTCTAAATCATGTAATGCTATTCAATTTCACCTTTTTTTCGCATGTGTTATTTAAAAATGTATAGCCGAATAGTTAAATAGTTTATAAGATTTATAATAGTCCATTCGTGTATTTTACGACATCGGTAAGTTTTTTTATCTTATTTTTCTACTAAACTGAGGAATACTATACATAAAAATTAATGTACTAAAACTAAAAATACCTCCTATTAACTACAAAAAATAAAAATGAAAAATCATTCTAAACATAAATATAAAACTAGCATATTCTACACAAAAACAACCCTCACTTTACAAATCATATATACAAATTATTGACATTTATCTTACACCAAACTATTTGTTTTTAACTACAGAATTTCGTGATTGAACCTGAAGATGTAGCATTTTGCCACAAAACCGGTAGTTTAAAGGACCTATTATTTTATTATTTCTCCGTTTTTTCCTCCTGATAACTGTTTTGAAGGTTTGCCTATAGGAAAAAGATTTTATTCGATTTTATGTTTGCAGATATATTAAAAAATACTCCAAGGACGAATCCGGATCACGCGGCGCTGGAGCAGGCGTTGGCCGCCTTAAGGGAAGTGATGACGCACATTAACGAGGACAAGAGAAAAGCTGAGGGTCAAGTGACGTTATTCAACATTTTCAATGACATCGACAATTGTCCCGTGAGTATTTTCGAATTTTGTCCGGTAAATTGTGATTTATTGAAACCTCAAAATTTTAGATATGTCGACTATTTGCATTTAAAGATAATCTTTGCATTTGTCAAGTTGGACTATATTTAAATAAATCTGCGTCTCAAGTTATTTGTCTGTGAATAAAAACAAGACTTACAAAATATGAGGGCGACTTACACCTTTAAACAAATAATAACACATTTAATCGCAGGGGTAGGCACCATCAACTTCTTGTTCATCCCGAGAACCCAAACTTGACTTTTCAATCTCTTTTTATTTTCTCAACCAAGAAGACCACAATGTTTAGTAATTTTGGCGACTCTAACAAAAATGTTTATATATTAAATATGTACAGGGCGATATTTTATTAAATCCTTGTACTATCGTAAAAATATTTTAAAAAGTACGATTTATATCCTTACCTTGCTTAAAGTTTTTAATATGCATTCTTTATAGCATAAAGAAGAAATATGCATTGCGTTTTTTTCCTTTAAATAACAATAAATATAAACTATGCAATTTAATTAACTGCGTGAAGTTTCATATGCCAAATATTAATTTAAAAGTGAATAATTGTGACCTGTATTGTTCTTCCATAAACTGTATGTAAAATCAATGGAGTATTTTATTAAAGAATGATAATATAGTGTAATGTAATATTCTTGATTAACATATATGTCTGTTTTATTTGGATAATTTTTAAATCAAGTAAAAGTTTAATATGTTTGGGGGATTGGGCTGTTGATAGAAAACTGCCAGAATTATATTATTAGGTAAAAATTATGTACAATGTCAAAAAAACATAGCTAAAGTTAAATTAATTGTTTCAACCCTTACTTCGTGGAATTTATCCATAATAAATATAAAAAGATAAATTATACTTATCAGAATTTCCACAGTATTACAAAACTTTTTAAAGATTATTTTCTCGACCGAGGTTTCGCCTAGCTAGTATTGTCAAAGAGTGATATAAGATTAATAGATTTCTTATAAGCCTAATTAAAGTGTTATAGAAGCTAAAAATAATTATTTTATTTTATTACAACTTTGGCAAAGTTTAGAAGGACAGGATAACAATTTAAAGATGTAAAAGTAAATATTAATTTATTATATAACAATATATTTAAACTGTCGTGTGAATGACAACAAGACATGTTTTAAGGGAAATTGATTTGAGGTTTGGCTGTTTTTTGTGCAATTAAAAATCTATTGTTTTGTTTTCTTCTGTGAGGTTATTACTTAGTAAAACTTAATGTGTGTGAGTGTTGTTAGGTCTGTAATTAGTTCTCTTACATGAAATTACTACTTAGATCGTGTTTGTAAGTTTTTCCAATAAAAAAACAAAACAAACAAATCTTTAAATCACATTAAAATTCGACCATTATTTTTAATTTGAAAACTATTTTCCAGCCGGACATAGTGTCTTCGCATCGAAACTTCATCGCGAAAACCGAAGTGATTCAAATCTCATCTTCAGAAGGCCTCGCCAGTAAAGGCAACAACCTCGTCCTCTTTCTCTTCTCCGACCAACTGGAAGTGTGCAAAAAGAAATCGAAGGCCTTCAACAGTCTGAAGAGTCCCTCGAATGTAACGGGCGTCTCGATAGGCGGCGGCGGAGGTGGAGGCGGAGGCGGCGGTGGCGGTGGCCTACAGAATAGGCAACTCAGCAAACCGTACAAGCACGTGAGGCTGCTGGCTCTGAATACTATCAAACGAGTGATAGACATTAAAGAGACGGAAGAGTGCCAGAGAGTGTTCAGTTTGGTTTGTAGGAGTAACGAGGATTCGAAGGAGCGGTTGTATTCGTTCGCCGTCGCCGACGAAGAGGTCGATAAAGTTGCCTTTTTGAAGACGTTGACCAGGCAGATGGCGAACAACGCCTGTACGGCCGATGCGGTAAGTATTGTTACGTGTTGGGTTATCTTTTCTGAATAAATATAAAAAAATATTGATATTATCTTATGGGGGTTTTAACCCATTACGTAACTTGGTTAGTGGAAAGTAAAGAGGCTGAGTGAAACAATAACAATTTATCTATGAATAAAAATAACTCTTTCAAAATATTAGGGCAACTTACATATTTAAACAAATAACATATTTAATCGCAGGGGTAGGCACTATCAACTTCACTCGCCATCTTTTTTATTTTCCCAACAAAGAAGACACCAACGTCTATTAATTTTGATGACTAAAACAAAAATTTTTATAATTTAGAAAATATTAAATAAAAAATAAGTTTTATGTACAGGTCGATATTTAACCAAAGCCCTGTACATACTATGGTAACAGTATTTTATTTGAGATTTTTTTTGTTGGCACCTCGAGCTTGTCCAACTGACTTAAGCTTCATCAACGAATTTCTAAGTAATTTTCCCCTTTTTCGTTTCTTTACCATTTTCTTCACATAAGTGTAGTTGGATCGGTAATTTCTAGATTTTTAAAAATTGGGGTTTTCACCAAAAAATATGAAAATATGAAAAAAAAAAAATTGAAACTCGAAATTTTCCCTGAAAAATTTCAAGTAATTTATGTAAAATGTGCAACAAGTTTTGGCCAAAAATGAAAAAAAACACCGATTTTCTCGAAAGATTACAAATCATATTATAACTGAATTATCCTCAATCGCCCGAATAGTAAGGACTTGATATTTTTTCGTTTTCCAGGATAAGTTTATGGCTTATTTGGAGCCGCAACAATTGGACATCGAAACGAGCGACGTCAGCAACGGGACGCTCTCGAAAGCGTTCAAATTCGCGACGACGCGTCTCAAAGTCGGCCGAGCGTTCTCATTCAATAAAACCCCCTCGAAATTGAAAAGGGCAGTCTCGTCCATGATGTCGCCCTTCGGCAGCTCAACGAATTTAACGCCCGCTTCACAACAACTCGCTCAGATGAAGTTGGCCAGTTATAGCAATATCAACGTAAGTATTGTGCTACAGAAATAACTAAAGCCAAGAGATACGCGAACGAGAGAAACGAAGGAATAAGCGCTAATATTAAAACGGGCAGCGTTGCCCGTTTATAGCCAGGTTTTCGTTGTTCCAGTAATAATAAATTAGGTGTTGGTTTCACTTCAAGTTATTCGATAAAGTAAATTGTTGTCAGTTAGGTATTAGATAAATCAGAATAATAAAAAGTGTTTAAAAGCAAATTTTACTAGTATTACCAGCACAGCTTTAGATTATTGAAATATATTCAGAACACTATATATGTATAATGTAATTAATAAGCACTGAAGGTATTATACTTGATTATTAAGTAATGACGTTGGTACATTCATAATAACATTTGTTGTAGTAAAAGATACATGTGTTGATATTCATTTATTTAAGTATTATTTATTCACTAATAGAATTACATACATCAGTTTCTCTTTGAATAAATTTCAGGACAGAGTTTTAATTTCGCAAGTTTTGAGCATTCAAAATTTTGTTTTTGACTGCACTTTTGTGGTAAATTTTTAATATTAAATGCGTTCTACAAATTTAGAATAAATAGGACTACACTAAAAGTACACAATTTAAAAAATTACGTCCTTTCTTAGCTTGCATGTTTTCTCATTTGCATTTTTCCTCAGTATCATTCTTAATTGTAATTCCTCTTTCTTATTTTTTTTTCTTATAGTTGTTTACTGATTTTCTGATTTTCTTGGATCAGTTCCTTTTACGTTGCTTTTTTCTTAGTTTCGTTACCTTTTATTTGTAATATTTTTTGGTTTGATTCTTTTTCAGCGGTTGAGTCTCTTTTTAGTTAGTTAAATGAATATTTTTTTATTTTTTATATAGTTCTACCCATAATGTGAATATAAAATAAACTTTAATTTTCTTTATATTTCAAATAATTGATTGATTGATTGATTAATTAATTAATTAATAATTTCAGGAATTAGGAAACAGTGACGGCGGTAACGAACATCAACCAGTGGCGCCGATGTCGGTGCAACCCACGAGAAAAATGAAAGCGTCTTCTTTGGGAGCGAACGCTCTAAAGCGGTTATAACGTTTTTTTTTTTTTTATTTTATTATTTTTTAAATTGATTTCATAAGTTTTATTATTGTATTTTACGAATTCTATTATATTTTGTATATAAATTTTACTCTATAGGAATATATTTTTATCTTGTATTTTAGCTGAAAGGTTTGTGATTAGAGCTACTGAGAAATGAAAAAGAAAAAAAAGAAACCGTTGTAAATTTTATAAATTTGCAGTTCCGTCTAAGCATTTTTTTTATTCACAAAATATGTATCATATTTATTCTTTTATTGTGGACTTGCGAGTCCGACACCGGAGTCCCGGCACCGGACTTGTAGTTTTATAGAGCGTTATTTAATATATACACCTTGTAGGTGACATAAGTTATTTTTTAAAATAAAATATAGGAGTCTCGCAGCTGCAATTCATAGTTTTCTTTAGAAATAAGTACAAAGCAACAAAAAAGTTTGTTGCTCTGTACTTTGCTTCTCTTACCTCGTGTTTATTAACTAAAAGATTTGTAGTACAGAGTTTACATTATTGTGAAAAAATTAATATTTTTACAGTTGACGTTTTTGTTACAAGGTTGACCAATGCCAAAAAGTTTTGTTATGAACAACAATTTACAATTTTGTGTTAGTTAAAATACAAAATTGGAAAAATATTGGTAAATGTAGAATTCTATATGACACAAAATCCCTCCAGAATTTAGACCAATCCTAGAGCAAGTTAACGTCGCCATGTTTCTTTTATTTGCACTGTGATTGGTTGGAATTTGACGTAATGCAATGATTGTATGTTTGTTTAGAATAGTTTTTGTGTTAAATTTATGAAGTTAAAAAACTCCATTTTTTCCGGAGAAAATTAATAAAAAAGTTTGTGATGTGATGTTTTGGCTAAAATTGTGCAAAATTGATTAAGAAGACGTCTTAAAGGTAAGTTTTATAATAATTTCTAATTTAATAACAGTATGAAAGTAATAATCGGTTTATTTGGTTTGAAGATCACTACAAATAAAAATGTTTCGTTTATATAGAGTGCTTTTTTGTTAGTGACTTGGTCATATTTTTAAGTTAAACATCCCATATATTTTATATTTTTGGATAACTTTTCATTGATCTTTTCAATAACATTTTTTGGTTTACGTTCTTGTCAAATTTTTTGAAAACGCGTTAAATTGAGGGATGTAAAAACAAAATTCTGACAGATGTTAGTTAAAAATTGTTTATTTTTAATAATTAGTTTTATATACACAGAAAGTTTGCAGTATAAGATTAATACTTTTAAATTGTTTTTAAGTGAAACACCCTGTATATTATTTAATATTTCTAATGTTTATTTCATAAGAATTAAAAATAGTAAAGGAAAACCGAAATAAAAATTAATAAAATTTTTTTTAATTGAATTTTGTATCTTATTTTAGGTGAAAATTTTAAATATATTAATAGTGATTTTGTTTTTTTAATAATATGGTTAATTTCATACAATTATATTTTGCTAATAATAATTACCAGGGGAAGATGGTAAAAATCGTTTTTAAATATACAGTGTGTTTGAATAAATCTATTCTTTGAACCAATTTCAAATTGAAAAAATATGGTTTAAAGAAAATCGCGATTTTACACAAATTTTTAATGTTTTTGTATTTTCTGCTCTTGATGACTTTTTCTATACCCCGTAAATTTAAATATTTTTTTCAAAACTTTAATATATATTTTTCTGTATAATTTACACCAAAAATCTTTGGCTTTTTTTAGAAAAGTTTGTATTAAACTTAGTTAATTTTATCAATGTTAAATTTTTTAATCAAAGTAAAAATGGGGATTTGAATTTAATTATTATTGAACTTTCAAATTTAATATTTTTTCCAAACTCTTATTTTTTTTTCATAGTTTGCCTATTGCTCTTGATATTTTTTTATCTACCATTAATTTTGTTTTAACTTGTCGTAGGCAACTCACAAAACACTTGCTCTGTATTACTGGTTATCTATATTCGATGTATCGAATTTTTATTTAATTCCCTTAAACACAGAGTCGCGTTAAGCTCAGTTGAAACGAATTATACCTCCACCCAAAAATTTAATTTTTGAAAAAGGGATTATGTTGTGTGTGAGTATATAAAAAACGCAATAAAATTAGAAATTCTTTATTTTTTTACAATTAAATATATTACAAATTAAAATTTCGCTTGTAGTTCGTTTTCCTTGAAATTGTGGACCTGCAAAACAAAACAATTTTTATTATGGGTAAAATTATATTTAGAAGTATGTTAAAGTAAAATATGGTGCGGATAAAATATTTTATTTGTCGTTTTTTAATTTTAGTTCTAATTTTCTACTTTTTTTACCAAGAAAATTAAAGTTTACTCCCAATAATTTAAAAAAAATTGTCATGTCATCGTTTATTTTATTGCAATTATTGCACTATTATATCGAATTTTCAATAGAAACTCGTTGGATTTCTGTTAGAGTCAAAAAACGAAGACACACAAGGATCAGTACTGGACCCATTCATATTTCATGTTCATATATTAAAGAATTGCCACGGTTTTTTTGATATGATTTTTTTTATTATACCGATTGAGTGTCCTTTAATTTTTATTTGGCTACGGAAACAGGAAGTAGTGCCATTTTGGTTTTTTATTACATCAGTTAAGTTTAAATTAATTTTAGTATCAATAAGTTAGAATTTAAAGTCAAAATTTGATTAAACTTTTTAAATGGGGATTAGAATTTCATTTTTTTTGGACTTAAAAGTTCGGAATTTATTTGCGTTTTCTAATCAAAAGATTTTGAATAATTTTGAAATAGCTATTTTATTATTTGAATTAAAATAAATTTTGTAATCAAAGTAATAAACATTTTCATTTTCAATATTGGACTTTCATTAAATCTTGAGATGGGGATTTTAATTTTATTATTTTTGGACTTCAATTTCGGAATTTAAAAAAATTTAGACTTAGAGGTCCGGATCTATTGAAATTTTGCAATTAAAGTTAAATTTTGTACTTCCAATTTAAGAATTTGATTAAATTTTGAAATAAAAATTAGCATTTTATTATTTTTACACTTGTAAAGTCAGAATTTAAATAAATTGTAACATACAAACCTAATATGTTGCAATTTATTTAAATTTTGTAATCAAAGCGAAATTTAGATTTTCAATATTGAACTTTGATTTAATTTTGAGTCTTTAAATTTTATTATTTTTGCACTTGAAAAGTCGGAATTTAAATAAATTTGGACTCGAAATGTAGGAATTTATTAAAAATTTTCAATGAAAGTTGAAGTTTAGGTTTTCAATCTAAGAGTTTGAAAAAATATATAACAATTAGATTTGTAGATACAAAATCTGGTAAATGATTAATATTTTTTTCATAAGAAAAACGTAGAATTGAAATTAAATATTCATTTTTTGAAACTACCGCAACATATTATTAATTTTATAAATAATAAATATTAAGTCGGTTTCGTACTTTATGAACGTATTGTGATTAATAAACGTTTATTTTTTTTAATACAATATATTTAAAAAGTAGCATATACAGGGTGATACAACATACCTACACAACACGTATAACTCTAGTAATTTGGACCTGAAAGGTAGGAATTTGTTTGAATTTTCTAATCAAAGTCGAAATTTCAATACAAAACTGATCAAATTTGTAAATGGACCTCAACATTTTCACACATTACTCCGAATTTAATTAAATTACTAATTTAAAAAAAATATTAGCCCAAGATATAAACAAAATGTTAATATCGATAAAATCAATCACATTTATCTAAAAAAATTAACATTATTTTGACGTGTACTTTTAGTACAGGGAGACCCAAATCTTTCGAGCCATTAGAGACAACGAAAGTGGGCCGCCCTGTAGAAATTCATTTCTTATCAGGAGCGTTCAGCTCTAGAGAGTGTTTGTCGTTGCGATGAGTAACACAATAAATCACCGATCAAGTGTTTACATTGAACGACAAAAGGTTACAGATATTAATCTCTCTATTTACCCACTGGGAATATGGCATGATGTCCCATTAAATAAAAATTAAGATGCCCCAACAAGGAACATCGAACATCTTGTTTTGGATAAATATTTTGAAAAATAACAATAATATCAATTTTGGTAAATATCATTATTCTAATGGGTAATAACAAATGCATGTTTTGTATGTTGTAACGATCGGTGGTTTTTGCGAATGTTGTTGTATGACCCTGTAGATGTACGTGCAATTTTTGTTTGTACTACAGGAAATATATCAAATACTTTATTGGCACTTTTAGGTTTTCTGTTTAATTGTGTTTATACTATTAACAATCGCCTTAATTCATTGTATATTGGGTTTTGAAGCTGGCAAAATTAAAAACATTTTATAAAATATATATAACAATCATAATATGTTAACAGAATAAAATAGAATAATTTAATAAAATCCAAGTAATATAAAGGTGTATTTCATAAAGCTATATATGTCGGAATGGTAAACATCCATAAACATAATGGGTTAATATAAAAAATATTATCACAATATTTTAAAGGAAAATAATGACAATTGTCATATCATTGCACATTCGCAAAAAGTTTATAATAATCTATATTGCAAAATTTATGAATAAAGATTATCCATAAAGTAATGACATCGGTAACTTTCAATGTAAGATAAATGCTTTAACTTAAATCTATTAAGAAAATATACTGAATGTCTAAATTAAAATGTATAAAGATCAACTAAAATTTCAAGATTATAAGTTTGATGAAAATAAAAAATTAAATTTGTAAAAATATACTGCATTGAGAATTAAAAATGTGTTTTTAATGTAAAGTGGAATAAGGGACCATGATTTCCAATTCAAATTTTATGGATCCATAAACATTTAAAACATTTATTTTCATATTTAATACTACAATTAAACAAATTAAACAAAACAAAACCTATCTAAGCGAGCCTTACACCGAAAGGTAAAAAGGCTTTGGTTTAAAAAGAAGAAGAGTATCTGAATCGTTTATGTAACTTAAGAGAAGATTTTATGTACTTGAAAAGTACTGTAAAGACCTCAGGACACGGCCGTAACAACTCTAAACGTTCAAATCGCCTTAAAAAAAAACATGCGTTCGACATGGTTCACAATTAAGCAAAGTTCGAGCGACAACTCGAAATAATGCAACAATTTCTTCACGAACACAGTAGAAAATCAGTTAATTGTTCACCGAGAAACGTAAAGTTTTGCAAGGGAATCAATTAATTGGAATATTGATGACTGGAAAAGAATTAAGGGTTCATTTCCGCAGATCCGTCGTCCGATGATAAAATACACACAAGTATCCAAATTAGTTGCTTAATATTATTTAAATTCGTTAAAAAAATTGTAACCATAAATGTGATTCTCTGAATTTAACGCTCAGTCCGTGTCACCGTGGAAAACTTTTCTTTTTTCCGAATACTTTGTGACTTTAATTTTGCGATTTCTGCCGCCGGCCACGACTCGCTCTTTCTGCTGTGCGACACTTTTTTTTTTTTTAATCAACGCAAATCGACATTTTCGTCGAAATTAACCCCAAATCTTAATTCGTTAAATGGACGTCAAAGAAGAACGATTTGCGGTTCGTAATTTTTTCCGAGAATCTCATTTTTTGGTGGTTTAATAATTAATGTACTGTTCCTAAAATTCCTGCTGAAAAAGAAAAACGTTTAAAGAACATTTTCCTGATGCAATCGTGGATCAAATTTCTTGTGCTGGGGATGTTCTCGCTGCTCGCATTTGAAATCGTCGTTTATGTCTTTTATCATAAAGAATATTTGGACTTTCCGTTATACAAAAGGAAACCCGATAGATACTGGACAAATTTTATTTTGAAGACATTAGATATAAGTTATACAAAAATTTTATATGCTAAAAATGTCTTAGTATCTTTTTTTTTTTTTTTATAAAATGTGATTATTATTTTGTTAATAAAATTTAAATGTAGAATTTATTATTTTTCTTATACAAAAATGTGATATACACTAATCATTTTCAACTGTCAGGTTGATGTCATGACGGAAAATGTAGTTACATTTGAATCGTTGTAGCAAAACAAGCATCAACGGTAACAAAAAGAAAATAAACAAGACCCAAGCAACACATTTGGTATCAGGAATAGATATTACAGAAACCGGAATTTTATAAAAGTAAATGCTTCAAACCTGTTACCTATTTTTTAACTTAAAAAGGTTAATAACTTTATGGTGTTGAAAAAGTGTAGCACTTACCTATTTGTTACTTAAATTGACTACAACAAAGATCCGCCGCATTGAAGACATTTTTAAATTTAATGGAACTACCCGGCTACTATTAAAATAGCTTTTCAAAAGATTACTACTTTGAAACGGCAAAGCTTTGAGGCAGTTACTAATTTGTGGAACTAACTTGAGACCTACAAGATATGGTACTTTATAGTTCCAGATTGCGGTTCTAGCAAAGTACCTGGTACAAACAAGGGGACCTAAGAGAAAAGAAACTTTAAGTAACATACTTAAAACCCGGGTACCACCCAGTAGAAGACTGTATTCTCTTGAAAGTAGCCGCTTCTTTCATATGTCACCATATGGTGAATTATACTTAAAATCGCTACCCTATGGTATCATTATACTATTTAGCAACATCAAGTTTAACAAATTGGCTTCCAAATGAATTAGTCTGATAGATTTTCATCTACTTATAAAAAGAAAAGTGAAAAAAACAGCAAACAACCAAACGAAACTTAATTTATCTGTTAATTACATACAACAATAAGCCATCTAACAATTCTAATTTAACCTACACCTAAATGTCAATTGTCAATAGATAAAATCGATTTTTCAAATATCGATACTTTGATTGGGTATCGGATAAAAGTATTGGTTGCTGGAGAATACGACATTTTTCAGAAGTCATTGTTAAGTTGCATGACTATATTTTCTTTCGTAACAGTTTGTAATTTTTTACATAATTAATAGAACAAATTGAATAACACTGACAATAAAATATCGATACCTAGAATATCGATATTTTTAAGAATAATTTAAAGTTATTTTCAACATCAAAATATTTATATGTGTAGTTCAATATGAAACAGGATACAGAGAAATTGTATTTTATTCTTCAAAATGTATGAATATGGTAAATTTTTAACTAACATTTGGTTCAAATTTACTTTTTTATAAAGTGGCAAATGGGATCTTGGTGGAGAGAAAAAGTCGTATTGCACTTTGTCAGGATCTTTATAGTAGCAAAGTAGAAACTGCTACCATAAAGTTCCATTAGGATGGTTCCGATTGTTACTTTATCGTAGCGAATACTTTAAAAGACACAACGGTTGGAATTTGCCACCTTGTAGACGGCTAATATGACATAGAAGTAGCAAAAGGTAATTTGAGATACATAGGTACAATTTTCGCCATTTAAAAAATTAAAATATGGAATCACACCATTATTTTTAAGTTCAAAAAGTGTTATATAATAATAATGCTTTTTCAGATAAACTAACAAAAGAATCTTAATATATTTTCTCCAATTATATATTTATACTAATTTAAAAAAGATTTATAAAAAAAAAGGGAAATTTTTTATGCCATTTTAAATATTTTTTATTAAATACGTGTATTTATTGAGGGCGCTTTTATTTTTCAACCTAATTTTCAAAAATTTACATTCGTTTGTAAATTTTGTATCCGATATGAACAACACATTAATTATTTAGATATTATCAATTCTGGATATATAAATTAAGTATAAGTATTAAAAGAATTATGTTATGAAAAACTTAGTGAATGGAATAATAAGTTAAGTCGAGATAAGTAATATTCAGAAATATGAAAACCAAAGACAACAAACATGGAAAATATCGCAAGTCACATTAACAACATGGAACATAAATTTTGGGAAAACGAGAGCAAAGAAGAATTGTGACGAGTTAAGTACAGAAAACACAAAACAAATTGTAGGACCAAATAAAGATCGGAGAGTTTAAAGAAAGAATCAAAACGATTAAAACATGAAAAAGTGACAACATAGAACCTGAAATGATAAAATTTCTGCACAACGATATTCGATATTCTAAAAAACTTGGTGATTATACAAGGTGAAGAAACACTGAGAAAGGAGATAGAACTTGAATTAAAGGAGCAATAAACAGCGTTCAGCAATCGAAACAAACTAAAAATAATAGATTCATTCTCAACAAGATTAACAAAGAAAATTCGAAAAAACGAAGGAACTGTACATAACTTTCAAACATTGAAAGTGGCATTTGAATCTATATATATATATATATATATAACCTTGGAGTCAAAAAGATAGAAAAAAAGAAGGCCACGGAACACCCGAATGGAAGAATTATGTGAAAATCGTAAACACCAGAGGAAAAAGTTTTCTTAAATGAACGAAACAAATAGAAGCAACGTGTAGAAGGATAAAATCAACCATCCAACACCCTACGAGGATGCAACAAGAAAAAAAGAAGATCTAAACCAAGTAGGTAAAGAGTATTCTTAAATTGCATCCCGTGTTATTAAGCATCCAATCATTAAAAATATTTACAGTAAAAGTAACATCCCGCTTAATCAGCCCTGATTTTTAAATGCAACCCAAATAAAATAAAGACTCATTTTTAAAAGACTATATATTTAAACATCTACAGAAAAAAATGTAATTATTTTATCCAATCGAGTGTTCTGATAATTTAATATTCATTATTTATCTTCATGTTTATCTTGTTCCTTTTTAACTTCATCTTTAGGTTCATCGACATCTTTACCTTGAATTGTATTTTCATTGGTAACTTTATCAGTATCTTCATCGATAACTTTATTAGTATCTTCATCGATAACTTTATCAGTATCTTCATCGATAACTTTATCAGTATCTTCATCGATAACTTTATCAGTATCTTCATCAGTATCTTCACCGGTATATTCATCGGAATCTTCATCAGTATATTCATCACTATCTTCATCAGTATATTCATCACTATCTTCATCAGTATATTCATCACTATCTTCATCAGTATCTTCATCAGTATCTTCATCAGTATTTTCATCAGTATCTTCATCAGTATCTTCATCAGTATCTTCATCAATATCTTCATCAGTATCTATAGCAGTATATTCATCTATATCTTCATCTTCATCTATATCTTCAAAGTTATATTCTTTCTTCTCATCTAATAACTTTTCGCATTTTTCTAGTTTTCGTGCCAACCGCGCCATAATTGGCTCGTTTTTCACAAGGACTTCTTCCATTATCTGATTCGGCTGAAAATGTATTTTTTTTAATGAAATAGCAGAACCGTGCGGGGAACGGATTATTGATTTTATTTTGAAATGGCGCTCCGGGTCGGCTTATAGATAAATGATGATGGTGGTGCCCTATTCGAAATTTGAACATCGTAACAATGGAAGTAAATATTATTTGTAGCCGAAAAAGGTTGGTTTTTTTTTATATTAAATAAAATAAATATACGATTACGTTAGAATTATCTTTAGTAAAACTTACAACAAACACTCCCAAAGGAACAAGATAACCTGTTGGTGGCAAACTGGTAAAAGGGGGACGGATTTTTTTGATTTGGACCATCATCAATATGTACCAAATATAATCTTTGCGAATAACTATTTCCCCATTTGTTTGGTCCATTTTAAGCAATCTCTCGCACCATTTTGTAATTAATTCTTGATCTGAAAGTCAAATTTATTAAGAAAGATATCGTTGGAGTTTAAAAACAAAAAAAAATATTAGATAAGACTTTTTAACAAATAGAGAAAGAACATTGGCAGATGGAAATGCAAGTGAAAGAAAATAAATACGCTAGAAATGAATGAAGTAAAGAAAAAAGAAGAACAAATATACCAAAAGGACTGGAAAATTGAGTAATTAATGATCAACAAACAAAATCAAGTACCAATCATAAATAAATAATAATGGAAATCAGAGTTTTCGGGATCGAAAGAGAGAGAATCCAAGAAATACAAAAGGACTCATATGTACATATAAAATTCAAAAAATCAAAAATACATTGAAACGGTAAAATATAAAGTTAGGAGAAAAGCAAAAACAAAAATAAACGAGAGTGATCTAGAAGAAAGTTGGAAATTTTTTAAAAATATATAAATACATCAGTAGAAAGTTGTAGGTTTAAAACGGTAAACGAAATTGAAAAAAATAACAAATAATGAAATACACTATATGGAAAAAATATGTAGAAACAAGAAATGATGAAGATAAAAGAGCACACTTACAAAAGAAAAACGAAACAAATCACACTGTAAGATGGAACAACCGTAGAAACGGAATACAGAACAAATAAAAGTGAATTTTGGAAAACAGTACGGAATTTAAGGAGAAATAAAAGGAAACAAACGTGGAAAATAAAAGATAAAAGTAATACTTAAGTTAGATCGAGAAGAAATACTGGACGTATGGAGAAACTACGAAGAAAAATTTAAATAAAAGGAAAAGCAGCAGAGGGGAATGGTGGAATAGGATCAGACATGATAAAATGGAGAGAAACAATGGCAGAGAAATGTGTAGAGTATATATTCAAGAAAGTATTGGAAGAAAACAAAATACCAAATGAATGGGAGGGTCATATAATAATCGCGATATACAAGAAGGACAACAAAAAGAAATGAGAAAATTAATGAAGACTACGGCCTGGCATCAGTAGTTCTTAAAATATCTACAAAGATAATAGAAAGGAAACTGAAGAGAAAAATAGAAGGCAGATTGAAACAGGAATACGCAACTTTTAGAAGAGGAAGAGAAACACAAAATTAAATCAGTTGAGTAAGAAAGAGAAAGAGAGAAAGCGACGGCGAAGAAAAACGAAACTTATTTGTTGTTTTGTTGATAGATTTAAAAGCTGCCTTCGGTAAAGAACTAAAAGAGAAGATGTGTGGGAGAATCTACAGCAAAATAAGGTGAATAGAGAAACAATGGAGGTAAGGAAAAGAGTTTACAAAATAGTTTAAATATAAGAATCAACGGACAGATATCTAACAATTTCGAAATGGAAAAAATCTTTAAAACAGAGCGACAGTCCCGGTCCACTTCTATTTCTAATAAAAAAAGGAACATGAATTGGATATTAAAAATATACAAAAAATGAATCGCCCAAATTAACAATTGCTTACGAAAAGCTAAGACCAATAATAATTCGGAATTCGGATTCGAATATACGCAGAAGATGTTGTAATGACGACCGAAGGGAACGAGAACCTAAAAAAAGAATTACAAACAAATGTTGTGAAACAATAAAAGCCATGAAGATGGAAACGAATACGAAACAGACGAATGTGGTCAGGATTAATGGAAAAGAAAGACTAAAAAAAAATGTGAAATGTGGAAAGGATATACCAGAGGAAGTTACAACGATAGAGAATTTGGGAACAAAAATCAGCAGTCACGGATGTGGAGGTATCAAACGGAATAAAAAAAATCACACAAATGTGCAATCAAATAAACAAAACAATATTCGCCGTGAAGGAAATATCAGCAGAACCAAAAAAAATAGAATATACAATTCAGTAGTAGAATTGGCTGTATTAAAAATAAACCAGGAAAATAAAATAATTGTAAGGGAAAAAAGAAGATGGAGACTCAGAAATGAAGAGATTAGGAAAAACATCAAAAAAAGTTACTAAATCGAATAATGGAAGAAAAATGAAATGGTTTGGCCACGTGCAAAGATTGACACCAAAAAGACTAATGAAACAAGTAACAGAATCCAAGAGGTACGGAAAAAAAATAAGGAAAGACCGAGAACGAATATAGAAAACAGAATAAACGAAATTGCCCAAAAAATAAGGGGAAACAATGCAGGAATCGTAACAAAAAGCGGAGAAAAAGGAATGAAAGAAATAAATCGAAAATCCACAGGCGCTCTACCAACAAAAAGCAAAATATGAAGAAGAAATAACATATATCATCAACATCTTTGTAAGTTATAAATCTAAAAGGTAAAATATACTTATCTTATAATCCCCCGATTTTCCAAAACTTTTCGAATATTCTTTGAAAAATCGTGAAATTTTAAGATAAGCATATTTCATCTAATGGATAAATTCCACAAGGTAAATGTAGAATTAATTATAATGATATGGAATTTTTGCTCACCATCTGGAAGTAAAAACTTCTTCAATTTTTGTACTTGCTCAAAACAATGCGTAAAATATTCATTGATTGCCAAAATGGGGCTCGCCATTTCGAAATTAAATAATTTAATATCAAATTACAACACGAAATATAAATGAAATTTGATTAATGAAACTTTGACAGATTTCACATAAACAAGTAGTCATGGCAATTCGGTTCTCTAATCTCGTCGGTTTATTTACAGCCAATAACTATAAAAATGCATTTAAACAATTCAAATCTTATCACTCTGTTTTTAACAAATTAAGATGAAATATTTATTTTTTGACAAATCGAGTTCGCGGGACAGAATTGAGAATTGAGATGAAATTAGGAGCTAGACGTTTTTCCTAAAAATATCAACTTTTTTTAAATTATCGAGTTATTTCTAAAAATATCAAGTATGTTTCCTAAAAATAAATGTGTTTCTTATAATTTTGATTCGATTTTTAAAAAAGTCGACTTCTTCAACAAAACGTTGACCTACTTTTAAAAAAAAAAGCAATCAATTTTTTGTTAAAAATATCGACTTATCGAGAAGAACATTGACTCGTTTTTTTATTTTAATACTTTTTTTATTTACCAAGGAATTGGCTTTTTCAAGAGAATATCGACCCATCTTTCAAAAAAGAGCTATTTTTAAAAACGAAAATTTATTTCTTAAAATATGGACTTTTCCAATAAAATGTCGACCTAATAAAAAAAAATCGAGTCTTTTTTAAAATTATCGACTTTTTTGTTTCAAAAAAATAGACCCGTTTCTTAAAATTTTGATTTGGTTTTAAAAAACGTCGATTTATTTTTCAAAAAATCAATTTCTTCAACAAAATATCGACTTACTTGAAAAAAATATATTTTTGAAACCTCGATTTGTCTTGGTTGTAAAAAAATTCCTATTTGATTAATAGCGCTGATTTATTTTTTTAAAATATAGATTTCTTCAATAATGTATCATCGATCTATCGTCTCTTGTTAAATCCATCATTTTTTTTTTTAAATATCGAAGTTTTGTTTACGAAAAAACTGACTCGTTTGTTAAAATTATGTCAAAAATACTATCGGTCTAACCGTCAATTTGTTTCTCAATAATAACGTTACCCCACCACAGTACCAGAACGTACCGAACATAAAATATACTATGATACTTGTTCGTTAAAAACTAAAAGAGTTAACAGGAGCAAGATACGGTGGCCCGGTTGGCCAAAAACCTGACAATACAACAAACGCCGATACTCATCTAAATAAAATCCATCCACAACAGATTCCGATTTCGCGCTCGAGTCTAGGTGGACCAACAACAGCCGACGAGCGCGCCCGACTCGCACCCCGTCGACTTCATCCCGACGTCGATCCATCATCAGTGTTTCGGGCGGCGAGAGCCACGAAAAAATACACCCAACCGGAACGGTCCGCTCGAACTAAGATGGACACTCGGCCGCGAATAAAATCGACGCGGCGCCCCCCACCACGGGGCCCTCGGCGCGCGGCCGGCCCCACCCCTCACCCGACTTAAGTACCGTTGATGTTCTTTTTTAGTGGAACGCTCGATTCGACTTGGACCGATGCGCCGGCGAGACTGGAGCGAGGCCCGCGTAAGTACAACAAAAGTCGACAAGTAGGCCGGTTACGTTTCAGTTGATAGTAGTGTTTGATAACGCCGATATGACAACCAAGTCTGATTATCAACGAACATACGGTAAGTTGATAAAATTTTAATATACAACCATAGATTATTTTATAGTTTGTTTTCGTTCGGTTATCCTTTTCCATTTTTATTTTATTATTATTATTATTATTATTATTATTATTATTAATTATTATTATTATGCGCTTCTGCTTGCATATTTTCCGTGTACCGGTATTTTTATTGTTTCGCGATAACGGACCGATTAAGTTTTATCGTCGGGTCGCGTTCTTTCTCTCTTAATCTCTCTACAGGGGGTTATGTAAATCCCAAATCCGGCTTCTAATCTAATTTTACACGCTTTGTTTAACACTACGCGCCGGTTTTACACGTTTCTCGTAAAACTACACGGTACTTTACACGAAATCCGTACGTGATTTTTCGCAAATTCTCAGTTGTTTGTAAAACGTTAGTAGGTAATTCAAAATATAATGTAAATATACATACGCGTTTACGTTCTTATTCATCTTAATATCAGTATAAAATGAAATTGTACAATAATTTGAAGGTAATTTTACAAAAACTACTTAAAATATCCGAGAAACTACGTTCTTTCTTTATATATTCACAAAAATGAATGTACTTACAACTATTATTGCGAGTTTAATGTATAATCATTCACTATTTGCAAATTCTCGTATTACTTATGTAATATCCAGTTTCTTGTAAAACTACACGCTACTTTACGCGAAATGTGTGTGTGATTTTTTGCAAACAGACAATAGTTTGTTTAATATTTAGTAAACCAAAAAATAATGTAAAGATACATACACATTTACATTCTTATTCTTCTTCATTAATTTAAATGGAATCAAAACAATCTTTTGGCGGTAATTTTACAAAAAAGGAAGTGTAAAATTTCAGAAAACATCAATGATATTACATTCTTCATGAATTATTATTCAACGAATTTACTCCATTTACTGTGAATTTAATGTATAATTATCAACCAGTGTAAATTCTCATATTATTTAAGTAAAATTACCCGCTAATTTTACATGAAATGTGTGTGTGATTTTTTGCAAACAGACAATAGTTTGTATAATATTTAGTAAATCAAAAAATAATGTAAAGATGCATACGCATTTACATTCTGATTCTTCTTCATTAGTATAAATGGAATCATACTAAATTTTGGCGGTAATTTTACAAAAATAAAGTGTAAAATTCAGGATAACATCCGTGAATTTACATTAGTTAATGAATTATTCAATGAATTTAATGCACAATTATGAACTAATGTAAATGTTCATATTAGTTGTGTAAAATTACATGCTAGTTGTTCGTGAAATTTCTAAAATTAATTTTTTGAAAATAAACAAAGGTTGGCGGAGTATTTAGTAAATCAAAACAATAATGTAACGATAAATACAAATTTCTATTTTTATTCAATAATTTATTAATAACAAAAACAGATTATTAGTGTAAATGAAATTATACAATATTTTGGCGGTAATTTTACAAAAAATAAAAATAAATGTAGGTATTTACTCCTATTACTGTGAATTTAATGTACAACCATCAACCAATGTAAATTCTCATATTATTTATGTAATATTTCATTTTTTTTGTAAAATTTTTGTTAAACTATTTATGATGCCATACTGGTTATTATCACAATATTCGACAGGAAAATACAAATGAAAATTTAAGATATTTTAGTTAAAGAAAATATGAAAAACAATTGGGTTTTTTTGAAAGAATTCTTTATGGCCAAAAAAATCCTAAAAAGAAGATTAAGGTTAAGTTTGAGAAACTGGAATTTTGGCTAAAAAAATAAAATAATGGAA
Source organism: Hermaeophaga mercurialis (assembly GCA_951812935.1). NCBI lineage: Eukaryota > Metazoa > Arthropoda > Insecta > Coleoptera > Chrysomelidae > Hermaeophaga > Hermaeophaga mercurialis. Next base: position 861,929 of record OX638363.1, read on the forward strand.
TAGCGATATTTTTAAAACAAAAATTGAGTTGAGATCTTTTAATTTTGATAAAAAAAAAATTGGCTAAAATAATATAAAACCATTGGAAAGTTGAAAAACTTTGGTTATGTTCGAAAACATTATGAGAAAATTATATTTTTTGAAAAAAATAGATTTAGACCAAAAAAATTGAAGTTCTTTATAAAAAAACCAATTGAAGAACTGGAATTTTTAGCAGAAAAAAAATTGAGCTGAAAATCTTTGATTTTGATTACAAAAAAATTATGAGAAAATTGTCTTTTAAATTGAATTAATACCCAAAAAAATGCGGTTATCTTTGAAAAATTCGAACGTTAACTGAAAAATTTTGAATTGTCTTCGCAAAAATTGAGTTGTAATTTATAAAACTGTAATTTAAACATTTATGAGATTTTTACTAAAGATAAAAAAAAATGGAATTTCGAGCGCTATTTGCCGCGCAAAAAATACAGTTTCGAACTTGAAAAAAAGTCTATTTACTGCGCCAGTGCGCAAATATATCTCTAAACCACGGAAAAGTGTTTTTCCACACTAGACCGATAAAGTAGGTATTACCTACAATGCAAATGTTCGCATTTTTTTCGTCAATCATGATATTTAATAAAACACGCCTTTGAACCGTTCATCGTTTAGTAAAGTTGTTTATTACTATAAAAATACACACACACTTTATATATATATATTAATAATTTTGTAAGTCTCCAAGTGGAAGCGATAAGAAGCAAAGTCTGAGTGAAGTTCAAAGGTCACATTCGAACGACAACTTTAGTCGAGAAGAAATTCGGTTTATTGTATTCTAGAAATTCATTTTGTTAAACAAATATTTGAGCGATAATATTTGTCAACGAAAGAAATTCGGAATTTTTCGAAAAAGAATCAAACGGAACGATCAAATTATTTAATTCCCTAAGGGACTGTCATTTTTTTTACGACTTGTGTTCGTCTTGTAATATTTTCTGTTTTTAGTGGGACGTTCTGTTTATTCATTTTTATTTATTAATATTGACTACTTCTGTTTATTCGTTTAAGTGCAATTAGCTTTTATCTGCGCATTAAATGTTAATTTTAACTAATTTCAAATGTATTTTTACTTGAGTGTATTTTTCTGAATCGATCGAGAGGAGTAAATATTTACCTATCGATTTAAAATTTGTAAATATGTATATTTTGGGAAAAATAAAATCTTCGTGCAAATTAACTTTGAATAAATCGAATGTAGCCGTATTTCCTAATTGTGGTTTTATATAGGTTTAAGTTTTTTAATGAAGGCAAATTCCTAGTTTTTCAACTCCAATTCAATTTTTTCAAAAAATCTCAATTTTTATTCAGTTTTTTTTAGCTAAAAAGTCATTTCTTGGAAAACGTTTTTTAGGCCGAAATTTTGGCCAAAATCACAATTTTTTCAATATTTTCAATGCAAAATCTTCTTTTATTTCAATATATTTTGAGAAAATCCCAATTTTTTTTCATGTATTTTAACTGTAAAAAATATTTCCCAATTTCGTTTTTTTTAAATTGAAAAAACAGTTCTTCAAAGTTTCTTTATTAAAACGTCAATTTTTTGTTCATAAACCGAATTTAAAAGAAAAAACACATTTTTTTTCATTCAAGTTCCAAGTTTTTCAAATTTCCAATTTTTTAATATTTTTCAGCCAAGAATCCAAATTTTTTAACTTTCAATCTAATTTTTTCAGAGAATAGGTATATTTGGAATTTTCCTGCTAAAATCACAATTCCTACTTCAATTTTAGTTATTTCAAGGAAAATGATTTTTTTTATATATTTTTGCAAAATGTCATTTCTTTCAAAGTTTCATTTTTTTAATTTGTCAGAGAAAATTTAATTTTTTTTTTATTTTGTGGTAAGAGTTTTTGGTCAAAATTTTAAATTTTTTCAACCAATGTCCTAATTTTCCAATTTTTAACATAATTTTTACAAAGATAATTTGATTTTTTTTTGCTAAAATCGGAATCTTTTAATATTTAATCTCATTTTTTTAGTAGAAAATTCCATTTTTTCACTTCATTTAAAAAAATCATTTTTCCTATATTTTTATGTGAAAATTCAATTTTTTGAAATATCCCGCTTAAATTCCGTTTTTCTTTCAAAGGAAATCCCAGTTTTTAAAATTTCTTGGTTAAAACCCCAATTTTCAGTGAAAAATAAAATTTTTTATTTTATATTTTATAAATTTTCGATTAAAATTCCATTTTTCTTTGTTTAATATTTTCAGAAAAAAAATCGAAATTACAGTTTTTCAAATTTTTCATCACAAATCCCTTGTTTTTCGGAGAAAATCCCAATTTTTTATTAAAAAATTTAGAGAAAATTCCATTTTTCAGCGAAAAACACAATTTTTTCTAATGACCCGAAGAAAATAAATAAATAACTGGATATTTTATACAAAATAAGCGAAAGGGACATTTTTTTTAGTTTAAAAAATTGTACTTTTCAGTACAGTCATTTTGCATTTTACTACACTAGTACCGTAACAATTATTTTCCCAACTAATGCGAAAAACAACGTTTTTTCTACGAGCACGTTGCAATTTATTAATATTAATATAGTGCGGAAAAATAACCGTTTTCGGAATAAATTGAGTGCGTAAAAGGAGACTTTTCCGCACGCTTGAGCAAATAAGTAAATTTCGTTTAATTTTATCGTCGGTTAATAGAAAAAAAAAAAAAAGACTTAAACGCGAGGCGATTTTCCGAAAACGACGCGTATTTCGTAAGTAGGTTAAAATACGAAAATTATTCGATTTCCTTCATTATCAAATCGAGCGCTACGACAGAAATGATTAATTCATTAGCTGATAAAAACCGAAAATCGTGTATTCGATATAATTAAAAAGGTTGAATTTAGGGTTTTCTTGTTTTTTTATCTGCCATTTTGTCCAATTAACAAAAATGTACAGACATACATATATATATATATATATATATATACTATAGTGTATAAAACATTTATTGACATTAGTTATCTATCTCGCCCTGTAAACACTAATCTTTGTTAATTAGAATCACGAAAACCGCCACGAATATGAATTATTTTTGATCATTCTATCGATTTTTGTTATAAAAGTATAAAACTAACAGCGCAGTTTCCTTTGAATGAACTTTTTTCTATTTAATATTATTCTAATTGTTATATTTTAACGATGCGTTATTTTTAACGCAACAACTTATTATGTTTCTGCTTCTTTCGTAAAAGTTGACGAGGATTTTTTTTATTCGTCGAATTTTTTATCGCGACTCGATTAATTAACGGGCTATTAAATTTAACGTGAATTCTTCGGATCTTCGATGTAAATTCTCGAATTTGTTTAAATTAAACAAATGTTAATGGAATTAAAAAATAATAAACATTACGAAATTATTGATAAACTCTTGTTAGAACGAGTTTTTTGATCGGAGTACGTTTATTTTTATACAATTTTTATAGAAATAAAATTATTAATAATCAATTTATTTATATAAGCATAAATTGACGTCATTTCTACTATTAAATCGATTAATTAATTAATTAATTCGAACGAGGTTTTCTTTCTTAATTTTTTCGTTTTTAAACTTATTCGACGTTCAACTTTTTCTTGCGAATAAATTCTCGTTCAAAGAAAGGAACACTCGGTATCGCAGAAAAAAAAAGAACAAAAATAAATATACGGTCGATTCGTAAAGAAGGAAAGGAACACTCGGTATAGTTAAATATGTTTTTTTCATTTTTTTTAATATATTTACATAAGTAGATACAGGGTGACCCGAAACTTTTAATACCGCGAAGAATTTTAAGATAATTTGTAGGAGGAACACGACATTAAAATATCGGTTGATAAACAAAAAGAAAGACAGGAATAACAAGAAAAAGAAAAAAGAGAGGAAGAAACAGTAAAGAAATTGTAAAAAACATTAAAAAAAATAAGAGAAGAAACAAAATTGAGAAAAAAACAGAAAGGAACAAAATGAAGAAAAAAAAGACCACAAAACAAAAATTATGACGAAATGTGATGATGAATATTAAAAAAAACACGCACGGGTTCTCGTCCGAGTGGAAAATTTCATATAATAATTAATAATATAATACTAGGACCGTACGAAAAATCATTACATTCGCAAGTACGTACTTGAAAGTACTCCCGGTTTTGAGCCCAATTTTCTCGTCGGTACTTTTATGTACCTATTTAAAGTACTAAATTCTTTAAAAATACTTGCGAAAGAATCGAAACGTTCGTACACGGTGATTGAAGAATTTAAAAAATACTTTTCAACTACGAGTGACTGCAAATTAAGCATTTTAAGATATTTTTAAAGAATCGAATCGTTTGAAAAGTACTTCAAGACATCTTTATGTAATTAAAAGCATTTTTTTAGTACCAAATACTTTGCAAAATATTTTCAAAATATTCGAAGCACTTTTACGAGCGAAGTCTTTTAAAAGTACTTTTCAACTATTTTCGACGGATTTAAGCAACTCCTTAAAGTATTTAAAACGTTGTTGATTGATTGAAGCATTTGAAAAATACCTTAGATCCACTTTTATGTAATCAAAAACATTTATAAAGTGGCAAATATTTTCCACAAAACTTTCAAAGTAATAAAAGTACTTTAAAACGACTGAAGCTTTTGACAAGTACTTTACAAGTACTTCAGACCGCAATTTAAGCATTTGCAAGCCACTTATAAAGTAACTGAGACATTTTACATGGACCAAAGCATTTAAAAAATTCTTTAGAAAAACTTTTATCTAAATAAAATCATTTGCAAAGTGCCAAGTACTTTATAGACTACTTTTGAAGAAATCAAAGCGGTTTGAGACAACTAAAGTCTTTTAAAAGTACTTTACAAGTACTTCAGACCGCAGGCAGTCTAACGATTTTAACTCTTTTTAATTACTGATTAGTCGCTTTAATTTTTGAATTTGTTCTCTTTAGTGGTCGAAGGAGTTTAAAAATGAAACATTATAAGCACTTTTTTAGAGCTTGACAATTGAATTTCTTTACGTTTTTTATTATTTTTTGTTATTGTTCGACTTCGGTTCCCCCTACGAATGAATAAACAGTAGGATTGTGTAAATTTTAATGAGCTTAGATAAAAATTGTTCTTATCAATACAGAACGAACTCGTTAGCAGCCTAATTAATGTATTAATAAATCCACTACTCGATTTTCTTTATCGCTAAAGGTCATCGTACAGTGTGACCAAATATTTGACAGCGTGTCAATAAAATGACTGTTCGTTACAAATATTTGTGGAAACATTTTCAAATATGGGGGGACTCTCAAAAGAATCGAAAATTTTATTGGGTTATCTCTGTTTAAATCAACACCGATAAATGTTAGTTAGGTGATTTGTCTTTTTTAGCGAGTATTTAACGAAGAGTTCAACGGCTGATTATTATTTTATTTTATTTAGTATATTATTTATTTACTTTACAAGTTGCTTAAAAGTGCATTGTGGTCTGAAGTAGTTAAAAAGTACTTTTAAAAAACTTCAATCACCATAAGCGTTCTATAACTTAGAAAATACTTAATAAAATACTGAGTACTTTAAAACTTTAAAAGTACTTGGATTAATAAAAAAATACTTCAGTTACTTTATTAACAACTTTATAAGTAGCTTGAAAACGCTCAAGTTGCGGTCTGAAGTACTTGTAAAGTACTTGTCAAAAGCTTCAGTCGTTTTAAAGTACTTTTATTACTTTGAAAGTTTTGTGGAAAATATTTGCCACTTTATAAATGTTTTTGATTACATAAAAGTGGATCTAAGGTATTTTTCAAATGCTTCAATCAATCAACAACGTTTTAAATACTTTAAGGAGTTGCTTAAATCCGTCGAAAATAGTTGAAAAGTACTTTTAAAAGACTTCGCTCGTAAAAGTGCTTCGAATATTTTGAAAATATTTTGCAAAGTATTTGGTACTAAAAAAATGCTTTTAATTACATAAAGATGTCTTGAAGTACTTTTCAAACGATTCGATTCTTTAAAAATATCTTAAAATGCTTAATTTGCAGTCACTCGTAGTTGAAAAGTATTTTTTAAATTCTTCAATCACCGTGTACGAACGTTTCGATTCTTTCGCAAGTATTTTTAAAGAATTTAGTACTTTAAATAGGTACATAAAAGTACCGACGAGAAAATTGGGCTCAAAACCGGGAGTACTTTCAAGTACGTACTTGCGAATGTAATGATTTTTCGTACGGTCCTAGTATTATATTATTAATTATTATATGAAATTTTCCACTCGGACGAGAACCCGTGCGTGTTTTTTTTAATATTCATCATCACATTTCGTCATAATTTTTGTTTTGTGGTCTTTTTTTTCTTCATTTTGTTCCTTTCTGTTTTTTTCTCAATTTTGTTTCTTCTCTTATTTTTTTTAATGTTTTTTACAATTTCTTTACTGTTTCTTCCTCTCTTTTTTCTTTTTCTTGTTATTCCTGTCTTTCTTTTTGTTTATCAACCGATATTTTAATGTCGTGTTCCTCCTACAAATTATCTTAAAATTCTTCGCGGTATTAAAAGTTTCGGGTCACCCTGTATCTACTTATGTAAATATATTAAAAAAAATGAAAAAAACATATTTAACTATACCGAGTGTTCCTTTCCTTCTTTACGAATCGACCGTATATTTATTTTTGTTCTTTTTTTTTCTGCGATACCGAGTGTTCCTTTCTTTGAACGAGAATTTATTCGCAAGAAAAAGTTGAACGTCGAATAAGTTTAAAAACGAAAAAATTAAGAAAGAAAACCTCGTTCGAATTAATTAATTAATTAATCGATTTAATAGTAGAAATGACGTCAATTTATGCTTATATAAATAAATTGATTATTAATAATTTTATTTCTATAAAAATTGTATAAAAATAAACGTACTCCGATCAAAAAACTCGTTCTAACAAGAGTTTATCAATAATTTCGTAATGTTTATTATTTTTTAATTCCATTAACATTTGTTTAATTTAAACAAATTCGAGAATTTACATCGAAGATCCGAAGAATTCACGTTAAATTTAATAGCCCGTTAATTAATCGAGTCGCGATAAAAAATTCGACGAATAAAAAAAATCCTCGTCAACTTTTACGAAAGAAGCAGAAACATAATAAGTTGTTGCGTTAAAAATAACGCATCGTTAAAATATAACAATTAGAATAATATTAAATAGAAAAAAGTTCATTCAAAGGAAACTGCGCTGTTAGTTTGATAGTTTTTTTTTTAATTATCTAAATGTAATAAAATAATATAAATTTCTAATAAACGAACTACATTTTTTATCAAATTTTTAAAATTTATTAAAGAACATTTCATACAAAATTAGTTATATTTTTAGAATCGTTTCCAAATTTTATTTAAAATGCTCTTTTAACAGGAAATAGTAACGCTGCATTTATTTCAAAATATTTTTTTTTATTTACAAATGTAATTTTATAAAATTTTCAACGCAAAATTGAAATTTTTAGCAACATCAATTTTTTTACTAAATTTGGTAATAATTTTTTAAAAATCGTTAATTTTTTGCGAAATATAGTTTTAAAAATACTTTTTTAAAACGAAATTTATTGTAAATTATTTTTTTTATTACATTTTTTAAAACACTTTGGTAAAAAGCGTTGGCATTTATAATAAACCATTTTTTTTGCGTTACATTTCGATAACTTTTTTTAAATAAAAAATTCTTATTAATTAATCAATTATGCAGGGTACTTAAAAATTCGTAGCAAACGAATTCGGTTTAAAGATTTGAAAAACCTTGAACGTTCGTCGCTCGTAAAGTTTCCAGGTCGAAACGTCTTCTTCGAGGACCGAAACTTTCGTTTGGGCGTTGAAAAAGTCGCCTTTAAACAAATTTCTTTGTTGACAGTGTAAACGGAAACGAAAAACGAGAACGCGAACCGTCGTAAATAACCATAAATATGTAAAAGGCTTTGGCTGCTCGACCACAAAGTTTCAAGACCACGGCTTTTATTCTAAACGATGTGAAAAACGTAAATAGCTTCGTGGAAATTTACTGATAAACATGTAGTACGAAAATAATTTTTTATGTACGTACCACCGTTCGATTTTTTTGCGTAATACCGGAAAAATAAGCCGCCGAATGCTATGTAATTGCTGGTTTTATGGTACACTCGGTATACTTTTAATAAATCGTTAATAAATTGTAGTATTTGCATAAAATCGAAAGAATCATTCGATATTTAAAAAAAAATTATGGAAAAAAGACGCTCGCTTTATAAAATAATAGTTTTTTAAAATTGGAATTGACAAAAAATCACATTTTGTTGCATTTATTGTAAAAAAATTTTTAAATCAAATTCTAATATTTATTTTATCAAATTTTAAACAAATTATATAAAAATGCAGTTGCATTTGTTGAATTTTTTTGTTAAATTTGGAAAGCTTTTTAAAAATTCCTGATCTAAAATTCTTTTAAAATTAAAATTTAAAAAAACAGATTTTTTTACATTTATTTTTTTCGATCAAATTTGCATATTTTCTTATTAAATGTTTCTTCATTTTAAAATTTTATTAAAAATGCAGTTGCATTTGTTGATTTTTTGTTTGTTAAATTTTGAATTCTTTTTAAATTGTAATCTAAAAAAAATAGATTTTGTTGCACTTATTGTAAAACTTTTTTTGCAAATATGAATACTTTTTTGTGAAATTCCATTTTTTTAAAATGTCATTAAAAGCGCAGTTACATGTATAGCAAAATCTAATTCTTTTTAATTAAATTTTGAACATAATAAACTTAAAATAAACGTTTTTAAAATAAAATATAGGCTGTTCTGTTTAGAATTATTATAAGTTATTTTTTTGCTATTTTCTATAGTAATAAATATATCTTGTTTTAACACAGAAACGGATCACCCTGAATACGGTTTTTTCATTTTTCACCCAAATTTTTGATTTTAGTTAATTTTCGATTGTCAATTCATTTTATTAGTAACTTTATTCTTTTAAGTTTTAATTGAATCAATTGTATACAGGGTAATGTGAAAATCACAATCAAATTAAAATTCATGAAAAAAATGAATTCTAAGCTTGATTTTTTTTAATTTGATTGTTTTTAGAAAAAGAAACCGAAAGCCAAATGTTAAATAAGAACAAATATAAAAAGACTAATTGTAAGTTTGAATTTAAAAATATCACGAAATTGTATTTGCTTATATAAATAGTTTGCGATTTAATTAAATAGTCTATTTAAATTAAACAACAAATTCAAATTCAAATTTTTGTTGTTGTCTGCAATCAAATCAAAACCGACTCATTCAATCTACGCAAATAAAGATATAATATGTTAGATTTTTTATTAAAAAAATAGTTTTTAATGATATATTTTCAACAATAATAGGGTTTTGAAATATAATTCGGTCACCGTCTAAATTTTTTTCCAACCTTTCAATTATTAGAATTTAAATCGATTTTATTTTACGCGTTATAACATGAATATTTAAAACTAAGCAAGGTTCAAAATGGCCGAAACGCTTAGACTACGTCTTTTTTCATTGAAAACGCCCACAGAGTGTAACATTCTAATACCGGGACACAAATTAACTCACCTGCGTCGGAAAGTGCTCGTTTAATTTATAATAAGAGTACATACGGGGTGATTTCGAAATTGCACCCGAACCGGCGTGACGTCACTACTTCAAACTGGTCGAGTTTCGGCGACGCGAAACGCTTAGACTGCGTTCGCCTAGATTGAAAATCGGTAGAAACCGGCGACATTTCGATAACTTGGAACTCACTTTTAGCCGGGAAAGATCCGGCAACGACGATTTTAATCCACTGGGGAGCGTCAAACAATGTTTTCCACTTTATCGCATAGAAAGCGTTTAATAGAAGCGATAGCGGGTATTGAATTGATAACACACTAAAAAAAAAAAATAAAAAATGACACCAAGTGTTGCATTAAAAAAGCACCTGCTCCAAGCACGGTTCACCTTAGAACTGGCGTCAACTAAACGCGAGATTATTTATCGGCGACCCCTCCTAGGAAAAAGGCGACTAGCAAATTGTAATTTTTATTTTTTTTATTTTTTTGATGATAAAAATTTATACGCATCGTGTCACAGTCACGATAATCTCTCGAATAAGTGATAAGTTATCACCTTTTGTTATTTTCGGTGCATTCTGCGCTTATCACAAGGTTGGTTTTTCTGATAAGGCGCCCATTCATATGTACACAAGATGATGGCATTGGCGGGGGTTGTTGAAATCGGAGCTGCATGTGGAGCGGATTTTCGCGATTTTCCCTTGCTTTTTTCTTTTTCGTGCGTGGACGAGACTCGGCGTTTGGCCCGGCGCAGATTTTGCTGTTCACCCTGTATGTGCGGGTATGTGAAGTGATTAAAGTGAGCGATTTTGATGTTAGAAGCCACTCGGAGAGCACTTGTTTTGTGAATTGAATGGATCTACTTATTATGTTTCGCAATTTTTATTTGCTTTTGCTTTTTTTCCCTTTTTATTTCACTTTTCCGCTCGCATTTTTGATCCCGCCTCGCTTTTTTTTTGTTCGATAAGTTCGGCGTCGGACAAATGTTTGATTTTCAATTTTTTTTTTCAAAACCGAAACGAGATACGAAAAAGTTGTATTTTTAGTTGCTTCGTCTTAAAAAAAAATACAAAACTTACGAAAAGTCCATTGGGTGCTATTTTTTTGTGTGAAAATAAAATTAAACTAGAACCGTTGTCGGCACGACACTGGAATTAGCGGATCAAATGGAGTGGATTCAATTCAGAGCTCTTCAAAATATGAACGAATTATCAAAATTTCATTAAAATCGTCTGAAGCGTTTTTTGAATATTTAATATTAATAAAAATAGTGATCACAGTGTCTTTAGAGCAGTTAATGGGACTGGTTTTTTAAATTTTTTCTCAAAAACGAAACGAAATACGAAAAAAAGACAAGATACGAAAAACGTGTGTTTTTGGTTGGTTTGTGTAAAAAATAAAATTAAACTACAAATCTCTTTGGTACGTCTCTGGAATTAATGGATAAACTAAATTAGATCCAAATGGTAATTCATTAAAACGTTAACAAATTTTGAAAGGTTCATTAAAATATATAAAATTAAACTACATGTCCTTTTGATACGCCTCTGGAATTAGTGGATCAATTGGAGGGGATTCAAATCAAAATTCATTAAAATATGAACAAATTATCAAAATTTCATCAAAATCTGCAAATCGTTTTTTTAGATATTTGACATTTTAAACTACAAGTCCCTTTGGTACTCCTCTGGAATTATTAGATCCATTGAAATATAATCAATTTTGAAAATATCATTAAAATCGGCGTTTTGTATTTTTTTTGTTTTTTCTACCTTCATTATATGTTTGCTTTTCTTTATTTTTTCCTATCGTTATGATTTCTTTTTATTTTTCCAATTTTTTTATTAATTTTTTCGTGTCTATCATTTTTATTTCTATTTATGCTATTCTTTATTTGTTTATTTATTTGTACCTTTAGTTTCCTTTTAATTTCGCTCTATCTATCTTTCTTGATGTCCCTCTTTGTTTGTTTTCATTTTTTCTTTTGTAGCGTCGTTCTTTCATAATTTCGTCACTCATAAATTTCTTTCTATTTGTGTTTCGGTTTTATCATTCCTTTTTATATTTATTTCAGTTGAATCGTTCTTTAGATTCAGTTTTTCATAACTTTGTCCTTTTTTTAGTTTCTTTCATAATTTTCTCCTATTTCAGTTTCTTTTTATTATAGTTTCGTCCTTATTATCGGTTCTTCTTACATTTATTCTCCTTCAAATTTAATTTTATCAAATTCTAATCCTGCAAATAAATATATTCATATTTAATTTTTTTTATTCTTGCATTCATTTTTAAAATCAACTAAAATTCAAAACAATGATATTCCTGCAACTATTTTTTTAAATACAAAAATATAAAAAACATTCAAATCTGATTTCTTTTTTTCTGCAACTATTTTAAGAGGTCTAAAAAATATTTCTATTTTTTCTTCTTTCTTTCATAGTTTTGTCCTTTCAAAATTACAATCTTATTGTGGGTTATGCTTAAAATAATTTTTTTTATTGCGTTTTTAATTCGTTAAGTTTCATCCTTAATGCTCGTTTTTCTTAGTTTCATTTTTCCGATTTTCTTAATGCTTTTTTTATTTCTTATCATTCGTTGTTTCTTTCTATGGATAATCAATCCCATCTTTTTATTAATTTTTGTCATTTTTTCTATCTTTTTAATTCATTTTTCTTTGCTTGTTTGTTCTTTGTTTGTTTCTATCGTTAATTCCATCTTTTCTTAGTTTTTGTTATTTTTTCTGTTTTTTTATTCATTTTTCTTTCCTCTTTTGTTTTTTATTTCTTGCTATGGGTAATACCATAATACCATAATACCATCTTTTTGATTCTTTTTTCTTTTCATTTGTTATTCGTTATTTCTTTTTTTTTTGCTTTTATTTTTTAAATCAACGTCGCCATTTGTTTACTTGTTTGACCCCACCCCGCACACACTTTTCCATCTTTTATCGTCCGATCAAGCGATTGTTTTGAACGGAAAATATTTTCCAAATCATCGACCAAACATATTTATTACTCACAAATAATTAGTTTGTTTACTCGCATTTTATTTTGAACGCTCGTAAAATCTTTTTGGGGGCTAAAAATTAAATGGATCTTTTATTGGCAAACAAACGTTTAGTGGGGTATAAACAATATCCTATCTATACATTGTTTCGGTAAACATCCGAAATGACCCTTGTTTGAATGGGACGCGTGGTGTTGTCGAGTTTATTTGTTGTCTTTTTTTTGATTGTTTAGGATCACCTTTCGGTTGTTGCGTTTTTCGAAACGGCCTTTTTGGCGAATTTTACCTGCCAAAAGGTCCGTCCGTCTGCTTTTGTTGCGCTAATCCAAATGATATTGGTTAATAATGCGATAATCGTTGTTTACGGCTCAGGGGAGTAAAGTTTAAGGGTTTAAGTTCCCTAAATTTGCATTGATTTTAAAAGTGATTCCGATAAAGTCAGCTTTTTGTGTAGACCACCCTGTATAAGTTAAATTGTTTCATTATTCAATTTCTTATTTGTTTTTTGTTGTGAAACAATTTTTTTTACAATTATTATTTTTATGTTATTCCGACATTGTGAGTGGAACTTTTGCTTAGATCACCTTGTAGAACATATTTTGGGGAAAATAAATAAATACGGTCGATAGATGAATTTTATTTTAAGGTCAGGATTTTATTGTTTGGTTGTACACTTATTAGTGAAACACCCTGCAGGAATTTTTAATTTTATTTCTGTAACAATTTTTTTAAGTGTACAAAAAATAACAAACTATGTACACATTTGATATTTTTAGGTATTCCTGGAAATATGTTTCAACTGAAAATTTTTTCAAATTTAATTTTTGATCATTTTTATTTCTGCAACTATTTTTTGTGTGTAAAAATGTATAAGATATGTTCAAATTTGGTTTTTTACTCCTGCAACTATTTTTAAAAGTTATTTTTTTTTCATACTTCGTTTTAAGTACATTTTTTTTCAGCAATTACTTTTTTTAAGTAGAAAACATGTTCCAAATCTATTAAATTTCCAGTTTGTGTTCCTGGAACTATTTTTAAAGGTTTAATTTTTTTTCAAATTTAATTTTAAATAAATTGTATTCTTGCAACTACTTTTTTGCATGGAAAAAATGTTACCGACTCTATTAAAAATTGACTTTTTATTCCGGCAACTATTTTTAAAAAATTAGAAAGTTTAGTTTAATTTAATTTTCAAATATATATTTATTCTTGAAAAAGTTTAAAAATGATGTTCGATGTAATTCTAGAAACAGTTTTTATTCCTGCAACTAGTCTTTTAAGTGCAAAAAATGTAAAAAAATATATTGAAATTTAACTTCTTTATTTCCACAATCATTTTTAAAAGATCTAAAAAATATGTATTTTTAATTTTTTCCTATCAATATATTTTTAAAAATAAAGAAAATATTGAAAATGTATTCTAAATAATTCTAATTCCTGCACCTATTTCTATTAAAATAGCAAAATGTGTAAAAATTATATTCAGCCTATTATTCCTGCGGCCGATTTTAAAAATCCTGAAATATTTCAACGATTTTTTTAGATGTAAAAAAATGTACATAATATATTCAAATTTTTTATTCCTATAATAATTGTTAAAAGTTTTAAAAATATGTTTACATTTAATATGAAACAATAACTTGTTCTCTTTTAAAAGTCTAAAAAATACGTTCAACTTTAATTTTAATACATTTTATTCCTGCAACTATTGTTTTTAAGTGCAAAAATATAAAAAATATATTCATATTGAATTTTACGTTTCCTGCAACTATTTTGAAAAAAATCTGATAAATATAAAAAATGTATTCTAAACAATTCTTATTCCTGCAGATATTTCTTACAACTATTTGTAAGAATATTAAAAACGTAACGAAATTTAATTTTAATCAATTCTTATTCCTTTTTTAGAATTACATTCAAATTTGATATCTGTATTCCTGCGACTGTTTTTAAAAGCGTTATCAGCAAATTGAAAGTGCACGCACCAGCAGGAAAATGATTTCCTTTGTAACGAACGACCTATAATGGCTTATCGCAGGAATATCGACCAGTTTCTCGTTTTGTTTAATGATCGGCTTTGAGTCGAGCACAATAAGGAATTGACCCGAACAAACACCGGTGACGTTCTTTCCTGAAATCTGACACCGAAGTACTGCTAGATTCTAAATTGTTTTCTGCTACTGAACGACTTATTGTTTCCGGGTGCACGTTACGTACTTTGAAATTCGATTTATGGTCCATATTCGAACGAAATTAGTACACTTTTAATATCCTGCAAAACAATGGAGAATTTTATAAAATTGCTATTTTTTTTCTGATACGACATCGGTTCGTTGTTTTACTATTTATTGTTTCTTTCTACCGCAAATGAAATGTTACCGATTTTATATGACCGGCGAATGTCGGTATTTTCTATTATCGTCGCAGGAAATTTCATACTTTTCTATTTTTTTTTCTACACTCTGTTAGAATTTTAAGGAATTATTATTCCTGTGACGACGCAAAAAATCTAAAAATAGATTCAAACTGGATTTCTTTATTCTTGCCAATATTTTTAAGATGATTTAAAATGGACCGTATTCCTGCAACTGTTGCTGTAAAAGTGCAAAAAGTACATAATTATACTATATTTATTTTTTATGATTACATTTTAAATGATTGAAAATATATCGAAAATTAATTTTATGCGATTATTTTTCCTGAAACCATTTTTAAAAAGTGCAACAAGTGCAAAAATGTATTCTTGCCACTGTTTTTAAAATATTTCAAATGAATCATATTCCTACAATTACGCCAAAAGCGTAAAATTTTATGTACTTATTTTTTGTGATTATTTTGAAAATTATTGAAAATATATCCAAATTTAATTTTAAGCAATTATCATTCCTGCAACCATTTTTAAAAGCGCAGACAGTGTAAAAATATATTCAAATTCAATAAATTTAGTGGAAAAATTCAAATTTGATATATGGATCCAGGAACCATGTAAAACCATGAAATTAAATGCATTCCAGAGGCGTACCAGTGGGGCAAATCGATTTAAGCATAAAAAAATAATCACCCCAGTAGATTTTTCGTAGTTTTGTTTTCTTTTTTGTTTGTTACAGCAACTAAAAATACAACTCGTTTGATTTATGTGCTTTTGAAGCTTTAAATTGGCTACAATTTTTATATTTGTAAGGTAATTTTTTTTCTTGTTTTTATAAGAACATGTGCGTGCGAAAAAAAATTGAAAGATTTTCTTTTTTCTAAAATAATATTGTAAATGATCAATATTGTCGAATATTTTGACGAAAAATTAAAAACACTGTAACAGTTCACTGAACGAATTGGAAAAAAAAAGATGAAAGCGACATTTAAGTCCTTCGTTGACGGATCAAAAGAACTCGAACGAGTTCCGAATATTCAACACTTTATTATACCGAATCCTTCATCCACTTGTTTCATTAACACCCACTACAATAAAGCCATCCTTGCACCCAATTCATCAACCAATAAACAACCCCTTATCTACTTTTTATCGCTCGAAAACGATAAATATCTTTTACTCGAAACAAAAAAAAAACATATATTTATATATACATATCGATAACGTCGGAATATTACGAGATGTAAAAATTTATGAGCGTTCTTTAAGTGTTAAAGATAAAATCCGTCAATATAGGTTGGAAAAGATAACGATTGAGAAATTTAATATTTCGAACTTTTGCTGATAAACGAACGGCCGGGGTCGCCGAAAAGGCCATCCTTTGTATATTAATAACTCTGTTTAGGAATTTCTATTTTGTAGGTAATTAATATTTCCAACAGAAAACACGAAATGGATCCCTTTTTTTATTTTAATGTCTCAAATAATAGCCGACAAGTTCTCCAAATTTATCACCTGCTAACTTTTTCTTGTATAATGTAAATAGTGTCGTTGCATGTGGCAACACTCGACCCTATATAATTTTTTTGATAATCATCGAATTAATGATTTTCTGTCAATTAATTTTTTTTTTGTATAGTTTCGTTTTCTGTTTGGATTTGTACTAACAAAATCACTTTGTGATAAATCTGGAAAGGGTAGTAACTATTGAACACTCTCAACTCAAATATTTTTTATTTTAAATACGATAGAAAAATAGTTCAAATGATGTCTTTACTTTTTTCTGTTTTTTTTTCGATTTTTTTTCGATTTTTTTCCTTATCAATTAATGTTCTAGCAGCCTAAAGTGTAATTTTTTAAAATTCGACTGGACTATAAAAAAAATAAACAAGTCACCCTTTTCCTTAAACAAGACTTTTGTTCTGCAAAATTTTCAAATTTTAATTTTTTAATTAGTGGATTTTAAGGAACATTAAATTATATTTAAAATTAATAAAAAAAATAGTTCAAATAAATCAATTTTTAGGAAAACAATATTCTTAAAAACCAAGAGAAATTTGTTAAAATTATGTTAAAATTTAAAAAAGTAGTACACATGTTTCTTTTTCGAAAATTTGCAGTTAAAAAACTTTTGAAAATATGAAATTTTGAGGAATATAAAATAAAATCCAAAATTAATTTGAAAAGCAGTTCAAATAAACATTTTTTTTTTCAGTCACTGTTCCAGTCGTTTGCAACGGATTTTTATTCGAAAAAATTTCAAATTTTTCTACAAAATTTACAAATTCTTTAAACTTATTTTAAAAATTGTAGCTTGGATTCAAAAAAAAAATTATTTCAAATGAGAAATACAAAAAAATCTGTCTTTATATGATATTGTTTTATAAAATGGAATTTCAAAATTCTTACTTTAAATAAAAAATATCCGAAATTCTGACTTTAAATAAGTTTTAAAAATTCGAACATGGAAATTAAACATTCTTTCAAACGAGAAATTTCAAAAATTCGGTCCTAGAATTTTCTTAATTTTAACTTTAAATGAAAAATTTCTAAAATATTGATTTGAAAAAAAATGTATACCTAAATAAGAATTTTTATAATTCAAGTTTTGTTTCAAATCCCAGTTTGTTCAACTTTCAATCAAATTTTTCAAATTTCTGCCGATTACTATTTTTTTCATGAAATTTTCAAAATTTAACTTTTTAAATAATTGATCTTAACGAACATTAACTTAGATTTAAAATTAATAAAAAAAATAGTTGAAATACCTTCGTCGTTTTTTTTTCATTTTAAATTAAGTTCAAACGTCTCTTTTTAGAAATGCAGAAAACAAAAATATTTTAAAGTTTGCTTGTTGTTAAATTTTACAAAAAAACGAAAAAAAAAAGAAAAAACTTTAATTATTTTTTTTATTACTTTAAATGTAATTTAACGATTCGTTATTAAAAAAGTTAAAATTTGATAATTTTGCGTAACAAAAAGCCAAGGTTGTTTAAGAGAAAGGGCGGCTCATTAATTATCGAAAATTGAAAAAAAAAAAAATAACGAATAAAGCGACGACAGCATTTGAACTACTTTTTCCTCCTTTTTGTAAAAAATGATTTATCCGAACTACATTTTTCATTAATTTTAAATTTTCGAGAACAAACGGCAAAGGTTGTTTAAGGAAACGGTGGTTCATTAATTTTCTTCATAGTCCAGTCGAATTTAAAAAAAATATCACTTTAGGCCGGTCGCAGAATAATGTTTGTATAAAAAACCGATTTGGAAACATTTTCGTGCGTTTCGAGCGCTAAAAACAAGTAAAAACGAAGGAAGAGGCGAGCGAAAACAAGAAATGGGAGAAACGGCTCGTTATCTGGGCGTCCAGGAAGTCCGCTGCCTGCACGGGCAGGATAAATATGGCTTTATGTTTTGTCGCCTTATCTTGATCGCAATCACAACAAAAATATACTGAACGTTCTCGGCTTATCGAATCATTTGTAATGTTTGCCCGAGCGCCGAAAGTTATCGCGCCCGAACACGAGCAACTCGCCGTTTTCGTTTCATCTAAAAATAGATCGGGTCGGCGTGGTGGCCGCCGGCATGTGCACCCGTTTCTTCCACGTTTCTTAAACGTTTCGGCGGGGAATTCGGTGGTTTCATGAATAAGTTTTGGAATAGGATTAGATTCAGTAAGTAGGCTTTTTTCGAACTTGAATTGCTTTCGAATTCGTTAGCAATTTGGCGAATTTTTTCCTTAATAGCATTAGGGAATTCTCTAAGAAATTCTTCCGTACTTAAAAAACGAAAGCTGTACCTGGTTTTTGGCTTTTACATTACTTTAAATCTTATTAATAATTTGCGAATTTCTTCCTTAATTTGATTAGGGATTTCTTTTGGAAATTCTCTAGAAAATTATCCTGTAATTAAGTCGAAGCCTGTGCCTATTTTTTGACTTTTGATTCGCTTTAAATCTCATTTGAAGTTTCTTCCTTAATTGCTTTAGGAAATTTTTTAATTAAGTCGAAATCTGTATCTGTTTTTTGCATTGAAAAGATCTAAAATTTATTGGGAATTTGTCGAATTTCTTCAATAATTATTTTAGGAAATTCTTTTGTAATTAAGTCGAAGCCCGTGACTAACTTTGGCTGTTAGATCACTTTAAAAACTCATTAGTAATTAAACTTATTTATTAATTATATCAGGAAATTCTCTTATAATTAAATTTTTTTAATTAAATGACTTAAAAGTCATTTGGAATTTGTGGAATTTCTTCGTTAATTATTTTAAGAAATTCTCGCTCAATTAAATAGAAACTTGTACCTGTTTTTTTTTTTAATTTAAATGACTTAAAATTTATTAGGACTTTGCTGAATTTCTTCGATAATTATTTTAGGAAATTCTAATGTAATTAAGTTGAAACCTGTGCCTGATTTCGGATTTTAAATTAATTTAAATTTCATTAAAAATTTGTCTTATTTCCTTTTAATTGTTTTATTAAATTCTTCTGTAATTAACTCGAAAATTGTGTCTGTTTTTTTTGTATTTAAATGACTTAAATTTCATTAAGAATGTGCCGAATTTGTTCATTAATTATTTTAGTTAGGAAATTCTCTAGGAAATTTTTCTGTAATTAAGTCGAAACATGTACTTTTCTTTGGCTTTTAATTTACTTTAAATTTAGTAATTGTCGAATTTCTTTCTTAATTATTATCGGAAATTCTCTTGTAATAAAGTCGAAGCCTGCACCTGTTTTTTTTTTTCGATATAAAATACTTGAAATTCATTAGAAATTTGTGGAATTCCTTCGTTAATTATTTTAGGAAATTCTCTAGAAAATTCTTATTTGATTAAATGGAAACGTGAACGTGTTTTTAGCTTAAATTGCTATAAATTTCATTAGCAATTTGTCTAATTTCCTCTTAATTGCTTTAGGAAATTCTTTCGTAATTATATCGAAACGTGCACCCACTTTTTTTGGATTTAAAAGACTTGAAATTCATTAGGAATTTGTGGAATGTTTATATTAATTATTTTATGAAATTCTCTAGGAAATTCTTCGTGTAATTAAGTCGAAATATGTGCCTGCTTTTTGATTAGAATTCTTTAATTTAGTCCTCAATTATTTTATGAAGTTCTTCCGTAATTAAGTAGATATGTCTGTCTGTTTTTTTTTGGAGATTTAAATGAATTAAAAGTCATTAGACATTTGTGGAATTTCTTCTTTAATTAAATGGAAACCTGTACGTGTAACAATTTATCTAATTTTCTCTTAATTGTTTTAGAAAATTCTTTTGTAATTATATCGAAACATGCACGCGCCTTTTTAGGATTTAAAGGCTTAAAATTCGTTAGGAATTTGTGGAATTTCTACATTAATTATTTTAGGAAATTCTCTAGGAAATTCCCCTGCAATTAAGACGAAACCTATGCCTGATTTTGGCTTTTAAATTACTTTTTTTAGGATTTAATGAATTAAAATCATTACGAATTTGTGGATTTTTGTCAGTAAATATTTTAGGAAATTCTTCCGTAATTAAGTCGAAACATGTGCTTGATTGGAATTCTTTAATTTAATCCTCAATTATTTTATGAAATTCTTCCGTCATTAAGTAGAAATGTCTGTCTGTTTTTTTTGAGATTTAAATGATTTAGTCATTAGGAAATTTATCGAATTTCTTCTTTAATTATTTTAGGAAATTCTCCTTTAATTAAGTGGAAATTTGTATCTGTCTTTTTTTGCTTTAAATGGCTTAAAATTCATTAACAATTTGTTAAATTAATGAAATCATAAACAACATTTTCAAATATTTCTTCTGGGAACCAATTTATTTCACTTGTTTAAATCCAAAAAAAAAAACTCAATTTATATAGCTAATTAAAATGTTTCGGTAGGTGTCAACTGTTTTGGATCCATTAATCTTTCGAAATCGACCGTCACTGATCCATTAAACACCCTCAATATTTTTATTACAGCCCCCGAAACATAATTCCCAATATTTACGTTACTAATCGGGTTGATTGATTAATCTTGCTAACTGAACGGGGAAAAAAAATACGTCGCGTTACAAGATTTACGAACTGATTTTTTTTTTCCATGAATATAATTAAAAGCGACGAAATAAATTATTCAAAACTTAAGTTCGTTTAACTACGGTCGAATTAACATTGAGAGCAGGGCCGGCGAAAATGGGAAAATTAGCTTTGAAATTGGTTTATTACACAACACTCGGTATAATGACGATGGTAAAGTCGGCTTTTTTGGATTTTAGATATAAAAAATGTGTGGAAATTTTTTAGGAGTTTAAGGAAAAGGGTGGCTCACTCATTTTCTAAAATCCAAAAAAATAAAAATGAGACACTCGAGCATAATTTTGTTTTTAATATAATATTTCTTAAAATTTATACTTTACGAATTGAAAAATAAAATACCAAGGTTATTTTTAAGTACAAGGGGGGCTCATTAAAAAAAAATAGAAATGCAAAAACACACAAAATTTGAACTATTTTTAGTTTTCATTCTATTTTGTAAAAAAAAATATATTTAAACTGCTTTTTAAATTAATTTCGAATTTAATTTAATATTCCTCAAAATTTCGTAATTTAAAAAGTTTTTTTAACTGCAAATTTTCCAGATAAAAATTGTTACTACTACTTTTTTAAATTTGAAGTAGATTTTTAACAAATTTCTTTTGGGTTTTAAAAACAATTAGAAATGATGAATTTGAATTATTTATTAAATATTTTTTAACTAATTTTCTATTTTTTTCGTTTTTTAAATTGTTTATTTAAAATACGTTTTCATTAATTTTAAATGTAATTAAATGATTCTTAAAACCCATCATTTTAAAGTAAAATTTAAAAATGTCAGAAAAAAGGCCAAAAGGTTATTTAAGCAAAAGGATAGCTCATTAATTTTTTTTAAATAAAAAAAAGGTATTTAAACTATTTTTTTTAATTAATTTTAAGTCTATTTTAATGTTCTTTAAGATCCATCATTGAAAAATTTGGAATGAAAGTTAAACAAACTGGGATTTAAAACAAAACTGCAATTTTTCATATAAAGTTAAAATTAAGAAAATTCTCGAACAAAATTTTTGAAATTTCTCATTTGAAATAAATATTTTTGAAATTCCAAGTTAACATTTTTAAAATTTCTCATTTAAAGTCAAAATTATGAAAATTTCAATATAAAACTTTTGAAATTTCTCGTTTAACGTCAGAATTTTAGAATTTATCCATTTAAAGTAAGAATTTTGCAAAATTCCATTTCATAAAACAAAATCATAGAAATTCCGGGACAGAAGTTTTGAAAATTCTCATTTGAAATAATTTTCCTTTAAAATTCCAAGTTAGAATTTTTAAAACAAGTTTCAAAAAGTTATTTTCTCCGATAATACCAAAAGAAATTATGATTTTCTCCAAGAAAAAAGGGGTTTTTTATCCAAAAATTTGCAAAAACTGTTTTTAGGCGAAGGATGTGAGAAAATAGGGATTTTCTCCCGAAAAAAAAATTGTATCGGGATGTTTAAACAAAAACTGAGATTTTGGTAATAGAATTTAAAAAAAAAGGTATATTCTCTGAAAATATTGAAAGAAATCATCATTTTATCCGATTTTGATCAGGAGATTAAAAAAAAAACTGTTTTCCGCTGAAAAATATGAACAAAATTAGGATTTTCTCAAAAAACAATTTTAAAAATTGGGTTTTTTAACAGAACAGTTTAAAAAAATATAATTTTCAACTGAAAATTATAGAAAAATAGTGCAAAACTTGTAATCTTGTGTGAAAATTTTTTAAAACTACGACTATAATAAAAAATTTGAAAGAAATTTGAAAAATTGGAAATTAGTTTAAAATCTTAAAAAAAAATAATTTTAGCTGTAAAAATATAAAAAGAAATTCAGTTAAAAAAAGGCGAATTTGTGTATAGTGATGGAATTTAAAAACAAGTATTTTCATAGAAATTATTGAAAGAAATTGTGATTTTTTTTAAAAAAGCCTTTTGATTGAAAAAGCCAAAACGTATCAAAAATTGGGAATTTCTCCAAATAAAAGTGGGATCTAAACATTTTGAAAAAACATTTCAAACTGAAAAATTTCGAAAAAAAAGTGCACAAATCATAAATCTTGTGCGAAGAATTTGAAAAACTGTTACATCAATAAAAAAATTCAATATGGAATGAGTAGGTATTTTCTTTGAACAAATTAGGATCTTCGAAAGAATTGGATTTGTAACACAAAATTTCGAAAAAAAAAGTAAGGTTTTGCAACGTCGCATTCAAAATTTGTTATTTCTGAAAACAAACGTTTTTCATAAGAAATACTATTTTTTCGAGTAAGTTTATTAGAATTTCTTTTTCAAAAACCGTGTCAATTTGGTGATTTACAAAGAGTTTCCCCCCTTGAAAAACACAACACCGTGTTTATTTATAAATTCGAGTCGAGGAGGCGATTTAAAAAAAAAAAAAGAAAAATAAGTTTTAAATAAACGGTCGGTCGTATACGTTTCGCTTATCTTTTCAAGGTAAAATTAATATACCCGTAATAATAATTCTAGAAATACCGCTCGAATTATTCCGGCACTCTGTATAATACGTACATAGAATTATACTAATTATTATTATTATTATTATTATTATTATTATTACTATAAATAATGATTTTGCGGTAAACACCGTTTTCGGATCACTTGACGCGCCCGAATCGCGATCTCATTTTTTTTTTCATTTCGGTTTTTGTAAATAATAAAATAATAACACACTTGAAGTTGGATTTATCGTCGCCTTTTTGTGATAATTATTATCATTGTGATACCTAAAATCACAAACACTGACCTATTCCAACAGGAATGATATTCGAATGTGCGATATCTTTACCTTTTTTTTTATTCCCTTTGTTTTATCGTATCGCTCGATTTGTACAGGGTGATTCAAAGGGGCTGTCGTGACGTCACAGGACGGATAAACGTATGTGGTTCGTTGGAAATTCGAAAATAAATCGAAAAATAGTGATTTGATTCGGTAAAATTTGACGATTTTATCGTTCGAAAAATGATTGAATCTTCGGTCTCAAAATTTTCGAAATTTTGTGTTACAAATCCAATTCTTTCGAAGATCCTAATTTGTTCAAAGAAAATACTCATTCCATATTGAATTTTTTTATTGATGTAACACTTTGTGCACTTTTTTTTCGAAATTTTTCAGTTTGAAATGTTTTTTCAAAATGTTTAGATCCCACTTTTATTTGGAGAAATTCCCAATTTTTGATACGTTTTGGCTTTTTCAATCAAAAGGCTTTTTTAAAAAAAATCACAATTTCTTTCAATAATTTCTATGAAAATACTTGTTTTTAAATTCCATCACTATACACAAATTCGCCTTTTTTTAACTGAATTTCTTTTTATATTTTTACAGCTAAAATTATTTTTTTTTAAGATTTTAAACTAATTTCCAATTTTTCAAATTTCTTTCAAATTTTTTATTATAGTCGTAGTTTTAAAAAATTTTCACACAAGATTACAAGTTTTGCACTATTTTTCTATAATTTTCAGTTGAAAATTATATTTTTTTAAACTGTTCTGTTAAAAAACCCAATTTTTAAAATTGTTTTTTGAGAAAATCCTAATTTTGTTCATATTTTTCAGCGGAAAACAGTTTTTTTTTTAATCTCCTGATCAAAATCGGATAAAATGATGATTTCTTTCAATATTTTCAGAGAATATACCTTTTTTTTTAAATTCTATTACCAAAATCTCAGTTTTTGTTTAAACATTTCTCGGAGTAAATCGTAATTTCTTTTGGTATTTGTATTTGTTCAAATTTCACTGAGGAAATCCTTTTTTCCAATAAAATCTCGATATTTAAAAATTTTTAAGACAATTTGTTTTTCTAATTCTCCGGCCAAAATTATTACTTTAAATGAATAAATTCTGTCGTTAAACGAGAAATTTTAAAAGTTTTATCTTGAAATTTTCATAATTTTGACTTTAAATAAGAAATTTCAAAAATTTTGTCAGGGAATTTTCTTTATTTTAACTTTATATGAAACATTTCTAAAATATTTACTTGAAAAAAGATATTTTAAAAATTCTGCCCGAAATTTCTATAATTCCGACTTATAAGTAAGAATGTTTTAAATCCCAGTTTGTTCAATTTACAATCCAAATATCCGAAAACATTTTTTTTTCAATTTCTGCCAATTAGATACTATTTTTTTTAGAAATTTTCAAAATTTAACCCTGAAAATGAGGGGTTTTAAAAATAACATTTGAAATCAATTGTCGTTGTCGCTTTTTTTTTTCGATTTTAGAAAATGAATGATCCGCCACCCTTTTGCTTAAACAACCTGAACAATAAATTTCTGCCAATCACCATTTTTTTTTTCACGAAAAGAATTCATTTTTAAATGAAATTATTTAAAACTAAAATACTTTTAGTTCTTAACAGAAAATTTGAGTTTTTTCAAAAACGTCAACATCTCTTTAAAAGATCTTTTTTGTTAAAAAAAACACCGTATTTTTACTTAAAAATTTTAATTTTTTGCCCTACATAATGCCGATAAATAAATAAAAGATGACGTAATGCAAAGGAACGTAACATACTTTGTTAAAATGCGAAAATGTACAGAGGAAAACATGCCACAGGTACAGTCGTAAAATTAGACACGGTCATTGGTCCGAAGAAATTCATAAACACCGGAAAAAACTCGCCTTAGAATTATGCATTGGAATTATATACAGGGCGATTCCGTGTTTCGATGAAATCACAGACAATAATAGAAATGAAAATTCGAGGATATTTATTTAATTTTCTTTCTACAAATTAGTAGCAAACGTAGAATAACGAACTTAATTTTATTATATTTATCGATATTTTTATACAAAATAATTACTAATGGATATCAAACAAGGAACTGACCAAATGCCATCTTAAATTTTCGATTTTTATGGATTTTTTCCAATAAAAGAATGAGTAACAAGTGTCAAACAAGGAACTGACCAAATTCCAACTTGATTTCGCGAACTTCATAGATTTTTTTCATTAAAAAAATACTAGAGAATTTTAAATAAGGAACTGATCAAATGCCAACTTAATTTTGTGATATTTATCGATATTTTCATATAAAATAAATAATTAAAATTTGTCAACTGGATATGATACATACAATTGGGTATTAAAGTTTACCACAAAACTTGACCACAGCAAAATGATTCTTTCGTTTCTCTAAAAATAAAATAAATGCCTTGAACAAAAAAAAAATACACATATATATAATAAATTTTTCCATAAAATTCCATGAAATAAGAACGTTTTCATGGCTACAATTTCTTCTCGGACGAGATTTGACATTTTGAACTTGTGCTAAACTTATCTTTCCGCTGATAACTGACGTAACGACGAACGAACATTAACAGCGATAAAATTGGTATAGTTTGTAATAAATATTATTCGATATTTTAATAAATATAGACGATGATCAATCGCATATTTTTCTTATTCTCATCGGAATTGAATTAATACAAAACGCCATACAAATAAAAAACCAATAATTATACATAAAATTTTCGATATTTTTTCGCCGCGAAACAGTATTTCGAAATTCCAACCCGATTTCCATAAATCCGTCCCGATCCGTCCCTGTCCCGGTTCCCGATCTGCCGAGCGCCACGATGTAGACAACTCACAATACACGTGTGTGTTGCAGCTGCCTATGGAGAGGAAGCCCGGCCGCAGTACAGCCCCGCCTCCCAGCACGAAGGGGCGGAGCCTTCGCCCCACTCCAGAGCGGCCACGCCCCTGGAGTGTCTGACGTACGCAGAGGTGGACCAGGAAAATAATTACCAGGCGCTGGTCAGGGCTGACGGGAGGTACATGCCTTCGTTCACGTTGGAGGTGAGATATGACATCGATTCTATAATCGATTCTATAATCGATTCGGGGAGGGGGGTAATCGAAGAGTCGGGTCGATGATTGGTGGGGGGGTGGGGGGTTATTTTCTTTTGAGGGGTGGGGGTTTTTGTGTCATGGTTTCTAACAAAAAAATAATGTTGGGTTATGAAAAGGGCTTTGAAAAAATTGATGATTTCAATTTTGGAAATATTTTCTTTGTGTTTTTTGATAAAAATGAAATTCTTGTCATTTTTTTTTATTCAATGATTTTTGTGTAGCATTTTATCAAGAAAATGGTACGTTATAAAATGTGTTGGAAAGAGACGTGAATTTTTGGAATTTTTTGTTACCAAGTATTTTTTATAAAAAAAATTAGGGATTTTCTTAAAAACTCTTTTTTATTATAAAACGAACCAAGACATTAGGCCATATTTTATAAAAAAATGTTAGGTTATACAAGTGTTTGAAAAAAAAAATTATATTATTGAATTGTTTTTTTGTATTTTTTATAAAATTTTTTATTTATTATAATACAAACTATGATTTTATGTCGTATTTTATAAAAAAAAAATGTTTGGTTGTAAAATATGCTTGAAAGAGAAATAAGATTTTCTTTTTTATTTGTTATAAAACGAATGTTGAATTTTATGTCATTTTTTACAGAAAAAATAGGATTGAAAATAAACAATTTGAATTTTTGATTTTTTGTAGGTATTTTTTATAAAAAATATAATTTCTTATATTTTTTATGAGACAAACGATGATTTTTATTACATATTTTATATCAAAAAAATGATTTATGCTTCGGAAAAATTTTTTTCTTTGTTAAAAGACGAATGAATCATGATTTTTTGTGTCATATTTTATAAAAAAATATACTAGGTTAAAAAAAAGATTCGAAAAAAAAAATTATTAAAATTTTGATAAATTTTTCGACATTTTTCATAAAAAAATTGTTAATTTATAAAACAGGTTTGAAAAGAAATCATTGGAATTTTGAATTTTTTTTATATTTTTTTTATAAAGAGCTCAAAGTTTTATTAAAAACATTTATATTTATTTTAAGACGAACCATTATTTTTGTATTATTTTTATTAAAAAATTATTAAATTTTTAAATATAAAAAATAATTTATATTTTGTTATATTATATTTTATAACTTAAAAAATCACGTTTTATATTTTATAATTAAATTTTTGAATTTTTTAATCGGTATTTTTTATAAAAAAATTAAGATTCTCTTAACAACTTTTTTTGTAGAAGAAGTTATATTTAATTTTTTATAGAAAACGATTAATTATTGAATAAGTATGCTTAAATAATTTGAATTTCGGATTTTTTTTTGGTATATATATTTTATGAAAAAATTAAGGTTTGCAAAAAAAAATAAAAAAAACATTTCAGTGGGACAACCTCCATTTTTTTTTGCACTCCAAATAAAATTAAGTCATATTTAATTTTCACACCTATTTAATTTTTTTTTTAATTTAACCAATATTTTTATTTTTTATATGAATTTTAGAAAGATTTAAATTAATACAAACAAAAATATAAAAATACAAAAAATGTACACCAAAATAATAAATTCCAAAATTCTTTTATTCATTTTAAATGGATTTTGTTTAATTTCCGAAAGAATAACAAAAACGTTTTAAAAAATTCGAATCAAAATAAAAAATCCTTCGCACATTTAATTAACCTCAATATGTAAATACATAAAAGTGAGCGTTATATTTTTTTCATTTTCAAAAATGTTTTTATAAAAAATAACCAACCAATACACAAGAATAAAAGATCGAAAAAAACACGAAAGATCTAATTAGAAAAAGTGAACCCGCAGGTCCCCCTCGAAGACACAAATGGCACCCAATACCTGCAGCTCGGCCCCACCACGATCGCCAACGGGTCCCCCTCGCAGGGGAGCGGCAGCCCCAGTCCCGGCTCCCCCCGCGTCTACAGCTTGTCCACGATCCAGCCCGGGGGGGACGAGCACCAGTCGGCGATGGAGGGGTCGCAGCTGACGCAGCTGACCAGCCACATCAGCTACACGGGACCGGGGATGAACTCCCCGACGGCCGGAAATATGTCCAGGTGAGAAAATTCATTAAATTATATGAGGGTGCTTTATCGGAATATAACAAATGTATATTAAAATGAAATTAAAGTATAATTAAACATTTTAAAAAAAGTGTTTTTAATTGTTGTCTAAAATATAAAATTTAATGGGAGTTTATGATCATTTTTAGTTCGTTAAAACATTTTTATTTGTTGATTTATTTTTTTGTATTTATTTAATGTTTGGTTCTTGCAGAGTTAGTTCTAATTGTTTTTTCAATTTATTTATTCATTTTTTGTGGATTTTTTATATTTACTGTTTTCTTGTGTGTTTTATGATATTAATTTTATGTTGTTTTTATTTTTGCCTCTTTTCTTTTCGAATTATTTCTTATTTATTGTAGTTTTTTTAAATTAATTTTCGATTTATTGATTTTTTTTAATTTCTTAGTAGGAAATTTAAAAAATATATATTTGTTTCTTATGGTTTATTGAAATTAATTTTTAATTTATTGATTTAATTGTTTTTTCGTGATTTTATTTACTTTTTAAAAAAAATTATGCAGATCTTAAAAAAAATACATTTCGTTTGGTTTTTTAATATATTTTTTCTTCAGGAGTTTCATTTATTTTTTGATTTATTTTCTTGTTGATTTTTGTATTATTATTTTTTTCTCGTAGTTCTTTTTAAATTATTTTTGTTACTTCTGGGGTTTTTTAAATTATTTTTCGATTTTTTTAATTTCTTTTCTATAGAATTTTTTAAATTATTTTAATATATTTTTTAATTATTTTTCGATTTGTTGATTTCATTTTTGGTGGATTTTTTTTCAAAATTATATTACTTGTGCAGTTTCATTCTTTTTTCTTCTTGAAAAAAATGTAATTTTTCTGTACATTATTCTTTGGGAGATGTTTTCGAATGATTTTTTTTCCAAAATTTCTACAGAGGGTATTTTGAAGGACGCGCTGTTATCATCTAGTTTTAATTTAATATTCAGCGTGGTTAGCCCGAGTGCGTCGAAACTGGTTGAAATGGTTGAAATGCTAACAAACACTCAATGAATAATTCAGTCGAACTTAAAAAAAAATGGTTTTAACAGGAAAATACAATTGATAAGGACGTTTCCTGTTTGTATTTCTGTGCTATTAGAGGTATAGCAACTGTTCTGAATTAAATTTAAGATTCGAAAAATATTTATGACAAAAATAAACGGTTTACATTGATTTTTACAAAATTTAAAAAAAATTGCCGCCACAGTGGATTAATTAAAAAAACATGTGTATTGGAGACAAATTGTGAATTTCGAATTGATGTCTAAATGGATTTTTTAACTACAGAATTAATTAATGATAATAAATTATATATTTTTACTGAAAAAAAAAACGCTTTTAATGAATTTTTCATGTACAGTGTGTTTTGAAATGAGTCGTCCTTAAAAAGTGGTTGATTTCAGTATGAAACAATATATTTTAACGTTACGTTGAGAATATCTTTTTTATTGTTAAATTTTCTATTTTTATTAAAACATTTCATCATTAAATAATAGAAATTTATAAATACAAAATAAAAACATTAAAAAGATCCACAAAAAAAGAGATAAATCCATGATTCGAAAAACAATTAAAACTCCACAAGCCAAAAAAAAAATAAAAAATAAAATTATTAAATTGAAAAATATTAAAAAAATGCATCTAAAAACCCTCAAGAAAAAAATTATAAAAATAATCTAAGAAAATCAAACATAATAACATAATGAGAAAAAAATGTCACCATTAATGGATTGACATTTATACAGAGTAATTTTTAAAATATAACAAATCGAATAATTATTAAAAAAATAAAAAGAAATTTCAAAAGAAAAAAGATCTATTTTTATTAAAAATCAGAGAAAATGTCACCATTAATGCACTGACATTTATACAGGGTCCTAAAATAGTCCTAAAATAGAGGAATAATATTTATTCTTAAATTTTTGTGCAACGTCTTAATTTATAAATGTCTATAGGAGTAGTAATACAAAGTCGGTTCTACCCCGAGTACCCGTTTCTGCCACCAGGGGCGCTGGTGGCGCTGGTGTCGCGCGGCAAATTCAAATTTCGGGAGCGGCCATTTTTAGTCCAATAATGTCAAAGTTCCACAAAGTGTTAGTAGATGGCGTTGGTGGCGCCAAAGTTCCACAAAGTGTTAGTAGATGGCGTTGAAGAGCGGTGACGACGGCGGCCATGTTTAGTCCAATTATGTTAGAGTTCCACAAAGTGTTAGTAGATGGCGTTGGAGAGCGGCGGCGGCGGCCATGTTTAGTCCAATAATGCTAAAGTTCCAGAAACTGTCACCCGATGGCGCAATGAACGTTGCCGAAAGGGCATTAGTGCCTAACTTCGCTATTATTGGTCCAATTGAATTGCGGAAAAAACAGGCATTATCTATGAGTGACGTATATGTCAAATTTAAAGAAAAACATGCGCAATGATGGTTGCCATAAGGGCATTAGTGCCTAACTTCGCTGTTATTGGTCCAATTGAATCGCGGAAAAAACAGGCATTATCTATGAGTGGCGTAGATGTCAAATTTAAAGAAAAGCATGCGCAATGAACGTTGCCGAAAGGGCATTAGTGCTTAACTTCCTTATTATTGGTCCAATTGAATCGCGGAAAAAACAGGTATTATCTATGAGTGACGTAGATGTCAAATTTAAAGAAAAAACATGCGCAATGAACGTAGCCATAAGGGCATTAGTGCTTAACTTCCTTATTATTGGTCCAATTGAATCGCGGAAAAAACATGCATTATCTATGAGTGACGTAGATGTCAAATTTAAAGAAAAGCATGCGCAATGAACGTTGCCGAAAGGGCATTAGTGCTTAACTTCCTTGTTATTGGTCCAATTGAATCGCGGAAAAAACAGGCATGATCTATGAGTGACGTAGATGTCAAATTTAAAGAAAAAATTGCTTGATCATGATTGGATAATTATGTCACGTGATCTAGAGGGGGTTATTATATAATATTTATTAATAACGCTTTGAGGGGATTAGTGCTTTAAGACATGCGTCGTCAAGACAAACATATTTGGGAAAAAGTCCTTAAATTTGAAGAAAGACTCAAGCAACTTCGTAAAGATATTAAACTGTACGAAGACAAAGAAAACGTTATAAAGCAGTTGGGCGATTTAAATTTGGACAATACAAGAATACCGAAAAAAGTACTATGTTGTTGCTGTTACCCCTTAAGACGAATACAACCAACACCAGTTCCTACAACAACACCAAGGATGGACAATTAAATGGCGAAATTAACAAGACATTTACAATATCGTGCCTCACGTTATCTGCTATATGTATTTTATTACTAAAATTTCTTTATAAATGTATTCAAAGAAGGTTTCGATCCTCATGTAATGTTGCAATAAACAACTAAGAAAAACATACAGGGTGTTTCATTAAAACTCAAAAATTCATTTCATTTCATTTATTAAAACTCAAAAATTCAGTTATTAACAATAAAGAAATTATATTTTTTTAATTTAAACTTTTAACCACTTCACTTAGTGGGCGGTGCTCCATAAGACAGTCGTGAATTATGATGCAGTAGGCTTTGCTGCCTGCTGGAAATCCAATATCCGTTTCGAGTTCGAGTCTCACGTCCACAGTGGAGGACTTCATGGTTTCTTCCTGTTTCGAGCAATCTATGATAAATAGGGCTCTGTTCTTGAACTCCTTGTACGTGAGTATAGGAGGAAAAAACAGACATTATCTATAAGTAGCGTGGATGTCAAATTTAAAGAAAAACATGCGCAATGATGGTTGCCATAAGGGCACAAAGCGCTTAACTTCGTTGTTATTGGTCCAATTGAATGGTGAAAAAGACAGGTATTATCTATATGTGACGTAGATGTCCAATGTAAAGAAAAGCATGCGCAATGATGGTTGCCATAAGGGCGCAAGGCGTTTATCTTCGTTGTTATTGGTCCAATTGAATCGCGAAAAAGACAGGTATTATCTATAAGTAGCGTGGATGTCAAATTTAAAGAAAAAACATGCGCAATGAGCGTGGCCATAAGGGCACAAAGCGCTTAACTTCCTTGTTATTGGTCCAATTGAATTGAGGAAAAAAACAGGCATTATCTATGAGTGACGTGGATGTCAAATTTAAAGAAAAAATATGCGTAGTGAACGTTGTCATAAGGGCACAAAGCGCTTAACTTCACTGTTATTGGTCCAATTGAATCGCGGAAAAAACAGGCATTATCTATGAGTGACGTAGATGTCAAATGTAAAGAAAAGCATGCGCACTGAACGTAACCATAAGGGCACAAAGCGCTTAACTTCATTATTATTGGTCCAATTGAATGACGAAAAAGACAGATATCATGTAAAGGGGACATAGACGCTAAATTTAAAGAAAAGCATGCGCAATGAACGTTGTCATAAAGGCATTAGCGTTTAACTTCGTTATTATTGGTCCAATTTAATTATGAAAAAGGTAGGTATTATCTATAAGTGCCGTAGATGTCAAATTTAACGAAAAACATGCGCAATGATCGTGGCCATAAGGACACAAAGCGTTTATCTTCGTTGTTATTAATCCAATTGAATTGAGGAAAAAAAACAGGCATTATACACAAGCAACGTAGATGCTAATTTTACGAAAAAAAATTGCTTGATCATGGTTGGATAATTATGTCACGTGATCTATATCTAGAGGGGGTTATTATATAATATTTATTAATAACGCTTGGAGGGATTATTGCTTTAAGACATGCGTCGTCAAGACAAACATATTTGGGAAAAAGTCCTTAAATTTGAAGAAAGACTCAAGCAACTTCGTAAAGATATTAAACTGTACGAAGACAAAGAAAACGTTATAAAGCAGTTGGGCGATTTAAATTTGGACAATACAAGAATACCGAAAAAAGTACTATGTTGTTGCTGTTACCCCTTAAGACGAATTCAACCAACACCAACAGTTCTTCAGGTGCCGGTGACGCCATGGATGGACAATTAAATGGTGAAATTAACAAGACATTTACAATATCGTGCCTCACGTTATCTGCTATATGTATTTTGTTACTAAAATTTCTTTATAAATGTATTCAAAGAAGGTTTCGATCCTCATGTAATGTTGCAATAAACAACTAAAAATATGCAAAAGGTGTTTCATTAAAACTCAAAAATTTATTTATTTTAAAATCAAAAAAATTTCATTTCACCATGTGTAATATTTTTCGAAGAAAAACAAAAAAATTGTGCTGAAAGAGTATATAATAAAGAACGAAGCGTTTTATTATATTCAATTTACTTGGTAGGTACATTTTATTCATAAAAAGATATAATTTTTGTCAATAGGGTTTTCAATTGTTCTTTTAACCCTACGCTGGGACAGGGTATGTTAAATAGATTCCAACTAAATTGTCCAGCTTCAACAACTTTTTTCGTATATTCACTATATTTGTAATATACGTTTAAGTTTTTGTTGAAAAAGTAAATGAAACCATCTATATATCTAAACGCTGATGTCAAGTCCATCGGTATACCGGGAAATTGATCGGTTATACGTCCACGACTAATTATTTCTCCAGGATCATTATTGTATTCTACATAGGAAACGTTGTTATAGAAAACAAAAGTTCTACCACTATTTGATTGAAATAACGCATTAATATAAGCATCTGAGGGCACAGGTAAATAATAATCATTTTGAATATTTAAATTTGGAAATGAGGCTACATAACATTTTCGATTACCAAACGTTATTAAATCCCCCGCTGAATTTTGAAAAATGTGAGAAAATGGGGTCGAGGAAGTCTTAAGTTCATTGGGTAGATAATTACTTAACGGCTCGGGACTTGAAGGTATGAGCATACTATTTAAATCAAATTTCCACAAAGATGTATTAAATCCGACGTACAATCGATAATTAGGAAACGTTGGAGCTGTTGCAAGAAACATGAAATCAGGTGATTTAATATTACATAAATTTTTGTATTGAAGCGAAACAGTCATCGGCGTCTTAACAGAAGAAGAAGAAGAAGAAGAAGAAGAAGAAGAAATGTGTTTTCGAGTGGTTGGAGGATAAATTGTGCTCGTTGTCGTTGTCGTTGTTGTCGGCGTTCGTCGTCGTCGTGGACCATACAAGAATTCTAATGCATTCTTATCATCTTCATCTAGAGGAGTTAACTTTTGCTGATACCATGGAAACATAATTGCAGACTCTACTTCACTATGCCCTAACCCAAGGGTGTGACCGATTTCATGTACCAACACCATAAGAAAGCTTACTTGACCATCAGGAACATTATCATCATCATCCCCAAAATACCATTGCTCGCCAGCATCCATATGAATTTCAATACATCCATTAGCACTAGGAAAATGTGCGTGAGCCAATATTTTCCCAGGCCCATCAAAGTTTTGTGGACATCGATGGTGACCTGTGCAGCTTTCTCGAAAATCATGTTTTTTGGGTACGACGGTTATAGTAATATCGGGTTTCGGTGTTGGAAATTGAACTAGTTGAAAATTGAAATTGGAATCACGTTCCCATATTGCAAAAGCCCTTTGAGCTGTTAAAAGATGTTCCGAACGGGCTTGAGGAAAATACCATCGCAAACTCGTTTTATTTTGCCATCTTGATATCGTTGTAAATGAATTTTCACCAACAGTACATCTAGGTTTATTAATTAATTGAATAGTGGCAGCGTTCAGAGTTCCATCCACAGGTAGATTATATTTTTCTTGAAAATTTGCTAACACATTTTTAAGGCTATCACCTACGATTTCATTTTGATTAATGTAGCCAAACCGTTGCAAAAATGATACAAAATATTCTAGAGTAACGTTCGCAGAATTTGCGTGGGCTGTTAAGAGAAGCAGTACAAGTACTTTACCAACACACATGTTGAATATAAATGAAAATGTAAGAAATGTGTACGTATATATATTTTACAGTTATTCTTATAAATTTTTTAAAAAGAGAGAGAGAGAGACTTTTAATTACCATACAGGATGAAGTCAAAAAGGTCATGTAAACGCCACGTAAAACATCAAAAACGTCACACACCTCACGTTTTACGTCACGCACCTCACGTTTTACGTCACGCACCTCACGTTTTACGTCACGCACCTCACGTTTTACGTCACGCACCTCACGTTTTACGTCACGCACCTCACGTTTTACGTCACGCACCTCACGTTTTACGTCACGCACCTCACGTTTTACGTCACGCACCTCACGTATTACGTCACGCACCTCACGTTTTACGTCACGCACCTCACGTTTTACGTCACGCACCTCACGTTTTACGTCACGCACCTCACGTTTTACGTCACGCACCTCACGTTTTACGTCACGCACCTCACGTTTTACGCCACGTGAACGTCAAATGTTTAACCTATTTTTTAGAGATACACTACAAGTTATTATTACCAATGTAATATAGTTAAATAAAGTGTAAATAAAATTTTATGTGAGATGCTCCTTTGTAAAACCGGATTATCTAGCGCGACAGTTATGCAAATGGGTACCTAATTTGTGCAACTTATAAAATTATTGCATAAGACTTTTCACAGACGTGCTGTTACACGTGGCACCCCCTCTTGTAACAATGAACTCGCCCACGAGCGCAGCCATGTTGAATTTTGAAAACTTAAAAACAATATGAATGAAGTGATAACCTAGAAACACGTATTTTATTGAGAACGAGTATTTCTTAAAACATCGCGAAAAAGCCTCTTTTCACGTGAACATACCGTGATTATTAGACCCCCCACGCACTTTTTTATCTTTCCATTTGTATATGTGGTAACGAAATAAAACAGAGAGTACAATTAACACAAGTCGTTCGGTCCTAAACAATCGAGATGGAAAAAATTGAATTTCTTATAGGTAAAAGAGCTGTAAATAAAATATTGCGTTTACCTGTAAAAGATCTTTTAATTGAACAATGGAGTCAAGAAACTAGAATATCTTGTTACATCCTCTACATCGGTGATGAAGTTGCAGCGTTCGCCTTATTATCAAGATGTGATTTCGATCCATTAGGACAACATGATGTTCCCAGAATATTAAATTATATATATATACATTTGGCAAACACAGAAGAAAAGGTTACGCATGCAAAATAGTTCAACATCTAATGAAAACAGGGAATCAGTTTACAACATTTTGCAGCAATCCGTGGTCAGAAGGAGTCTTTACAAAATGCAACTGTACCAATTACGGTGAAAATAATTATTCAATAATGTTTAGATATCCTTAATAAATCATATTAAAACAAAAAAAAGGTTTTTAATTTATGAGTAAAAGAGGTTGTTGAATGAAAATTAAACAAATAGTCAAAGCGGATTGAAAAATGTTGATAAGAAATATTCTTTGATTATTTATAGAAAAATCCGTTAAATGTGATTGTACCATAAAATGGGAAAGCTAAATACCATTCAGGCCTAACACACTGAATGTGCTATGGAGTTAAGAAATATAGAATCCCCACCCATTTTTTTCATACTAATAAATATTAAGACTTTCTCCGGTGAAGTTAGTCAGTCAGTCATCATGCAATTTACAGAAAAATCAAAAGTGAAAAATATCTATTTGGGTGAACAAAGGTGCTACCTGAATAAATCGAATACGAAATATGTCGCAGTGAGTCTGTCGCATGATTTAAATTTTGCTCCGTGTGTGAAAATATCTGCAAACAAAGGAAACTGTATCGTGTTTAGTGAAAAAGAGTGGAAGGAGTTTTTATCCTTCAAAGAAACTATTGAAGATTTTATAACAGCGGGAAAGGAGGAATCAATAGATGTTAGCCGGTTTTTGTTACAGTTTGAAAATTTTGAAAGCATTACTGTTTTGAAAGTATTAACTGGACATGCTACTGTCTGGTTAGGATCAATTTCCCTTTCCGAGCTCTGGAGATGCTTGCCCTTAATTACGCACAACATTGAAGTATTAAAAAGCCAGCAGTTTGTAGGTTCCTTAAAAATTTTACAAATGGCGGTTAAAAACAAGGAAGATATCATCAACACAGCTCTTACTACAATGGAGCCTATAAAACAAGCGCATCCGATTACATATAGTTTATTACTAGAACTTATATTCAAATACCCCGATGTTCTTAAAGAAAAGATATGAAGAAAGTAACTTTTAATGAAGATTACAATCACGTTCACATATGGGAATCATTAGATGTTGAAACAAGTGATTGGGAATCAAGATATCTTAATCAACTACGTTTTAAACGCCGAATAGAAGAAGCTGCTAAAATTATTAATCCTGTTTTAAATATAACTCATAGAAATAAAATGTATAATACTTTACAAAATAAAACATTTAAACAATAGAATTTTTGTCTATCCAAGACTGATTTTGTATAGAATCTTATGGAAAATACGAACAAATTTAGCAATTCAAGGGGCCTTTTTTGAATAACCTTCAAACTTACCGCTTTTTCCTCATAGTGGGGGTATATAAATACAAGTGCGTGTGTGCGAACCTACATTTTATTCAGTCGTGTGGTGCACCTACAATTTAAATCAACCAACCGACAACATGAGTAGTCAAGATAGTGGTTATAGTTCTTGTGAAATTGTTTTTGAAAGTGACTCGGCATCGTCATCGCCGTCACCGTCGCCAACACCTCCTTCACCTTATGCAGTGACGCTTAATGATTGTGTTGAGGAAATCGACCAAGCTTTAATTTCATACGAGTATGCTGCTAAATTGGAGCGATACCATCTACTGGAAACGAATTTTTCCCTAAGAAGTTATGCACTTTTGTGCGGAATAAGTCCGACCAGAACCTTTACTCCTGCAATAACGCTAACACCTTTACTTCGACCCGGAAGAATTTCGTTTGGTACATTTGAGTGGACTACTTTTATTGAATTGCTGCGTCAGAGATACGACGACTTTTTTCACGAGAATCTACCGTCACCTCCTGACGAATACGATCCTGTAGTTTTCCCGTGTGGAGACTTTTGTAAAGTTACTCAATTAGTGTACGACGATACCAAGTTTCTACTTGCAAACAAACATGGAGTCGAGTTCTATCTGGACGAGTATGATGTTTCCGACATCCTTGAAGCAAATTGCAATTTAGTGAAGAACTACATTTCGTTGCTAGAAGACTTGAACTTTAATACATTCTACTGTAATTTAATAGCCTCTACACGAGCTTATTTTGCTGTTAATTTCAATAGTATTTGTGACACTAGTAGATTTAATACTTTAATTTTAATTTGTGCTGTTATGCCAAATTGTTTAGAAAAAAATGCTCTACAAGAGTACATGTATTACTATAAAGATGATGTAATTAATGATATATTAAATCATTGTTCAAATTAAAAAAATGTACCAAGTTTTTTGAAATAAAACACTTCTTTCTTATATTTATTATTTTTATTACCCAAGCAAACTACAAATAATACAGTAAGCAAACATATATAACTAATACATAAAAACTATAAATAATTTATTAGGTACACATAGTTCAGTCTGAAAATCGCACTCGTTTATTTTCATGTAAATCATATCGAAACCAAGCACAATATTTCTGCATATTCAATAAATATTTCAAAATTATGGCAGGCTAATAATCAGTAATCACATCTTAATTTATTAAAATTTTGAAAAACTTTCCCCGTTAAACTCCACGGTAGGGCAAAAAAGAAAAATTAGCTTTTATATCCCCACGGAAGGGTGTCATGTGACTGGGGAAGTAATTGACGCTTATCATCATAGGGGCTAAGTCCAATTTTGGTCTGACTTATGCTATATACATCATGCAAATAAGATCGAATAGTGTGTTGTGTAATATATTTTTTATTATTATTTTGCAAACAATTTAGGTAATCCTCGAATATGATTTTATTTTTTACGACATTGGACTTAACCCCCTTTGATTTTTTCACGACTTTGCCACCTTGCACTTTATAACTATACATTTTTGATCGTAATCCCACAAAATGTGTCATAATTTTACCATTAGCTTCATCCTTCATTAAACCGGGAATTTTTTTATTTACTAAAGGAATCTTATAGGCGTTATTTGAGGGGTAATCTGAAGTGTCAAATTTTTCTAAGTGCTCTCCAATCAAACTTTTGTAAACGTCATCGCAATTTAATTCGTAAATAAAACTATCGGTGTCAGTGTACATTAATTTTACATTTTCCACCCCCATAGTTGGTAACATGAAATTATAGTGAAAATCATACATACAGGTTTTAGAAATGTCCAGGATAGCCATGCCGATATACAGGGGTTTGTTGAAGAGTAGTTCAGCCTTCTTTAATTCGATAGCCATAAGTTTGTCGTCAAAAACTCTTCGACTATGAAATCGGGGGCTGGCTATCAAATTTTTTGCACCGTAACGACCCTCGTAAGAAGTAAGTAATTTCACTACCCTATGGAGTCTGATGTTTTCCATAGTCTTACCGAATACGGCATTATTAGCGAGTTTGAACTGGGTTTTTTTAAAATTGCTTGTGGCTACAGTCCTTAAGCGAGTATTCAGCTCGATATAGGACTGCAGCCAAGCCGATTGTTTGAATTTTAGTACTTTGTGAATTTTCGTTAATTTTAAGCCCTGTTCGAGAGCTTGTTTTAAATTACGGTAATGCAGAGTGTATTGTTTTTTCGGGTAAAGGGTGGTCATTAATTTGGACAATTTGGAACCGCCGGGAGGTTTACGGTGTTCAGGACAAAATGGGAAATCTTTGTGCTCGTCATGTAAACTTTCGGGATACTCTAAATCAACTTGTAAAATATATCCGACGGGTGAATCGTCGGGAATCTGAGTAATGTCAATGTTTGTATTGGGCTCCCATTCAAACCCCCCATAGGGGAGGAACTGTGACATTGCCCACCCATATAAATTGTTTACGTCAAAGTACATAAGGTACTTGGACGGCTTAGAAGAATCATATTCAGGCATGTATTTATTGTTGGCTTCGGAATATCTGTTTGAACAAACAGATATTCCTCCACGTATTGATGCCTCAACAAACAACAACATGTCGACATCTTTTAAAATTTGTAATTTACATTTCGTGTACTTGAGCATGCAATCCCAAGTATATCCGGGCATAGTATAGTACCATGCCGGATCTAGCTGGTAAGTTTCCAGAGCAGTTGTTCGAAAGTTTTCCATAACGTCACAAAGAAGGAGAATGTCGGTTCGCATATACAAATCTGCATATTCGCCTAAATTTTGAATTTGGAAAGCTTGCCAAACGTTTTGCGCATGAGTGTAATCATCCGCGGAAATATGACAATCATTTAATTTGTTGTAAAAACTCTCAATTGCTGGAAGACTAGTGGTATCATTTAGCTTATCAATACTATCAATGTAATCGTATGGAAAAACACCTTTCCTCGTCAACAGTTTGAACGTTTCATTAGTCAAGTTACCAAATTCCCTTTTTAATGTGACCAACTCCTCTATTTTTAGTGTAGACACCAACTCATCGAGACTGGTGCCCAAAAATCTAAAGGAGTCTATATATCTGAATTTAATTTTAGTTTCTGGTTCATACTGCGTAAAAGAAATGTATTTTTCCATGTTCACAGGTAGTACACTCAAGGGTCCACGTTTAGCAAGATCTCTAATAATAAAATGACTGTCGTATCCGCTAAGATTATGGAAAACTATGGGCACTACAAATAGTTTTTTGAAGTTCAGATTGCACGATTGATGTGCGAACCCTCTAAATAATCCCGTAAAATGATCATGGTCTTTAACGATGATGTCTTTTTCTTTAAACCTATTGTCGCAAATGTGACAGCAGACACCGTTTGCGACAGTAGGCATACAAATAGGAACAATATTTAATAATTTAGATTCAATAAATTTCGCGACTTCTAACATTTGATTCGCAAACCAGTCCATGCAATCTTCCCCTCTATAACTATTGTAGTAGGAAATCTGATTATCGTAGCTGCATTTTAAGTAGAAACCTGCACTAAATGTTTTATGATGTTGATACTTGGTAGTTGTATGGGATATCTTTTTATCACACTTTTCTAAAATTGACTCGAAATCGGCATAAACGACAAAAGGACATTTCTGCTTGTATACATGATTTTTAAATTCGACGTTATCATATGGGGGGAAAGAAATTTTGCAATCATTGCTGTTTATGCATAAAATTTCATGGTCCGTTAGTTTTTTTTCGCTTTGAAAATAGTTTAAGCACCTATCGCAAATAAATTTTTTATTTTCACTCTTGCTGAGTTGACTTGAAACTAGTCTAGACATATTTTTAATCCAACAATAATGATATTTAATTGTGGTGGTAGTAGTGTCCTCATTGTTGACGGGAGGAGCCTCGTAGTCGTTTAATTTTGGAAAATATTCATCTTGAATTAAAAGTAAATTTACATGACGCGGATGTTTATTTTTAGTTAAACGTGCAGGTACCACTACGTAAAATGACTTTTTATTAGTTTGATTTAGTTCTAAAACGTAAACGTTTACAGAGATATCATTCAACTTTTCAAATTTTGAAATTTGTGTTAGTTTCATAGGCAATTCTAAACCGTCTGTATTCAAAACTGTACTATAGTGTGGGTAATTATATGTATATTCAGAGTGTTTTTTAGCAGGAAACAAAAAACTCGTTACGGCCCAGTAAAAACACGCCAGGTCCGTATTTTGGACGTTTATGCACGCCCTTTTCGTTAATATTTCTTTTGGCAGTGGAATGAAGGATGAACCGTTCCCAATTTCAAATTTGTTAATAGCTACTTCTAATAAATTTATTTTTGACAGCGCCCACCCACTGTCTTTTTCTTGAAATTCCGAAAGTTTATTTAAAATAAAATCTACAATACTTTTATACTCCTGTGCTAAATCCGTCCCCAAATCAACAACGAAATTTGGGGATCCAAAGTATTTAATGTCAATTACTTCCCCGCCATCACTAGCATTTTTTAAAAAATCGCCGCAAAATGTAGCATTTACTTTTAGCGACGGTGCATCATTTTTTAAAATTTGTAAAATTTTTGACTTGAATAAATTGTAAGCGGCCTGCAAAAAATCTTTTACCTCTTTGTGTTTCAAATTTATAATAACCCCCGTTCTAATTCTATTGTTAAAAATCGCGTTGACGTCTTCCCATTTAACGCCCCCTTTAGTGCCGCGCCCCTGTCTAATGCCCTCCCCTACTACCTGGGAAGACGCTAATTTAATGATACACCGTAACCTTTTCAACTGCCCCATTTTGGTATAAATTTGTCTTTTTTGCCCTACCGT
The DNA here is from genome assembly GCA_951812935.1 of Hermaeophaga mercurialis. Taxonomy (NCBI): domain Eukaryota; kingdom Metazoa; phylum Arthropoda; class Insecta; order Coleoptera; family Chrysomelidae; genus Hermaeophaga; species Hermaeophaga mercurialis. Next base: position 905,053 of record OX638363.1, read on the forward strand.
GAAATTAAATTTTTTTACAGCTAAAGAGCATTTTCTGAGGTGAGTACTGATTTGTTGTAGCCATTTGTTTTTATTGGAATATGCTGAACTATTGTGCTCAGTTTTAAGTAGGTCTTCGATTTTTTTAAACGTAAGTGCGAAATTCATGACTGAACTCACCTAATTTTTTTCTATTCTGAATAAGGTCCTCGGAGCACAGCTCTTTGATATCTCGTGCAGGCCAATAAAAACTAAACTGAAGCCCCCTTTGTTTAGATCGTCGATGTGGTTCTTGTAAATTTCGGTAGACCTTTTGGGCAGAAATGTGACAACGTTCTCCTCCAATTCCACTAGGATGGATTCCCCTCCAAATTTGGATTTGGTGAGCTGAACACGATAAATTTTCTTTGGGATGTTGGGTTGCAGGTCCTTTAGCTTAATTATGGGCTTGTTTTCGGTATCTGTAGATGAGGTAAATTCGTTTAATTTTTCGAGAAAACTCATCTAAAATAATAATAAAAAATGGAATACTAGCATGAAAAAACCACCGAAAAAAACACTTACTTTAAAAGCTTAAAGATGTGGATGGCAAAAAAAAGTCTTAGCCGGATTGAAGCTAACAGCAAAAAATGTGTAGCACTGGTACAAATTGCTGAAAAAATCAAAAATTTGTACTGTTAAAATTGCAAAAAAAAAGTTTTTTTAAAAAAAAATTAACTTATTTAACACTTTGAAGTTTAGATTTTTGAAATTTACTACAGCACTGGTACAAAAACAAGTTTTAAAAAGTCTTAGATGGATTGAAGCTTTACAGCAAAAAAATGTAGATCACTGGTACAAATTACTAAAAAAATCAAAAATTTGTACTGTTAAAATTACAAAAAAGTTTTTTTAAAAAATGAACTTATTTAACACTTTGAAGTTTAGATTTTGAAATTTACTACAAAAAATGTAGAGCACTGGTACAAAAACAAGTTTTAAAAAATTAAAATTAAATGTACTTACAATAACTCCAACTGGAAACTGTTCACTGATCACTAACTGACAGCACAATGTAAAAAACAACTGGAAACAGCTCACTGAATTCTAACTGGTAGCAGCAGCAGCAGCAGCAGCAGCACTGGTGAAGATACTTTTACGACTGAATTGTCGATTGATTCGGCTTCGGCTTTTATAGCACTCGAGAAAAACAACAACATTATCTGTGGGAAGATAACTAAATTCGTTTCGTGGAAATGTGGTTGTATTTTTCACCGTTATCAGCCTTATCTAATTTTTATCCAGGAAGCTACATCCTGTGTGAACGGATGTACTAGAATTTGTTTTCTGTAAATGTGGTTTTATTTTTCCGTGTTATCAGACTTATCTAATTTTTATCGGGAGGCTTCATCCGGTATAACCGTTAAAGTATGTTTTTAAATTTTTTTAGAAAATGTAGATTGCAGGGCCGTATTTAAAAAATTTTAGTTTGAAAAAAATTTTAAATTATTAAAAGTTTATGTTTTTACATTTTTTCAGAAAATGTAGATTGCAGGGCCGTATTTAAAAAATTTTAGTTTGAAAAAAAGAAATTTTAAAAAATCTTGAATTTGGAGTAATAGAATTTTGTGTGTTATTTAACACTTTGAAGTTTAGCTTTTGAAATTTACTTAACTTAAGCAAGTTCAATTTTCGGAGGAATATTATAACACTATTGGCAAAAATTATATCTTTTTTATTAATAAAATGTAAAATATTATATAATAACCCCCTCTAGATCACGTGACATAATTATCCAATCATGATCAAGCAATTTCTTCCGTAAATTTGACATCTACGTCACTCATAGATAATGCCTGTTTTTTCCGCGATTCAATTGGACCAATAGCAGCGAAGTTAAGCGCTTTGTGCCCTTTTGACCACGCCCATTGCGCATGCTTTTCTTTACATTGGACATCTACGTCACTTATAGATATTGCCTGTTTTTTCCGCAATTCAATTGGACCAATAACGAGGAAGTTAAGCGCTTTGTGCCCTTTCGGCAACGTTCATTGCGCATGCTTTTCTTTAAATTTGACATCTAAGTCACTCATAGATAATGCCTGTTTTTTCCTCAATTCAATTGGACCAATAACAAGGAAGTTAAGCGCTTTGTGCCTTTTGGCCACGCTCATTGCGCATGCTTTTTCTTTAAATTTGACATCTACATCGCTTATAGATAATGCCTGTTTTTTCCGCGATTCAATTGGACCAATAGCAACGAAGATAAACGCTTTGTGCCCTTTTGGCCACGCTCATTGCGCATGTTTTTCTTTAAATTTGACATCTACGCCACTTATAGATAATGCCTGTTTTTTCCGCGATTCAATTGGACCAATAACAGCGAAGTTAGGCACTAATGCCCTTATGGCAACCATCATTGCGCATGTTTTTCTTTAAATTTGACATATACGTCACTCATAGATAATGCCTGTTTTTTCCGCAATTCAATTGGACCAATAATAGCGAAGTTAGGCACTAATGCCCTTTCGGCAACGTTCATTGCGCCATCGGGTGACAGTTTCTGGAACTTTAGCATTATTGGACTAAACATGGCCGCCGCCGCCGCTCTCCAACGCCATCTACTAACACTTTGTGGAACTCTAACATAATTGGACTAAACATGGCCGCCGTCGTCACCGCTCTTCAACGCCATCTACTAACACTTTGTGGAACTTTGGCGCCACCAACGCCATCTACTAACACTTTGTGGAACTTTGACATTATTGGACTAAAAATGGCCGCTCCCGAAATTTGAATTTGCCGCGCGACACCAGCGCCACCAGCGCCCCTGGTGGCAGAAACGGGTACTCGGGGTAGAACCGACTTTGTATTACTACTTATAGGGTCTAAATCTGTTGTCCGCGTTGGCCACTCTACAGGATGTTTTATTTTTAATCGCTGATTGAATTTCGTTGTTTAAATTATTTCTCGATAAGTCATGAAATCGATTTTTATTTTTTATTTAAATGTTCGACTTCACAAAAAAAATATTAAAGGGTTTTAGATCAGGTGGTTTCGCTGGTTATTTTAAAGAATCAGGTCCACTGAATCGACGGTTTTAATTGTATCTATTTCATTATATAAAAATAGATAATTTAACAAAAAAATGTATGTTTTCATTGTTAAAATTTCCAATTTTTAATAAAAAAAAACATTGAATGTCCTCGATTATACAGGGTATTTGCTAAAGAACTAAACGCAGCATATTAATTTTTATGTAAATTTTCAGTCGATAGATTTAGAAAAAATTAAATCACAAATGAAAAGCTGCACAATTAAACATATCTATAAAAAAGTTGTAAATTATTTAAAAAAGAAAAAATTGCGCCAAGAAAAATAAAACTGGGAAAGAATTTAAATAAGGAAAATAGGAATGAGAAAGGAAACCAAAAAAAGAATTTGATTCGAATAAAAGGAAACTAATAAAGAATTTGACTGAAAAATAGTGGTACTAAGACAAAATGGGATTAAAAGAGAATGTGCTTTTTAAAAAGGATTGGCCAAGAGACAAAATAAGTAATAAAGAAGGAATGAAAGGAAGAACAAAAATCCACACAGAGTCACTAATGAATTTGATATAGAAACATATTTACTAAAAAAGTGATTGCAAAAATATGAGACTTAGAAAAATGAGAATAAAAAAGAATTTGACTAGGAAAAAATGGACTTAAAAAAAATAGTGACTGACACTAAGAAAAAATTTACTAAGACAAATGAGATTAACAAATCATGTGATAACGAAAGAATGTAACCAAAAAGAATAATATTAAAATGAATTTGACTAACGAAAATGGAACCAAGAAAAATACAACTGGAAAAGAATATGAATAAGAAATTAAGAAGAATGTAAATAAAAAAAAATAGGATTAAAATAGAATGTGAGAAATAATGAATGCGGCCAAAAAATAATGTGAATTAAATAGGATTAACCAAAAAACAAAAAGAGGAAGAATGAATAGTAAGAAAAAAATTCTCTACAGGTTATAAATCAGGTGATCGCGTTGGGCACTCTGCACGATATTTTCATTCTACTCATTCAAATATTTTTTTTTTGACAAATCAATTTAAATCTTTGATTTCGTAATAAAAAATCCACCGGATTTAGACCTGGTGACATCGCCGGTCGTTTTAAAGACTCAGTTCTACTAAATTTCATTATTTATTCGTTCCTGATTTATTTCACAATAAAAAAAGGGATATTTTTAACAATTTTCCAAACAAAAAAAAAATACAATTTTCACAAAATGACACCGTCAAATTTCCGATACCGAAAAAAAAATGTTCGCCAATACCTGTTACTTAACCAGCAAATGAACTTCGTCCTGCAGCATAATAAAGTAATAGTAATAATAATAAAACATAAAGTATTGCTTCAACGTCTGGTGGACACAAATTTTCCAATATGTGTTATTCTTGTTCCGCCTGCATTTTTTTCCATCGTTTATGCGGGTCTCGTTATCACAGAAACGGGGTAATGCGCTCGTTACGTACGACCGATAAGAAACATTTAAATTAACTCTACATTAAAAAAAAACTACACTTTCATGCCCACGGAAAACGTACTATTAGGCACAATTTCCTGCGAAAATTACGTATACAGGGCGTTAAAATCGTTTGTTTGTCGTGTCAAATTGCCGGTCCGTTTCTATTCAAATCAATTTGCGATTTAATAGAGATCGACCTGTGAGATGACCGGTTCTAAGTCACTTGGATATTTTTGTTGCAGCGGGACGTTTGAAATTGAGATTTAATAAAATTATAGAGTTATATTTTTCTAAGTGTTATGATTTTCTTAGTTCCATTGAGCTTTATTTTTTATTCACATAATTTTTTAGTCAAATTCATTAATTACTCTGTGTGGATTTTTGTTCTTCCTTTCATTCCTTCTTTATTACTTACTTTGTCTCTTGGCCAATCCTTTTTAAAAAGCACATTCTCTTTTAATCCCATTTTGTCTTAGTACCACTATTTTTCAGTCAAATTCTTTATTGGTTTCCTTTTATTTAAATTAAATTCTTTTTTGTTTCCTTTCTCATTCCTATTTTCTTTATTTAAATTCATTTCCAGTTTTATTTTTCTTTGCGCAATTTTTTCTTTTTTAAATTATTTACAGCTTTTTTATAGATATGTTTAATTGTGCAGCTTTTCATTTAATGATTTAATTTTTTTTATCTATCGACTGAAAATTTACATAAAAATCAATCTGCTGCGTTTAGTTATTTAGCAAATACCCTGTATAATCGAGGACATTCAATGTTTTTATTTTTATTAAAAATTGGAAATTTTAACAATGAAAAAATACATTTTTTTGTTAAATTATCTATTTTTATATAATGAAATAGATACAATTAAAACCGTCAATTCAGTGGACCTGATTCTTTCAAATAACCAGCGAATCCACCTGATCTAAAACCCTTTAATATTTTTTTTGTGAAGTCGAACATTTAAATAAAAAATAAAAATCGATTTCATGACTTATCGAGAAATAATTTAAACAACGAAATTCAATCAGCGATTAAAAATAAAACATCCTGTAGAGTGGCCAACGCGGACAACAGATTTAGACCCTATAGACATTTATAAATTAAGACGTTGCACAAAAATTTAAGAATGTCGTTATTTATTTGACATCTGACAAGTGAAAAGTGACTTTTATGACAGATCACTGCAGTATTTGACAATTGACGTTTAAATTTTAATATTTGACAGTTGACAGATGCCCGCCAATTTTGACAAATGACAGATATGTTTTTAAATGAGTTGAAACATTTCTATTCTGACAGATAAAAAAATAAGTGTTTAATGCAGATGTAAATAAACGAAAAATATTCAAGAACCCCGAAAATAAAATTAAAATCGAATTAATAGCTCATGAATTAATCTGCTTTTAACAGAAGCATTTAAATATTTGTACGAAATTTCGGAGCGTTCGAGAAAACAAAGAGCCCATTATTCGATCACGAATTTTTTCCGCAAAAAATACTTCTTTGCCCATTAAGATAAGATGGCGGACATTTTCTTAAATTATTGTTATTCCAAAAGGTAGTCACTATCTTAGATTTTAAATATGTGACTAATTCTATCGCTATTTTTATTGGAAAATACTTTTCGCGTTTCGGATGAGAGGACCGACGAATGTTTTTTTTAATTATCACGACGAGCTCACAAAAGTATTTTTTCTTTCTTATTTGTAGACAATTATCGATAAATCTAGTCAAAATAAAAGGAAATTTGCGGAAGCAATTAAGTATTAATTGGAATGTACCGGTCTCGAACTTTTATATATATAAAAAAAAAAACCTTAAATATCTTAATTAATAACGGATAAATGAGCGTTGGAATTTTGAGAAATGACAGTGTACGGTTAGTTTGACAGATAATTTTGACAGTTCGGAAGTGTTTATGAAATCGAGTTGAAATTTCACATTGAACAATTCTTTTGTCAAATTTTAAAAGTTTTCACATTTAGCACAATTGTTTTTTGACAAATTTCAATTTGACGGTTCGGATTTTAACAAATTCATTTTATTTGATACATTGACCAATGATAATATTTGACTTTCTTTTTACGATTGATTTTCTTAGCTATTTGCATACATTGACATTTGACAAATTGATATGTAACATTTATATAATAAGTAACATTAATGACATGTCATCACAATTATTATTTAGGAAAATGATCATTTTTTTCATTAAAGAATTGTGAAAAGGTTAGAGAAGATTGTGCATTTTAAAGATATGCGTCAATATGTGATAAATTTGACAATTTGATATTCTTCCTGTTTGACATAATTTGACAATTTATGACAAGTGTTATTGAGCTTTATCGTATTCTTTAAAGAATAGAATTGAACGTTTTGAAGTAGTTGCAGTTTGATAAATAAAAAATGTATTTATTTTTCTTCAAATTTGCGATCTTAGCCATAATTTGACGTTTGACAATATTGTTTGTCGATATTTCATTTAGCACATTTAGCACTTTGACAAATTACGACAATATCGCAACTAATAATCCAGTAAACGAAATAAAAAAAAATTAAAAAGCCGATTTATTTTTCTAGATACTGTTTGACAGATTTTTGACATATTTTTAATCATTTCTGATAGAAAATAGTGACAATTTAAATAGGAAAATTATTTTCTTTTTTCATTAAAAATGTGTCATTGTATTTTGATATAAGATAAATTTGATATTTTTTTATTTGAACGTATTGAAATTGTTACAGTTTGACACATGTCAAATCTATTTGTTTTTCTTCTTCTTTTTCAAATTTCAGGCCTCAGTTACCAGGTCTAAATTCTATTGTGCAATTTGACGTTTGACAATTTAAATATTAACAAATACGTTATTCGTATAATTTTGCTTTTCTCGTTATTTCGTTTCGACAAATGTTATTCTTTACCGTATTTTTTAAAGAAAATGTTACATTATAAATAAATTTGAACGTTGTTCTAGTTTGACAGATGTCAAATTTACTTCCTTTTCTTCTTCTTTTTCTTCATATTTGAGGCCTCGGTCACCGCGGCCAAATCGACACCGCGTTTCGACGTTTCACAATTTTGTTTGTCGAAACGACAAAATTAAAAAAGCAAAATCCCCGCAAACGATACCTAAATCAGCACCTGTATACAGGGTGGTGAAATAGCAAAAGCGCAATGTAAGTAGAAAAATTGCGTGGGCGTAAATGGCGAGCAGCTTCACACGCTTCGATAAAAATTTAATCCATTAAAAAAAAAAGAAACACCGTCGTTGAGGTCACCAAAAGGCTCTGTCTGGTGTTCGATTATTTCGCTGAGATGACGCTTTATCGAGATAAGTATCGCGTATCGCGTTGCGCTTTGTATTTATTACAAATTTTTTTCTCTCGTCCGAGTCCAGCGCGGAATTCGCTGTCGAATATGAATCATTGATGCAATTATTTTTTATACATACACATATATATATATAATGTACTATAGAAAGTGCGAACGCGACAATCTTGTGCTATGATAAACGGCCATTAGTAATGTCTTCGATGTTTTTGTTTATATCACGTTATAAATAATTGGGTATTGTCTATGCGCGTATATTATTTTCAATATTGATGATTTTTAGAAGTCGTTGTTGATATATTCGATGTTGTTGTTGTTTCGAGTCCCGAAGGTTCTCGGGTTTATAGTTTCGATCGATGAATCAGAAACGTTTCACGCTCGTTATTAACGATAAAGGAATTTATGTCGATTATTAGATTTGTAATCTTAATTATTAGGTCTACCCCCTAATTTGGTCCGATGTAAGTGTAAAAGAGTAATTGTAGTTATCTTAAATTTCCACGGTTTTTCGTATGTGATGGTATCGAAAGGTGAAACTTGTCATTTTTTAAAAATCTTCGGAAAACCGGCCAAATTTAAAATCATTACAATTTACATTTTACATTTATGTAATGTTTGTATTTCTTATTTTCTAATATTTATATTGAGCCCTAATAATAATAATAATAATAATAATAATAAATTTTTGATATCTTTCACTGCACTACAAATTGCGATTTGTTAGTCAACTAACACATTTGTAGTTCTTGAAAAAATTCGGTGAAAATGACGTGTTTCATAAACTGTTTATCTGTCGAAAAAGGAAATGTCAAATTTATCAGATTTTTGACCCATATTCAAATCTTTAAAATGAACAATCTTCATTAAATTTTTCGCAATTTTTTGAAAAAAAAAATGACTCGTTAAAATGATGATTTATTTGATTTTTAAAAACGTCGATTTATTTCTGAAAACGTCGATTTTTTAAAACAATACTGACTTTTTGAAAAAAACGATTGATTTTATCTGAAAACATTAAATTGTGTATCACAGTGAAATCGATTACCAAAAATTACTTTTTTGTTTTACAAAATATTTTGTTTTTTATTAAACTTTTAATATGTTTCTAAAAATATTGATTGTTTTTAAATTATCGAGTCGTTTGTCCAATTAACGATTTTTTTTGCAAAAGATATCAACTTTTCTAACGAAATAGTTTAAAAAAGAACCGAAATTTTTTATATGGAAAAACAAGAATTCTTTAAACAAATGTTACCTTTCCTCTTTACATTAAAAAATATTTTCTTCGGTATATTTTCCTAAGAAAAAAATCTTAAAACGGTACTGATAATTCTTTGACAGGAATTAAAAACAATGTTTTACAGCCATTTAATTTTTTTTTCTTGTGGCTATATGGAAATTTATTTTTATTATATAAAATCTACTGTTGTCTTTAACAAAATACTTGATGGAAATTTTAATAAGAACCTATAAACAGGATTTTTTTTAGAAAATGATGCCTTTCTTTACATTAAAAAAGATTTGCTTAGAACATTTTCTAAGAAAAGTCGTTTCTGAAATTTGTACTGAAAATTCTTGCTCAGGAGTTTAAAAAAATATTTCCTGATATTTAAAGGGGTACTCAACCCCTCAGGTTCATTTACTTTTTTTGATGCTCTTGTCAGTTTATTTTTATTATTCCATGTGAAAAAAACTATTGTTGTCTTTATAATTTCTAAAATACATTTTTCCAAAAAAAATCCTGCTGAAATCGGCAGGATTTTTTTTAATAAATTCTGCCTTTCTTCGAATTAAAAAATATTGTCTTGCGTATAACTCACTACAAAAAAAAATTCTGTCCAAAATCGTACTGAGATTTCTTTGGCCGGATTTAAAAAAAAAATAATTTTCCTGATATTTAATGTACATAATTGATCTGTTTTTTTTATTATTGTATCAGTATCGGAATTTATTTTTTATATTTCTTGCAGAAAATCTAATCGTTTTGAAATTTACAAAAAAAATATCATGGAAATCCTAGTAAAAAATTAACAATAGGAATTTCATAAACAAATAATATTTTCCTTTGCATTAAAACATATTTTCGTTAATAATTTAAAAAAAAAAATATTTTTGGAAATCCAAGTAAAATGGAATGAGCAAGTTTTTTTTTAACAAATGATGCTTTTTTTTGTATTAAGAATTATTTTGTGTGGTATATCTTGAAAAATGTTTTTTCCTGATATTTGAAGTGGTCGCGTGGTTTATTTTTATGACCATATCGAAATTAATTCTTATTAATTTTTATGGAAAAACTATTAAAAAGGAATTTTTATCATTATATTTTTTCGAAAAGAAATCCTGCTGGCAATCGTACTGAAAATTCTTTGACACCGTTTCTTGTGAAAAGAATATTTTTCCTGATATTTAAAGTGGTCGAGTGATTTATTTTGTTTCTCGCAGTTTATTTGTATTATTTTTTGTGGAAAAACTATTGGATTTTGATAATTTACCAAAAAGGAAATACTTGATGGAAATTCTCGTTAACAGGTATTAGTAGAAATTTTTCAAATAAAAGATGCCTTTCGATTCATTAAAATATATTTTGGTTAGTACATTTTCCCAAAAAAAATCCTGCAACAAACCGTTACTGAAAGTTCTTTGGCAGGATTAAAAAAATGTTTTTCCTGATATTTAAAGTGGTTAATTATGAAAAGAGAAATTATACTTATTCGAATTTCCGCATTATTATTTATCTTTTTATATTTATTATGGATCGTTTCCACAAAGTAAGAGTTTAAACAATTCATTTCATTTAAAGCGATTGAGTGATTTATTTTGTTTTTGTGACCAAATCGATGTTTATTTTTCATACTTTTTATGAAAAAACTATAATCGTTTCTATACTTACAAAAAAAAATACATGAAGAAAATCTTAGATAAAACAAATAATGCTTTTTCGGGTTAAAAACTATTTTGGTTACATTAAAAAAAAAAAATCTTGCTGAAAATAATCGTATCGACAATTTTTTGGCAGGAATTAAAAAAAAATGTTTTTCCTGATATTAAGCGATCGAGTGATATATTTTTTTTCTTGTGCTCATATCCAAGTTTATTTTTAATATTTCTTACCGAAAAACTTGTCGATTTTAAAATTTTACAAAAAAAAACTCGATGATGAAGGTCCTAGTAAAAAACATAAGTAAGATTTTTTTATACAAATGATGCCTTTCTTTGTAATTAAAAAATATGTTTGATCAAATATTTTCTGCTGGAACGTACTGAGAATTCTTTGGTAGGAATTAAAAAATGTTTTCCTGGTATTCAAAGCCGTCGAATGTTTTTTCTTATAGTCATATCGAAGCTTATTGCTTTTATTGTGTCAACACTACTACTAGTCATTACAATTTTCCAAGGAAACACTCGATGGAAATCCCCATATTTTGTCAGGTTCGAACATCTTCGAGCACGCTTATACAGGGTGTTCATTCCGATCGAGTTGTAACAAGCAGCGATTGTTAAGCGTCAATGTTTTGTTTGTATTACTTATCCGGAAGAGGAAGTGTTTGGTTCCGCACGTGCGACGTCGCCACCTCCTGGAGAAACGATTCTCGATTTTCGATTTTCGAAGGGGCGTCGCAATTACCGCTTTACAAGACCGAAGAAGAAGTTAAAGTAGAAGTAGAAGAAGTGGCCGAGGCCGGGGCGCGTTTCGAGGCTCGTGCCCAGGCACGCGACGAATACATCGAATTCCTTTTTTCTTACAAATGTTTCCGGTGTCGGAGAAAATGATAAAACGACGTTGTTCGAGTCGAAGGTGCGCGTCGCGTTCATCGAACGGCGACGCTTGACGCTTCCGTTCGAATTCGCTCGGAACGGAACAAATATCGAATTCGTTCCGTTTGCTTTTTTTCGCTAAATTTCGCTACACGAACAATTTCACCATAATATGGAATAATAGAAGTTCATTTTTATATGGTCACAATTCGAACAGTTTAAATATCAGGAAAAATATTTTTCAAAATATTCCTGCCGAAGAATTCTCATGCATTTTCTCAAAAAAAAAAATCCTGCTGGAACGTACTGAGAATTCTTCGGTAGGAATATTTTGAAGAAGAATTCTCAGTACGTTCCAGCAGGAATTTTTTTTTGAGAAAATATTTGATCAAACATATTTTTTAATTACAAAGAAAGGCATCATTTGTATAAAAAAATCTTACTTATGTTTTTTACTAGGACCTTCATCATCGAGTTTTTTTTTGTAAAATTTTAAAATCGACAAGTTTTTCGGTAAGAAATATTAAAAATAAACTTGGATATGAGCACAAGAAAAAAAATATATCACTCGATCGCTTAATATCAGGAAAAACATTTTTTTTAATTCCTGCCAAAAAATTGTCGATACGATTATTTTCAGCAAGATTTTTTTTTTATAATGTAACCAAAATAGTTTTTAACCCGAAAAAGCATTATTTGTTTTATCTAAGATTTTCTTCATGTATTTTTTTTTGTAAGTATAGAAACGATTATAGTTTTTTCATAAAAAGTATGAAAAATAAACATCGATTTGGTCACAAAAACAAAATAAATCACTCAATCGCTTTAAATGAAATGAATTGTTTAAACTCTTACTTTGTGGAAACGATCCATAATAAATATAAAAAGATAAATAATAATGCGGAAATTCGAATAAGTATAATTTCTCTTTTCATAATTAACCACTTTAAATATCAGGAAAAACATTTTTTTAATCCTGCCAAAGAACTTTCAGTAACGGTTTGTTGCAGGATTTTTTTTGGGAAAATGTACTAACCAAAATATATTTTAATGAATCGAAAGGCATCTTTTATTTGAAAAATTTCTACTAATACCTGTTAACGAGAATTTCCATCAAGTATTTCCTTTTTGGTAAATTATCAAAATCCAATAGTTTTTCCACAAAAAATAATACAAATAAACTGCGAGAAACAAAATAAATCACTCGACCACTTTAAATATCAGGAAAAATATTCTTTTCACAAGAAATGGTGTCAAAGAATTTTGAATTTTCAGTACGATTTCCAGCAGCGATTTTTTTAGAACATATACTGACAACAATATTTTTTAATTCAAAGAAAGGCATTTTTCGTTTGAAAAATTTCTACTATTAAATTTTTGCCATGAGGATTAATAAAAACAAACAACGATATTGCCATAAGAAAAAAATAAATCACTCAATCGGTATAATTATCAGGAAAACATATTGTTTTTAAATCTTTCCATAGAATTCTTAGTCTTAGTACAATTTGCAGGATCATTACTTTGAAAAATTTTTGCTAATAACTTTTTACCTGAATTTCCATCAAGTATTTTTGGAAAATTATAAATAAACCGTTGGTTTTTCCATAAGGAATAATACAAATAAATTGACATCAGCCAAACTTTCGTATTTCACCCTGTATACTCCGCTGAAAAAATTGGCTTGTTTTTCCACAACAAAAAAATATCAAATCGAAAAACTTAATGATTAGTTAATTAGTAATAAATACGGGTGATCCTAAATGAATCTAAGTTGACCTACAGGGTGATTCCCGATTCCTTGTAAACGATTCTTACGCAATTAACGTAATCTTTTTCCGAAAACTGAGTTTTTAGTGCTTGTCCCGATAAACGTGGCGTGCTTTAAAAGAATCTTCGCCGATAACGAGAGTCGCTTTTAACTAATTACATGACCATTCAACAAATTGAAAAATAATCATAAAAAATACATTCCACTCATTAGGAAAATGACATTTTAACAGAACGCCTTAATTATCACAAACATATAAACGATAAGTGTACTTTAGATTTTAAATTTTCGATAAAAAAAGACAATGTGAGTAGTTGGATTAACCTCGATTTCTATGAAATTGTATTAATCTAAGGGGGTTAGTTCGGGTTGCCGCGCTGGTTATCGCTGTTAATACTTCGTTTCGGTTGTAATAAACGTACAGGGTTATTTGTTGAATTTTATATATAGTGTTAATCGATCGTTTTTCTTACGATTGGCGAAATATAAGCATACAAATTATGTAATTTTAGTGCTTTTAAAAGTAACGAATTTATGTTTGGTTTTCGTTTTATTGCTTATTTATTAGGAAGATTTGTTATTTTTGTTGGGGCAGACATTATAAAGCTTTTCTTGGATCTTTTATTTTGTTTTTAGTTTTGGATAAATTTTAAAAGTTGAATTAACGGATTTTCCCAAAAATAGTCATTTTTTTTTGAAAACAAGTGCACGATTTTAAGGATGAGTCGGGATTTTAAAAAACAAATCGATATTTTTTTTTGAATATATTGGGACAATTTGTATGATGGACCGTCAGTTTTTTATTTTTTTTTGTATATAATGTTTTTATTTTTTTGGGGTGTTAAGAAAAATTTGTAGAAATGGGATTTTCCATGCAAAAATATTGAAATTTACTTCTAAAAATAAGTAAAACTGAACTTTTCGTGAAAGAATGTGTGGTCTCTCTCTGGAAAATTAAGATTTTGATCCAAATATGTAGAAAAATATGAAATAGGAAATTTCTGTGAATGATTTGCAAACATTTAGATATCGTTATTTTATTTTCAAATCATTTTTCTTTAAATTTGGGTGCAATTTCCTTAAAAAAATTTATCAAAAAGATATACATATATATAGATATACCCTATATCTAAATATTGAAATTTCGTTTCGAAAAAATTGAGTTTCTGTGAAACATTTGCCAAAATTTATACATTGTGATTGTCTATTTTCAAATATTTTTTTCTCGATTTTAATTGGAATTTTCTCAGAAAAATTTTACAAAAATGGATTTTCTTTAAAAGAATTGAAGTTTCTCTTTAAAAAATCTCAAAAATTGGGATTTTTAGTTTCGGATAAAAATTGAAAATAAAAATACTCAGGGCAACCAGTAATAATAGTTTAATGAAATTCGAATATTTTTTAATTATATCTTTCTTTTTAATTATTTGTGTATATACAGATTGTCATTTTTCTAAAAAAGTTTCCATAAAATCGTTTACCCCTTTTAATTTGAATATTTAGGATTAATAATATCCCATTTATACAGGGCATCCTGCAAAAAGCGTCGTGTACTTTCTTGTTACAACTTTTCTTCCTTTTTCATTATTCATTTAAGTACAATTTACAGAACGTCCCAAATACCAACGATTAATTAACACAGTTTTTCTAGTTAACAAAAAACGACAATCGCTCTAATCGAATACAAAATAACCGCCCTGTATAGAAAAACCTATATATATATATATAAATAGAAACAATGTTCGAACATTAGATTTCGAAATACTATTAAAATTCAATAAAAGAAGTAAAAAAACGTGTCAAATATTTTTTCCCGACTAATGTAAAATTAATAACCGGAGTTAAATGGCCTGTTAAATGAAATAAAGCGAACTTAAATGGTTTAAAAAAGTAAAAGCGAGCCGTATAGTTCATCTACACCAGATTTTTGAGCGCGAACTTCGCGACAGCGCACGTTTCGTCGTCCTCGAACATGACACTTTTAGCAAACATTTATTTTTCAAACGAAAAACAATCGCTTTACATCGACTTCCTTGTTCCCTGTTCGTTTCGTCACATGCGATCATTTCATTCATCATGGGGATTGTTGTCTTCGGGAAGACGATGTTTTTGGGACGTCCCGTATATGTAAAAATAAAAATAAAGGAAATTGAAACGATTAAAACGGACACCCTCTATAAATTGGGCAATCTTAATAGGAAATATTTAAATTCGGTTACAAAAAAAAGTGTTGACATTTATAGAAAATGTTAAAAGATTTGAAACATCCTGTATACATAAAATTATTTAAAGATATTTCCTCTCTCATTAATCTATTATACAGTTGTAATGCTCATTTTTATTTTTAGTTTTTACTCAAGACTAAAAAAGTCCCGATTTTTTTTTTCTAAAAACTGTCAATTTATTCAAGAAAATCCCGGTTGTTTCAGATTTTCCAATGAGAAATTTCAATTTTTAAGAGAAAAATCACATTTTTCTATTCTATTCTATTCTAATCAAAGTCAAAGAAAAATCATTTGAAAAAAAATATCACAATATCTACATTTTTGAAAATTTTTCACGGGAACTAACTTTTTTAGGAAAATATCATTTTAAAAAAAAACTAAATATTTTTAAATTTTCCTGCAAAAATCTCGGTTCTTCGAATTTTTATAGTAGATTCCCAATTTTTCAGAAAAAGAATTTTTTCAAATATTTCTATTAAAATTTATTAACAATTTTATAACATTTTTCTAATGTTTCAGAAAAAATCCCGATATTTTAAAGTATTTGGAAGAAAAATTCACTAGTTTTTTTAATTGTATTGATCAAGCCCTATTTTTTCCAAATAAGTGGACCAACATCTTAATTTTTCAGAGAAAATTCAAATTTTTAATTTTTTATCCGCATTTCGTGACACCGCAATTTAATATTTTATTTATATTTCTTCTTTTTATTTATTTTCTAATATATTTTTTTTCCTTATACACAATCTCCCAAAGAGTAAACAGGTGTTTTTTTAATAGAAAAAAAAATCGAAACCATTAAATTACTACAGAGTGTCCCAAGATTAATTTCAGTAGAAATATCCCAACTCTTTTAAAAAAAATACAGAGTGTCCCAAGATTAATTTCAGTAGAAATATCCCAACTCTTTTAAAAAAAATACAGAGTGTCCCAAGATTAATTTCATTAGAAATACTTAATTTTTTTTTGAAATAGAATGTGTCCCGTAATTAATTTCATTAGCAATACCCCAATTTAGAAAAAAATACAGAGTGTTCGAAGGCAGCATTCCATAGAAATATCCCAACAGCTATAAAAAAATAAAATGTCAGTAAAAATACCCGAAGTCATTTAAAAACGTACTACACGCTAAACATTTTAATTATAATCGCACGCCGAGCGATACACAATAAATAATAGATAATGAGATAATTCCGATAAATAAAATACTACCGAGTGTAGTAATTTCTACTAAAAGATAACAAACGACTTTACTTTATTTAATATACATTTATATTATAAATAACATTATTTCGCTTCCGGCTCTCTCTCGGTATTAGGAATGGTTAGTATTTGTTATGTCATGTCGAAATAATTACGTTTTCGATAATAATATTTACCTTCCGTTAGTTAATAAACGCTCGGTATCACGTTACTAAATAATAAACAAGTTTGCTTGAATTTACCGACCTAAGCAACGACGTTGCTTTCATTAAAAATAATTGGCATCGAGCGTGATTTTTTTCCCATCCATATTACATATATATATATATATATATTGTGATAATATTTTTATATACAAGGTGGTCCAAAATTGTCGAGCAATACTTCTAGGGCTGATAGTTCTACTAAAAATATAGATACCTTTTTATATACGCTTTTTTCGAAAGCTCAATAATTAGGGAAAAATTTCGTATTCTAGACACAGAAGTTTTGCATGAAGATACTTAATTTTATGTCAAATTATGCCAAATTCTAAAAATGTGTAAAAATTGTCACATTTAAGAAATATTTCGGTAAAAAATTTGACAGTTATAAGACACACAAGTTTATCATAACAATATAAAACAATAATCAAATAAATAGGGAACTTTTCAAGATGGCATCATATTTCTCATTAATATTCGTTGTCATTAAAGTGTCTTTTTCTTCTTCTTCTTCTTTTTCTTCTTCTTCTTCTTTTGCTTCTTCTTTTTCTCGCTTACTTTTTACTCTAAAAGTTCGTTTTATTCGTTCACTCATCGTTTTTATTCCCCCTGCTCCACTGCTTTTCCATTCAGTTTCATAATGTCTTTACTTTTTCTTTTTCCAATTTTAATCCCCAGTTTTTTCTCGATCTGCTTCTCCTTCTTTTGCCTATTCCACCTCATCCTATTATTTTTTTAATATTGTTTCTGTTTATTCTAATTCTGTTTATTTCTTGTTAATATATACTCTTTTTGATTATTAGGTTGTGTTACTGTTACGTTTCTTTTTCTGCTCCATGTTGTTTTTGATCTAAGAAATTTCGTTTCTATAGCTGTTAGTTTGATTGTTTTTCTTTCCTTCCTTTTTAATAATTGTATTACTTACTGTGTAATCGGGGTTATTTGCTTTCTTTATTCCGTTCATTATTTCTGTATCATTGTTCCGTTTTGTGTCATGTTTCCTAAATATGCCTCTATAATTTTAATATTTCCATATTCATCTTTAATTATTTTCCTCTTTCTTTCTTTCCTTTATTTGCTCTTACTATGCCCCAAAATTTTCTATTATTTGGGTCGTATGTTTCGTTTAAATTTTTCCAAAATGCTTCCCAACTTTTTTGTTTTGCGCTTTTCTAACTTTCAATTTCGTTTTATGCTTCATCTTATGTTTCTTATCTTTTTCATTTTTCGTTTTCTGAAATCGTTTCCACGCTGTTTTCACCGTCATCTTTATTTTTTCGTTCCATCATCTTGTTCTTGTTAAATTGCATTTTTTATGGATTAAATTTCTAAACGGCTGCAATTTTTCTTCTAACGTTCAGCTTTGTTTAGTTTTCTCTGCTTTTTTTATGTTCTTTATAAATTCCTTCTTGTGATACTCGTTTCTCTGTTTTTGTTGTATTTCCCAATTTTTTTTGCAAAGTCCAAATCCAGATTTCTATAATCGTCTATTCTAGTAACTTGAATTTTGAAATAGAATTTATTTCGTTGTAAAAATAAGTTTTATTTGCTTCAAAATTTGCTGCTAATAACTTTTTATTGCGATTTCCTTCAAGTATTTTTTTGTAAATTATAATAAAGCCTTAAAAAATATAAAAAATAAACTTCGATATGGTCACAAGAAAAAAAATAGTCCACTCAACTCATCCACTTTAAATATCAGGAAAAACATTTTTTTAATTCCTGCTATAGAATTCTCAATATGGTTTTCAGCAGGATTTTTTTTAAGAAAATATACTGAGAAAAAAATGTTTTTTAATGCAAAGAAAGACATCATTTGTTTGAAAAATTTCTGCTATTAAATTTTTAGTGTACAGAATGCTAAAATGCCAAAGAAATAAAAAAAAAACGAAAAATCAGAATGAAATAAAAAATTTGTGGTCCAAATTAACGAAAATAATAAGGAATTAAAATAAAACGAGAAAGAAATAAATAAAAAAATGAAAATTATGAACAGGGAAAAATGATATCAAGAAAAATGTATTCAAAATCAGTGCTCTAATTTATATGAAATATTGAAACTGGAAAATTTTATCTTAAATAACATTCTTAATATTTTTTTTCACACAAATTACAAAGAATGTACGAAAAATACGGAAATACCAGAGAAATAAAAAAATGAAAATTACATAAAAAAAAAGAAAAGCATCTAAAGCATGAATCTAAAAAAGAAATAAAGAAAAACAGAGTGTCACAATTTAGAAAAAATATTGAAATTGGAAATTCTTCATATTTGTCGTAAGAAAGCACTTAATTTATAATTCACAAACTACAAAGAAAATATGAAAAATACGGAAATACCAGAGAAATAAAAAAAATGAAAATTAGAGTGAATTTAAAAATTGGACGAAATTAAAAATGAATTAAGAAAAACGAAATTACATAAAAAAAAAGAAGAATCTAAAGAAGAAAAATACTGTGTCACAATTTAAAAAACTGGAAAATGTAATGTAAAATATGTAAAAAAAATCGCCTTATTCCCCCAGCCCCTAGCTAAAAGAGTTCACCCTTGTTTTTGTAAAAAAAAGAAAAAAAAGAAAAGAGGCGCCACGGTCGACGGAAGAGAATACCTTTGAATTTACCCTTTCCCCAAATGGCACGTACCCCAGACCCAGCAGACCCCGACCTCCCGGCCTACCATCACATCCCATCCCATCCGGCGTTCGGAGGTGAGTTGTGAGTTGTGGCCGGCCAGTCGAAAGTGAGCACTCGAAAAGCCGCCATCTATTTCCCATCTAGATCTAGTTAAAAGTTTTCGTTAATCGGTGCGTTTTGCGTTTCGGGTTTTCGCGTTTGTCAGTTGTCACTGAAAAGCGGCGAGAGGAGCACACGCAGGTCGAAGGCGGCTTTGGACCTAGTGTACTACCGCGCGCGTGTTTTGTTTTCACATTTTTTAAACATTCTTTTGTTTTTCCAAAGGCCTGCCGCGATCAGTGGCCCACAGTCGGCCGGGTCTATGGATTTGAATTTTTTGCAGCAGCAGCAACAGCAGCACAAGTTAGTTTACTTTTTTTTTTTTTTTTTTTTTTCCTCCTCTTTTGTTTGCGAACCAAAAAAAAGAAAACGTAGAGGGGGCAACCGGTTGAATGTTTTACTCGTTGTTGTCTTTTTAGTTCGCAGATGATTATTTTCGATTCGTCGATAAGATAAATATTTAATTTTTGTTAATTATTATGTCCTCTCTTTTGGAGATATTGTTATCGAAATCGAAGTGGGTTTTAATCGATTTTAGTGATTTTTTTTTTATTTTTTTTTTTGTCTTTTTTCAGTTCTTTGTATTCACGTTCCGGGGCGTACACGACTGGGGGGGCCGCTACGATGCCGTATTATAACAGCGGGTCCCCGGAATTGACAACGCAACCCTCCTCGCAGTTGTGGACCAATTCCGGTAAGTTTTTCTCTTTATTTCTTGCAAATAATAAACCGATTTATTCGAAATTAGTAGTAGATATTTTGAGTTTCTGCTGTTCACTTTTTCGATTTCAAAAATAGTAATAATAATAATAATTATTCAATTCAATTTGAAAAATGATGATAATAGTAATAAAATCTTCCAAACAATTTTATTATACGTATTTATTTATAGAATGATTTAGAATTATTAAATTGAAATATGTCATTTCAAAAAATTACAGAATTATGTATGCTTTTATATTTGATTTGTTCAAAATAAAATTTTCATGCCAATTTAACTACTATAAAATCGAAATTTTGTTTGGTATTTTCCGGCGTTTTAAAATTCTAAATAAATCAATAGGAGTGATTTATTTTTAATATTTATATAAAAATAAAATTTCTCTAATTAGTTTCGATGAAAATTGTTCAATTAAAATCAAATAAACCACTACTCAGTTCATCAGAATAAAAAAAGGTTTTAAGATATTTAATCGTTACTAAATTACAATTTGATCTTAAAAAATATTTAGTTAATTGTAGCAAACTGTTGGTTCAAAGATATATTTATTTAATTTAACAAAACTGCAACTCGCCTTTAAATAATATTTACTGAAGTACAATAAATTATTACTTGATTTTAAAAAATATGGTAATGAATCGTAGGTGGAATTAAAAAATTATTATTAATAGATTTATATAAATTGGTTTCAAAAATAATTTCCTTAATTTAATCAAAATGATGTTGGCTCGAATAAGTACTTATTATCTCTTAAATTATTCATTAGATAATATTTTAAAAAAATTATAATTAATTAAATTTTATTGCCACAATTCCACATTTATTTGCGATAAATGAAAATTATTAGCCACGAAAAAATTCTGAAATGTGCATTAAATTAATTAAAATATCTTTTATTTTAATCACCAACTAATATTTAATTTTCAATATTTTTAATTTATTTTTCTCATTAAATATAGTTTTTTTAACATTTTCTAAAAGTCTTATTATATTTATTAATAAAACACTCTATAAATCTAAACGAACTTATTTTTTAATAAATTCCGATTAATTAACAATGAAAAAATGTTTAATTGAAGTAACCAAATATTTTAATACCAAATACTTATCAGTATATTCAAAACGTTGTTCATATTACAAAAAAAATGACAGATACTATTAATCATAAATTTCTGTACTTGGAAATAAACGTATATTTGACACAACAAATATTTATTTGGTTCAAATAATCCCTGAAATTATTTCGCACAAATTCATTTACAGATAAATTGAAATCCTTTTTTTTTTTGAGTTAAATAAATATTAAATAATAATTCCATCAAATCAAAGGAATGATTTATTTCACTCGAATAATTAAGTTTGATTGAATTAAAAATTAATATATTTGGGGTTAATTAATATTATTAAACTATTATTTACAAAACAATTATTTAATTTAACTAAATTGCAATTAGTTTAAACAATGCATTAAATAAACTGTTACTTAAGTTTAAAATATATTTATTTAATTTATTTATTATTTATTCAATATTTACAATTTATTTTGCTTAAAAAACAATTTATTTAACATTTTATTATTTTTATTAAAACGCTCAATAAATCTAATTCATTACCAATACAAAATATAATTAAATTAAAAATCAATATGTATGAGAATAACAAATTTCATTACACTATTACTTACTAAACGATTATTTAATTCAACTAAACTAAAAAAAGCTATGAAATATATTGTTAAATTAAAAAAATTGTATTAAATTTAAAATAATTTTCCAATTCATTCGAAAATAAGCGATTCCCTAAAATTCTACCATTTATTCAATTTTTTTACGTACTTACAAAATACTGAAATAAAATTAATTATATCTAAATTTATTTTATCTAATAGTAATAAAAATTATTAAATTAATCATCGACTTATTTCTAAGAAATTTATTTAAAAGTGTTACAAACAATGTATTTTCAGAATAATTACGAATTAGAAGGCAAGCCATTTTTATTAGTATTATTATTATTATTATTATTTAAATTATTTTTATAGAAAAGGGAAATAATTTATATATATATATATATATTTTTGCATTTTGTGGCATCTCAATTTAATATTTTATCTACATTTCTCTTTTATTTATTTTTTTTAATATCAAATATAATTTTTAATTTTCTAACATCATCTACAACTTATTTTTAACGCGAAAATATATTAAAAAAATCTGAATCTTCAGGATCACGTTATCTGACCCCCCCAATTAACCCCATCGCAATATTACGACATTTATAAAAAAAATAATTGCGTTAACATTCGAAATACCAAATTTATTTCGCTCGATAAGGAATTTATTTATATTTTATTTACGACTAATAAATCATTAATTATTTTATTATTTAACCGATCACCCGCACACATTTTTTTACGAGGGTGAATCCGAATGTTCCGCCGCTGAATTGAAATTTTTCAAAATAAAAAAAAGTCAATTTGATTTTGTTATCGGAGCATCGTCTAGTTTTGTCGAAACAAATAAAAAAAATGTAGTTTTTTAATGGTTTTTCTGTTCTATAAAAGGAAGATAATCGTTATCAATAGTTGTTGTGGTTTTATAACGATACGTCTTTATCAAAATTATTCCGATTATGTCTCTTAGTTTGTTAATATTTCATTTAAAAGCGATAATATAATCCGGTTATATCACACAGGTGAAGTTTATTTGAAATTTTTTAATTTACGCAATAATTTGCAAAAATAGTTTTTATGTAATAATTAATTTAAATAAATTTGTTTTAGAGACGAGTAACAGTTTGTTTCAATCGAGTAAATATTCTTTTCAAATCAAATTGCGGTTTAGTTAAATTAAATATAAATAATGCGGGGAATTATATTGAAAAATGTCATTTCATTTAAATATTTTGGAATTATTAAAAAAAATGATTAAGTTACAAAATTTGAAAGAGTTACATATTTTCGAATTAAATAGAAGTTTCATTTAGATTTAATAAATATATTTTAAACTCAACTATCAGTTTATTTAATGCATTGTTTAAACTAATTTCAATTTAGTTAAATTAAATAATTTTTTAGTAAATAATAGTTTAAATGAGATTAATTAACCTCAAATATATTAATTTTTAATTCAATCAATTACAGAAAATTATGATTAAAAGTATATTTCGATTTTTTTTCTAACATGAACAACGTTTCGGATATACTGATAAGTACCTATTTGGTATTAAAATGTTGGTTATTTGAATCAAATAATTTAGTAATAGATAAGTTGATATGGATTTATAGAGTATTTTAATATATATAAGACCCTTAGGAAATGCTAAAATAAACTGTTTTTTTTTTAATAAAAGAAACTTAAAATATTGAAAAATGATTATTACTTTATGATGAATTTTTTAGCTGTTAATAATTTTTATTTACCGCCATTATAAATGTGGTATTGTGGCAATAAAATTTAACGCAATTATAAAAAATAAGATCTAATAACTAATTTAATACATAATAAATACTTATATTCGAGCCAAGCAAAAGTTTGTTTGAATTGAACAAACGTTTTTTTAAACCAAGCGACGGTTTATTACAATTAAATCAATACGTTATCGAGCCAAGTAACAGTTTATTTTAATTCGGTAAATATTTCTTAAAATCAAGTTGCAGTTTTGTTAAATTAAATAAACATCTATTTGAGCCAAACAACAGTTTGTTTCACTCTAGTAAATGTTTAAAAAATCAATTTACACTTTATTTAATCCAAACAAATATCTTCTAGACAAGGAATTGGGCATTTAAAACAATAAATTGGAAATTTAAGACATAAAATTGAAAAATTAGGAATTTGAAATAAAAATATTGAAAATTTACCTCAAAAATTTGAGACAAAAAATTGAAAAATTTAAGAGAATTTTGACAAAAAATTGTACTCAACAAAGTTCGAAGCGAAACCTTGGCTTCGAATATGTTGCATTGAAATTAGAATATTACGAGAAAACTAATTATTTTGTACATCGTCATTATTTTCACAGAAAAACTTGAATATGTTCAACTAAACGCAATAAAATACAATTCGAAAGTCGTTTATCGTGTTTTACATCAAGTTAAAAGTCAGCAACGATGGATTTGATCGATTAATTCAAGCAAATAAAAATGACGAAGGTTTTTACTTTAAAACAAACAAGAAATACAATAATTAACAACGTTGCTCGAAAACGAACACCCTGTATTTAATATGGAGAAAATTATTAATCGGGCGAATAAATCGCGTGGAGCACAATCAGGAGATCTAGTCGGCTGGTAGTTCTATTACTACAAAGATTTTATTCGAGCAATTATTGGAAGTTTTGGAAAAAATGTTACAAATTTCATTTTTTAATTGTTTTAAAGGTTATGTGATTTTTTTAAATTTTGAATCTAAATTTAAAAAAAATTGTTTTGAAAACTATAAAATTGATTTGGTAATTTTTAAATTGAGCATGTTTTTAGTAAAACTTATATTTTTTAGTTATTTTCAAAATTTCTCTTTTTTTAGAGATTAAATTCATTAAATTGGGGCAGTTTTTAATAAAATTTATGATTTTTCCAAAATTTTAGGCAGTTTTCTTAAAAATTTAAGTAATTTGGAAATTTTCAATGAATTTTGAAGTCAAAAAAGTTTTTTAATATTTTAGAAGTAATAAAATTTATTTGATTTGTTTTAAGTTGGGGATGTTTTTCATAAAATTTATGATTTTTCAGATATTCCAACAATTTATCTTGAAACTTTAAAACACTGAGTAATTTGGTATTTTTAAATAAATTTTGAAGTGATAGAGTAGATCTATTTTTTTTTAATTGGGGCTGCATGTTTTTAATGAAATTTATAATTTTTTAAAATAATTTTTGATTTTGTAAGAACAATTTTTCAAACTTAAAAGCGAATAATTGGAAATTTTTAAAAAACTCGATTTATTTTTTAAATTGTGGCCATATTCAACAAAATTTATAACTTTTTAAAATCATTCAAAAAAATTTGACAAGGACTACAAAAAACTTCAAGAAAAACTTACCAATTTCGATTTTATTTACAAATTATGAATGATTTTTTTTTATTTTTAAATCCTTATAAGATTTCATTGATTTTCTTTTAAACCCTTAACTTAAATTTTCAGATAATGCAACTTAGCAAAAGTGAGCATTTCGGAATTTAAAAAAGAACATTTAAATTTTGTCCATTTCGAATAAAATGTATTATTTTTTAAGATGATTTAAATTGGTAATCGGGTAAACAAATCGCATGGAGCACAATCGGGAGACCTAGCCGGCTGGTAGTTCCATAGACCACTAGATGACTAAAATTACAAATAAAACAAACCCGCCCGCCCTGTATTTTTTCTCGGTTTAATATTAAAAACGGATTTTGGTTATCGAAAATATTTCGGGTGTTACGGATGACCCGGGCGATAACTTTCCAATTTAATTGATTGCGATTAATAATGCAATTTTTCTATTTTTGGTAATTATGCACTTGATTAGCCCGTGATGGTGGATTTTTATCGAACAATATTTTTGATTGATTATTTCGGGCATTTTTGAGGTGAAAGAAGAAGCGCTTTTGGTTCGGTTTTACTTTTCAAGGTGATTTAGATCGTAATAAATTCATTAAGTCGTCGTGTTTTCATTTTTACTTGGACGTTTAGTCGTTGAATTTGTTGAAATATTCGGTTTTTGTTCGACGAAACCAATTTGGAAATTGGAAATCGGTTGTTTAAGTGATTCATTTGTAACGGGTGAATCAATGTAGTTTAGAATTAGTCGAAAGTTGTTTGGGAAATGTTGAAATGTTCCGACAAAATTATTAAAAACTAAAAAAAAAAACATTATAAATATGAAATCTAGAAAATTTAACAGTAGTTGCGTTTTTTATATATATATTAAATTTTATTCTAAAAGAATTACAAAATCTTTTTTGACTTCAAAACTCCCAAATGAGTTTTTAGAGGAATTCCTAAAATATTTGAAAAATCATAAATTTTATTAAAAACAGCTCCAATTTAAAAAATTCCAGTAAATTAGAATTTATTCTTAAAAAAATTTAAAACTATGCTTTTAATTCCAAAATGTATTTAAAATTACTCAATTTTTTAAACGAACAAGAAATTTTTTAAAATCTCTGAAAAAACATAAATTTTGGTAAAAACATCCAGCCCCAATTTAAAAAAATTAAATGAATTTTATTATTTCTGAAAAAAAAGTGAAAATTGTTTTCAATTCCAAAATCTATATTGCTCAATTATATTAAATTTTTTAGTGACTTTTTAAAAACATTTGAAAAACCATAAATTTTAATAAAAACAGCCCCAATTGAAAAACTGAAAGAAATTCTATGTGTAAAAATTAAAAAAAAAATAAATCGTATATTTCTAAAAAAAAAAAATTTTAATTATATTAAACTTTCAAGTGACCTTTTTGAAAAACCATACATTTTAATAAAAACAGGTCAAATTGAAAAACTGGAAGAAATTATATGTGTAAAAATTAAAATAAATTGTATATTTCTAAAAAAATTATAAAAAATTTTTTTGTTACAAAATTTATTTAAAATTTCCAAATTACTCAATCATATTAAACTTTCCAGTGACTATTTAAAAATATTTGAAAAACGATAAATTTTAATAAAAACAGCCCCAATTGAAAAAGTGACAGAAATTGTATACGTGTAAAAATGTTTTTGACGAAAATTGGCGAAAATTGGCACACTAACCACCGATGTTTTTGGTTCAGGCGTGAACACCTCAGGGCCCCTCTCTCTGGCCGAAGACTACCCGAAAGTGAGTTCCTCGTCGGCGGGCAGTTTACCCGCCTTCAACAGGCTCCCGACCACCTTCACCAACAACCACAGCCACCACCGCACAGCCGCATATTTACCGAACGCCATTTACAACGATTGGCCCTCGTACACCGCCGACCAATACGGCCTTAACTCATCGTCGCAAAGGAACCGCTCCATTTCGGCGGCGGCTTCCTTGTCCGCAAGTAAGTGAACGTTTATTTCTCTCAAAAGAATTGTGTGTTTCCGTTTAGTAACTTTTTACTTGAACCGAACATACCTACATTCTATTGAACTTAGTTAACGGTTTTTTATACTGTGCTAGTGCTAGTTTATTAGCTGTAAATGTATTGGTTTGTTTTTTTATTCAATTATATTATGTGAAACGTATCGTTCTTTTGATGTAATGAAATTGTTATTTAATATTTGCTTTAGCGAGCGAGAGGTTTCATGTTATTTGAAAATGGATTTGTGCCAAATAACATTCGGATTCTTTGTGCCAAATAAATGTTTATTGCGTCAAATGTATGTTTATTACCAGTTGCAGGAAATTATTATTTGAAGTATTTTTCGTTTCTTGTGTTATTTTTATTCCAATTTGGTCAACGTTTCGGATATGTTAGAAATATTTGTTTGTAATAAACTATTTATTTATTGGTAATTAATTGGAATTTCGTAATAAAATGGATTTATTGAGCGTTTTAATAAAAATAATAAAACCCTTAGAAACGGCTAATTACATTATTTTTTTTGGGTAAAAGTATTGAATAACAAACATCAGCTTGTGGTTATAAATAATGTGGGTTATTACATTTAAAAATCTTTATTTCATTTAAATATTTGTGAATTATTAAAAAAAAAGATTAAATTGTTTTAGATAGTTGCTTAGTTTCGAATTAATTGGAAATTTTATTTAAATTTAATAAATACATTTTAAACTCAAGTAACAGATTATTTAATGCCTTGTTTAAACTAATTGCAATTTAGTTAAATTAAATTTTTTTTTAGTAAATAATAGTTTAATGAGATTAATTAACCCCAAAATTTATTAATTTTTAATTCAATCAAACATAGTTATTTCAATTTATCTGTAAATGAATTTGTGCGAAATAATATTAGGGATTATTTGAGCCAAATAAATATTTATTGTATCAAATATACGTTCAATTCCAATTACAGAAAATTATGATTAAAAATATCTTTTAATTTTTTTTTTTTTGTAATATGAACAACATTTCGGATATACTGATAAGTATTTGGTATTAAAATGTTGATTATTTGAATCAAATAATTTTTTTTATTGTTAATTAATGGGAATTTAGTAATAGATAAGTTGATTTGATATAAGACCCTTAGGAAATGCTAAAATAAAATAAACTTAAAATATTGAAAAATGATTATTACTTTATGATTAATAAAAGGTATTTTAATTAATTTAATGCTCATTTCCGAATATGTGTTCAAATTAAACAAATCTTTAAACCAATTTATATAAATGTTAGAATAATTAAATAAATAAAAGCGACGGTTTATTACAATTAAATCAATATGTTCTCGGGCCAAGTAACAGTTTATTTTAATTCGGTAAATATTTCTTAAAATCAAGTTGCAGTTTTGTTAAATTAAATAAACATGTATTTGAACCAAACAACAGTTTGTTTCACTCTAGTAAATGTTTAAAAAATCAATTTACACTTTATTTAATCCAAACAAATATCTTTTAGACATTTAAAACAATAAATTGGAAATTTAAGACATGAAATTGGAAAATTAGAAATTTGAGAAAACTTTTGATTGTTTGAGTAAATATTTTTGAAAAAACAAACTTTGCTAAATTAAATAAACATCTTTCGAACCAAATAACGGTTTATTAAAATCCAATAAACCGGTTTTCGAGTCTCAATACCCATTTCTGCTCAATGTACAGGGTGACGTGTTTTTGCGCACTTCAAATCCCTTCTAAGATCTTAACTTTGAGTGAAACGTTTCAAAAAAAAAAAGGTAAAAGGTTCGTTTCTCGGTTCAACAAGTCGGATTGTGCCACTCGGGGCCGCTAAAAACGAGAGTTGAAAGGAACGTTTCATAATTTTGAAGTGCCAGAGACACGAGAGAAAAAAATGCCACACACGCCCGTAAAAGATACGGAACAAATCCCTCGGGCTTACGCCCCCTTTATCTGTTTTCTATCAGGATATCGCACTCGCATTCGCCGTACGAAATTACAAAATTCCTAATTGTCTTTTATTTATGTAAATTGATGAAATCCGAAATCGGTGGTACGAGGATCGAGATGAAAGTCGTTCGAGTTAAAAAAAAATTCGAAAATATTCAACGTTTCCAAAAAAAAAATGGATTTTTAGCTCGAAATATCGATCTTTTCTGCAAAATTTTGGCTTATTTGTTTTAAAAATGGATTCTTTTTTTAAAATATCGATTGATTTTCAAATTATCAATAAAAAATGTGTTCGTTTATTTCTAAAAACTAGATTTTTTTGCTCAAGATATCGACGTTTCCAACAAAATTCGATTATTTTTTTCTAAATTACATTTCATTTTAAATTAATGACTTTTTCAACAAAAGTTCCACTTGTTTTTTAATTTTTCCACAAATCGACTCAAATTGATTGATTTTCGTGTTAACAACTTATTAAAAAATATATACTAACTTATTTATTAATATAATATTTTCCCAAAAAGTCGATTCTTTGCTAGAAACGTCGACATTTTTTTCAAAATTTCAATTTACTTTAAAAAAAATTGTCTCTTTTTTCCAAAATGTCGATTCTTTGCTTAATATATTGATTTTTTTTATTTTTTTAACAAAATTTTTGAACTATTTTAAAAATCGATTATTTTCTCAAAATTACGGATTGATTATTGAATTATCGATTTTTTAAACAAAATTTCGACTTATGTTTTTCTCAAATTATGGAATGGAAAAAATATATAAATTTATTATAAAATTTCTTTTCCATATTTTATCAAAAAAATTATTTATTAAAAAATCGCTGTTTTTCGAAAAATGAAACAAGTCCATATTTTTAGAAAAAATGTTCGATATTTTGAACTTCAAGTATATATGTTATTGAAAAAAAAATGTTTTTTCAAAGAATGCTAATTTTTTAGAAACAAGATGTTAATTTGTAAAACGAATCGGTAATTTAATATATTTTTAAAAAAACAAGATAATAATTTGAGAAACAAATCGATATTTTGTTAAACAGTAAAAAATTAAAAAATATATATTCATATTTTTAGAACCAAATCGACACTGGTGAACAGTTAAAATTTTTAGAAATAAATCGATATTTTTGAAAATCAGCTCAACATGTTGAGAAACCATTCGATATTTAAAAATCGAGCCTGTATTTTATTAAGAAAATTCAACAATTTATTTAAAATATCATTATTTAAAAAAAAAGTTAATGATTACCAAAAGTAATTGATATTTTGGGTAATAGTGTAATATTTTGAAAAAAATAGCCCATATTTTTATAAACCACTCGTTATTTTGAAAAATAAAGTATTATTTTGTGAATCGGGTGAATTTTTCAAAATAGAGTCGGGATTTTGGAAAAGTAATCGGTATTTAAAAAAATATGTCGATATTTTGTGCAACAAGATGTATTTTGAAAATCAAAATCGAGTCGATATTTTGAGAAATAGATTTAACATTTTTAAAAAAAATTCGTAATCGACGAATTTTGATACACAATTTAATATTTTCAAAAAAAAACGATATCATTTAGAAACAAGTCGATATTTTCTAAAAAGAAATCATTATTACTCGATATTTTCATACGAAATCGACATTTTGAAATTGGAATAAAGATTTTTAGAAAAATGGGACAGTATTTTCTGTAGCTTTAAAATTATTGAAACGCGTCGTCGCTGTCCAAACTATTAACGAACCGATTTAGTATCGACGCCACAAGTTTTTATCTAATCGCCGATTAATTAATCAATGAAAACAACGATTCGAACGTTCATAAACACGGTCTCAGGTATTTGTCTTTGTACCGGTGGCCGTGCGTTATTTTTGCTGTGTTCGAATTAAACGAAAAATTCGCTTCTTTTATTTTTAATTCGCTGCACAACAACGGCTATTCAAAATATCAATTTGTTTTGCGGCAAAGTATCGATTAGTTTGTCAAATTATCGATATCTTTTTAAAAAAAATTAATTATATCGATTTTCTTAACAAAATATTGATTTTTTTTTTATAAAATATTGATCCGATTTTCAAAATATTGTTTTGTATTATAAATTATCGACGTGTTACTTGAAAATGACGACAAAATACCGATTGTATTTTGAAAAATTCACTCGTTTCTCAAAATAAAATGCGAGTTATTTTTTCAAAATGGCAGTTGGATTTTCAAACTATTTCTCAGAGAATCATTTTTTTTAAATATCGACTGGTTTTTCAAAATCCTGAGTTGATTTTCAAAAATATCAATTTATATATAAACATTTTTACTTTTCAACAAAGTGTCGATTTGGTTCAAAAAATATGAATATTTTTTTAAAATTTTTATTATTTTACAATGTATCGGTTCTTTATGGAATTACCGATTTGTTTCTAAAAAAAAATCAACATTTTTCGAAAAACAGAGGTTGTTTTAATAAATTATTTTTTTAGCAAAGTATAGACTCTATTTTCAAAAAATCAATTCGGTTTTCAAAATGTCGAGTTGATTTTTAAAATATCGACTTGTTTATAAAATTATGAATGATTTTTTCAAAATTACAATTCGATTTTCAAAAAACTGAACTACTTATCAAAATATTGATCGTTTTTTAAATTATGAACTTATCTTTTAAAAAGTCGACTTGATTTTCAAAATATTGAATCGATAGTTGGTTGATATTTTCAAAATCTCCATTTTTATATATGCAATTCATATTTTTATAAATAAATCAGCATTTTCCGAAAAACAGCGCTTGTTTTAATAAATTATTTATTCTATAAAATGTAAACCAGGTTTTTAAAGTATCGTTTCATTTCTCAAACATAAAAAAATAATATTTTCTTTTTAACATAATGTTGATTTTTTTCTAAAAATGTGGATTTGTTTTCGAAAAACATCGCTTGTTTTAACAAAATATTTTTTTTATTAAAATATGGACTCGATTTTTAAATTATCGACTTGGTTCTAAAAACATCAGCATTTTACGAAAAATATCATTTTTCTTTTCAACAAAATAGTAATTCTTTTAAAAAAATATTTTATTTTTCAAAATATCGACTCATTTTTATCGGCTGTTTAAGAAAAAATGTCGATATTAATTTGATAAACAAATATATTTTTATTTTATTTATAGTTTGCAGTTTAATTGAAAGTTAAAAAAAAAAATTACCGATTCATTTTTAAAAAATCCGACTTTTCCAATAAAATATCGACTTGTTTTTAAAAAAAATCAGTATTTTGCGAAAAATATCCGCTTTTTCAACAGAAAAACAGGCTAATTTTTTGAAACGTCAGTTCGATTTTCAAAATTTCACTGACTTTTTCTTTTATCTCTTTATTTAATTAAAAAAACGGTCGTTGGAAAAAAATATCACTGACAATCGAATCAGAACGAAAAATTCGATTTTTTTATTTTTCTTTCTTGTCGCGAAAGAAGCGCGATTCTAGACACAACACAAAACAAAACAAAAAATCAAACGTAAACACTTCGACGGGACGAAATGAAAATAATAAATTATCACACGGGCCTCGTAAATGCAAACGCAATCATTTTCATCCGATTTCTGAGAAGAAGGAGAAGAAAAAAAGCGCACCGATGGGAACCTTTGGAATAATTTACGTTCGGGGAATTTTTTGCGTACGTCGAATAATAAATATTTTATTTTGCAACGTTAGTCGGAATCGTTTTTTAGGATCACGCTGTATCATTTTCTGACAACGCTTTTTCCCGTTTCAAGAAATGAACCGTTTTTTTTTTAAATTCATTCTCAATTTTCGAATTATTTTTAAAAATGTCTTCCGTTTGATTTCTTATATTAATATATTTTTTTAAATATTATGTCTCTACAACTTTTTTTGGATCTTTTACATTTTTTTATTTTTGAATAAATATTGAAAGTTGATGTTTCGGTGAACAAGTCTATAATTTTAGAAACAAATCGATGTTTTGTTGGATTTTTAGAGAAATCAACTCAATATTTTGAGGAACGAGTTGAAAAAATATATTTTATTTATATTTTTTTAAAAATGCTGATTTTTCAGAAACATTTTGATACTTTTTTGAAAAAATAAACGTTTTTAAAATTTTTTTAAATTATCGATTTCTTTCTAAAAAAATGGAATCTGTTATTACTATATCGACTTTGTTTCGATTTATTTCTCAAAAGATCGATTTTATTTGAAAATATCAAATGGTGTTTCGAAATGACATCGATTATTAAAAAACACCGATTTGTATTATTCAAAATATTTTGTTTTCTAAAATATCAACGATTTTCTAAAAATATCAATTCATTTTTTAAACGTATCAACTTTGTTTTTGAAAAAATGTATTCGTTTTTTAAAAATAACGATTTATTTCTCAAAATATCGAGCTTTTATTTGTAAATAAATTCGATTTTTCCGAAAATTTGTCAAAATTTGATAATCCAAGAAATAAGTGGATATTTTTGTTAAAAAAGCAATTTTTAGTTGAAAAATTGATATTTGGAATAATAAAAAACATTTTTAAAAAACGAGTCGATATTTCCATATACAAGGTCGACATTTTAAAAAACAAATCATTCGATATTGTTAAAAAATTGTCCAATATTTTGGGGTACAAGAATACTGCGACAATTTTGACAGAAAATTCGAAATTCCAAGACAAAATCGACATTTTCATAAAAAAAAAACATACCGAGATTTTTTCTTAAAACAGAAAAAAAAAAAGAAACGTAAAAGCCGCGATTTTCACATCAATCGACGCTCGAACTCGAAACAACTCTCGGTCGCCCACTTTAAAATGGGATTATTCACATCGGAATATTAAATTTCATCAATAAATTTTCGTGTTTCCAGCCCGCCAGACGCCGCCATAAATTCAAAGAGCGACCTCTTCAAAAAACCAGATGCACAAAAACGAAACATCGTGCGGGAAATTGTTTTAGTTTTAAGTACCGTCCGCTAATGCCTCATTTTTTTTTTATTCTTCGGTAAAAGGAAACGACGGAAAATTGTTTATTTGAAGTTAAAGTGGCCCGCTACGAATGTTTCCTTCGTAATAAACAAATTTCATCGAATTCTCTATTTTTAATTTGGCCAGATATTCCAAGGAAAATGCGTTCCTCGACGCTTATTGTCAAAATTAATTGTCATCGTCAAACGTCAGTTGTCATTTGTCACTGTCAGAATCAACTGTCATTGTTAAACGTCAGTTGTCATTATTAAACGAAACTTCACGTGTCATTTGTCCGTTATCATAATTGATTAATTAATTTTATCGATTTTGGTTTTAAATAATATTTGGAAAGTAGAAGTGAACAAGGGAATATTTTATAAGCGAGTTGGCATTTTGAGGAACGAGTCCGAAATTTTTAGAACAAAATGTTAAATCAAATTAAAATTATGGTACTTTTTCAAATATTCACTTCGGCAATTTTTAAATTATTGATTTTTGTGTATCTTAAAATATCGTCGAATATCACAAAATCTATTTTTGTTTTGAAGATATCGGCTTGTTGCTCAAAATATCGACATTTTTCCAAAAATAGGGATTCGTTTTACAAAGTATACATTTTTTTTTTTTGAAAAAAATGGCTTATATCTTAAAATGTTGATTTGATGTTTAAAAACATCGATTAATTTCAATTTTTAACAAAACATTGGTTTTTTTTTAGAAACTATCGACTTTTTACTTCCAAATAATTTCGATTTTTCTAAAAATATCAAATTGTCCATCAGATTAGCTCTTTTTTTTTTAAATCCTCATCTGCTATATCGATACATTTTAAAAAATATCGACTTGTTTTTCTAATTATCGATTTATTTCTAAGAATGTGAATTTATTTTTCAAAGTAAGGGTCTTGTTTTTTAGAAAAACAAATTTTTTACCAAAAATGTCGGTCTACTTTTCAAAATATCGAATATTTTAATAAAATATTTACTTTTTTCAATAAAAAATCGACTTTAATAATTACATCAATTTATTGTATTTTTTAGTGATTTAAAAAAGTAAATTATTTTAATACGTCATATTTTAATAAAAAAGGCATCGCGTTAATAAAACGTCAATATTTAATTTGTTGAAAAACACAATATTTGGAGAAAATTGTTAATATTTTCATAAAACTATTGACATACTATTCAAAAAGTAGATATTTATTTTCTTAACAAACTTAATAATTTTAGTAAAAAGTTTTGATTCTTTACTAACAAAGTCAATGTTATGTTGGAAAAGTGAATATTTTGTTAAAAAAGTCAATAATTTTATTGCTCATTTCATTATTTTATTAATAATAAAGTCAAAATATAATGTTAATGTGTGTTTTGAAAAAGTAGAAATGTTGTTAAAAATGAAAAATTAATAATTTTGAGGGGCAATTTGATCTTTATTAATAAAGTCAAGTTAAAAAAGTTATTTCATGATTTATAGAAATCCATATTTCGCTGAAAATGTCAATATTTGAAGAAAGTGGTCACATTAAAAAAGGTGGAGACATTTTATTGAAAAAAGTTTTTATTTTGTTAAAAACGAACCCAGTGTTTTATAGAAAAAATCGATGTTTCAAGAAAGAAGCCGACATTTTATGCAAAAATGTCAATATTTTATTGAAAAAGTTAATATTTTGAGAAAAAATTCGATCATTTTTCGATTTTTTTTCAAATTTCTGATTTATTTACTGATGTATCGAATTTTTTCTTCAACCTTTGAGTGATTCTTCAAACAAATAGAAGAAAAGGAAACACTTTTCTTAATTAAAAACAAAAAAAAATAATTACGATCGACGCCACTGATAAAATTGTCATCGACAATAAAAATTTAAAATCTCGTAGAAAATGCATTTGACTGTACATGAAAATTCCAAAGAAGTGACTCAGTTTCCCTTTAACCGGATTCATTAAAAATAAATATCATTCATTTGTATTTGACAACGTGTTTGTTGACACTCGGTACACAACCGTCGGTTATTGAATTCTCTTTTTTTTTTTTCAACGGAAAACAGAAAAATAAGATTCTATTATTTCATTACAAATAAATAATAAGTTTAATAAAAGCTGTTAAAAATTTGGAGAATTATAAAAAGTCTGATTATTTCTAAAAACATCACTTGTTTTTTAAATACTTAAGAAAATATTTACATTTTCAATTAAATATCGCCTTGTTTCTAAAAATTTCTAGTTTGTAAGCAAAACGTCAACTTTTTTACTAAAATATCAACTTTTTTAAATAAAATATCAATTTATTGAATCTTTTCATAAAATATTGGATTATTTTCCAAAACATCGAATTTTTCATTAAAATATTAACTTAAAAAAGTTAACACATCGACAGATTTTTAAAAATATCGTCCGTTATCTCGAAACTATTGACATTTTTAATAAAATGTCAATTTTTCAATTAAATATTGCTTTTTTTTAAACATCGTCTGTTTTTGCCAAATACAGACTTTTTCAACAAAATATCAATATTTTTTTAAATGATTATTTTTTCCAAATTTTGACTTTTTTAACAAAATATCAACTCTTCCAACTTAATATTGACTTTATTAATAAATAATCAAAACTTCACTTAAGATTATTTACTTTTTCAACAAAATATTGACTTTTTAACAACATTTTGACTCTCTAAAATGAAATATGGACTTTTTCAGCAACATATTTTCATTTTTAGACAAGCTGTAATAAAACAACGTCTCAATATTTGTCAATATCAACTATCTTTTTGAACGAAATTTCTATTTTTTTTATAAGAAATTGAAAAAGAGTTGTAAATGATTATCAGTGTTAATTGTCATTTTCAAAAAAATATTAACATCGAATTTTCTCTCAAAATGTTAATTTTTCAATACAATATTGACTTTTTTGTATAAAATAACGATTTGTTTGTTAAAAGATTCCACTTTTCCAAAAAATGTTTAATTTTTTTAAGAAAGTATCGACTTTAACTTTTAACTTTTTATTAAAATATCGTCTTTTCCAATTCAATATTGACTTTCTTCATCAAAATATTGACTTTTTAAAATTAAATATGAACTCCTTTTATTTTTAGCTCGAATTTCAATGTTTTTTTAAAGATAAAAGTTTCAAAAAAAAAAGAGTGTCTTAATAATAATCAACGTCAACTGACGTTGTCAACTCTCAGTTTTATCGTAATTTTCATTTTTAATTTGACAACAAATTGAGAAAACAACGTTACAATAAATGTTAATGTTCATTGTCATTTTCAACGTAATTATCAATGTTTTTTTTAAAAAGAAATTGTAAAGAAACCATCGTCACAATAAATGTCAATATAAAGTGACATTGTCAACTGTTATTTTCAACATAATTTTTATTTTTGAGCGACTAAAAGTTCAGTAAACAACTTCACAATATTTCTCAATACTCATTATCAGTTTCAACGTAATTTTAAATATTTAAAAAAAATTATAAAAAAAGAGCGGTTTAATAATTGTCAATATCAACTGTATTTATGAACGTAATTTGCATTTTTTTATGAGAAACTGAAAAACAGTTGTAATGATTGTCAGTGTTAATTGTTATTTTCAAAAAAAAAAAAAACGTTGACATCGAATTTTCTCTCGAATGATCGACTTTTTCAATAAAATCTAAACTTAATAAAAAAAGTCCGGCTTCATCAAGAATCCACAAACATTAATCTGTAACTGGTTTAAATCAAGATTCGAGAATTTGTCGAATTATAAGGGAGAAGCTCTTTTTTTTTTGGTGGTGTTCCATGTTCGAAATAAATCATTTTAGTCATCGACGCGCCCTTCGGTGACATTTTTCCGTGTCACCTCTCGAAGGGCATATCGCACGATTTATGGGGGCGACTAAAGACTTAAGCCACGTTGTAAAATTAAAAAAAAGTCGAGAGAAGGCGCCACCGGGTGTCACGTTTCCAAATAAATATAAATTTGGGGCGAGCCTGTCAATTGACCACACACAAATCGACCCTAAAAGAGAAAAGAATTCGAGATAAAAGACACAATAAGGCACTTCTCGTTTTACGAAATTATTGCGTTTTTTATCGAGATATCGACGCTTCTTTCAAAATATTGACCACTTTATTGAAATATTGGCTTTTTATGAAAATATCCACTTGTGTTTTGAAATTACAGCTTTTTCCATAAGACATTCAGTTTTTTTTGTAAATTATCAAATTTGTCAAATTATATATAGACTTTTTAACTTAACGTTTATTAATAAAGAGGCAAGTTGCCTCCCAAGATTATTGACTTTTTTTAGCAAAATGTTGACTTTTCAATAAAATATCGATCCTTAAAGTATCAACTATTTTCTCCAAATATTGGCTTTTTTAACAAAATATTGACTTTTAAAATGAAATATGAACTCCTTCAGCAACGTATTTTAATTTTTAGTTTAACTTTCAATGTTTTTTAAAGATAAGTTGTAATAAAACAGTGTTTCAATAAATGTTAATATCAACTGTTTTTATCAACTCTCATTTTTAACGTAATTTTCAATGTTTTTCTTTAAAGAGAAATTCTAAAAAATCATCGCTGTTACTGACAAATTGTTAATATTAATTGTCATTTTCAAGTTAATGTTTTTTAAAAAGAAATTGTAAAAATAGTTTTTTTAATAAAATATGAACTTTGTCAGTAAAATGTCGATACTTTTCTATGACTATTTTCTCCAAATATTGACATTTTCAGCAAAATATCGACCTTTTAAAATAAAATATCAACTTTTCCAA
Source organism: Hermaeophaga mercurialis (assembly GCA_951812935.1). Taxonomy (NCBI): domain Eukaryota; kingdom Metazoa; phylum Arthropoda; class Insecta; order Coleoptera; family Chrysomelidae; genus Hermaeophaga; species Hermaeophaga mercurialis. Next base: position 944,175 of record OX638363.1, read on the forward strand.
AAAAATATCCTTTTTCAACTTGAATTTATTAATAATGAATCAAATTATCTCTCAAAATTATTGACTTTTTTTAACAAAATATTCACTTTTCCAACATAACATTGACTTTGTTAGTAAAGAATCAAAACTTTGTACTAAAATTATTGAGTTTGTTAAGAAAATAAATATCTACTTTTTGAATAGTATGTCAATAGTTTTATTAAAATATTAACAATTTTCTCCAAATATTGTCTTTTTCAACAAATTAAATATTGACATTTTATTAACGCGATGCCTTTTTTATTAAAATATGACGTATTAAAATAATTTACTTTTTTAAATCACTAAAAAATACAATAAATTGATATAATTATTAAAGTCGATTTTTTATTGAAAAAAGTAAATATTTTATTAAAATATTCGATATTTTGAAAAGTAGACCGACATTTTTGGTAAAAAATTTGTTTTTCTAAAAAACAAGACCCCTACTTTGAAAAATAAATCCACATTCTTAGAAATAAATCGATAATTAGAAAAAGAAGTCGATATTTTTTAAAATGTATCGATATAGCAGATGAGGATTTAAAAAAAAAGATCTGATGGACAATTTGATATTTTTACAAAAATCGAAATTATTTGGAAGTCGATAGTTTCTAAAAAAAAAAAAACCAATGTTTTGTTAAAAAGTGAAATTAATCGATGTTTTTAAAAATCAAATTAACATCTTAAGATATAAGCCATTTAAAAAAAATGTATACTTTGTAAAATGAATCCCTATTTTTGGAAAAATGTCGATATTTTGAGCAACAAATCAATATCTTAAAAACAATATTGTTTCATATTCGATAATATTTTAAGATACACAAAGATAATTATTTTGGCACGAAATTCAATATTCTATGAAATAAGTGTATTTTTTTTTGTCAAAATAGCAATATTTGATTTAAAAATATCGATCTTTTGTAGAAAAGTTGATATTTGGAATAATAAAACGACAATTTTAAAATAAAAAACATGTCCATGGATTGAGAAATAAATCGACGTTTTTAAAAACCAAATCATACTTTGAAAATTGAGGCGATATTCAAAAAAACGTCGTTTAATAATATTTTGACTTTATTAATAAAATAACGAATTATGCCTTAAAATTATTAACTTTTTTAACAGAATATAACTTTTTTTTTTAAATACAATATCAATTGTTTTTGAAACCCAACTATTGAGTTTGTCAACAAAATATTGACTTTAAAATGAACTAACAACTTTTTTAGGAAACTATCGACTTTTGCAATATACAAATCTAGTTATCAGTCATGTTTTTTTTTAAATAAAACATTAAATCTAACTAAAAACAAGAGACAACACAAAACCAAAAATCACAAAAAAAATCGATTTCCATCGATCGCAATCGATTACTATCATCGACATTTGTTTGCATTCCACACGACTTAATCGCACATGAAATCAACCCAATAAATACGTCAATTCCCAGATATTCCAAGTATATCCGCACGGGAGAAAGATTCTCAGAAAATGGTGCAATTAAGATTAGAGGAATGTTTAACATCTCGGCACGCTTCTGTCCGATAAAAACTGATAAAACCCCGTCCGCTGCTGAACATCGAACATCGAAATCGCTTTCGTTTTCCATCTCTTCTGGCTCGACGTTTCCGGTCTCCGAACGTACCTTTCCTGCCCTTTCCCCTCACCATTTTCGACAAACTTACCTGGTTTCCGTCGAGACGGGACGCCGGCCCAATGTCGAGGGTTCGTTGCCCCCAGGGGGTCTTCCTTTTCCATAAAAATCCATTTCCGAGGGTGGCCCGCCAAATTGTTACCAACACTGCAATGTCGTAATGAACGCCATTACTCAATACCCCGCGGCTACCGCAAAACAAAGGAAAGTTTGTAAACAGGAAGAATTTTTCCTTTAAGTGTAATTACACGGCGAACACCGCTTTTTACTTTTCCCCCGGGGGAGGGGGGACGTTTATTATTAGAAGAAAAATTATCAGCGAACGGCAAATAGACAAACTGTGTTCCTCGCCGTCCGCCGTTAATTGCGCCGATTGCGAAAAGAATGTTTTTTAATTGATAAGTTTTTTTTTTCCTCTCTTTTTACCATTTTCAACCAATTTGCGCGGTTATCTTTACATTTGTTGATAAGAAAATAGGAAAGTAGGAACGAACGGATTTGTACCGGGGGGCAATTACGAATAATTGATTTTATATGCACCGCCGCGATTATTTCTCACTTAAATGCGGTACGAAAAAAAAAATATCTTAAGGAGAAAGTAACACGAAATAAACAATATTTGCTTAAAATAAATAATGTCAATGTCAACTGTCGTAGTTTTTGTCAACTCTTATTGTTTTTTTTTTCATTCTCAATGTCAAGTGGTATAATCCACTGTTATTGTGAACTATTATTGTCAATTATTACTGTCAATTATCTTTGTGAATTGTCAATAACGACGTTCGTTTTCACCGTTTTTTTCATTTTTGATTGACGAGGAATTGAGAAAACAGCTTCGTATTAATTGCCAATATTAATTGTCAATTTCCATGTTTTTAAAAGAAAAATTACGTCTTAATGATTGTCAATATTACCTGTAATTTTTAACGTGATTTCATCATTATTTGATAGGAAATTTAGAAAACATCGTCGCAGTAATTGTCGGTGTTAATTGTCATTTTCAAAAAAATATTAACATCGAATTTTCTCTCAAAATGTTAATTTTTCAATAAAATATTGAATTTTTTGTATAAAATAACGATTTGTTTCTTAAAAGATTCCACTTTTCCAAAAAATGTTTAATTTTTTTAAGAAATTATCGACTTTTTCAGGAAAATTTTAACTTTTTATTAAAATATCGTCTTTTCCAATTCAATATTGACTTTCTTCAACAAAATATTGACTTTTTAAAATGAAATATGAACTCCTCTCATTTTTAGCTCGAATTTCAATGTTTTTTTTAAAGATAAAAGTTTCAAAAAAAAAGAGTGTCTCAATAATAATCAATGTCAACTGACGTTGTCAACTCTCAGTTTTATCGTAATTTTCATTTTTAATTTGACAACAAATTGAGAAAACAACGTTACAATAAATGTTAATGTTCATTGTCATTTTCAACGTAATTATCAATGTTTTTTTTAAAAAGAAATTGTAAAGAAACCATCGTCACAATAAATGTCAATATAAAGTGACATTGTCAACTGTTATTTTCAACATAATTTTTATTTTTGAGCGACTAAAAGTTCAGTAAACAACTTCACAATATTTCTCAATACTCATTATCAGTTTCAACGTAATTTTAAATATTTAAAAAAAATTATAAAAAAAGAGCGGTTTAATAATTGTCAATATCAACTGTATTTATGAACGTAATTTGCATTTTTTTATGAGAAACTGAAAAACAGTTGTAATGAATGTCAGTGTTAATTGTCATTTTCAAAGAAATATTGATATCGAATTTTCTCTCAAAATATTAAATTGTTTTTCGAAACATCGATATTTTTAACTAAGTATTTAGCTTTTGAATAAAGTATTGATATTTTTTTCAAATATTGACAGTTATAACAAAAAAACGAATTTATCAAATGAAATATCGATTTTTCCTAACTCGATATTGACTTTATTAATTAAGAATCAAATCATCGTTTAAAATTATTCAATATATTAACAAAATATCGATTTTTCATTAAAATATTGATACTTTTCTTAAAATATCAATTATTTTCTTCAAATATTGACTTTTTCAACAACATATTTACTTTTTATATTGAAATATTGATTCCTTTATTTTTAAACCTTATTAATGATAAATTGTAAAAAATCATCGTCGTAATTATTGTTAATATCAACTTTCATTTGCAACGTGATTTTCATTTTTGCTTAATGAGAAATTGAGAAAACTGCGTCGAAATCATTTTCAATGTTAATTGTTATTTTCAATGATTTTGAAAGAGAAATTCTAAGAAGCTAGGGCCGAAATTATTGTCAATTGTCATTTTGACCGATAGTTTTAATTTTGTTTGACGAAACGTTGAGAAAAACTGCCGCACGAATTGTCAATGTTAATTATCATTTTCAATGTTTTTTACGAGAATTTTTATCATGATTTTAATTACCATTTATAAATGGTTGTCTACTTTATAAACATCAGAAATTTGTTAGTAAATGTGGCAATAATTGTTGACATTTCAACTGTTATTTGTCAATCTGAGAAGAACCGTATCACAATGCTTCTAAACGTGAATTCGGCACAAAAACGATCGTCAATTCGATGTAATATTAAAAAAGTGCAAAAGTTACATTGGGTATTCCACGAGGCACAGTTTCGGGGCCTCTTTATTCCTACAATTCATTAACGATAACCTGAAACCTCTTGTGTAGCGTACGAAAGAGAACCGGAAGTATGTTACAAAAAAAAAAACAATTGGCCGTTTTAGCGAGAGAGCCGTCCGGCCACTCGTCCTTTTAGTCCTTTTTTTACAAAATTCCCGAAGGACTAAAAGGGGGGTTTGCGGCTTTTTCGCTCTAGTACTGAAACGGTCGAAATACGAATTTAACCGGCGCTTTTTTGATGTTTTGGCTGCAGTCGATCCACGCACGGCGGAATTCTTCACCGAAGGTCGAGAGTGTGTCAATTGTGGCGCAATTGACACCCCGTTGTGGCGCAGAGACGGCACCGGCCACTATTTGTGCAACGCGTGTGGCCTCTACCACAAGATGAACGGAATGAACCGGCCTCTTGTCAAGCAGCCTCGTAGATTGGTACATTTTTTTTTCTTTTTTTATTTTTTTGATTTTTATTGTGGTTTATTTATTGTCCATCGCATCATTTTTTTTGCTTATCGGCGACCGAACGATATTCGCGTGAGGCCGCAAAAGCCTCATTTTACACGCGCAACCACCCCCCCCCCACTTTTTAAAGCATGCGTTATTTGGATAATTTTTTAACTTCATCAACGGAGTGGACTATTTTTCGTATACAAACAGTTTTTGTTTATTGTTGGAAATGTTTCCGCTACATGTATCGTAGTCCACTCGTTATAAACAGGGTGATCGGTTAATGTAAAATATCCCAAACATGTTTTTTTTTAATTATAAGATCATACTGTATATATGGTTGATTAACTTATATTAAGAGGACACTCTATATATATATTGGAATTAGTATTTATTCTTTAATTTTCGAACGTATTTTCTCTATTTTTTTATGAATATTATAAAAAATGGATTTGTTTCGGGTCGAATTATTTAATGAAAGTAACCGATTTTGTTATTGTTTATATTTTGGATGAAGGAAAAAAGTTGATTCACATTTCGATGAATCAGAGCAAATGATTAATTTCGATCTTCCGAATAATAATTGATTATTAATTTATTTTTCTATCGAATATTTGATTTATTTTATAAACACACACATATCGTTCGGTCGCTACTTCACTGGAGTATCGATTATTTAAAAAAAAAAAAAACACCCCCGATGTGCGAGGCGAAGCTGCTACCAAAACGTCAAAATTTTTCCAAAATTCCGTCCATCCGGTTCTTTGTAAAAAAAATGTAAAAACATGATTTTTTTGAAATTTGCGAATAACCCCCTTGTTTTGCGTTCCAGTGGCGGCAGAGCCGGCCCACGGGGGTGTTCCCGATTACTACAAGAACTACTATGGGTATAATGGGGTTAGAAACCCCGTGCACACCACTGAAGAAAAGTCGAATCGACGTTTGGTAGGTTCAGTTTTTTTCCAATTCTCTTCTGCTCTTTTCGCTACTTTTTCCTTTCTTCAGTCGAACCCGCTTTCGGTACCTTTTTTTTTTTTGTTCGTTTTGCCTTATTTTACTCAAACATTTTCTTGTAGATTTTACCATCACTGGAAATAATAATATTTATTCTACACTGACACTCATAATTTTTTAGTATATAATTGTTTTTAATAATCATAAGAATAATATTATTTTCAGTGTAATTTAAAATTGTTATTATTAATATTTAATTACATTTTGGAGAAACAAATATTTTGTTTATTTTTTTTTGTAAATATGACCGATAATGGGAATGTCAATTAAGTAACAGAAAAAAATTAAGCCAACGTTTATTCTAAATTAAACACTCTGTATATAAAGTTTAATTAAGTTTCAAATACGATTCAAAAAAATATTTTTTTAACAAACATCATCATGTATTTTTTGTAATGTCTTATTTTCCATCACCTGATTAAAAAAATTATTTTTATCACTCAATTTTTTCTTAGTCCCATTCTTTCTTCATTCCATATTTTCCTAGTACTGAACTTTTTTATTCCTATTTTTTTTAGTCCCATTTTTTATTATCATTCTTCCTCAGTACTATTCTCTCTTAATTCCTTTCTATCTTAGTTAGACTCTTTCTTAATCTATTTCTTGTTCGGTCTTACTTTTTATTAGTACTATTTTCTTTTAGTCTCAATATTTTTTGCTCCCATTCTTTCTTTATCCCATAATTTCTCAATCACCTTTTTTTTCTTAGTTCCATACTTTCACGCTCTTTCTTAATTTGGTTCTTTTTTGTCTCATTTTTATCAATGACATTTTTTGAGCCACAATTTTTCTTAATTCTATTCTTTTCTCCTCCTATTTATTCTTGGACGCATTTTTCCTTTGTGGTATTCTTTCCTAGTGTCATTCTTTATGGTTCCATTTCTTTTTGTTCCCATTTTTTTAGACCATTCTTCCATGTCCATTCTATCTTAATCCAATTCTCCCTTAAAAACATTTTTTCTTGAACAATTCCTTTTTGGACCCATATTTCCTTCGCCCCCCCCCTATTTTCTTAGTTCCGTTATTTCTGAATACAGTCCAAAGGGCAATTTTTAAAGCGTTTTCATTCCTTTTTATTTCCATTCTCTGTTAGTCGAATTTTATCTTAGTCCGACTTTTTCTTAATTCTTAATTTTTTGTTTTGTTCCAGTTTTTTCCAATTCTCTTACTCTTTTTGCTACTATTTTTACCTTTATTCAGTCGAATTCGCTTTCAGAATTTTTTTATTTGCTTGTTTTAATTATAATTTGAATTTTCTTTTATTGCAGATTTTACTACCATTGAAATTAATATTTATTCTCTGCATTGATCTAATTTTTTTTGATAGCCAAATAATTGTATTATTGAAAATTTCTTTTTTCATTAGATTTTGCTAAAAAATGTTCTTTTTTTATAATTTTGTCAATTTTAATAAAATAACATGTGTAATTAAAAGAATGCTTATTTTAAATTCAACTAGTATATTAATTTTCATACATTTCCAAAAATATTTTTTCATCAAAATACTTACCTCGCATTTTTTTCAACTTCGTATATTAATCGAAACATTAAATATTGCAACGTCGTACATTAGTTACCTTTATTCTAAACGCAATTCTAATTAAGTATAAGAATGAAATTTGACAACATCGCATTAAAAAAAAGTGAACTTGGCGTTGCTTTTTTGATTAAGCAAAATTCTGTTACTTTACTGAAATTTCCAAGTATATATACACTATATATTCTAAAAAAAATACAAATTTTTTTACCAGAAAAATAACATTCAAGTCGAATTTGATTGTGCAATAATGTGGGTATCCCGAGCTATTTAAATTTCGATACACACTGTATAAAATTTTGGTCATACTTAATTTTAATAAAAAAATAAATTCGCTTAATTTACTCGATATCAGCCCCGTCGAAAAATTTAAACAAAATTCGTCCACATATCTCACCTCACTTGAGTCTCCCAAAATTCAAAACAAAAAACAATAAAATATCTCCATTCATTTCAAACCCCCACGCCCTTTATTTCACCCGATTTGAGTCCCACGAAATTTCCAAAAAAGAAATGAAAAGAAAAAGAAAAGTAAATATGTTTTTTGCTTAGTCTGCCTCCCGTCGAGCCGGGCTGACGTGCACGAATTGTCACACGAGCACCACCTCCCTTTGGAGGCGGAACGCCCTCGGGGAGCCGGTCTGCAACGCTTGCGGCCTCTACTATAAACTGCATTCGGTCAACAGACCTCTTTCGATGAAGAAGGACAGTATTCAGGTAAGAAATCGACTTTCAAATAAGGTGCCACTCGACCGCGCATTTTAATAAAGAAAAACATTGTGAAACGATCGGGGGTTGGATTATTGCGTTTGAATTGTTAAATCAAAACAAAAAAAAACCACTTATTCATTCTTCGTTCCATTCTTTCTTACTCAATTTGTTTTTTAGTTAGAGTTTTGCTTAATAGTAGGTATCGTGTCACTTGGGACCCTCCCCCCCACTAATTTTTTTTTGACACGTTCGTCCTACTTAAGCCACGCCCATTAAGATATTAATATGTAGGGATCGAAAAAAAAAAAGAATATAAAATAAAATATTTTGTGTCTGTCCTGCTTTCTATTAGCCAGTATTTTTCTTAATCCCATTCTTTGTTAATCTTATTATTTCCACCCATTCTTTTCTACTCTCAGTTTTTCTCGGGGAAATTTTCCCTCGTGCCATTTTCTCTTAGATCCATTGTTTCTTAACCCGTCCCATTTTTTCTTGTTAACATTATTCCTTGCCCATTGTCTCTTATTTCAATTCACTTTGAAAAACATTTTGTTCTTGGTTCTATTAATCATTTAAAATTGTGTTTTTCCTTATTTTTACCAATTTTTATCAATTTTGAACAGTTTTGAGTTATTTTAAGCAGTTTTTGATATTTAAAAAAAAATCTTCATTTTGATCATCAACTGCATTCTCTTCCAAAGTTAAATCCTGAAGATCGTCTTCATTGTTTTCTCTTCATAAGATAACTCGATTGAATCAACCAAGTTGTCAAGGGTGGAATTGAATTCATCAAAGAATCATCTCCAGTTCGTTCTGCGTTAAATATTTCCAGAAAACAGTATTTCAGTGTGAACTGAAGTTACCAAAACCTGCAACAAAATAGAAAACAATGTGTTAAATTGCTTTAAAAGATTTTACAAAATTCTTGAACATTTTATTTTATTTAAGTATAAGAAAACGTGTTTAATTAATTGTTTGTTGCGATTTTTGTAGACAAGAAAAAGGAAACCGAAAGGAAGTAAAGAATCGAATGCGAGCAGTACCCACATTCCGAGAAATCTCACAAATGCAGCATTAACATCGATTAAAATGGAAGATGGAATAAAATTAGAACATACACCATTAGGTAAAATGTCATTCATAAACTGCCGTTTGACATTTGACAACTAAAATTGATAGTCGAGGACAGTTTTTTTGACGTTTTTCACTTCAATTTGACAACTGACGATGACATTTGCCATCTCAATTATTGTTTTAAACGCTCATTTGACGTTTTTGAATACTAATTTTAAATTTAACAATTGTTATTGATATTTAAAGCAAACTTTAACAACTGACGTCTATTTTTAATATCGAATTATTGTATGAAACTTCCATTTGACGTTTCAGACCCAAATTTGACAACTGACGTGATTTAACATTCGAATTATTAGTTAGGTTATGTTGTCTTTTGACGTTTTTGACTTGAATTTCACCAATGACGTTAAATTTAATAACTAATTTTGAAGTTGACAATCTACGTTGATATTTAAACTATAATTTGACAAGTGACGTTGTTATTTAACATTCAACTTATTGGTTGAAACGAACGTTGATAATTAACAACTATAGTTGAATTCGACAACTTATTTCAAATTTAATAAAATACTTTGATATTTAAAGTACCTTTTGACAACTCATGTTTGACATTTAACTTTTAAATTAATGTTTGAAACTATCATTTGACATTTTTGACTCAAATTTAGCAAGTAATTTTGAACTTAGATGTGACACACGAAACCAGCGTTGCTCTTATGGCGCATTAGCGCAATTGACATTGAATTGTAAGACATTGACAGGTGACGTTTGATATTAAAATTGCGGTTGTTGTTTTTCAGATAATTACAGCGAACTGAGAACGGTGACGTCATTGAATCAGCTGCAGCACGCGTCTACTACCAGTTACGCGTACGCCGGCCAAACGACGCACCAGAGATTGAGCCCCGCGTACTCTTCACAATCGCCGCAACTTACGGCGCAATCGCACTATTACGAATCCATCTTGCAACAACCAACACCCAGTCCACCATCCAACGAATCGGACACTGAAACTACCTCTCTTTTGAATAACAACAACAACAACAACAACAACAACAACAACAGCACCAAAGTCATCATCAACGGAGATCACTGCGTCGATAGACCCACCGTCGTCTCGCTCTCCTCCTAATTAGGGTTAATTGGGGTTAATTAGGATTATTGTATATATTTGTTTATAGATCTGAGTTTCGATGCGTGGGGCTTCCTTGACACGCGACGTGGCTGCCGATTCCTGCATTTCCAATTGATCGGGTCCCAACGATGACATTTGACAGTTTACAACTGACTTTTGATTTTCTGATAGTTGTCTATTTGCCATTTGACAATTAATGTTGAGTTCAACAACTTAGTTTTTATATATTTGACAACTCAAGTTGACAGTTAACGTTAGATTTTACAACTGATATTACAATTTATTGTTGAATTCGACATTTTCCTTTGTATTTGCCAACTCAAGTTGAAATTTAAAGAGGAATTTGACAATAGACAATGACCTTTGAAATGAAAATTGTTGTTTGCGACTGTTATTTGACTTTGACGTTAAATTTTAAAACTAACATTTGTTTTTGACAATTTATTGTTGAAATCAACAGCTTACTCTCCATTTGACAATTGAAGTTGACATTTAAAATTGAATTTTTGACAATTGATATAAAAATTGTTTCTTGGGACATTGGTTTTATCATTGAATATTTGTATTTAATTCAACCATAAATTGTCAAACATCTTACTTTTCATTTGACAACTCAAGTAGACATTTGAAGTTGAAGTTGTCAACCAGTGTAATTTTTCTTTAACAACATTCTGAATCGGTGACCAATTTTAATCATTCATTTTTGAATTCTAAATTAGTAGAAAGAACTTAATTAGTGACAAATAACCCAATTATTTAGTTATTCGTAACTAATTACTCTGCATCCTAATTAGTGGTTAATTAGTTGATTTTAGTGGGGTCGAGGGAGCGATATTTTTGGTTGGATCTCAATGGGAAGGTCTGATTGGGCAATATTTAGATAGTGTTTTGTTTAGATGCGAGATTTTATTTTCTTTATTTACGCGCGTTTCGAAATATTTATTTTTCGAATAATTAATTAAGTAAGAATGGGAATTTAGTTATGTACATTCACGCTAAATAAATAAATAAATAAATAAATCAAAATATATTATAGCAGTTATTAAAACATATAAAAATATAAAACAAAATGGCTGTGGACAACCATTTCAAAATAAGCAATAAGATTATTTTTTGTTTTGTTTTTTTTTTAGTGAAATTAGTTCGGCTTATATTTTTTCCAAGATTTTATTACACTATTATTGGCGGTAAAATACACTCGTTTTTATTAAATACGTTTATTTGAATCGATACATTTCATCGACATCCAAACGTTTAAGAAATTTGACATTTTTCTAAATTTTGACCCTTGACACCGTTATTTGATTTTTACTTTCATGCTAACATATGATATTTTAACATTAAATACCGACATTTTTCGCATTGAATGTTGAGATAAAACTAGTTTTTTTTAAGCGACTAATTGGATTCGATTGTGTTTGATCGCTAATCATTGTTAAAATAAGATCACTCTGTAGAACCCTAAGTACCAAAGATAATTTTTGTATATCTAGGACGTAAATATTAAGTTACCAAAAATCTTTTGTAAATATATTAAAACACATGAATGTTTTATTGCTAAGAATCTTCATTTCGTTTCGACTGATTTCCTAGAAAATAGCACTAAATGTAGAGCCCTCCTAACGGCCCCCCCAACCCCTCGGTTGTTAGGCGGAAAGAGTGTGTTTATTCTAAATCAAATAAAATACGTTTTGTTAAATGACGATATTTTTAAAGTTTTAATTTATGTTGAAAAGAAAATTTTCGCATTCCATAGTTACTTTATCGGAGGTAAAAGTGCGGGCGACTCGGGCCGCGCGATTATTAAAGAGAATATGTAAAGTTATATTTTATATATCTATAGCATATTTTTTTAGAATATTACATTTGTTACATTAAATTTATCTATTTGTATGTTTATATTTTAAAGCTATTTCATAGTAAAAATATGTTAAATGATGTTTTTTTTGTTTTAATGCGGACTTCCCGAAAATTTTATGATGGAACAAAAACAATTTGTTTATAAAACTAACATTTCTAGTTTTGTTGTTGGAATAGTCTGTAATCCTTTGAAATGTTTGAAAAGTTGGTTTTAAAAAAAAATCGCTTATACAAACAAAAAATGTTTAATAGAGACTAAAAAAATTCTTTTAATAGAGACCAAAAAAATCGCTCAAAGAAAGGAAAAATCCAAAAACTAGTAATAAAACCGAGAATACTCACAATTTTGACTTGGAATATCCAACATTTTTATCTTAAACCTTTATCAATAAAAATATTTAATAGAAATCAATAAATCGCTCAAAGAAATAGAAAATCACTTATAAAAAGAAAAAATCGCTAATAGAAACCAAAAATTTTCAATGGAAACCAAATAATCGCACACAGAAACAAAAAAATCGCTATTGAAACTAAAAAATCGTTAATAGAAACCAAAAATTGTTGATAGAAACGAAAAAATTGTTCGAAGAAATGAAAAATGACATAAGAAAACAAAAATTACAATTAATAGAAACACAAACAAAAAATGTTTATAAGAGAAACCAAGAATTTTCAGTAGAAACTAAAAAACCGCTCACGGAAATGAAAATATCTCTTATAAAAAGGAAAAATCGCTAATAAAAACAAAAAATCTTTAATAAAACAAAAAAAATCGACAGAAATAAAATATCGCCCATAAAAAAGGAAAACTCACAAACAGGATAAGGAGAGACAAAAAATTGTTAATAGAAAACAAAAAAATCGCTCAAGGAAATGAAAAATCCGAAAACTGACAATAAAACCGAGAACTAACATAATTTTGATTTCTTTTGTTACTTGGTGTGCATATAATCGTTTAATTGTGAACATTCAAAAAACTCAATTTATTTATTTTTATTTAAGTTAAGTTTTTCCTTCAATAATAACATAATTAAATTCGCTAAACAAGTAAAATTTCTAGGTTTAAATATTGATTCAAGATGGACAGAACAGATTAAGGACATGAACTATAAGTTAAACAGAAATTGTTACTATGTTATATCAAGATTTAAATATGGTATGCCAATTATAAATATTTAATATAGCCTTGTCTATACTCATTTATCCTATAATGTAATTTTTTGGGGAAATTCAGTTGAAAGCAACAAAATATTTGTAACGCAGAAAGAAATCATTGGAAAAATATTTACTCTTGGTAAATTAACATTTTGTAAACCAATATTTATAAAATATCAAATAATGTCATTTTATTGTACATACATTTATCACACTGTCTTTTTTTTCTAATTATATGTTCTTTTTATTAATACTCGTATTTGTAATTAGCGTTTGCATTTTTTCTAATAGACTTATTTGTATTTGTATTTGACCTATCTCATACGTTATTATAATGTCCAAGGGATTAATAAAGATTATTATTATTATTAAATCGTTAATAAAAACCAAAATTCGTAAATACTCGTAGAATCTAAGAAACCGCTTAGAGAAACCAAATTTTGACTTTTTTACTGAATTCAGACCGAAATTTCAATAATAATAATAATAATAATCTTTGTGCATCCAATTAGAAACCTCTTATCGATGGACTACCCTTTGAAAATTTCGAGAATTTGTTTATTAGAACATATCCACAGAAAACCGCGAAATTGAAAGCCCCTCTTTGTAAAATATTTGTTTGAAACATTTTCATGGGCGTTTGAATTTTCGATAAATTTTGACCACTCAAAAATTTTTCTAAAATCGACGGACAGCGATCCCCTTTTTCGTTTTTGCTAAAGCTTTTTTGTTTTTTAAAAAAGCAGATATTTTGACGCGAGAATTTTCGATTGAAAATTAGGGTGCTTTTTCGATATTAAGTCAAAATAAGGTGAAAAAATAAACATTTTAAATAAAAAAAATTACAGTGTGTTTGGGACATAAAAAGGTAACCAAAAACTTGGTTATTTCAATTTTTCACATAAATTTTGTGGTTCTGTGAAAAATGTATAAATACAAAAGTTGTAGATCTTTTTATTACCTACAACTTTGCCATAAAACTTTTTTCCATAGGACTTCTGGTTTTGCCGGAAATCGAGATAAACAGTTTTCTACCCTTAAAAATTCACCCCCTTCCACTTCCCGACCTCACATCGCCCGTAAATTATTTTTCCTTTCATTTTTGTTATATTCTCTTCCTTTTCCAATGGGTTTCATTCTACCATTATTTTTTTCCACTTTTTACCATTTTCAAAGGCTTCAGCCCTGGTCTATTATATCATCCCTTTCTCAAAACAAATCATTAACTCTGTGGTTCCGTCTCGTGTCACGTGAACCACCGATAATCAATCATTTCGAATTTACTATACACAACGTACTCAACGATACTATTTTACATAGTTATACGCCATCTACTAGAAAAGTTTGGAAATTAAGTCACAATTACTTGGGACACAACAGGAAACTTCGAGCTGACTTAGATCAGTTCACAAACATGGTAAAATTATGTATAACATATGATAGCCATGGTAGCGAACGTGTTAAAAGAACTGAATCTTTTAAAAACCAATTGGCATTCTATAAAAGTGTTGGACTCCTTTAAAAATGAACTGAATTGCTTCAAAAACTTTAGTTACTTTTATTTTTAGACTTTTCCAGTAATTTTTAGTAGACTAAAATTTGTGAAATTTTTCATTTAAAGTAAAAATTTAGGCATGCCATGTAAAAATTTTTGAATGAATTTCTTCAAATTTTGTCAAAATTATGGAATTTTTTTTTATAGGTGATTTTTTGGATTTTTCGTTTGTGCAAGGGATTTTTTTTGTTTATATTAGTGTTTTTTGGTATCTATAAGTGGTTTTTCCTTTTTATGAGGGATTTTTCATTTCTGTGAAGGATTTTTTTAGGTTTTTATGGACGATTTTTGTGTCCTTTAAACATTTTTGGTTTCTATAAGCGATGTTTTTTCTTTTTATCTGATTTTTTATTTATGCGAGCAATTTATTTTATTTTTTTTTTTTTTTTTTTTTTTTTTTTTTTTTTTTTTTTTTTTTTTTTTTGAAGAGTAACAAAAGGTTACGTGTTTGGTGCGTACACACTATGTAATGAAAGAAAGGCTGAATAAGTTGTATTTTAATTTATTTTAGTTTGTTTAAGAGATTTTTGGTTTCTATTAGCAATTTTTTCCTTTTTATAAGGGATTTTTGATTTCTGTTAGCGATTTTTTGGTTTCTATTAATAATTTTTGGTTTTTATTAAAGATTTTTGACTTCTAAAACCATTTTTAGTTTCCATTAGCAATTTTTTCCTATTTATAAGGGATTTTTGATTTCTGTAATCGTTTTTTTGGTTCCTATTAATAATTTTTGGTTTCTATAAGAGATTTTTTGTTTCTATTAAAACATTTTTCTTTTTATAAGGGATTTTTTGGTTTCTATTAACAAGTTTTTAGTTTCTATTGAAGACTTTTGGTTTCTGTTAAATATTTTTGGTTTCTAGTAGCGATATTTCCTTATTATAAATGATTTTTCATTTCTGTGAGCGATTTTTTGATTTCTATTAGCGGTTTTTTATGCGAAACGTATAGATGTACGGAATATTTGAAAAAGCACGAAATATCTCTTTAAAGTTCGTAAATATTTACGAAAAAGAAAAAAATAGGAATAAAAGATTGCTTATACAGGATGATCAACTTCTATGATGAAATTCTGGTTAAAGAGATGGTATCGAAAATATTTACAAAAATTGGAATCGGAATTAAACGACACATTTTAAAAATGAAAAATATATGTCATGTTTTTCATTTCCGTGTTTACACAGAGGCGCAGCATTTTCGAACGGATTTACAATGTAACGCGTAATTTATTTAAATACCCGATCCTTTGTACTATATTTAAAAAAAAAGATACGAGGGTTCAATTATTAGGTGTTATGCAAAAGATGTTTCAAAATTCGGTTTATCTTTCGAAACGCGATTTTAATCGCGCAAATACTTATCCTTGAATTCGCACTTATTTTATTTACAACAAGAAAAAAACGTCGAAATTTCGCCATCGAAACCAATACTCAATAATATACGAAATTTAGCCGATAGAGGGCGAATGGATCGCTCCCGTCGCGATCATTTCGAGTGCGAAATTCGCTGAAAGAAGTTCGATTTTTCCGTGTTGGAAAATATCGAAAAAGGCGTCAGGTGAGCGTTTTTATTTTTTTTTTATTTTTGATTTTTCGAACGCTTCAACACTCGATGGAAATCTTCCCGCGATTACAACCGAATTTATCTCCCCCTGAAAAGATTATTCAAAATGCAGATAAAAATTGATAAACAATCAAAAGAGATAAATCGTATTTATTCGGGACGGGACAACGTTGAACATTAAGTAAATTTCGTCGATCAACTTTTTTTTAAATCGATTTTTTTTTAAATATTTCGTTACCTTCACATTGACCATAATGACGTCACTGCACGCGCAAAGTTCTCGTTACTTTGTTACAATGACGTCACTATAAACACTATTATTATTATTACTATTATTACTTTTATTAAATGTGGAAATAGGGCAAAAAAATCAATATTCTGTTCGACAAAATGGCGTCAATTTGGTCTTATCTGAAGTGACGTGTATCATTTATTGTTCGATTGATATTTGATATCGGTGTATTATAATTTCTATTAAAATAGATTTTCTACACTAACATTTATTTCTCGTACTCACTTACTTTTTTCTTCTTCGGTAAAACATCAATTCACTACAACGAAACAATTTATAAAAAAAAATTGAAAGGAACAACGCACTGATGAAAATTTGATCCAAAACTGATAATGCCGTACAGAGATATTCTAAAAAATATAATCAAATAATATGGAATCGTAGAGATAAAGCGATAAAATATATTTTTTTTATAATGGTATCTGGCTTCATGTATTATATTTTCATTAATCCGATATTACATCAAAACACGGACTACAATCTCAAAATGCCACTGTTAAAATACAAAAATGAAATTTTGTAAATAACTGTTTTCGTTATCATCGGATTTTGTAGTCGGAAGTTGAAAGTGACAAAAACTTCCATTCAAAATTTCAAGTTTGCATTGAAAATCCTAAAATTGTTTTGAAAACCACAAAAATTGCGATAAAAAGATCGAAATCTTATTAAATATGCCACAATTGTGTTACCAACAATCAAATTTTGCATTAATAACCCTTATATTTCTTTTGAAATACCCAAAATTGCATCAATCGCATTAAAAATGCCAACATTACTTGAAAACTTCAAAATTGCTAAATGTTCAAAATTACTGTATTAAAAACTTCAAAGTTATTGCATAAAAACCATTCAACTTACATCAAACCCCAAAATTGCTTTAAAACTCTAAAATTGCATTGAGAATTCTTAAATTTGTTTTGAACAAGTTTTTTTCAAGTCCCAAAATAGCGCTAAAAATCACATTAAAAACCCCATAATTGTATTAAAAACGGCAACATTGTATACAAAGCCCTAAAATTACATTAAAAATCCAAAATTATTGTATTGAAAACCCAATTTTTGCATGAAATCCCCAAATTGCACTAAAACCACAAAAATTGCAATAAAACGGCAAATTCTTATTAAAATTCCACAATAGCATTTAAAACACAGAAAATTGCATTAAAAATGTTTAATTCTTATTAAAAACTACAAAATTTTATTAAAAATGCCAACATTTCATGAAAAACCCCAAAATTATTGCATTGAAAACCCTAAAATTGTTTTAAATATCCCAAAATTGAAAAAAAACTACAAAATTACTGCATTAAAAACCTCTAATTTAGATCAAAATTACTTTAAAAACACCAAAAGTCCAATGTAAACCTTTTATTTTAAAAACCCAAAATTACATGAACACCCCAAAATTGCATTAAAACCAGCAAAATTGAATGAAAATCCAAAAAATTGCATTAAAATCGATTAAGTTTTACAAAATATCCAAAAATTGCACTAAAACTTCACTATAATATTAAAACCACCAAAATTGCATTAAAACCAGCAAAATCGAATTAAAATCCAAAAAATTGCATTAAAACCAGCAGAATTGAATGAAAATCCAAACAGCAAAATGAATTTAAATCAAAAAAATTGCATTAAAACCAGCAAAGTTGAATGAAAATCCAAAAAATTGCAATAAAATCGAAGTTTTATAAAATATCCGAAAATTGCAGTAAAACTTCACTATGATATTAAAACCACCAAAATTGCATTAAAACCCCAAAATTGCAATAAAACCAGCAAAATTTCGTTAAAAATGATCAAATCTTATAAAAAAACACTAAATTGGCATGAAAACCCCAAAATGAAATCGTACATTTACATGAACACGGTTTTATATTCCCCAAAATGATAAGCTGAAAAAACCCAAATAAAATACAGTTGAGCATACAAGAAAAAAAGAGCAGAAAACGTTTCGATTCCAGTAACGAGCGAGTTTTATAGGAAACTCGCTCATTATCTCGCCGCATTCACTTTATTTTCATTACATAATCTCGCAATACTTTTTTGCATCTCTAATATCTAAACTGATAAAAACGAAATTTGTCTTCGGGGTTGCGATTATCATGTTGACAAGATAATAATTTTATTATACCTGATACGGGGATATCTACAACGAAAAAAAAAAAAAAAAGGTTAAGGACACAATATCCGCGTAGATAATTTTAATAATATTTAATAAGGAATCTCCTCGCGCCAAATAAAATTATTATAAAACAGAGGAACGGACAAATATTTAATGATGCGTTGTCGCCGTCCATTTTGTCGTGTTTGTTTAACAAGATGGCGCTGCATCGTCGCAGGATGAGAAAATAAACGTGTTATTCGTATCATTACGTACCTGGAGCTCGTATGTGAAAGTACTAAAACTTCTTATCAGTGTTTGATCGTTCGGTTATTTTTGTGACATGACTGACAGGTATGACACACATGTTTCTATATATAATTGCTTTTTTCCGAGAAATAATTAAGACGCGACATTCTTTTTTTCCAAACAAACGAAGGAACTTCAAAGTTTGAACAAAACAAAAAAAAACGGGCGAGAAACTGAGCGAGCACGAATTTCGAAACACTTTTGTTTTATTAGGTCGATTACCTCATACCGACTGTTTAAATAAAGGATTTTCTATACACCTAATTTTATACAACATTTTTTTCTCGTACAAATGCTCGTTTTGACTCGCTAAATTTATTAATATAACCGAAAATTATCAATCGATTCATTGCATTTGCTTAATTGCATCAACTACATTGACCACAATGACGTCATCTCGATTAAAAACTGTGGGTGTCATTTGACACTTTCAAGGAACTAATTCAAAACTAATTTTTGGTGTTTTTAATAGTTCTAAGCAAAACATTTAGTATTATCCTATTCAAAACGATTTTAGCCATTTTAAATTAGTTTTGATATAATTAATGCAATTTTTTTGCCAATTTTTGGAATGTTTTAGAGGATTTTAAGCACTTTTTTTTATGTATTTTGCCAATTATAAACTTACAAATTTAGTATGAACTAATTCAAAACTATATTAGCAACTTTAAAATAGTTATGGTGGATTTTTAAGCACTTTTTTGGTGATTTTTAACAATTTTAAGCTGTCTGTTTAGTATTAACCAAATCACAATAATTTTAGCAACTTTAAAATTAGTTTTGATATGATTAATGCCATTTTAGCGAGTTTTTGCCAATTTTTGGAATGTTGCCGGTAGTTTTGGTGGATTGAAAATAGTTTTAGTGGATTTTAAGTGCCTAATTTTAAGTACCATTTTTGGTGTTTTTAACAGTTCTATGCAAAAAATTTAGTACTATCCAATTCAAAACGATTTTACCAATTTTAAATTAGTTTTGATATAATTAATGCAATTTTGGCGAGTTTTTGCCAATTTTTGGAATGTTTTAGTGGATTTTAAGCACTTTTTTTAGTAGAAACTAATTCGAAACTATATTAGCAACTTTAAAATAGTTATGGTGCATTTTTAAGCACTTTTTTGGTGATTTTTAACAATTTTAAGCTGTCTGTTTAGTATTAACCAAATCACAATAATTTTAGCAGCTTTAAAATTAGTTTTGATATGATTAATGCCATTTTAGCGAGTTTTTGCCAATTTTTGGAATGTTGCCGGTAGTTTTGGTGGATTGAAAATAGTTTTAGTGGATTTTAAGTGCCTAATTTTAAGTACCATTTTTGGTGTTTTTAACAGTTCTATGCAAAAAATTTAGTACTATCCAATTCAAAACGATTTTACCAATTTTAAATTAGTTTTGATATAATTAATGCAATTTTGACGAGTTTTTGCCAATTTTTGGAATGTTTTAGTGGATTTTAAGCACTTTTTTTAGTAGAAACTAATTCGAAACTATATTAGCAACTTTAAAATAGTTATGGTGCATTTTTAAGCACTTTTTTGGTGATTTTTAACAATTTTAAGCTGTCTGTTTAGTATTAACCAAATCACAATAATTTTAGCAGCTTTAAAATTAGTTTTGATATGATTAATGACATTTCGGTGAATGTTTGCCAATTTTTGGAATGTTGCCGATAATTTCGGTGGATTGAAAATAGTTTTAGTGGATTGTAATAACTTTTTTGATGTATTTTGCCAATTCTAAAGTTACAAATTTAGTATGAACTAATTCAAAACTATATTAGCAACTTTAAAATAGTTTTGGCGGATTTTTAACAATTTTAAGCTGTCTGTTTAGTATTAACCAATTCACAACAATTTTAGTAACTTTTTAATTAGTTTTACTACGGTTAATACTATTTTGGCGAGATTCCGCCAGTTTTTTAAATGTTTCCGGTAGTTTTGGTGGAATTTAAGAATCTTTTATGGTAGGTTTTTAACAGTTCCAAACCAATAATTTAGTATTAATCAATTTAAAACAATTTTCGTAACAAACTTAGTTTTGACATCTTCATCTTTAAAAGTTATTTTCGGCGATTTTTGTAATTTTTTTAAATTTTGTAATTAATTTTAGTCATTTCTATCAACTATGACGTTTTTAATGTATTTTTGAGGAGTTTATGACCATTTTAATGAATTTAAGATCAATTGAAATTCTCAAAAATGAAATGAAACTCTTAAAAGCCAAAAGAAACTTTGTCAAAAAGAGCTAAATATAGAAAAAAGTATTTAAAACCCGAAAACGACTTGAAACTCTTAAAAATCACGTGACACCCATCAAAATCTCTTGAAACTAAAAAAACTATTAGAAATTATTTGAAACTATTAAAATCAATTTAAACTCTTAAAAATTACGTGAAACGCCTCAAAAATTCCTAAACCATGAATGAAACTATTTGAAACTTTAAAAAACCGGTCCGAAGTACCTGAATATAGACAAAAACACTTGAAACTACCAAAAACAACTTGAGATTCTTATAAACCACATGAAACTCTTAAAGACTACGTGCAACTATTAAAAAAATTCGTAAAACTAAAAAAATATTTATAACTGCTGAACGCCATCTAGAAACCTTATTAAACTCGTCACAACTAATTTAAATTCGTCAAAAATAATTGAAACTCGAAAAGATATCGTTAATTAATCAAAACAGCATGAAGCTATTTGAAACTCTCATAAAATTTTATTCAACACATCCAAATTTTATAAAATTCATTAAAACAATTTGAAACTCGAAAAACCTAGCTCGTCTAAATTGTATGAAACTTGTTAAAACTAATTGAAACTCATTTAAAACCCTATTAAACTGTATTAAATTCGAGAAAACTACTTGCAGCTCATAAAAACTATCTTCAAGTAATCAAAACTATATGAAGCTATTTGAAAATTTTATTAAATTCATACAAACTGTAAAATCTCTTAAAACTACTTGAAGCCGGAAAATCCTATCAGAAACTATTTGAAACTCATCCAAATTGTATAAGACTTGTTGAAACTAGTTGAACCTCATCTTAAGCTCATTAAAACTGCATTAAATTCGTCAAAACTACTTTAAAGTCAAATAAGCTATCTTTAACTGTTTGAAAGAGTATGAAATTATTTGAAAACTTTATAAAATTGTATTAAGCTCATCTAAACTATAAAAAACTTGTTGAAAGTAGTTGAAATTTATCTAAAATTCTATTAAGCAAAAACTCTATTAAATTCTTCAAAACTACTTGAATCTCACAAAAGCAACGATTAACTAGTGAAAACTAAATTAACCACGTAACATTTTTGAAAACCATTAGAAACTCTTTAAATGCACGTGAAACTCTGTAAAATTTCGAGAAACCATAAGTAATGATACTTATTACTCACGGTAATAAGTAAAATGGTGTTATACGGGGTATTTAAAGAAGCACGAAAAATGAGAAATGTTTGTTAGACTCAATAAGATAAAATGGCTCGTTAGAAAAGAATAAATTCCGTATCCTTGCACGCAGAATACAATGTACCTAAATCAAACAAATTGCTGTTGGAAAATAAAAGACATAATCCTCGCAAATAAGGCGACATTTTATTACTCGGTACTCGTTACGAAACATCGAAACAATACTTAAAAATAAAAATAAGGTTAAATCGGTGTATTATTTTATTGCACCGGCCGTATTTCTCTATTTGAAGAGGTTTTACGAACACTTTTAGCGTTCGTACCCTTTTTTTTCTCTCGTCGTCGTCGTCGTCGTTGTCGTCGTCGTTCGTTTTCCTCGTTTGTTGACATAAAAATTTTATTGTTTGAATAGTGACACGGCGAACGAAATGCTCGCTACAAAATTGCTCTTAAAACGGTATCGTAAATTTTATTAAATAATTTTCTAATCGATGATATTTCGAGCGATATTGGTGAAAGTTTCAATCGGTTTCTGATAAGATAAGATTTTTGTTTGGTTGTGTATGATGCGATCAGCGATGATGAATCATATTCTTCAAAACTAAATAAATTAACAGGGGGAAAAACGGGGAGATAATAATTTCACGGTCTACAAATTTTCATTTATAATAGAAAACCTACCGGTTTTGCGGCAACGGACCACAATAATAAAATTCGATGTTGTAAAATCCTAATAAAATCTTATACAAAACTATTTGGCTATAAATCATAAATAGCACATGCGAAAAAAAGGTGAAATTGAATAGCGTTACATGATTTAGAGAAGTCACAAGAACAAACACAAATACAGTAAAAAAATATTAAGATAAAATGAAGAAGTCTAAACCATGTTAGGTCATTTCATACAAACTAGCTAGTTTTAATAATTATATCGAAAGATTAATTGAAATCCCTCTTTCATTAAAACATTTCAAAATTGAACTTAACACCATGAAGCTCACAGCCATTTGTCAAGGTTTTAAATAAAAAATAACAGACTCCATTCTACAACAAAAGTTAAATTAAAAGAATCGATCTAAATCTTGCATCCACTCACTCTCATAGGTAGCATATTTTATAAAATATTCAATATCCTTAAAAGCCATACTTTAAAGTCTCTTTCAAATCATCTAACTCATTGGCCAAACTTTTAGTTAATAATAAAGATAAAGTAGATCCATTATAACAGGCTGGAATTTATAAATTACATTGCAAGTGTGGTGTTATTATACATCGGTAGAACTTTTAGAAATTTCAAAACCCACTTAAAATAACATCAAAGGACTGTAAACGCCAACTCTACATCATTCTCTTATTTAACAAATCATTTAATACATACTGGACACGACTTCGACCCTAAAACAGGTTTAAGTATATTACATCGTACAAATAATAGCTTCCTCTTGAACAATTTAGAAAATTTAGAAATTTATTGACTTTCCCTACTTTAGACTGGTAATTTTTTAGATGTTATAGTTATTTTTCTTTTTAAGCTTATGGGTTCTTTTGCTAGTAATTATAATTACGCCAATAATAGGTTAACAAAAATAAGTTCCAGTTTAGGTTATACTTTTTATGACTGAATGTTCACTAAAATATTCTTATGATTTCACATTTATTATTTATTTTTAATTTTAATTTTTATATATATAATTAAAATTCAAACCCATTACATGATATTACAGTTTTTCTATAATGAAATATACTTGCTCTAAGTTTCAGATTTTTTGTGTGTTTCATACAATTTGGATGAGTATTAAGTAAATTTGACGACGAGTTATTCGATGGCATCGATAAATATGCTGCAATTTTAACCAAGTTTCATTCAATTTTGATGAGTTTTGACGAGATTCATGTAATTTTTACGACTTTTGATGGGTTTCAGGCAAGTTGTACGAGTTTCAATTAGTTTCGAAAGGATTTTTCGATGGTGTTGACGAGTTTCATGCAATTTAAAATTGACATTAATTATTAATTAGATAAAACTTCTAATCTACAACGAGTAATAAGAAGTTTCGTACAATAATTTATGAAAAACTAAATCAATTATTAAAAGTGTTAACTGAAGTTGCTTGAAACTTGATTAAATTGTTTACAATTTGCCAAAACTCACCAATATTACTTCTATAAACTGGATTTAACTCATCAAAAATCCCATAAAACTCTTTGAAACTCATGTATAATTGTATGAAACTCGTTACAATTACTTGAAGCTCGAAAAAGCATCTTTAATTAATCAAAACTGTGTGAAACTCATAGAAAATAGTTGAAACTCATCTAAAACTGTATTAAACCTACCAAAGTCATATAAACTCCGTTAAATTTACTTAAAACTCGAAAAACCTATCGGAAACTAGTCAAAAATTGTATGAAACTATTTGAAACTCATCCAAATTATATAAAACTTGTTGAAACTAGTTGAACCTCATCTAAAATCCTATTAAGCTCACCAAAACTGTATTAAATTCGTGAAAACTACTTGAAACTCGAAAAAACTACGTTTAACTAACCAAAACTAATGACTGAAATGAACTTTAGTGAAAGCCACAGTGTCTTGTATATATTTATATATACAATAAAATAATCATTAATTATCTAACAAGCGGTTGTTAACGGCATCCAGTCTTTAGTTTAAATACACAGTTGAAGTATTAGATAAAGAAAAAAATGGACCGTTGTTCGAAGGCGAAAAACTAGAATCGAAGGTGTCATGTTTGTATTTTGGGTGCAGTTTGGCATCATCTTTCTAATAAATAAATATACGAAGTGTACGGACAAAATCGTAACGCCACACGAATGGGAAACGGATACGTTGTTCAAATATGCTTTTCTCCTTTACCTTCCGATGATCCGACGTTCTACCATGAACGGAGCTGGACTTTTTTTTCAAACAATATCAATTCTGATACTTTTTTTAAACAGTTTGCCAGTTTTTTGGCTAAAGTGTATTTTTCTCATTCAAAACTGTATTGAACTGCTCAAAATAAGACAACATTTTTCGAAATCGTAATTTTTCAAAAATTTCAATTATTATTTTGATTTTGGTGAGTTAACAACATGAATTTTAAGTAGTTTCGACGAGTTTCATAAAATTGTGATGAGTTTAATGCAGTTTTAAATTATTTTTTGGCTAGGAAAAGATTGCTTTTTCGAATTTCAACTAATTTTCCCATCTGTTATACAGTTGTGTGTTTTGTGAGATTCATATAATTTTGATTAGTTTACTATAGTTTTAGAGGAGTTTCATACAGTTTTTATTAGTTAAAGATAGATTTTTTTTTGGTTTCAACTAGTTTTCTACAGTTTTGATGCGTTTAATATGATTTAATAGTAGTTTCAAGTAATTGGCAAGTTTCATACTACAATTTTGGTGGGTTTCATACATTTTTGGTGAGTTTCATAAAGTATTGATAAGTTTAATATAGTTTTAGATAACTTTTAAGTAGTTTTAACAAATAGCATGCACTTTTGATAAGTTTAATATAATTTTAAATGAGTTTCAAGTAGTTTTAATAAGTTGTTAAATCACTTTGACAAGTTTCGGTAGTTTTGATAAGCGTGCAAGTTTTGGACGATTGAGTTTTATGATGTTCTGAGCAACGTAATGTTAAATAGTCAAAAATTCATCAGTATTACTTAAAACTCGTTTAAAACAGCTTTTAACTTATCAAAAATTTCATGAAACTTTCAAATCCTACTTAAAACGCATGCATTTTTAAATCGTTAACTACAATTTTTTAAAAATTGCCAATTCGGAATATTCTGTTTTACTTTGACTTATTGAAAGTATCTGAAATTTATAAAAAACTAGTTGAAACTCATCTAAAATTCACCGAAAACTGTATAAAACTAATTAAAACTCAAAAAAGCAAACTTCAACTAGTGAAATCTGTAAAAAAAATTATAAAAACTACTTCAAATTCATTTGAATAATAAACATATTAAAACTGTATGAAACTCATAAAAACTTATTTGAAACTCCTCTAAAACCGTATAAAATACACCAAAACTAATTGACAATCAAAAAAGCAAATTTCAACTAATGAAAACTGTATGAAACTCATAAAAAAACTATTTGAAACTCAACAAAAGCTGTATTAAGGTCGTCAACAGTATTAAATTCATCAAAACCACCTGAAACTCTTTTAACACTGAACTAAACTTTATGAAACCCATCAGAACTAATTGAAACTAAAAAAAAGACAACTCTATGTAGTCAAAACTATATGAAATTTATAAAAATATGTTTAACTGATATATAATTGGCGGTTTCTATAAAAATCGTCACCGATTACAACAAAAAGTTTGCTTTTCCCTTGTTTTTATACACTTAAAAAAGCAGCGAATTTTCGGTACGTACATGTATTTAGACCGAACATCTTTATTGAATATTTTCCCGAAAGAATACATTTTATCTCCGTTCGAACAAACTTCGAAAGGTACAGATACATCGATCAGGAAATAACTGACGCAGTGTAAATCGAAACTCAAATACGCCTCGATCTCTTTATTTATCTTAACGTGCCGTTTATTACCAAAAATTTCAGGTAAATTTTTTTCAATATAATCCT
Source organism: Hermaeophaga mercurialis (assembly GCA_951812935.1). NCBI lineage: Eukaryota > Metazoa > Arthropoda > Insecta > Coleoptera > Chrysomelidae > Hermaeophaga > Hermaeophaga mercurialis. The sequence continues at coordinate 971,277 of OX638363.1, forward strand.
TTGATTTTCTAAAATTCCCACGAAAAAATAATGTTCAGTATCAATCATGTGTTAGTCGCTCCGGAGCGCAATGGAAAGTAGTAATGTGCATTATCATTGCGATTATTTTTACCAAATTTTTTGTATGAAACTTATATACAGCTATGAGCTTTATTTATTTTCTAGTTTCAAGTATTTTTAATGAGTTTTATAGAATTTTGATGTTTCAAATAGTTTTTATGAGCTTTTACATTTTTCATAAGTTTATTATAGTTTCTAAATAATTTGAAGTAGCTGTATATGTCATACAGTTTTCACTAACTAAAGTTTGTTTTTTTTTTAGTTTCAAGTAGTTTTGATGAGTTTAATTCAGTCTAAAAAGAGTTTCAAGGAGTTTTAACGAATTTAATATTGTTTTACATGAGTTTCACATTGTTTTTTTTTGAGTTTCATACATTTTTAATAAGCTTACAATAGTTTCAAATGGGTTTAAGGTAGTTTTTATAAATTTCATAAAGTTTTGACTACATAAAGTTGTTTTTTTTTAGTTTCAAGTAGTTCTGATGGGTTTCATAAAGTTTTGATAAGTTTAACTCAGTTTTAAAAGAGTTTCAAGTAGTTTTGATGAATTTAATATCGTTGACGAGTTTAATACAACTTTAGCTCAGTTTAAAATAGTTTTTATGAGTTTCATACAGTTTTAATTAGTTTATTATAGTTTCAAACGAGTTTTTATAAATTTTTACAGTTTCCACTAGTTGAAGTTTGCTTTTTACAGAGTCAATTAGTTTTGTAGAGTTTTATACCATTTTATGTGAGTTTCATGTAGTTTTTGAGTTTCATAAATTCATTAAACATTAGTTTTTCGAAATGGAATCAGTCTGTTTATCGATTTTCTTCTTACACAGAAATATTTCATTTAAATTTTTAATAAAAAGAAAGTATTTGATACATTTGAAATCCAATATTTCGCATCAATCACGTGTACCTCGCCCCTAAGCGCAATGAAAATTAATAATCGCCATTATTAATATCGTTTTTACCAAATCAAGTCATTTTTTTAAACACGGTTTTTTTTTGTAAAAAATTGTATTTTTTTTTATATTATTACGTGTCATACAGCGACAAATTTTTTGGGTGTAACATGAAACAATTATTTGGAAAAAGGGTTCGATCTTGCATCAAACGCGTTTAGTCATTATTTAAACAAACGTTTTTCACTACGTTCGATGATTTCCTGTCATTTTTATGGTTCAGCAAATAAACAAAATAAAATCGAAAGTAACTGTTCAAAGTAAAATATTTGCACTTTTCCAGTAAATTTATAAGTATAAATAATTTTTCTAGCTACATATGAAGTTTTAAAACTTAATAATTTTACGATTTTTTAGTAAAAGAAACACTTTGGAATTGAAATGTTTGATAAAAAAATGTTTCACATAAAGCATAAAAAAAATAATAGAGTGGAATTATTTGAATAGGCAATAAAATTTGAAAAATTTAAGATCTTTGTTTATTTCTCGGAAAAATTTTAGACAAATAAAATAATTGTAAAAACACTAAACGATTATTAATAATAATTGCAGTAAGTACTTGCAACATTTGATTAGATAATATTGTATTTATGAGAGCCAAATATTTATGACCTGCACTTTTCTCTCTTGTTTATAAGTTATTCAAATGTAGAAAAATATAAAAAGTATAATTTTTTGGAAAATATCCAAAGTTACATAAATTACTGAATTTAATTAGATTTTTTTTAAATGTTACATACATCTTTTCAATATTTGAAAAACGGACTTTTGTACTTTTTCTGGCCTTTTTTAGTCAATTTAAATTAACAATGAGAACATGGTTTCATAAAAACGAATGAATTAATTTTTGTGACAAAATTATGAGGGCGTAGAAATTTTGTTGAAAATTGTTTCAAAACAAAGTTTCATTGTTAATTGAAATTTTGTGTTTTTAGGTCCAAATTTAAAATATTTTGTACCTCAAATTTAGTAAATTCCAAATTTTTTTTATTTCAAATTTAATATTAGGCCTTTTTAGCTACATATTTTAAAAACATTTTTTTTTGCTTTCAACGTAAAGAAATAAAGCAATTTCGAATATATTGGTCGACATTTGAAAAAATTGGGAATTTTGTTTATTTACAGATTAGAATTTTGAAAAATTTAACAAATAATTTAAAGCAATTTTGACATTTTGATTTAATTTTAAAGGAATTCCGGCACTTAATACCTACATTTAAAAATTTTTTGATTATTTTAGTCACAATTTAAAACGATTCCAACTTTTTTGTCTCGAATTTTTGAAAATTCTGACTATTTTGGTCCTAATTTACTAAATTTTAGGTTTTCTGTCTTGAATTGAATGAAATTACAGCTAATTTTTTCCGTCCCAATTTAGAGAAACATCAGTCAATTATAAAAAGAAAAAACCGTATATACAAAGCGTTCATTAATTCATTTTATTTCATCTGAAAATTGTTACATACATTTTCAAGAAAACAAAGATTCATTGTTAAAATTTTGCTGAAAAACATCACAGTAATTTTGAAATTCGCGAATATATTGATATTTTTTAGACACATTTTGAATAATTGAGTAAGGGCATTCAAAAATTTACAAAATATTTTTTTTTAAATATATTGATATAATTTTTTTGATCATTCTGGGTGCAAATACTTTTATTCACACACTCCATGATTACTCAAGTTTGACTCAAGTTTTTTACAATTTCTACAAACGGTACTGTACAGATAGTAACTCGACTTCTACCCAGAGCGTGTGCTAAGCCACGGTGAACGTCAGGCGAGAAACAGATGAACAGAGTGTAAAAATGCATCACCACTGTTACCAGATTATAGATTTCTACGATATATACGCAATCTGCTGCCTAATTTTTGCCTAAAGGATGTATTCCTATTTTGTTTTGATAGTCCCCCTTTTTGGTATATAAATCTGCACCTCTCACTTTTTGAATCGTCTTATTATCTCATTCCGTTGCAATTGACAATTTCATTCAGTATTGTTGGTCCGTAATTTCGTTACGAACCAAAACCGTGCACCATAAGCGACATTTCTTATTATATTTTCGTAGACTGCAGCCGGCAATTTTTTTAAAATTCCAGAGAAATGGAATCGAAAGAAGACCACCATCGCCAGCCGTCCCCGGACGACGTAAAACCGAAAATAGAAACGTCGGAAACCGTGGCACCGCCGTGCCAAACCAACGGTACCGGCGTGATCCGAAGAAATTACATAACACCAGCCGGTACCATCATCGAAACAACAAACGAGGAACAACAAGCGCCGGAACCGACAACCGAGGAAATCGTGAACACGTCGACGCCGCAGGAACAGAGCCCGGTCGAACAGAAAATCGAGCCGAACAACGAGCCGGGAACGTACGCGGAAATTCTGCCGCAGGAACAACAAAGGGAACAATTCGCAGACGCGAAACCGTACGCCGTGGAAATCCAGGCGGAGGAAAATTTCCAGAATCAGAATTTTCCCCAAGAAATCAGCTACGCCACCGTTAACATCGAAGGGACAGAAGTTCCGGTGACTTTGTCTACGGAAATCGAACATCCTGGTGATTACGCGAATTTACAAACTGCCCAGTATAATAATGGTTACACTGACGGGCCGCAGTATTTGGCCCAACACCAGTACCAAAATCTGTACATCGAAAGGGGTGGGGTGGACCATTCCCCCCCGACGACGCTCTTGTACAGAGATGATCCCAACTTGGCCGCTTCCAGGTACCAAGTAAGTATGTTGTAACGATAGAAATTATACTAGAACCTAGAATATTCATAATTCATTGGTCTGGTCTTTTTTTTCTTTAATTTGCATATTCTGGAGTAGTTATGTACAACCATGTAAGAAAATGAGATAATTTTGAAATTATAAATATTGTGCACAGATTATGTAAATTTTAATGAAGTTAATTGTTATAATTTGTAAATTTACAAAGAGAAAATGTGTATCTTAATATAACGGTATCCATTTACAAGATGTTTTTATATTATATTTCATTTCAAATATCTGGTTGACAAATACGTAGATAATTAATATTACACATTTTATTCATTCATAATACAAACACCCCGTAAACAAATTTCATGTATACAGATACTGACCGTTACATATACCAAATAGGTATAGAGCTTCAAAAGAAATATTTAACCCGATAGATGTTAGTAATGTATAACATTACTCGCTTTAAGATTTTTTCCATTTAATTAAATGTGTTTCTAGATTCAGATTTTGATTTTTTAAGAACGAATTTTTTGCAACAAACAGATAAATGTTTGTTGACTCTGGGAACTGTTTCTACTTCGATACATTCTTCCGCCATTTCTATATTATACAACAAAAGAAACACACAACAAAATAGGAAAAAGTAAAATTTCATTTCGCATTAACACGGCCACGCTCAGAAATCGTTTAATACGGACAGTAGGGTCCAGGTAAAGAATTTCTGTGGCGATAAGCTTTAATGAGTATTTCGTTACACACGCTCAGCCGGTCGAAATAAACATTTTGGACCTTTACTCCTTAAGGTACCTGCCGAAGAGAGCAAACTTTATCCCCGGACTTGTACACACTGACTGCAGCAGCTAAAATATTTGTTTTGCAGCCGAACTACGACGTGACCAGCACCCAATCCCAAGTGAACCTGCTTCCGGCGTCCTCCGGGGACTCGTACTACACCACGACCGGCAACTGGACATCGACGGGTGGCGGAGGCGGCAGCGGCGGCGGCGGCGGTTCTTACCCTCAGCAGTACGCCAACATAAACATACTGCACCAACCGGACAGTACGCAGTCGTACGTGGGCAATTACGCAAATTCGACGTGGTCGTCGAACGCCATGGAGGATGGACGGCCGTCCAGTCAAGAGGTACTTGTGAAAGAGTGCGTTAATTGTGGCGCTAGTGTAACACCACTTTGGCGTAGAGACGGTACAGGGCATTATCTATGTAACGCGTGCGGTTTATACCACAAAATTAATGGGGTGCACAGACCGCCCATTAGGCCTACGAAAAAACCACAGGCGGTAAGTTGGAAAACACTTGGAATATTCCGAGTAACAATGTCTATCGCGGCGATCATTTGTTTGAATCCGTGCAAATTTTTTAGACAACAAATATCTTCCGGCTAGTCGTCACGGAACATTCGGACGGGTAGCATGAACAAACTATTTTTTTTCTTCTTCTAGAGGGATTCATAACGTGCAAATGCAAATTTACATATCGCAGGCTGTGAATTCACAAACTGTAACTTTACATAATTGTATAGCCCCGAGTTGCGTTAAGAAAATAATTAGTTGTAAATTCACCGTCGCGAACAATCATTTTTGAACAATTTGGAAGTGTAAATATACACTCCGGTTTAGTTATTCGGTTTGATTAGTCTAAACACACAGTTTTAATGTTGGTAAAGTGCAAAAAAAATTGGTAGGTGTAACAGGAATAAAGCGTTTTTTTCCTTCCACGGGAATTCATAATGTGCAAATGTTATTTTACATATAGCGGCTGTGAACTCACGTTTTTAACTGCGATTTTACATATAGCTTCCAGTTGCGTTAAGTGTAAATTTACAAATGGATTAAGTGTAAATTTAACGTTACACAGCCTAAATTCACAGTAGCGAATAATATTTTTATAAGTATGAACAATTCGCAAGTGAAAGTATACATTCAAATCAGATTATTCGGTTTGAATAGTGTAAAATCACTGCTTTCAAGCTGTTAAATATAAATACGCTGTTACAAACAAATTCCAAGGTGTAGCAGGAACGAAGTATTTTAGTTCTTCTGCAGGAGTTTGTAATATGCAACTGTTAATTTACATATTGCAGCTGGGAATTTAAATTTAACAACTTTTTAACTGGGAATTTTATAAATGAATTAAGTGTAAAATCACAGCTTTAAAATTGTTAAATCTAAATACATAGTTGCAGGTGTATTTTTTCTACCGCGATTCGTGATATGCAACTAAAAATTTACATATCGCAACCGTAAATTTACATTTACATTTCATTTACAACTGGGATTTTGGTTTTTGGTTTGATTAGTGTAAATTCACAGTTTCAAAAAAAATCGAAAATGTAGCAGGTACAAAGTATTTTTTTTCTACTAGGATTTATATTATGCTACTGTAAATTTACATATCACAGCTGTGAATTTATATTTGAAATGCAAAAATCGCACTATTTAATAATAATCTTACATGCATATTCAAGTATTGTTAAATGTAAATTCACAATTGCGAATAAAACTTCGTATTTCAAGAATTTACATTCAAATTCGGTTAAATTAGTAGAAAATCACAGCTAAGTGTAAATTTACGGTAGCAAAAAAATACTTTTTATGTCAGAAATTGAAAATATGCAGAAATGCTCGAGAGACACAAACAAAACCGATAAAATCTCGTTGAAGACTTGACGCGCTTTTGGAATTTTAAAATAGATCCGTTATCGCCATCACTTGGCCCCATTTTTTTGTTTGCACAACGATATATTTTTTACACAAGTACCTTTTTCTGTTACACTTCATCGGCAAATACAGATAAAATCGGTTTCGAACGATTTCCGGAAATTGAAGAAAAACAGCGACGCAATCGTTTTAAATGAACACGCTGTATAATCAATTTGTTTTTTCAAGCGCGGTGTTATGTACATATTTGGAACAAATGACCTACGCCCGTTTTATATTTTGTACGTGTGTGTGTTTTCTTTATTTTTTTTTTTTGGAAAGCTTTTTTGAAATGTTTCCATCAATTTTTTTAGACGGGAAGCCGAAGAAACGGTGTGATTTGTGCCAATTGCAAAACAAATAATACTACGCTTTGGAGAAGAAACAACCAAGGCGAACCGGTTTGCAACGCGTGCGGTTTGTACTATAAACTGCACAATGTAAGTAACAAAAAAATATATTAAAAAAAAAGGAATACAATAAAAAATGAATAAAAATACACGAAGGAAAAATCCAATTCGTAAAATAAACAAAATAAGAATATATTTAAATACAAATATTTTCTCTACTAAATTATTTTTGTTTTGTAAAGTTCATTTTTTATTTATTTTTTATTTTCTACTTTTATTGAAATACATTTAAACAAGATGGTAAAAATATACAAAAAATAAATTCAAATTTAAAAAAACAAACAAAAACACAAAAATAAAAATTACAACTAAGAACTCAAAACAAAGTTAAATATGAAAAATACGTTTTAAATATTTTATTTGATTTGTGTTTTTTTCATATTGTTTTGTATTTTTGCTTTAATTTGTTTTTTGTTTGTTTGCCTTTTTTCTTTTACTGTTTTCAACATTTTTTCAGTTTCCTTGTTTAGAATTCTTCATTATTTAATAAAAAATGAAACGAAATTATTAAAAGATACAAAAAATAAAATAAGAAATAAACAATTTAAAAACAAAAATAACATTTTTTTCATTAAAGAACATCGAAAACTTAGAAATTAAAAAGCTTTTTTTACGATTTTAAGCGAGTGACAATTAAAAAAATATTTCATTAGCAGTGAAAAACAAGAAATATAAACCTTTAAAAAAATACAAACAAAACATAAAAATGAAAAAGTACCAGATTCTTCATGTTCTAATTTTTATTTTTTTTTATTTTTAACGATAATTTTAAAATTAATTAAACAAAAAATTACGAATTACATTTTTGAAACAATCAAAAAATAAAATTAATAAAAATTATAGTCCAATATGAAAACACAATTAATAAAATCGTTAACAAATAAAAAATAAAATAGAAAATATATTTTAAAGCACATTAAACTAAAAAGTGGCGACCATAAAGCAAATAATTAATACAAGAAATTGAAAAAAAAAATAAATGGGGAGAGTAATTAATATTTTTTAATGTAGAGCACAAATTATTTTTTTTATCAGTTAAACCCATATTTCAGTTTCTCTTTGAATTTCACTGAAAAACAATGCTTAAAGAAATCGTGAAATTCATAAAAAAATGTTAAAAATTGACATTTATGTGAGCAAAAAAACTAGTACCGAATATTCGATTTTGCTGCTATATACGTATAAAAAGCGACTTTTCCACACTAGTACGTAAAAGTAATTTTCCACTTTTCGCATTTCACACAACCAAACCTTATCAACAAAACAAAACATCCCGCGTAGACGCAGATAAAACATTCGTATCTCGATCAAAACCAAAACATAATCAGTTTATCCGGGGGGGCCGCCGATACGGAAATTATCTTTTTTTTTTTGATACGAAAAAGCAAAACAGCAATAACGAAAATCTCTTGTAAATATAAGATACACTATCTGTATCTGGTTCTACGTAACGTTTAAGATAAATTTCCATTTGCGAAGATTATCTAAAAAATAATATATATTATCTGGTGCAGGTTAACAGGCCGATCAGTATGAAAAAAGATGGCATCCAAACGCGCAAAAGGAGGCCCAAAAACTCGTCCGTGGAGAACCCCGTCAACGCCAGCCAAATGAGGATGGGTGAGTTGGTTTTTTTTTTCTTAGTGTACATGGGCGAGTTTTGTGAGTGTACAAAAAGCGGGTGGTTGTTGTGTTGGTACAGGGTGTTGCAGGACTAAGGATACTATGTATACAGGGTGATTTGTGATAATAAGAAGTTCATTTATGTTAAAAATCGTATTTTTTTTTTTGGTATTTTGCTTTGGAGAGTGGTGTGATTTTGTAGTAATTTTTTTTCTAAAAAATAATGTAACGTAAAGTAACACACGTTTTGTAGTTTTGTTGTAAAAGTTGCTTAAAACTGTATAATTTAGGTGATTTTTTTTTTGTTAGAAACATAATTTTCGGTTCAAAATTACATCGAATAATGTGATTTTTGTGATTTTACTGTTATTTACAAACAAGTAATATTATAATAAATTTCTGCAATATTAGTTTATACAGATAAACTATTTTTTTTTGTCTATAGTTCTATTTTTGGGACAATCATTCTTTTTTAATCTATTTTTAAATTACTTTTTATAATTTTCCTATATTTTTTCCTTTTTAGGATTTTTTAACGATTTTTTTAAGTGATTTATAACAAAAATTTTTATAAATTTAATTGCCTGTTTTTTATCAAACTTTAACACTCTATTTATCACCTTTTTTTTTTGTTTTCTACAACATTTTTTCACTTTATCGCTTTTTTAACAATTCTTTACTATTTTTTCTCCTTCATAGTATATCATTTTTTAGTGTTAGAATTTATTAATTAATCTTTTTAACAATTTTCTAACATTTTTCAGTATTTTAAAATTATTAATGATTTTTCTCCATTTTTTCACTTGTTATGACAAATTTTTGATTATTTTAACAATCTTTTCATTATGTTTCTAATTTTTTTTTATAGAAAGATTTGTTACTAGTTTTAGAGATTTTGTTGTATTTTTTTCAAGTGTTTTTTTAATTTTTTTTTTCTCTTTTCTTCTTTCTTTTCTTTATTTTAACCTTTTTTATATTATTTTTAAAAATATTTCAATTGCCATTTTTTAATATTTTTCTATATTTTATAAATATTTCTAATGATTCTTCTTCTTTTCTTTTTCGCATTTTATAACAATTTTTAGTGATATTTTCGCACTTTTTATAATTTTTTCTTTATTTTTAGACGTTCTAGTTTCACATTTAGTTTTTTTTACAATTTTATTATGATTTAATTCGATTATTTTCCTGAATTGCTTGTTTTTCTCATGGCAATTTTCCGCTATTTGAAGCATTTTGTAATTTTCTATTATATCTCATTTTCCTACGATTCTTCATTGTTTGTATTCATCATTTAGTAACTATTTTCTCATTGCTTTTGCAATTTTTTAATTATTTTTCTGCATTATAGAATTTTTGTCTTTAGTTCTTATTCTTTTGGTTCATTTTTTATTACAATGTTTTACCATTTTAAAGGTTATTTTTTTATTTCACCTTTTTTATAACGATTTGCTCATTATTTTTACAAATATTTTTATGTGTTTTTAAAGATTTTCACAATTTTTTGTCAATTCAGCTGTTTCTTCAAGACCTTTAACAACTTTTCTCCTGCAAATTTCATTTTTCCTGCGATTTTTCACTGTATTCACAATTTAGTAGCGATTTTTTCATTATTTTTTGCAATTTTTCATGTATTTTTAGTCATTTTTCTCTATCATAGAACTAAACGATGTGATTTTACAGTAGGAGTAAATTCAAAATGATTTAATTATAAACATATAGTTTTTTGTAAAATTTTGCGGTAAATTGTAACAATTCTGTGATTTTAATAAAAAAATAATTTAAAACAAGAAAAGCAAAAATATTTCATCAGGAAAAATAACAAAATATAATCAAGTGAAAACTAAAAAGAAAATGCATTCTCAATATCATTTTGTTTAATTTTATGTTATTTCTAATTTTCCTATTTTTATTTTTGACACTTTTTTTCTTAATTGTAAATTTTCGTTTATCGTAATAAAAAATAAAAAGTAAACGATTTAAAAAGAAAAAAGAACACTTTTTAAGAAGGAACCAACATTTAAATAGGAATGAAATATTTTATTTTAATTAATTTATATTTTTCATATTAGAATCGGTTTTAGAAATCTTTGCTTTAAATTGTGTATTATTTTTAATGTAAATACGTATTGTTCCAAAAGAACTATTTTATTCGACAAAAATTCCTGTAAACACAATTTTCTAAGACTTGAATGACACAAAACAAATAAAATTGTTCGTTTTAAATCCGGGGCTTAAATTGCGAAATATTTAATGTCAAGTAAAATACAGTCGCGTTGTAAAAGTGGATTTCATGACGTTTCCACGTTCACAATTTAACAGGAGATAAAATTAAAGTACTTTGTAAATAAATGATAACGCGAACCGTTAATAAAAGGGAGACGACATCGAGTAATATTCGAAAATAAACATACAACAATTTATAAGTAAATAATAGTCGAGCGCTTTCTGACATAAGCCAATTTATTTAGAAGAGTTTTTTTTTTCTCTGGATATTGCTCACAACTCATCAAAACATTTATTTCACTTTTTATTAATTCATTTGTTACATAATTATACAAAAAAAAGGAATATACTATTTTTTAATTCTTAAGTTTTTGTTGTTCTTCATTGAATAAACGGGTTATTTTGTTCTTAAATTGTTTATTTTTTCGTCTTTTTTTTATTAAATAATGAACAAATAAACTAAAAATATGATGGAAACAGTTAAGAGGCGAGTGAATATTTTTCTATTAAGAAAAACAAAGAAAATTAAACAAATTAAATCGAAAATGAACGTGTTAAAAATAAACAAAAAATAAATTAAAACAAAAATACAAACAAAATATGAAAAACACAAATAAAATAAAATATTTAGAATGTATTTTTTGTTCTTACTTAATTGAATTTTGTATTGTTTTAAGTTATTTTTTTATTTTTTATTAAAATCACAAAACCGTTACAATTCGATATGATATTAATTATTTATTTGTTTCATTTTTCATTGATTTATTTTTCAACAAAATAAATATAAAAAAAGCACAATATTATTTTTAATTTGCAAGTTTTTGTTGTTCTTTATTGAAAAAAATGTCTTTTTTTAAATTCTTTGTTTTTTATTTTATTCTTTGTATTCTTTTATAAATGTGTTTAACTTTTTATCGAATAATGTATAATTCTAAAAAAGAACTAAAAATATTTTGAAAATAGTAAAAAACAAAAAGGGCAAATGAATATTTTTTTTCCAAAGATATTTAAACAGTTAAAAATCCACGTTAAAAACAATAAAACAAATTAAAACAAGAATTCAAAACAAGTCTAATTTGAAAAATGTAAACATTTTGAATAAAATAAAAATATAATTTAATTGTTTGTTGTACCTATAAAAAAATGAATTTTTTCTGTTTTTAAATCGTTTTTATTTTTCTTTATTCTTTTACAAACTTGGATCATTTTTTAAACAAATAATAAAGAATTTAAAACAATAAAAATAAAAATATTTCATTATCAGTAAAAATCGCACAATAAACGAGGATTTTTTAAAAACAAAGAATTAAAAAAATAACGTCTAAAAATATAAAAAATTAGTTAAAGCAAGAATAAAAAACAATAAGAAAAATAGAAATGATAGAGAAAAATTACTAAAATTAAATGAAAAATTACAAAAATGTTGAAAATATCGCTACTAAATGGTGAATACTCTAAAAATTGCAGGAAAAATAAAATTTGCAGGAGAGAATTTGTTAAATCTCTTGAAGAAATGACAAAAAAAATAGTGAAACAATAAAATGGCGAAAAATAAAAAATAAAAAAATGGAAAAATGTGAAATGAAATCATTAAAATTAGTTATAAGCATCAAAAATAGAAGACAACTTCTAAAATATAAAATATTGAAAATGGCAGATATATTTTTAAAAATAATATAAAAAAATCGTTTGAAAGATAAAATAAAGAATAGTCACTAAAAATCGAAAAAATACTAATTAAAAGTTGATTTATGAAGAAAAAATAGTGAAAAAAATATTATGAAAAGAGGTCAAGAATTGTTGTCAAAAAATAAAAGAATTCTAAAAATCACTATAAAATGTCGATGGATGAATAAATAATGAAAAACTATTTAAAAATGCAATATAGTAAAAAAAATATACAGGCAATAAAATTTATGAAAAATCCGTTATAAGAAAAGATAAAAAAACGTTAAAATATCCTAAACTTGGAAAAATGTAATTAAATTGTAAAATGTATGTAAATTAATATAAAATTACAAAAAGCACATTATACTCATAATTTAAACACAAAAATTACATTTTTATTAAAAAAAAATAGACAAAATTTTATAATTTTGTATAACTTTTACAATAAGGTTACAATATAATATTTTACAATATTTTTTAGAAAAATTTTACTATAAAATCGATTTTAAAACAAAATAAGATTACATTTTTTATTAAAAATTAAATTTCCACCACATTGTTCATTTTTGTTAATTTACACAAATCAAATCGAAACTAGTATTCAACAATGACTTGTAAATGCAACAGGCAAATGCCGGGCCAACAACAGCCTTTTAAGTACAATATAATTATTTTTCATATCTTCAAAAAAAATGTTTCTCAACATCATTATTTTTATGATTGTTTTCAATTTCAGGAAACATAAATTTTCAATATTCACAAGAGCTGGAAATGGCCCAAGATCAGTACCTTTTACCGAACAACGTTTTCCACCAGCCCCAAACGTCTTTCAGACAATTTTCATCTGAAAATCTTCGAGGCTTAAAGTAAGTCGGTATGTGAACATTTTTTTTATCCCTCGTCGAATAAACAAACGTTCCCTTTTTTTTGATACTTAAAAATTTCCTTCGATCTTCTTCTAAAATTTATGGGTTACATATACTGGGTGTAAAAATTTCAATGGAACACTCTGTATATATGTGTTGTGATTTTGGATCTAATTTTTTTAAATTTTTTATTTTGGTTCAAAATACCAAAAATTTGATAAAAAATGGTATTGCGAATGAGAAAAAAATGGGTTTTCTTTTAAATATTTAATAAAAATTCAATATTTTTTCAACGACATGAAAAAGTCAACTTTTCCTTGTAATTTGACAAATTGGAATTAGAAAAGTTTTTTCAGTAAAACATTTGACAAAAAATAGGTTTTATTTGAGAAATGTGAATAGTTGTGATTTTCTTTGGAAAAATATATTTTTTTAAAAATATAAAAACTAGATTTTCCTTTAAAAAAATGGAATGGAAGAAAAGTAGGATTACCGTAGAAAAATTAATCTAAAAAAATCGTGCTTCTTCCCTGAATAATTTTGAAAAATCAATTTTCTCTCAATAATTTAAAACAATTGGAATTGTAAAAAGTAAACTGTTTCCGAAAAACTGAAATTTTCTTTAAAAAAATTGAAAGAAAAAATTTTCTGTGAAAAATGTTTGTATTAAAAAGTTTTTACGAAATAATTCAACTAAAATTGGGAATGTCATTGAAAATTGAACGAAATGGATTTAAAAGAAAATTAAATTTGATGATTTTAGCAGTAAAATTTTAAAATTAATTTATTTTTATCTAAGAAAATTGGGATTTTCTCCGAAAAACAAAATGCTATGATTTTCTGTAAAATATTTAAAAAAAACATTTGGGATTTTTCCTAAGAATTTAATATGATTTTTTCTTAAATATTTCATACAAGCAGCAATTTTAAATAAAACAATAATTTATAATTTTCTAATGTCCATTAACACAATATATTCCTGAATCCGACCCTGTTTAAGCAAAGTAATAATCTTTGAAATAATTACAGGTTTAATTTAAATATAATTAAATAGACTTAGTTTACTAAAGAGTACATAGAAATAAATTATTTAATTTTATTTATAAATAATTGTGTATTTAAAACGACCCAAAACTCGTTGAAAGTCATCATAGCTGCGTAGTAACTGGAGTTCAGGCAACTACTTATACACGTGCGTGTAAGGTGGGTTGCCGGACATATCATTCATTAATTCCTTTTTGATTAAAGGTTCCATTTTTTAAATTTATTTTCAAAAATATGCAAACAAAAAAATTGATAAAACCATTCACATACTTTCTTCTTGTTTTTTCATTTTCTCGTTTTCCTTTTACTGTTCCTCATTGTTTTTATCGTTTTTTCTTATATTTTTTTTAATTCTTCTGGTTCCCATTATTTTGTTTTCCTGAATGGTTTGGACGTTTTTGCTTTTTTGTTTAGTTCTTTTTTATTTTTCCCTATCTTCACTTTAAAATATTTTAATAAGTCAGTGATGTTAATAAAAAAAATTTCCTTTTTGAAAAACCTATCTAAATAATGAATTTTTTGTGATTTTATAGTCACAAATTATTAATTTTTACAATTTTTTTAAATCAAGTAAAATTACAGTGAATTTGTATTTTGTGATTTCACAATAATTTGAAATCAATTAAGAATTTTAGGATTTTGCTATTATTTAAAATTAAGTTAAAATACAGTGAGCTTTTATAACTGTTTAAAATCTAGCAAAATTACAATAAAATATATTTTGTAATTTTACAATAATTTCAAATGAAGTAAAATTACTACTAATACCAATAATAAAACAAACTATTTAAAAGTATAGTAAAGTTATAAAAAATTCTAATATTTCGCTGATTTTAGTAAAAAATGATCGAAAAATGATGTTTTTTTTTCTAATATTACAATATTTTAGTAATTTTAGTAAATAAATTCCCAGCTTTTTATCATAGAGACATTTTTATATATAATTAAAATAAGCTTCTTTCTTTTCCGTATTAACCTCATTTTTTGGCTTTCTCCTTTAATCCATATTTCTACTCATTCCTTCTTCTTCCTCATTTTTCCTTTATCCTCCTTTGCCACTTCTTTTCCATTTCCATTTCTACCACAGATCTTAACAATCGTTTTCACTGTACTTTAACTGTAACTAACATTACCGCGACTATTTCCTATACAGCAACGGGCAAATGCCGGGCCAGCAACTACTTTTTCCTTTGTTTTCCCCATTTAATTCGTTTTTTTTTCTTTTTGTCTTTTAGCGTCCAACCTCTACAACCGATCATCACCGCCGAAGACGAACAAGCCAGCGTCATCACATCTACGTCACAACAAAACAGGTTTCGAGCCGACGTACCTGAAGATGAAGACGGAAACAGCAATCCATCAACGCACGCATAAAGAATTTTGTATATATATACATATATATTTAAAGTCATATTCTATTTTTAGAAATAATTCCTTAGTTACCGTTTTGCGAATCAAAATTTTTTAAGACATAACTATAATTAAAAGTAGCAGCTTGTGAGGGGCGAGGGAACGCAGTGTGGTAGTAAAAGGGGTACGGGGTGAGGGGTAGGGAGGGTAAGCGGAGTTGGGGTGTTGCTGGGGGTATAAGTGGGTAAATGTAAGGAGAGGGGTAGTGGGATTGGGAGGGAGGAGCAGTTGTAGGGTGGGGTGGGGTGTTGATGGCATGATGAAGGAATATACAATTTAATACTGTTATTAAAGATAGAAAACCATGTTTATAAGTTTTTGTTGTTAAGTTCTTAGATGTTGGTTGTGGTGGCAAAAATTTTAATTTTTTTAGTATAAAACCTAAACGGTTTAAAATAACTGAGTATCTGTTTAATGTAAGATTTTTTATAATTGTTTAAAATAGAAGGAGAATGAAAGATTTTTCATTATCTTTGAAAAATTTGACGAAAAATGTTTTTAATTAGAATGAAATTTTTTCTAAAAATTTTTGGATCTTTCGCATAAAAAAATAAGTAAAGGTAGACAAAACGGAATTTTCCCTAGAAAGTTTTGGAATTTTCACATAAAAATTTGATAAAAATGGGGAGTACATTTGAAAAACTTGACGAAATGATATTTTCCAAAGGAAGCAGTTATATTTTTCTTTAAAAAAATTACAAAAAAATGTACTTTCCCTAAAAAATTTCAAATTTTATATATAAAAAAATGGCAAAAATACAACCCAATTTTTGCCATTTACATATACTTTTAAAAATTATAAAAAATGGAATTTCCCCTAAACATTTTAAAATTTTTCACATAAATAATAGATAAAATTGGGGATGTCTGAAAAATTTGACAAAACGAAATTTCCCATGAAAATTTTCATATTTTTCTTTAAAAATTAGAAAAATGGAATTAAAAAAAATTAAGAATTTATTTGAAAAATTTGCCATTTTTGGGAATATTGAAATCTTCTTTTAAAAAAAACTTTAAACAATGGTAATTTTTCATAA
The DNA here is from genome assembly GCA_951812935.1 of Hermaeophaga mercurialis. Classification (NCBI taxonomy): domain Eukaryota; kingdom Metazoa; phylum Arthropoda; class Insecta; order Coleoptera; family Chrysomelidae; genus Hermaeophaga; species Hermaeophaga mercurialis. Next base: position 988,029 of record OX638363.1, read on the forward strand.
AATACTTTGAATTTTATTAGAATGTTCTGTGAATAATTTAATAAAAAACTATTTTCTCTAAAACATTTTAAATATTGGGAGTGATTTAAAATTTTGAAAAAGAAGAACTTTCTAAGAAAAATTGGTCTCTTTTTAAAATTAATTGATCTCTTTTTAAAAATAATTGATCTTTATTTAAGTTTGACGAAATTTTCTGTGAATATATTAAAAAATTATTTAACTAAAAAATTTTCCTTTAAAAATGAAAGACTTTTTTACGACAAAATTTGAAAAAATGGGAGGGTCATTTGCCAAAACGCTTTTTTTAAATAAATTGTATAAAATAATTTTTTGTTATTTTTCATCGAAATTTTTGATTTTCTTTTAATTTGAAAAAGTAGGATTTTAGCAGTAAAATATGAAAAAAATGATTTTTATTTGGAAAAATTGTGATTTTATGTAAAATATTTCTTAAAACTTTACTTGTTTAGTTGAAAAAAATTTGTAACTTTCCTAAAAAATTTAAATAACTGTCATTCTTTCTTAAATATTTGATAAAAATAATGATTTTCTTTTAAAAATTACATAAAAACAGTTATTTTTGATGAAAAATTTGGAGAAAATTGACATTTTCCTCTGAAACTAAATTTAAAGAGGCATTTTCTCTAAAAAATTTTAATTTTTAAATAACTGAAAGTACCAATTAAAAATGATGAAAAGGCCGAAAATGTCAAAAACAGAAAATTCTAGTAAAATTCAAAATTGTACAAATATATTAATTACCTTATATGTTACCGAGAAAGTAGGCGGTGCTCGATACCACTTTATGCACCAGAGTTAACACCGTTTGATTACCACTTTCGTTTCCCAAACTGAAAAATTAAATAAAAAAATTAAAATCTCATAACATAAAAAATTGATTATTTAATAATAACGATCTAAGGACTTATCAACTGCAATTAATACGTTGTTTATCTGCAGAGCTATTTATGTATAAGAAAAAAACATTTTTTTATCTGTGATATATTTGGATGGTGTATTAGAGCGAACAATTTTTAGTCGTAGCTGTAAAAAATAGATTTGCGTGCATGTATTTATTTACGCTGTGAAAAAATCGCTTATGTTCATCTGTAATTTAATTTGTAAATTTTTGTTACCAATAAATCAATTAATACTTAAATTGAAGATATTTCGATGTCGGAAACAAAACAATTTAACAAAATAACGTTTTTAGTTAAAAATTAAAAAAAAAACATTTTGAGAAACGAGTCGATATTTTGAAAATCGGGTTCCTCTTTTATTAAAAAAATCAATATTTTGTTGAAAAAAATCGAAGTTTTGGAAAAAAAGAGTCAATACTTTAAAATAGTATATCGATATTTTGAAAACTAAAACAATCCTTCGTTGATAAAGTCGATTCTTTTTTGAATAACTCGATATTTTGTTGAAAAAGTACATACTTGGAGAAAGGAATCGATATTTTGGAAAATGAGTCTACATTTTAAAAAGCAAACTTATATTTTTTTTCAAAATCGATACATTTGGAAATAAGACGATATTTAAAAAAACATGCCACCAATTTTAGAAACGAGTCGATAAGTCGATAAAAAGGTCGATATTTTTTTTAAAATGTCAATTAATTATAAAAAAGTGTATATTTAAAAGAAAAAAAAATATGATAAACTAATATTTTGAAACAAAAGGCGATAATTTAAGAAATCAATCCATGTTTTTTAATAATGGATATATTTAAAATCAAGCAATTAATTTGTAAAACGAGTCGATATGTTAAAAAACAAGCTCAAATTTTGAAAAACGAATTTGATAATTGGTAAAACTTGTCTATATTTCTGAAAAAAATCGATATTTCGAAAAGCATACGGATATTTTGTTTAAAAGATTTTATATTTTTTAAAATAAGCCGATATTTTGAAAATCAGATCGATATTTCTAATTTCTCATCACACGAAGATTATGGCAATTGCAATTATTTTTAATTTTTTTTAATATAAAAAATAGTTCAAAATATCTAAATATTTCTTTAATGTAAGAATGTTTATAATTATTGAAGATAGACGGGAAATTAAAGATGTTTAATGAAAAAAAATTGATAAAAATTGTGGGTATCTTTGAAAATTCGACAAAACGCAATTTTCCCTAAAAAGTTTTGGATTTTTCGCATAAAAAAATTGATAAAAATTAGGGGTACACATAAATATTTTTAAAAATGATAAAAAATGGAATTTTTCCTAATAATTTTTTAATTTTTCACATAAATAATAGGCAAAATTGGGGATGTCTTTGAAAAATTTCCCATGAAAATATTCATATTTTTATTTAAAAAATTATAGAAAAATTGAGATTTTTACATAAAAAATTGACTAACATTAGGAATTTATTTGAAAAATTTGCCTGAATGAATATTTTTGGGAATATTGAAATCTTCTTTTAAAAAACTTTAAACAATGGTCAGTTTTCATAAAAAATTTATAACAATTTATTTTTCTTTTAATTTTATTAAAATTTTTTGTGAATAATTTAATAAAAAATTATTTTCTCTAAATCATTTTAAAAATTGGCAGTGATTTAAAATTTTGAAAAAGGAGCACTTTCTAAGAAAAATTGGTTTTTCTTTCAAAATAAGAGATTTTCATGAAAAAACAACAAAAATTGAGAATGTTATTAATAAATTTGCCAAAGAATTTTAAAAAATGGAATTTTTTGTAAAAGGTTTAAATAATTGATCTTTCTTTGAGTTTGACAAAATTATCTGTGAATAATTTATTAAAAAATTATTTTATCTACAAATTTTACCTTTAACAATGAAAGAAAAAATGGGAATGTCTTTGAAAAATTCGATAAATCGCAAATTTATTAAAAAATATGTAAATATTTTTTAAAATTGATAAAAAAATGGAATTTTCCCTAAAAGATATTAGAATTTTCATATAAAAAATAGGCCAAAACATTTTACAAAATCGAATATTCGAAAAAATTTGAAAAAACGGAATCTTCCTTGAAAATATTTAATTTTTCTTGATAAAATTAGAAAAAATGGAATTTCCCTTACAAAAATTTAGATGTTTCACATAAAAAGTAAAATTTGGCATAAAGCGATTTTCCAGGAAAATACTTACATTGTTCATTAAAAACTTGCAAGAAATGGAATTTTCCTTAAAAAAATTGTAAGTGCCGTTGATAAATTAGCCGGAACGAATTGTTTTGGCATTATTGAAAAACCTAGTGCATGAACCGAATTGGTTCGTTTTAAGAACGAGTCGAGAGACGAGTCATCTAAATCTAAAAAAAAAGAATCGCCTTTTAAAGAATAACATCGTTAATAATACTAATGCATGTGTGTATATATTACAGAGCATCAGATCATCTATTCAGTCGATAAGATGGATGGATCTTGAGCAAAAGACATTCCGATAACGAGTTGTAAGTGCATTTTCTTGCTGCGTTCAGTTCCTGGAAGAAGAGACGAGCGACCCGAAGAAGAGGCCGCGCCGGCCGCTGCCCCTTCGCCCCTTTTTTCCTTCTTCACTTCTTCAACCAGAACAACAAACGCAAAACGCGAAACGCGAAACGCGAAACGCAACTTTTGCGATACCGATACCGAATTTATTGGTTGGATCTCGCGAACGTTAACGAATCAGATAAAACCTTTATCGAATCGAATCATTCATTATTTATTTGTTTCGGTGGTTTCCACTATTTCAATAACATATCGATGTATTATTTTAAAGCATTCATTGTTTTCCCAAAATTTCGATATCGATTTTTTAAATGACACTGTCGATTTTTAAAATATCGACTCGTCTTTTCAAGTAACAATTTGTTCAAAAAATATTATTTTTTTTCAATAAAAATAGACTGTTTAAGAAAAAAACACTTTTTCAACAAAATATGTCCTCGTTTCTTAAAATATCCTCTTTTTTTTTTTGTTAAAATATTAACTTTTTCAATAATATTTTGTCTTGTATAAATTTTTTTTACTTTTTCAACAAAATATCGATGTATTATTTTAAAGCATTCATTGTTTTCCCAAAATTTCAATATCGATTTATAAAATATCGACTCGTCTTTTCAAATAACAATTTGTTCAAAAAATATTACTGTTTTTTGTTAAAATATTAACTTTTTCAATAATATTTTGTCTCGTATAAAAAATTTTTACTTTTTCAACAAAATATCGACTCATTCAAGTAAATATCGACTTTATCAACAAAGCGTCGATTTATATATTTTTCAAAATATCGATATATTTTTTAAATCATTGACTTTTTTTTTTCAAAATATCGACTTTTTTTTGTATATACCGACTATTCCAATAAATTATTGATTTTCAATAAATAGTGTGCTCCATTTTCAAAATATCAACTGTTTTCTCCAAATATTGACTTTTTTAACAAAATATCGACTCGATTCTGAAAATATCCTTTTATTTGTTAGAAAATTAACGTTTTCAATGAAATTTTGATTTGTATAAAAAATGTCAACTTTATCAATAAAATATCGACTTTATTATTGGATCTTGGTGTTAATTAGAAGGAAAAAATTAAGGATACCCACATTATTGCATAATTAAATTCGATTTAAATCTTTTTGTTTTTTTTTGTATACACTTTTTGGTCAAATGGAATGCACCAAATTAATGAAAAATTTTCAAAAAACTAAAAAATTTATGAGAAATACTCAGAAAACTGTAAGTTTGTCAAAAAAACTGTAACAAATGTTGAGAAAGCTCAGTTCAGAAATTGTCACAAAATCATAAAAATCTTGAAACAAATTTATAAAACTACTATAAAAAAACTAAAAAATAATGAGTAAAAATTGTTAAAAATTTGTAAAAAATAAAATTATTGAAAACTGTGAACAATAATGCAAAACGTGAAAATACTGCATAAATTAGTGAAATATTGTTAACTGCTGTAAATAATGATTAAAAAAAATGCAAAAAAATAGTGTAAGAATTAACAAATAACGGAAAAAGATTATTGAAATTGTAAAAAAAAATTTAAGAAACAATCAAAAAATTGAAATTAGAAAAACAGAGTGTCATAAAATTGTAGTAATTTTTCAAAAATCCAAAAAACTATAAAAATTTTAGGAAATTGTCAAAAAATTTACTAATGAGGAAAAATTGTTCAAATTTAATTCTTATTAATTTAATTAAAGTGCAATGCTACAATATTTATTAAAGTTTCGATAAATTTACGAAGTTGAGAAAGAATGCAAGGTAAGTTGTTCGTGTGAAAATTAATATACAGGGTAGTTTAATTTAAAATAAACATTCTTTTAATTATTATTGTTACTTTATTAAAATTCTCATTATTGATAAAATTTACAAAATAATACAAAAAAAGAATTTTTTTTCAATTTTAATGAAATAATTTTTTTTAATACGATTATTTGGCTATCAGAAAAATTAAATCTTCAAAAAAAATGAGATAAATGTAGAAAAAATATTAAATTCAGTGATAGTAAAATCTGCAATAAATGAATTTTATAAGTAAAAATAAAAACAAGCAATTAAAAATGACTAGAACGAAGAAAAAATATATTTAAAAAAATGCAATTAATAAAAATGTATGAAATAAGACAAAATAATGGAACTAACAAAATATATGACTCAGTTAACGCGTTGTACTAATGTCAAACTAGAGAAATCCTGCTGAATGAAATGTTTTATAGTATTCATATGAAACTAGAAAAATTCTGACAAAATAAAGTCTTGGACAAGGTTCAATGAAATTAGGAAATTCCTGCAAAATCAATACGAAACTAGAGAAATACTGATCGCCGTTTTTCAGTATTAATATGAAACTGAAAAAATCCTGCCGGCCTAACAAAATGTCGTTAAAGTCTGTTTAAAATCTAAGAATAACTTTAATTATTATTCAAATTTGTTCCTTTTAAACATTTTATTTGAACCTGTCAATATTTTATTGATCCTGCGAAGCCGAAGATCTGATGATTTATCATACGATTTCCTGAATAGTCCTTCATTTTTAATTCTGTCAACTTCTAATCATCATTTCATGTTTTAGATGATCTTGCAAAGCTCCTATAATCCTGCAACATCACAAAAAAAGTCCTGCAATATGACCAGAGGGATTTTGTAATATTCGAGATATTCTGAAAAACTCTTGTTAATCCTGCGATGCCTTGCAAGATTCAAATTAATCCTTAATAAACATAACGCCTAGTAGATTTTTTTGTAATTTTTTTTATGGAGTTAAGAAAAGCCTGTTAGAAAAAAAATCCTGCCAATTTTAAAAATATTGTATTAGAAAAAATTTTTGTACCTATTATAAAAAAACACCGTTGAATTTAAAATTCATTTGCAAAAAAAACAGTGTTAGTAAAAAAATAGACCCCGGTAGATTTTTAAAATTTAATATTTATTGTTATGATTTTTTTTGTATTTCGCTTCTTTTTCAAGAAAAAATTAAAAACCAGTTAGATTAACTATTGTGATGTTAAAATATTAGGAGAAAAAATCTTATCGACTGTAAAATGCCCGAATTAAAAAAAAAATCCGACCTACTTTAAAAATCTTGGATCAGGAAAAAGATCCTGCAGATATTAAAGATTCTGTTTTATAAAAATATCCTATATTAGAAAAAAATCTACCGGTTTTAAAATCCCTGTGTTAAAAAAATTTTATAACAAAGAAAAATTCCTTTCGACTTTAAAAATCCTCTCAGAAAAATATCCTGTATTAGAAAAAAAGCTCATATTAGAAAAAAACTCGTGCCGAATTTAAAATTTCTGTGTTAGAAAAACGAATACTGTGTTATAGAAAAAATTCTGCAAACTTTAAAAATTCTAAATTAGAACAAAATACTGTACATTCAAAAAATTACGCCTAGTAGATATTTACTTTATCTTTAAAAGTATTGTATTAGAAAATTTTTTTGTACCTATTACAAAAAAAAACCCTGTTGAATTTAAAATTCATGTGCAAAAACCAGTGTTAGTAAATAATTCTTTTTAAAATTCTGAATTAGAAAAACAAATTTAACTACTTTAAAATGCCCGTGTCAGGAAAGAAAACCTGCCGACATTAGAAAAAAATCCTGTATAAGAAAAACACGCCGATTTTAAAAATCCTGTATTAGAAGAAAAATATGTACTAGAAAAAAATCTTGTATTAGAAAAATGATCCTGCCCACTTTAAAAATCCTGCTTACTTTAAAAACCTTGTATGAAAAAAATTCCTGCAGCCGGTAAAAAATCTTTCATTAGAAAAAAGATCCGGCCTACTTTAAAAATCCTGCTTACTTTAAAAACCTAGTATGAAAAAAATTCCTGCAGCCGGTAAAAAATCTTTCATTAGAAAAAAGATCCGGCCTACTTTAAAAATCCTGCTTACTTTAAAAACCTTGTATGAAAAAAATTCCTGCAGCCGGGAAAAAATCCTGTACTAGATGAATGATCCTGCTTACTTTAAAAACCTCGTATGAAAAAAATTCCTGCGGCCGGTAAAAAATCTCGCATTAGAAAAAAGATCCTGCCAACTTTAAAAAACCCGTATTAGAAAAACATTCTCCGTCACGAAAAAAATCCTGTTTTACAAAAGAAAATCCTGGCGGCGATCTCGAACATCGTGATACTTGAATTGTCGAACGTCGAATTTAATCGCCGATGGGCGTTTCCCGAATTCTTCGATCGACCAATCACGACGCGTCCCTCCGAAGGATCGCGGCCGAAGGAGGACACGTCATCGTTTTATTTGACGGGGCGCATTTTATTGTGAAACGTGCTTTATTTATAGGCCTTTTACCGATGAGGAACGCCGGCGCCACCGCGGCCGCTCTTCGCCCCTCGCCCCTCACCCATTTCACCTGACGTGTTAATAATACACGCCGAAACGAAAATCATGTTTACATTCTTCTCTATCTCTACGGATTCTAACGACGGTTTTAACATAATTTTCACAAAAATTATTATTATTACTACTATTACTATTACTATTATTATTATTATTATTATTATTTTAAGAAATACAGTGTCCTGTAGATAAAGTAATAAATTTGTGGAAATAGGACCAACAAAGAACAAAATTCTATTTATAATGTACCGACGTTTCGATTTAATTAAAAAATCTATTTCAATGCTAATTATGAAAACAAACTAAGGCAATTGTTATTAGAGGTAGCGATTTGTTTTATTATATTAATTTCTTTTTTAAAATCATCCCCGTTCATTGGTATTGAAAAAGCTGTAAGTACCATTGCATTATAAGCTGGTAATTTATGTGACACAGGGTGATTTGGGTATTAAGGGATGGTTATATTTGTATGAGTTGGTTTACGATAAATTAAATATTGAAGGTCACTGTTTATTTTTTTGATATTTATATTCGAGAAATTTATAGAACTGTTCTCTTCAATTTCAATAGGAAATTTTATTTTTGAATGTAAATTGTTAATGAAATTAAAGAAAACATTCAATTGTTTATTACTACTTGTAAAACTAGCCAAAACATCATCAACGTATCTATACCACATTCTTGGAATTTTTTGATCCAAATTATCCATCAAAATATTTGCCAAAATTGATGATATTGGACTACCCATTGGTAATCCTTCGTTTTGAATATAAAATTTATTATCAAAAACAAAGTAATTTTGATTGATACATAAATTAATTAGCATTTTTTAACTAATAAATATTTATTTGAAATATATGGTGTAGTTGTTTCATACATTTTTTAATACGATGATTTAAATTCGTTAAAAAAATTGTAACCATAAATGTGATTCTCTTAATTTAACGCTCAGTCCGTGTCACCGTGGAAAACTTTTCTTTTTTCCGAATACTTTGTGACTTTAATTTTGCGATTTCTGCCGCCGGCCACGACTCGCTCTTTCTGCTGTGCGACACTTTTTTTTTTTTTAATCAACGCAAATCGACATTTTCGTCGAAATTAACCCCAAATCTTAATTCGTTAAATGGACGTCAAAGAAGAACGATTTGCGGTTCGTAATTTTTTCCGAGAATCTCATTTTTTGGTGGTTTAATAATTAATGTACTGTTCCTAAAATTCCTGCTGAAAAAGAAAAACGTTTAAAGAACATTTTCCTGATGCAATCGTGGATCAAATTTCTTGTGCTGGGGATGTTCTCGCTGCTCGCATTTGAAATCGTCGTTTATGTCTTTTATCATAAAGAATATTTGGACTTTCCACTATACAAAAGGAAACACGATTGGCACTGGACAAATTTTATTTTAAATATGTTGGTCGAGATCTACACGAAACTATTGTATGTTAAAAATGACTTGGTAACTTTTATTTTATAAAATTTTATTATATTTATTTTGTTAATAAAATTTAAATGTAGAATTCATTATTTTTCTTATACAAAAATGTGATATATATGTAGTTACATTTGTATCGTTTAGAAAAATATTAAAATCAAAACTTAATGTATGGAAAAACCATGAAAACAGCACCGACGACATACGAGACACAACGAGATGAAATCAATAAAGCATTCAACGGATTAATAAACGATAATCTCGAATCAAATGCAGAAAAAAATACATAATTTAATAATTTCTTTTTTTGACATTAACTGTGACTTTGCGCAACTTCGAATTTTCTCGCCGGCCACGACTCGCTCATATTTTTAGGGCGCGTCGGGGCCAACGAATCAATCGAAAAATCACTTAAATTCAAACTCAAGTGTAGGTATTTCTTAAGGGTTTTATTGAACGTACATCCCTAATACATTTCTCCGGAACGTTTTGATATTATTTAGAATTATCGTCCTAAACGGCTCTTCAAAATGGATTTAATTTTGTTCGAGAATCCGAATCAGCAAATCGACCAGTTTCTCCAAATCGTCGATGTTCAATTCAACTTTGTATCTAGTTTCTTCCATTATTCAGGAAAATGATATTGTCGCGCAAATATTTTTATTTAAACAAAACGTCGCGTGTCAATAGAAAGCGCCCCGACATCCGTATACAGGGCGATTCGAGGATGAGCGTTTGTATTTCCATAACGGATCGGGGGCCAATAGAAAAAACGAAAAATGACTCATTTTATTTCTACTTTACAGTTTTTGTTTCTTTACTTTGTTACTATTTTAATAAGTTCAGATAAAATATGCTTATATGTGTTTCGATTAATTATTGATAATCAAATGAAATGTGTTTACGAGATGTTTATTAGTTAATGCTTTTCAAAACATAATGCAAGTACATGTTTTGAAACAACGATAATTCAATAGAAGAGTAAAATAGATCTGTTTCTTTTAGTTTGAATAAAAATTATATCAAGAACCTAAAAAATGTACCGAAAAAGTAAAATATAGATTCTTTGTGAAAAATTCCTTAGTCAAAACCTTGAATGGATGTTGCCCCTGAGAGGACATGATTAAAATTTTTGGGGACATTCAATATAAATTAATAAATGATGTTCTGTACGTCTCTATTTTTTACATTCTCAATTACGTTATTTTAATTAATAAACATTAAAAATAAAGCTATTTTATCTATTTTCTTTTTTAGTAAAAACGGTTAGTTGTATGGAAAAAAGCAATAGACAGAAAGTTAATAAATAAAACAAAAATTCCGAATATTTTTAATTTATAAAATTTAATTCCATAAAAAAGTTCTGAATGAATTCACAAGGTTCTTAACAAAAATAAAACAATCTTCTAACAAAATGTTATTTTATTAACAATAACTGAACGGTTTACAAATCATACGATTTATTATGAAACTATTAATATTCCCCCTTAAGAAATGAAACATATACCCCGGCAATGCGTCCTTTTTCTTCTTGGAAGACTGAAACGCCACTTCTTGAATTTAATTTTAAAGTTACTTTTTTTTTAATTTCGCTTCAATTTGTTGAACGCAGAGAGTCAATATTTCCTCGATTGTTGCGAATTCTTTATCGAGAAACAATTTGCATTCTTTAATTTCAGTGATGAACGATTTTTCCATGTTGAATATTTCCTCGGCGAGTCTTTGAGAAAAATATTCTTCAACTTCTTGCAAATCTTCAAAATTAATTGCACCATTTTCGCTGTTTTGCTCCATTTTTCTGTCGAAGAAAATATAATTCTAAATGACAGACAATTATATTCAAATAAAATGTGCAAAACGTCAAACGTCAATAAACAGCGCCCCGGCAACCGTATACAGGGCGATTTTCGGATCAGTGGTTGGATTTGTATAACGGATCCGGGGCCAATGAAAAAAAGCGAAAAATTACTCATTTTATTTCTATTTTATAGTTTTTGTTTCTTTACTTTATTGCTATTTTAAAAAGTTTAGAATAAATTATGTATATATTTCGATTAATTATTGATCATCGTATAAAATGTGTTTACGAGATGTTTATTAGTTAAAAATTATTTTGTAAATTATGAGTGATCATCTCTATAAAAAAAAATTCCTAGTGAAACCCCTATAAAGATGTATTTCCCTAATTAATTAAAATTTTTGAACATTTGTTATAAATTAATAGGTAAATTATGTACTATAGATCTCTATTTTTGCACTTTGTCAATTACGTTACTTTAATTAATAAGCATTAAAATAAAGTTATTTTAATTATTTTTTTTTGTAAAAACGATGAGTTCTATGAAAAAAATCAATAGTTAGACGGTTAATAAATAAAACAAAAATTCTGAATAATATTTTTAATTTATAAAATTCAACTCCATAAAAAAGTTGTGGATGAATTTTATTGGAAAGTTCTTAACAAAAATAAAACAATCTTCTAACGAAATGTTATTTTATTTAAGAAAACTGACCGGTTTACAAATCACACTATTTATTTTGAAAATATTAATATTCCCCCTTAAGAAATGAAACGTATACCCCGGCAATGCGTCCTTTTTCTGAAAGGCCACTTCTTAAATTTGCTTCTTCTTAAATTCAATTCGTTTTAATTTTGCTTCAACTTGTTGAATGCATCGCTTCAGTATTTTTTGAATTCTGCGAAATTCCCTGTCGAGAAGACATTGCGACTCCTCGATTTGAGCGATGAACGATTCTTCCAAATTAAACATTTTCTCGTCAATTCTCTCAAAATAATATTGTTCAAGTTCTTCGAAATTTTCAAAATTAAGTGGTGCATCGTTCTCGCTGTTTTCTTCCATTTTTCTATCGAAAAAAAATATGATTCCAAATGGCAGACAATTATATTTAAGTAAAATAGATAAAATGTCAAATGTAAATAAATAGCACCCAGGCAACCGTATACAGGGCGATTTTATTTCTATTTTACAGTTTTCTTTCTTTATTTTGTTGCTATTTTAAAAGGTTTACAATAGAATATGCTCAATATATTTCGAATAATTATTGATAATTAATCGATTTAAATGTTTATTAGTTCAAAGTTAACGAGAGAATGAACGTGTATATGATTATTGTTTCGAAAATTCAAAATGTATGGACTACGTGACTTTTAGGATTCGATTTGCTTTCTTCAATTATTGCGTTTTGGAATATGATGCAAGTGCATGTTTTATGAAAAGGATAATTCAATGGAAGAGTGAAACAGATATCTGTTTCTTTTATTTTTAACTGTATACTTGTAGTTTCCGTTGAAAATTGCTGTGTTATCAACATTTAAATTAAAGTTAACTAATAAACTCAATTTATATTAAAAAATAAATTTACAAATAGTTAGAGAGCAAAAAGTACAAAAAATGAAGATATAAAATCAAACAGAATGTAACAAGTAGAAAACAAGTAAAGAAGAAAGAAATTAACGGAGAATGTAAAATGAAAATAAAATTAATAAGAAGAAATATTGAAAAACAACTACTGTTTTAAACGGAATCAATTGTATTCAAAATTAAAACTATAAAATTTATTAATTATAGAAGAAGAAAAAAATTAGAAAAGAATAAACATTGATGCCTGAAACGAATACAATTTCAACAAAACTGTTTTGGCAACATTGCTTTTCCATTGGAAAACCGTACAGGACCGGTTCTAATAAAAAATAGATTTACTTTTTTCACAAAGTTAATGATAATAACATTTTAAACGGTACAACAATATTTGCCGGCTTTTTCCAGTCAAATTTCAAATATCAATTAAAATATGGTTTCATAAAAACGCATGAATTAATTTTTGTGACAAAAGCACGAGCGCACACTTTCATGAAAATAAAGTTTGTTTGAAATTTGACCGAATAATAGTTACATTTTTTCTCTACTACTGAACTGCAAATTGTTTTTATGAACTTACATTTCAACCTACACTGATCTCTAAAATTGAGCAAAACCTATAAAAATTGAGTATATAAGTTTCTTCTTTAATTGTTACTGTTATTGTAATATTGACTTATTACTTAAAAATCCATTTATACAGGAATTCCTAACGGTAGATTTTTATTGGTTGGCCTATAGATGCACAGGGTGCGTTAATAACAAACTTAAATCATTATTAATGGTATTAATTTATTTTGGACTGAGTTTCGGTATTTCTCCCGAAAGCTTTTAAAAAATCCAATATTCGTAAATAAAGGAGAAGAACAGAGTAGGCGCCTAACAGTCGACAATCGCTTATATGCCTACTTTGATCGGCAGACGACCTAATCTATTAAAAAAGTGCATTTCCGTGTGTATGGCCCTTATGGATCAATTAGTAGCAGCTGATAAACTATAGAGACGTGGTTTTTCGTCTTTTTTTAGGTTCACCTTCGGGTTCGGTGTCTTCGATTTTTTTTTTTTTAGTCGACGAGGGGCCCTTTCGCCTTTCGCCGAGACGTTTTATCTCTCCTACAAAAAGTCCTATAAGATAAAGGATTATTATTTTTTAATTAAGTTATTATAAAATACGTTAAATTGGGCAATTCGTTTCGAAGTTTTTCGTTATTTTCCTTTTGCTTTCCAATATTTTTTTGTGATGGTTTCTCGATTTTCCCGATGTTCGGCTCTTTTTAACAATCTTTAGTCAATGTTTTCATTCTTTTATGATTATTTTCAGACTTTACCCTTTTTAATAGCGATTTTTTTTTCATTTTGATTAATTTTTTATCAATATTTTCTATCATTTTCCTTGTTTGTTTTTCTATACTTTTTCGTTATTGTTTTTTTTTTGGGTATTATTTTAGCAAAGTTTCATGTACTTTTTAACTATTTTTCAATTTTTTTTGGGACGTTTTTCCATTTTTCTATTAAAATAAATAATAAATAATTATAATGTATGTAAATAATAATGAAAAATTCCCATTTTTTTTTTAGATATTTTGGGCTAAATCCGATTATTTTTAGAGATCCAAATTTAAAAAAATATTCCTTTTAAAATTCCCAATTCAATTTTTCAGATTTATTTTGTCCAAATCCCAAAATTCTGCAACAAAGATTATTTTTTGAAAATTTTTTACATATATTTGGCAAAATTCCAATTTTTTTTAAGTTTGTCAAAAAAAAGATTTAATTTCTATATACAGGGTTTGGCAATTAAAATATTTGATGTTAATATTGTAGAAATGTGTTTGATTTTGTTGGAATTTACTGAAAAAAATACTAATTTCGTTTAAAACAATATATTCAAATGACTTAAAATTCACTGAAATGATTTCAATTATGTTTATATATATTTTATAAAAAAAGCCCAGTTATTTTAAAATGTAATAAAAAAATACAATTCCCAGAAAACAAAATTAAAATATAAAGGAAAAAGTATTTTTTGCGTAAAAAAATACGAATTTTAACGCGAAATTTGAAGAAAAAAGTCAATTTAAAAAATACATCGTTATCAAATTCTAGAAACATAAGAATAGCACAAAATTAAAGTTTTTTAATGTAAATATCAAAAATAGATAAATCCTGAAGATTTTAAATTTTTTAGCTGATGTGAAACTCTTTGAAATCCTGCTAAATTAGTGTCGAGTTGTACTAATGTCAAACTAGAGAAATCCTGCTGAATGAAATGTTTTATAGTATTCATATGAAACTAGAAAAATTCTGACAAAATAAAGTCTTGGACAAGGTTCAATGAAATTAGGAAATTCCTGCAAAATCAATACGAAACTAGAGAAATACTGATCGCCGTTTTTCAGTATTAATATGAAACTGGAAAAATCCTGCCAGCCAAACAAAATACCGTTAAAGTCTGTTTAAAATCTAAAAATATCTTTAATTATTATTCAAATTTGTTCCTTTTAAACATTTTATTTGGACCTTTCAATACTTTATTGATCCTGCGAAGCCGAAGATCTGATGATTTATCATACGATTTCCTAAATAGTCCTTCATTTTTAATTCTGTCAACTTCTAATCATCATTTCATGTTTTAGATGATCCTGCAAAGCTCCTATTAATCCTGCAACATCACACAAAGAGTCCTGCAATATGACCAGAGGGATTTTGTAATATTCGAGATAATTCTGCAAAACAATTGTTAATCCTGCGATGCCTTTCAAGATTCAAATTAGTCTTTAATAAAGATAACGCCTAGTAGATTTTTTTGTAATTTTTTTTATGGAGTTAAGAAAAGCCTGCTAGAGAAAAAATCCTGCCAACTTTAAAGGTTTTGAATTAGAAAAAGGTTTTTCTATTTTAAAAATTATCTATCAAAAAAATATCCTGCTAACTTTAAAAATACTGTATTAGAAAAAAAATTTTTACCTATTACAAAAAAAACCTGTTGAATTTAAAATTCATGTGCAAAAAAGAACAGTGTTAGTAAAAAAATAGAACCCAGTAGATTTTTAAAATTTATTTTTGGATATAGCAATTTCAAAATATAATATTTATTGTTATTGATTTTTTTTCGTATTTCGCTTCTTTTTCAAGAAAAAAATAAAAACCAGTTAGATTAACTATTGTGATGTTAAAATATTAGGAGAAAAAATCCTACCTCACTGTAAAATGCCCGAATTAAAAAAAATCCGACCTACTTTAAAAATCTTGGATCATAAAAAAGATCCTGCAGATATTAAAGATTCTGTTATAGAAAAATATCCTATATTAGAAAAAAAAACTCGTGTCCAATTTAAAATTCATGTGTTAGAAAAAACGAATACTGTGTTAGAGAAAAAATTCTGCAAACTTTAAAAATTCTAAATTAGTAAAAAAATCGTGTCTATTTTATAAATCCCGTATTAGAAAAAATCTTGTATTAAAAAAACCCTGCCGACTTTAAAATTCTTGTGTTAGAAGAAAATTCTATGTTACAGAAAAAATCCTGTAAAATTTAAAAGTTTTGAATTAGAAAAAAGTCCTGCCGCGGAATTGAAAATAGTGAATATAGAAATATTGTAAATAGTCCTGTAAAATTCTTGTTAATCCTGCGATGTCTTACTAAATTCAAAATAATCTTGAAAAGATCTTATTGAATTTAAGAAACTACTAGACATTCCTGCAAAACTATTATTCTTCGTTCGGGGTCTCACATATTCCTGCAAACACACTGCTAAATACGATTTTTTTTATTATTTTTCGTATATGTTACAAAAAATCGGATAAATTTTTGTATACAGGGTGTGACAATTAAAATTTTTAACTTTAATACTGTTCAAGTTTATTCAACGAAAGTTCAATTTTTTTATTTATCGGAAACAACACAAATGTCCCATTATTAGGTTAAAATTTATTAATATTATTCATATAAAACTAGAAAAATCCTGCAAAAATAAGGTTTTTGACAATGTTTAAGTCAAATTAGCAGAGTCCTGGCAAATGAATGTCAAAGTAGAGAAATCCTGATTGATGTTTTTTAATATTCATATGAAACTAGGAAAATCCTGCAAGCCAAACAAAATATGGATAAATCCTGCAAATGTTCTATTAATCCTGCAGTATCACATGCAGAGTCCTCCAGAATCTTTTTGCAGTATTCTAAAAAAAAGTTTTGTTAATCCTGCGATGCCGTATAAGATTCAAAATAGTCCTGAAAAGCTCGTATTGCTTCTAACAAGTTTCTAGACATTCCAGCAAAAATGTATTATTACTATTCGTATGTAAAAGTCCCAGACATTCCTGCAAAACAGACATTTTTGTCATTCGGCGTATATGTATTTTAAAGTCTGGTAAATTTTTGAAAAGATTCCTTTTCCTGTTGCTCTCTACCTCTGTAATTTTCCTGCTCTTTGCTAGAGCAATTTCAAAATATCAAATTTCTTTATAACTCGCTTATTTTTCGAGAAAAAAAATAAAAATCAAAAGCCCAAAAGCTTAACCGTTGTGGCGATATAGTATTAGAAAAAAACCTGCTGACGTTGAGAAAAAAAATTGGAAAAAACCAGCAATTTCTGTGTTTAAAAAAACCTGCCAAATTTAAAAATTCTGATTTAGGAAAGAATCCTGCCGGCGTTAAAATCGTGAATAAACAAATATTGTAAAACTCTTGCTATTCCTGGGTTGCTCTACAATATTCAAAATATTCCTGAAAAGCTCTTGTTGATGCTCTTGACAAGTTTCTAGACATTCCTGCAAAAGTATTATTATTCGTAGTTCGAGCTCCCAGATATTCCTGCAAGGATTCTGCAAAGTCCGACTATTTAGCCAGTCGTTGCCGAATGCAAAAAAATTCAAAATCCTTCCGAACTCGGTGAATCCTGCGAAGAAATTGAGGTTTTTGCAATGTTAATATCAAACTATGAAAATCCTGATAATTCAAAATATTACTTTGAGTGAAGTGGAAATATTAAAAAAATATTAAAATAAAACTTTGGTGGAAAAATTCGTTTTTTGGTAGAAAATGGATAAAATCCTTGCATTTTTTTTTAATAAAACAAGCCGATACTACAAGAGTTACAGCATAACAACGTTTCGTCGTTAAAAAGATTATATTTAGTTTTGAAAATACTGTAATAAAAATAACCCTGCCAACTTCAAAAATCTCCGCATTAAAAAAAAATCCAAAATCCTGCCGACTTAAAAATCCTGCATTAGAAAACCAATTATAGAAAATATCCATCACATTTTAAAAGCACCCTGTTTAAGAAAACATTTTAGATTCGAACACACCCCCATCCTCCTCCACCTGAATTATTGTCAATTTTTTTTTATTCAACCCGATCCAGTTCCTTAGAAGTAAAAATCGACGCAGGAGCAACTTAAAAAGGATCTCGAAGAATGCAACGCCAAAGAAATATGCAAAACACACGAGAAAGGAGACAGACCTGTTCGGCTCCTATCTTAAATCTAACCACAAATTTATGGTAATAATAATAATAAGATAAGAAGAACCCCGCGGGGGTTTGGGAGGCGCCCTTTCCCCCACCGGCGCCCACGAAAAAAGGCGGGGCCCCCCTCCGAAGAGCCGACGGAGTTGACAGTGTTCAGTAAAGAAAGACTCGGCGTACGGTCAAAGGCTCCCCGCAAGAAGGACACCCCGGCTCAAGTGCTGAACCCTTTGTCAGTTAGTTAATCGGTCGGTTAGTTATAGCTCCGATTTCGAGTTGATCATTTCAAGTGACGTTCGGTTGATTAGGTTTGCGATTTCGTCGTTAGCGGTTTAATAAGGTGATTGGACGGTTTTAATCAAGTGATTAACTAATTAATGTTTAAAAGTGTTTTTGAAATTGTGTTTACAAAGGAGTAAGTAAAAATTAAGGACGTATTTAAGTATGAAGTTATTGATTTTAATGAGGCTAAATATTTTAATTAAGTAAACAGAAATTTGCCGTAATAATCATTACTTTATTAACTAAAAAGCAATTAAGTTTAATTGTAACCAGGATTTAAACCACTAATTTAATACAATTTGTTTTCGTTGGGTTTATCTCGATTACTTTTCCCTTAAAACGCAAATTAAATTTGTTCAAACAAACTTAATCGAAATTAATTTTAAAACCTTCATTTAAATTCAGTTTGAAGCCGTGTTTGGTTTAAGGAGCTTAACTCTAAAGTATACTTTAAATCGGTTGAAGAGATTCATTTTAAGCATTTGCGGATAATTTTGAATTGAAACCGGACCATAACGATTATTTTAATCCGGTTTTATTAGGTGAATCCATCTTAATTAATTTTTCCGTGAAACTCAAGACTATTCTTTAGAATTTTCCTGCGAAATGCAGACCATTCTTGAAATTCGTTCAAACAGATTTAATCGAGATTAGTTATTAATAAACGACATTAAACTGCAGTTGAAACCGAGCCTAAATTAAACCTTACTTTAAACCTATATTTTAGTCAGGTTTGCAGTCCCGTTTGATTTAGTGAGTTTGTCAATAGTTTCAAACAAGCTTAATCTAGATGAATTATAAATAATTTTGCGATTAAATTTTGAAACCGGGCTTTAAACCGTTCAATTAATCCAATTTAAAGTCCCGTTTGGTGTGGTAAGTTTTTCTCTATTAATTTTCTTGTAAAACGCTGACTATTATTTAAATCGGTTCAAATAGACTTAACCGGAATTCATTTGAAAGAATTGGGATGAATTTTTAGTAGAAATTGACTCTTAAACCCTTATTTTAATCCAGTTAAAATCCCTGTTTGGTTTACTGAGTTTGGTGCGATTAATTTTCCTGACTATTTCTTAAATTATTTCAAATAGACTTAATCTAGATTAATTTTAAACAATTGCGCTTAAATTTCAGTTAAAACCGGACTTTAAACCGTTAATTTCATCCATTTTAAAGTCTCGTTTGTTTTTGTCGATAAATTTTCCTGCGAAACGCACATTATTCTTTAAATCGGTTCGACCAGGTTAAATCGGGATTAATCTTAAAGAACTGCGTTAATCCTCCTTAAAGTCCTCTTTTTTCAATCTTTTTTGTCGTTTAATTTAAATTGTTTCATATCCCGTTTGATATAGTGACAGTGTCTCGATTAATTCTTTTTTTAAAACTTCGAATATTTTTTAAACTGGTTGAAACAGACTTAATCGAGATTAATTTTAAACAATTGCGTTTAATTTTCAGTGAAAACAGTGACCTTAAACCAATAATTTAATTCCTTTAAGTCCCGTTTAGTTTGGTGAGTTTATCTCGATTAATTTTCCTGCAAAAACGTAGATTATACTTTAAATCGGTTGAAACAGAGTTAATCTAGATTAATTTTAAACAATAGAGATACATTTTTAGTTGAAACCAAGCCTCAAACCATCAATTTAAACCATTTGAAAGCCCTGCTTCGTTTAATACGTTCATTTCTATTAATTTTCCTGCAAAAGAGGGACTATTTTTTAAATTGGTTCGAACAGACTTCACCTAGATTAATTTTAAGCAATCACGATACATTTTTAACTAAAACTTGTACCCTTATACACTGTATTTCTTCTAAAATAACCAGAAAAGCTGTACTGTAATAAAATCGTATTTAAATTCGCTTAATATTACTTACAAGTAACAATTATTTAAACGTCCCGTTTCAAATGTAAAACTCACTATTAAAAATAACTTTGAAGTAATTTAAACCAATAAGTGATAATTAAAGTGGCAGTTTGGTGAAATTCCGAGATTGTCGAGTTGGTCCAACGACTTTCGGTGGTTTGAACCCTTTGAATGGGAATCGGGAATTTTTGGAAGGCCTCAGCATCCGAACACGTGTCGAGATCTCTATCGGTGGTGTCGAGATAATGTCGAGATAAATTGAAATTGTCGAATGCTAATGGGGTTTTGATTGGAGGGCGGTAAATAACTTAAGTGATAAAAAACCACAAAGTTTTAGAAACCGAAAAAGATACGTCGGGTATATTAAATGTAATTTTATTATGGTTAATTGGAGCTAGTATAATATTTGATTAGTTTTAATTGCGATTAATTAGAAGGGGTAAAATCAAGGTAAGAGTAGATTAAGTTAAGGAGGTAATTTGATTAATTAATTTAGATTAGTTAATTTGAGATATTTTTTCTATAGAAAATAGCTCCAGCTTTGTATTCGCCATAGTTTGATTTTTGTGATTTTTTTTAATAACTAAGTTTACCCAAAAATTTTCTATTTTACAAAATTTAAAATAGAGACTTGGCGTATATCTCTATTTTTTACTTTTATGACTCAATGTACAGAAAATAATTCTGTTTTACGAACTTCAAAATAGAGACATGACGGATTTCTCTATTTGTTCTTAAGATCGCTCTAATTTTTTTTTCTTTTTAAGAGTATCTTCTTTTTACAAAAAGTAATTCCAAGTCCATATTCACTTTAATTCGTTTATTGTGATTTTTTTAATAGTTCAATATATTTATTTGATGAAATTGACAATAGGGATGAGACGCAATTCACTAATTTTTATTTGTGGTCCCTAAAAATTAATTCCAGGTCAATATGTCCAATAGTATAGTTTTTGTGTGTTTTTTAATGGTTTAATGTTTTGAAAATCTTTTCATTTTATGAACTTGAAAACAGAGATGCGACGGATTTCTGTAATTTTCGTTTATGGTTACTATAAAATTCTTTTTCGTAAAACTAAGTATTTTTCTTTCTATAGAAGATAGTTCCAGGTCCGTAATTGCAGTAGTTCGCTTTCTATCATTTTTTTTACAGACCAAGTTTATAGAAAAACTCTATTGTATGAATTTCAAATTAAAGACGCATTATTCAAATTTTAATTTCAGATCGTGGTACTTGTTTTATTAAAATGAATTGTTTTATTTTTACAAAAAACAATTTTTGGTCTGTATTTCGTTTAGTTTTTATTTTGGGATATTCTTGCTATTTTAGTAAATTGGACATAGATATACGGCGCGTTTTTCCAATTTTTTTATTAAAACCACTATATTTGTTTTCGATTAAATTTAATAAATTGTATCTGTTGAAATTAGTTTCAGATCCGTATTTTAATATTTTGAATGACTCAATGTACATAAGAAATTCTGTTTTACGAACTTCAAAATAGATTGCTGTACATTTTTTTTTCATTAAACTGAATCTTTTTCTTTCCCTGGAAAGTTTCAGATCCGTATTCGCAATAGTTTGGTTTTTGTGATTTTTTAAACGACCCAATCTACCGAAAAGATTTCTATTTTACGAACTTGAATATAAAAGTTCTCTCTTTTTTATTCGCGGTAATTTTTTCAATTAAATTGATTCATTGTTATTTTATCTCTGTTAATTTGGTGTATGTTATTTTCTTAACGAATCAATGTTTCGAAAATATTCTTATTCTGCGATCTAAAAAATAGAGATGCGACGGGCATCTCTAATTTTCGTTTTTGGTCGCTGCCAAATTGTTTTCTATCAAAATACATTTTCTTCTTTTGGCAGAAATTAATTTCAGGTCCCTATTTTCACTTGTTTGGATTTTCTCATTTTTTGAATGACTAAATTTATCGTAAAATTTCTTATTTTACCAACTTGGAGATAGATACAGATACGAAAAAAAAATCTCTATTGGAGTTAATGTTTTTCTTTCTATAGAGTGTAATTCCAGGTTCGTGTTTAAGTTAGTTTCTTTCTTGTGATTTTTTTTAGTTGATTCGTGTATAGATAATTTTTCTTCTTCGAGAACTTTAAAATGAAGGGCACGTTTCCCTAATTTTTCATTAACATAGGCGTCATTTTTATCTCAATTAAAGCGATTTTTCCCTAAAAAAAAATAATTACAGGTCCGTATTCCTACTAGTTTTTTTAAGGGCCCAATACGCCCACAAACTTGAATTCGAAACGAACACATCTCCCAAACTTTCGGACGTTTTATAAAAATCCCCCAAACGCCACGTTGCCAAATTGCCAACATTTCCCACAAACCAACAAAAAACTATTTTACGCATTAAATTCCGAATGAAAATACCGTAAAAAAATCAAAATGGCGTTTCGCTCTTTCGACCCCTCATCGTCCTTTCTAGTCACGGCATTCGACCATAAACAATACATTTTTCCCCCTTCGCGACGCCCCGCACCCCGAAAGCCACAACACGAAATTAGGGCTGGGTCGGGCTCCACAAAAACCACTTCGTCCTAGTGTGTAATTATTGTGAGTGAAATGCGGGCCCCATCGGCCAAATGGAAGTCCCTCGTTTATTCGATTCGATATTCGATTCGAGTCAATTAAATGAAAGCTCAATTAAATAAGGATTAATTAGTTTTCGAGGAAAATTACGATTCAAAATGCGTGCATTAATGATAAAAATACTGACGAGACATGTACAAATTTTAATTAGATATTGAAGTGGTTTATCCTAAATGCCTCAAAATAATCCAAAATTGTCTCAAACAGTTCAAAAGTATTATAAACGGCTTTAGAAAGCCCCACTGCACTACCAAATCGCTTTATTCCATCTATCGGTTTAGAATTAAACTAAATCTTAGTTATTTTTTGGAATTTTGCGAAGGTGCGATTATTTAAATCACTATCGTTATTTATTTCTAACTATATGTATCAATTTGAAGTTAATAACTTTTATAATTTTATTATCTAAATTTTATTATTGAATTGTTTAACACGAATTTCCGTAAAATCGCGGAATTATTATTAACCTTCGATTGTATGTGTTTTAATAAAATTATGTTTCCCGTTGTTTTGTTGTGGGTTTTAACTTGTTTGTTTTTTGTTATTCGTGTATAACAATTGCAATTCTTTTTGTAAAGTAATATTTATTATATTTGTGAATGTATATGGGTGTTCGCAATTTCAATAAAATTATCGCAAGGAAAAATTTAGAAAAAAAAAAAGTAGAAAATTGAGTGAAGATCGCCTGATAACGGTATATGGGAAATTAAAAAAAATGCATAAGAGCGTATTTTAAAAAAAATATGTATTGATTTTTACTAATATTTTACATAAAACGAACTGTATATTCTTAAAAATACATTTGTTTTATAAATTTGTAATTTTTTTGGATTTGTTTAAATCTCGAATCAAAATCAATATTTATCTCAAACAGTTCAAAATTACGTAAATTGTTGAAAAAATCAAGAAAAATTTTCCTTAATTCCTCAAAGTTATTGAAAATTCCCAAAATTGTTTGAAATCTGAAATATTAATCCGAAATTATTCCAAAAAGTCTGAAATTATTCAAAATGATAAAAGATTATATAGAATTCTTTAAAATAATGATGAAAATTTGAGAAATTTCGAGTTTAATCTTAAAATCTGGGTTCAAACCTCAAAATTTCGAAATTATAATAGAATTGAATTAAGATTTTCTTAACATTTTGAATAATTTTAGACATCCTTTTTATTTTTCCATATAATTTCAGACAATTTTAGATTCAAAAGTATTTTGAGACTTTTCTGGATCATTTTATAATTTTGGAACATTTTTTTATTCGATAACAATCTTTTTGTATAATTTTGTATCAATTTTGAATTCCGGACAAATTTGAATCAATTTGGGATATAGAAGACAATTTTACGTTGTTTCGACAACGTTTTGTACAATAGTACATCATTTTAAGATTTTTAGACAATTTTTTTGAAGGGCGAGAATATTTTGAAGCGTTTTTTTCTACAACATTTGTTATAATTTTGATCCAACCGAACCAATTTTGGGATGAACTAGTTTTGGATTATAATTTTAGATTTCAGACAATTCTGAACAAATTTTGGATCATTTTGAGCCATTTTAGACAATTGCGTACGCTTTTATTTTAGATCATTACTTTAGACTTCACGCAATTTTGGAAAATTTTGAATTATTTTGAAGAGTTTAAGACAATTTAGATAATTTTTCTCCATTTAGAACAATTCCGGACAATTTTGAATCATTTGAGACGTTTAAGATAATATTTTTTCTTTATTTTTTGTATCGTTTTAAATAATGTTGAACAGATTGAAACATTTTTGAATAATTATTTTCGATTTCAGAGAATTTTGGACCGTTTTTTTTTTGTACAACATTTGTTATAGTTTTGAACAAATTGAACCAATTTTGGGATGAACCAGTTATGGATCATGATTTTCGATTTCAGACATTTTAATAAACTTTTAGGAACTTAATTTCATTATAAAATTTTGAATTTCTATTTTACTTTTCTGACAATTTCGGACAATTTTGAATAAATTTGGGATGTTGAAGACAAATTTTTCATTGCTTCGACAACGTTTCGGACAATCGTTGATCATTTTAAGAAATTTATGAACCAATTTTTTTTAAGTGCGAGAATATTTTGTACCAGTTGATACAATTTTGGAAACTTTTCAGGCGTTTTTTTATACATTTTCAACTAATTTTGGATGAAACAATTTTGGCACATTATTTTCGATTTCATACAATTTTGGGTCATTTCAAGAAATTTGTGAATCATTTTATAACATTTAGAACAATTTAGAATGAATATTTTACTTTTCATACAATTCCGAACAATTTTGAACCAGTTTGGGATACCGAAAACAATTTTCTATTGCTTCGAAAACGCTTTTAGCGTTTGTGGATAATTTTAAGAAATTTTAGAACGAATATTTTGAACCATTTGTACTAATTTTGGATGAACCAACTTTAGTTCATTATTTTGGACCATTTGTTTTAGCTTCGAACCAATTGAACCAATTTTGGAATGATTTCGATTTTAGACAATTTGAACAATTTTGGAACATTTTAATACATTCGTGAAACATTCTATAACTTTTGGGACATTGTTTTTATTTTGTATAATTTTGAACTAATTTTGAATGAATACAATTCCGGTCAATTTTGGATAAATTTGTGATACTGAAGACAATTTTTCATTGTTTCGAAAACATTGTCGACAATTGTGGATCATTTTAAGAAATTTGTGCGAAAATATTTCGAACCAGTTGAACTGATTTTGGATAATTATTTTCGATTTCAGTAAATGTTGAAGGGTTTTAGGTGATTAGAAATTTGGGCAGAAAAAGGGTCTTTTTCCACGGAGCAAACGACAAATTTACGACGTTATTTGTCGCCCGAGAAATAAAGAAAAAAAGCAGTAAGTTGTTGTATTGATCGCGTCTGTCTGCAAAGTGGTGTTAAATATACCTGGCGCCTATTTTTCGTTTTCGGCCCGATGAACATTGTTATTTTTATTGGGGTTTGATGAGAAAATGATGTCATCTAAAAAGTATATGTGGACGTTGTCCCATTAGTCGGCTCCGTGAAGAAAAAACTCGCCGGACGGCTCTTCTTCTTCTTCTTCTTCTTCTTCTCCTTCGACGTGATTTTTTATTTATTCCGATGCGATGATGACCCAAAAGACGAATTTATCGTCCGCGCTGTAATTAATTATCTCCACTCCCCGATTCGCTGGTTAATGAAATAGAAGTTACATTTATAGAATTTCTATCGATTAATAAGGTTTTTAACGGTCTCTGCGACGAAAATATTAACCAGCGAATTAATTATGCTTTTTTGGTTTCATGGTTTCGTTAGATTTATTGATACTGCGTGTAGAAGTTATTGATGATTAGAAAAATACTTGTTAATAAGACAACTCATTTATTGTTGCGTTAACCAATTTTAGTCGTTAAATTACGTATAAACAATTTCCGAAAAGTTTTGATCGTTTTAAAATGATCCACAAATTTTTCAAAATTCTCCATAATCATGATCTAAAATTGGTTCTAAAATTTCTTAAAATTATCCACGAAAGCTAAAAACGTTTTCCAAACAATAGAGAATTGTTTTCAATATCCCAAACTGGTTCAAAATTGTTCGGAATTGTATGAAATGTAAAATGTTTATTCTAAATTGTTCTAAAATGATTCACAAATTTCTTGAAATGACCCAAAATTGTATGAAATCGAAAATAATGTGCCAAAATTGTTTCATCCAAAATTAGTTCAAAATGATGAAAAAATGTACAAAAAAAAACGCCTGAAAAGTTTCCAAAATTGTATCAACTGGTACAAAATATTCTCGCACTTAAAAAAAATTGGTTCATAAATTTCTTAAAATGGTCAACAATTGTCCGAAACGTTGTCGAAGCAATGAAAAATTTGTCTTCAACATCCCAAATTTATTCAAAATTGTCCGAAATTGTCAGAAAAGTAAAATAGAAATTCAAAATTTTATAATAAAATTAAGTTCCTAAAAGTTATAGAATGATCCACGAGTTTATTAAAATATTCTAAAATTATTTTGGAATATTTTATTGAGTCCAAAATTGTCCGCATTTATATAGAAAATTTATTAAAATGATTCAAAATTGTCTGAAATCGAAAATCATGATCCAAAACTGGTTCATCCCAAAATTGGTTCAATTTGTTCAAAACTATAACAAATGTTGTACAAAAAAAAAACGGTCCAAAATTCTCTGAAATCGAAAATAATTATTCAAAAATGTTTCAATCTGTTCAACATTATTTAAAACGATACAAAAAATAAAGAAAAAATATTATCTTAAACGTCTCAAATGATTCAAAATTGTCCGGAATTGTTCTAAATGGAGAAAAATTATCTAAATTGTCTTAAACTCTTCAAAATAATTCAAAATTTTCCAAAATTGTCTGAAGTCTAAAGTAATGATTTAAATTTTTTACAAACGGTTGAAAATTATTCAAAATCGTCCAAAATGATCCAACAGTGTCTAAAATCTAAAATAATGATTTTAAAATTGTTTCAAACGACTGAAAATGATTGATAATCGTCTGAAATGGCTCAAAATTGTTTAAAATTGTCTGAAATGGCTAAAAATTATGCGAAATTGTTTGAAATCTAAAATATTGATTTAAAATTGTTTCAAATGGCTGAAAATGATTCAAAATCTTCCATAATTGTCTAAAATAAACCGAAATTGTTTGAAATCTAAAATAATGATTTAAAATTGTTTCAAATGGCTGAAAATGATCCAAAACAGTCCAAAATTATCTGAAATTTAAAATAATGATCTAAATTTGTCTCAAACGGCTGAAAATGGTAAAATGGTTCAAAATCGTCCGAAATTTTCTAAAAATGGATCAAAATGATCCAAAATTGTTTAAAATCTAACATAATGATCTAAAATTGTCTCAAACACCTGAAAAAGATTCATAACAGTCTAAAATTTCCAGAAATTTAAAATAATGATCTAAATTCTTCTCAAACGGCTGAAAGAAATTCGAAAATTGCTAAACCTAAAATAATTGTCCGAAATTGGTTCAAACAGTTCAAAATGATTGAAACCGTCCTGGAACAGTTATACAGGGTAATTCAGAAAATGTGCTCTTCATCAAATAAATAACCGCAAGCCAAGTACTTAAATACAATAAAAGCCAAGAAACGGGCGCAAGCGAACGCTTATAAAACCTTTAGAAAACCTCACTCACCGATTCCTTCTAAGAAGAAGAATTTCGCAACGGAGCCGACGTTTCGGCCAAAAGAGAAATAAGAAAGAGGAACGCGAATAGGAAACGAATAAAATTCGCGCGGCGTGTTTCGTTTTATAGACTCGACTCGATGTTGACAAACAAGCGTCGTAAAAGTCGGGTAATGGAAGTCGGTAAAAGGCCGACGGTTTTTGTCGTCGTCGCGAAGGTGCGGTCAGATTTACGACGCGGCGCGGTCGCCGCTACGGCCGAAAACGCTCAACACTATATAAAACACGTCACTCGGATTCGGCTCGTGGGCGTTAATGTACTACTCGGGGTTCAAACGGTTTTTTTTTTAATAATAATAATAAACGCATCTAAGTGCCATATAAGGAATTCGCGCTGTATAATGGTTCCGGAACGGTTCGAATAATTTTGAACTGTTTGAAATAATTTTGGGTAATTAGTTTGGATTTCTTCAAACAATTTTGGATCATTTTGAGTCGTTTCAGAAAATTTGAAATCTATTCAAACAATTTTGGATCATTTTGAGCAATTTCAGACAATTTTGAATCATTTTCAACCGTTTGAAACAATTTTAAATCACTTTAGATTTCAGGCAATTTTGGATCATTTTGAATCATTACAGACAATTTTAAAAAATTCTTTTATATTTCAAACAATTTTTAATCATTTTGAGTCATCTCAGTCGATTTTCAATCATTTTCAGCCGTTTGAAACAATTTTAAATCATTATTTTAGATTTCAGACAATTTTGAATTATTTTGAGCCATATCAGAAAATTTTGGACGATTTTGAACCATGTTCAGCTGTTTGAGACAAATTTAGATTATTATTTTAAATTTCAGAAAATTTTGGTACTGTTTTGGATCATTTTCAGTCATTTGAAACATTTTTAAATAATTATTTTAGATTTCAAACAATTTTGGATCATTTGGAGCCATTTCAGACAATTTTGAATAATATTTAGCTATTTGAAACAATTTGAAAGCATTATTTGATTTTTCAAACAATTTCGTAAGATTTTCAATTAATTTGAAAAGTATAGATTTATCTCGACGTTTTTAGTATTTGAGAAAATTTTGGATTATTTTGAGTAAATTGAGATCATTTTAAATCATTATTCTGAATTTTAAACAATTCCGGACAATTCTGAATCATTTTGAGACGCGTAAGAGAATTTTTCATGATTTTTTTTTATAATACTTATAATAATCTTCAAGTGTTTGAAAACATTCGGAATAATTATTTTAGATTTGAGACAATTTTGAACCATTTGGAGCCATTTGAGTGTAGTTTTTTTTAACGTTTTGAACTGTTTGAAACAATTTTGGATCATTATTTTAGATAGCAAACAATTTTCGATAATTTTGAAGCGTTTCAGACAATTTGTTACGATTTTTTAAAATGAAGCCCGACCAAGAAAATATTGAAATCTCCTCTAGCCCCAAAGTTATTAAAAAAAAGATTAAAGACGGAATATTTTAAAGTAAATTTTATGTTGGGCAAAAAGAATAAGAAAGAAATGAAAATTATGTCCTAACGAAAAGAAAATGAGAATTTACAGTGTTTTTTTAAATATGAAACAACTCGCATTAAAAAAATATCTAAAAAAAAATTATAAATTATGATTTTTTGAAAAAATCACTGAAAAAAATGTATGGCCAATAAATGTTATTTTACAAAAAAGAAAAATACATTATATTTTAATAATAAAAAAGAAAACAAATGAAATTTCAAAATACAGGGCTAGATATTTGTCGAAGAAAAAAACCCTCTTCGGGCCGCAAGCAAACAACACAGGGCCGGCTTTATTCCGGCGCACATTTGCCGAATCCAACTAACTTCCCATTTTTCCAGGTCCGAACGAAAAGAAAATCGAAACGAACGTATTAATCGGCGTAGTAATCCAATTAAATCCGAAAAAATATTCTAATTAGGCAACGATTGTCCGGTGGGGCTACCGCTTCGGCGACCGCATTATTCTAATCGATTAATCAATCTTCGGTGAAAGTGATAACACGCACCGATAGGGGTAATTAAGCGGTTTTCGTCTTGTGGCAGAGGACTCCGAGACAGTGGTAAATCCTAATTGATACAATTCCGTGAGGGGGGGCCCGGGGGGGGGCCCGACCGGTGACAGGTCGGCATCCTGGAGCCTCGGCCAGAAAGGGTTTCTGTGTAGTGTCGCGCCAGCGATATGGGCTTTCGGCCTCTTCGTCTGCGGTTGTTCCGCGCCCCGGGGGCCCCCCCCACCCCGGATGACTTGACTTGCGGACGCGCGTGTACGGATGAAAAAGTTGCTGGGCCTGTACACGGGCCGAAGGGGGGCCTCGGAAAACGAATTATTGGAAATTTTATTTTGGAAAAACATACAAACAAGTTAGAAAATGCATATTTCAATAAATTTCGGAATAAAATGCGAAATTAAAAGAATGACATCAATATGCAAAAATAAACAAATAAATATAATACGTTGGTATATTTTGTTCGATAAAACAAACTATCTTTTAACATATTAAATAATTTAAATTAAAAAAAAAAAAATGAAAAGCTACAAATATTTTTTTATAAAAAAAAACAAACAAACCAATATTCGAGAAAAGATAACCACCAAAAAAATAAAGATAATAACAATACTTTATTATCTATCCGACGATAGAGTCGTTTAAGATTCGTCAATTATTTAATGTATAAAAAGAGAAAAACAATAAAAAAGAAATAATAAAATACCAATAAACAGGGAATCTTTTTATAATTTACTTAATGAGTTAGTTAAAAAAAGACGTTATATAATAACAAATAAATAATATTTTGGACTAAAAACAAAAGAAAAAAGATGGAAAAAATTTAATTTCAGAATAAAATATAAAAAGAGGACTTTTTTTAAAAAAAAAGGGAAACATTAGCATTTTTTATGTAATTAAAAAAATACAATTTAAATTAAAAAAACAGAAATAACATACAGGGATTTTTATAAAAAAAAAAATTATATTTTCAAAAAAATAATCAAAGAAAAAACTAATAAAATACGGAATATTTTTATAATATATCAGTTAAAAAAAGATATTATATAACAAAAAAAAATATTTTGGTGAAAAAGAAAAAGTATGTATATTTTTTAAGGATAAAAAATCCAGTTTATAAAAAAACATTAAGAAAAATAAATTAAATTTCAGAATAAAACAGCGTCACATTTAACAAAATATAAAAAAAAATAAAGAAAAATTGGCCTTTTTATTATATATAAAAAAAAAAGAATATAATTTAAATAAAAAAAAATCAAATAACCTACAGGAAGGTTTTATGAAAAAACAAAAAAATATAATATAATATATACATAATAAGAAAAATTTATTTTATAAAAAGAAAAATAAGCAAATTTATTATTGATATTAAAAAAATCCTGATTAAAAAACGATTAAAAAAATAAAATAATTTCGGAAAAAGTACGTTGGTTATAACATTTTCTTAAATAGAGAGAAATTGCCATTATTTAATTTAAATCAATTAAAAAAAAATAATATTTGCCTACAAGGTAATATTTTCAAAATAAAATATAAAAAAAAGATAAAAGATTTCTTTAATATCATATTATTATTTTAAGAAAATACATTTTTATTTGATAATAAGTAAGTACATTTTATTTTGGAAGAAAGGAAAATTAAATTAAAAAATCCTATTTTGAAAAACAAAGATAAAAAAAATAGATATGGCAGAAATAATGACATTCAAGGAATTTTTATACATAAAAAAAAATATCTCAAAAGAAACTAAGAAGGAACGAAAATAAAAGAAAAGCGAAACTAAGGTGTAACAAAAAAAAGAAAGGAACTAAAAAAGGACGAATTTAGCGATGAAACAAATTGATAAAAAATCTAATTAACAAAACATGAAACTAAGACGAAATTAAAAAGAACAAAACTAAAAAATAAATAATATAAGCAAATATGAATTTGCAAAAGAATAAATCTCAAAAAAGATGAAAATAATGTTATTAAAATAAAATTAAAAAGACACTAATTTAACTAGTATCGAAAACAGGAAATGAAAAAAATAAAAAAGAGCGAAACTAAAGTATAACAATAATACAGAAAGGAACTAAAAAAGAATAAATCTGAGGAAAAACTAAATTCAACAATGACCAAAATAGAGAAAAAATACGAAATTAAAAAAAATAAATATGAAATTGGACGAATCTAAGAAATGACGTAAATAATAAAAGACGAAACTAAGAAGGAACGAAAATAAGAAAGGAAAAGACGAAAAGAAAACTAGATATAACAATAAAAAAAGAAAAGAACTGAAAAAGGACGAATCTCAGGCAGAATGAAACGCAAAGATGACCAATTAAATAAAGAATAGCGAATCTAAGAAGAAACGAAACTAGGGCTAAATTAAAACGAACAAAACTAAGAAAGAACGAAAATGAAAACGCACAAAATACAAAAAAATCGAAATGAAAAAATTTCGAATCTAAAAATTACGAAAACACTACCATTTTTGTTGTTAATTCCTCGTTATTTCATCTACGGGGCGATGCTTGTAAACCGATTTTTCAAATTCATCAAACCTTATTAATATACAAGGTGTTTAACCTGTCCCACGGCCGGTTCGATAATGTCATTGTCAATGTTTTTAATCGGTTGCGCTTAGCGATTAAAATTAATCCGTTCACCTCTGAAAAAAAGATAATCACATGCACCAGACTTTGGATCTGGTTTGATTATTTGACGTTTTCTCTTTAGCATTAATTGAATGTAGCAGTTTAAACGTAACGTATCTCGATTAGGACGTCTATAAATATCGTTATGGAATCGATAAATCATTTTTAGTAGACACCGACGATCATCTTCAGTTATTATTGGATTCGTGATGCAACCGGAGGAAAAAAACACTCTGTAATAATAGTTCAAGCGATGTAGATGTGTTTGGGCTTTTTGTAGTTAAAAAGTATATTTAGTAAAGAAAAATTGACATTAATGCTCGTGGTGCTGTAAAATTCAAATCTTTCTTAAATCCAGATCCAATTTCATAAGAGTTCCAAATTTGAAGTTTTTTTAAGTATTTTTTCAGCACTTTTTATGATTTTGAAGAAAACTTATCATTTTTCAAGCAATCTACAAACAAGCTTTTTTTTTAAATTTTAAAGATTTTTTAAGCCATTTTTTCAGTACAATTCAAATATTTCTTAAAACCAGCTTTAATTTCATAAAAGTGTCAAATTTTAGGTTTTTTAAGTATTTTTTTCAGCACGTTTTATGATTTTTAAGCCAAATTTAACATTTTTCAAGCAATCCACCAGATTTTTTAAAATCTTTAAAGATTTAAACGATCTTTTAAGGAAACTTCAAATAGTCCTTAAATCGAGTTTCAAGCTCATAAAAATTCCAATTTTAAAGCTTTTTCAAGTATTTTTTTAACAAGTTTTATGATTTTTAAGCAAACTTTTATTTTTCAATCACTTTTTTCAATCGTTAAATTTTTTAAGCATTTTTTTAAACATATTTTATGATTTTTCAAGTAATTTTCAAGTTTTTTTTTAATATTTTTAAGGATATTCGTAGAAATATTCGAATCTTTCTCAAGTCTAGTTCCAAGCCGATAAAAATGCCAATTTTAATATTTTTTTAAGCATTTTTTTCAGCAAGTTTTATCATTTTTAAGCAAATGTTAAAAAGAAAAGGAAATAAATACTCACTGGGTTTTTTTTTGTAAATAACGCATTTAAAAAAATATATCCAAAGAAAAAATCTAATAAAATAATTTTTTTATATAAAAAGTTGTTTTTTGAAAAAAGAAGAGCCAAACTCTATCCTTAACGAAAAATTCACAAAAAAGAGTATTTACACTAAAAACCAAGTCAACAGCAAAAACAGTGACAACAGGAAGAACAAGGATAACAATTGTCACCCGAAGACGATCGGAGATACAACGCAAATCGAAACGAATTAAAACAATAAAGAAATTTCTTATCAACTACAAATAAAAAAAAATGTTGCAAAAGTAATAAATCTTTGTTTATGTCGATATCCTCAACGCGGGTACTTGTTTTCTCTTTTTCTTCTTCTTTTTTTTGGCATAAGAATAAACGAAACAATTATATGATGTCGGCGACTGTCTCAATTAATTTTTTTATTGGCTTGTTACTTGTAACGTGCCTTTTTAGGTGCACTTTTTTTATTTACGGTTGGCCTTTTGCGAGTCACTCTTGCTTTTTACTAAATTCTTCTTTAATGATCGGGCTGCGATGAAAAAAGTAGAAAGAAAAAATATCGATTTTAATTGACAAGCATTGGTATAGCAGTCTTCGGGTATTTTTTTTTAATAATTGTCGGTGATTGAGATTAATTGCGGTGGGTTGTAGATATTTTTTAGTATCGTACGATTATTTAATTAATTTAATAATTAATGGAAGATGAAGAAATAATATTTTCATAGTATAGAAAAGGGGCGGAAATATAGGTTAGGAATTTACAAGGGGTTTGCTTTTTCTTAGTTTTGTTCCTTTTTAATTTTTTAATTTTGATCTTTTTCGTTCTTCTGGTCTACCTAAAATTTCATTCTTTCTCAGTTTCGTCCATTCACAGATTTGCCATTTATTAGTTTCGTCCTTTTTGCGTTTCATTTTTTGTTAATTTCGATATTGTTTTGGTTTGATTTTACCTTAGACCATTCCTTACTTTTATTTTTTCTTAACATCTTTCTTTCTTTCTTCAGGACTTTTTTATAAACTTTTAGAATAAAAAACTACATTAAAAAACGATTATTCTGAGGGAGAACGAAAAATAAAATGGACGAAATTAAAAATAAATTAAAACAAGAAAGAAATGAAGAAGGAAGAAACTAAGAAAAGACTTAAAAAAGAATGAATAAAAGCAAATAAATTAAAAATAAGAAATAATAAGAAAGGATGAATTTAAAAAACAAACAACAGAGAGGACTAAATTGAGAATCAACTGAATTAAATATATAAAAATAATGATTTAAAAAAAGTTAAAGACGAAACTGAGAAACAAATTAAGATAAAATGAAAGTAAGAAAGGACGAAATTAAAAAGAATACAATTAAGAGACGAAACTAAGAAATATTAAATTAAAAAATATAGTTATAAAGAAAAAACTAAAATAAAAAAGGTCGAGTCTGAGAAAAGACATTAAAGGAGAATGAAATTTAGAAAAGAAATAAGTTAAATAAAAAACAAAACTGGTAAAGTTCGAAATTAAGAAAGAAATTAAATAAAAAAAAAAGAATCTATTTCAGGACGAAATTAAAAAGATATAAAGCAAAAAAAAGGATGAATCTATTAAAACAAGAAATTAAGAAATACATAAATGAAATAAAAGATGGAACTGTTAAAGGACGAAATTGAAAAAGAAATTGACTGAAAAAAGACAAGATCAAGAAGACATAAATCAAATAAAAGAAGAAATTATTAATATTCGAAAAAATAAAATGATAATAATAATAAGAAAGGACGAAATTAAAAATAATGAATTGAAGAGACGAAATTAGAAAAAACTATATTAAAAAATAAGAGTACCTGAGAAACGAAATTCAAATAGAATGAATGCAAAAGGGAAATACACTAAATAAAAGACGAAAATATTAGAAGACGAAATTAAAAAAATTAATAGACTAAAAATGGGCTAATTTTCTCAAAGGTGAAATTAAGAAAGACTTAAACCAAATAAAAGATGAAATTTATACAGACGTAACTAAAAAAAGTACAAAATTGAGAAATAAATTAACTAATAAAGACGTAACTATTATAGAAATGAAATTAAAAAGAACAAAACTATTAAAAAATAAATTAACTGAAAAAGGAAAGAATCTATTAAAATTAAGAAATACATAAACCAAATAAAATACGAAATTATTATAGAACGATATTAGGAAAGAAATTAACTAAAGATGGACGAATCTCTAAAAAATGAAAGAATCTATTAAACCAAGAAATTAAGAAAGAAATGAACTAAAAAAGGATTTAACTATTAAAAAAACGAAATTAAAAAATAAATAAAATAAAAAAAGAACTAAATTATTAAATGACGAAATTAAGAATATTTGTCTGATATAAAATCTCCTCTTCCTCTTTTTCTCTCCTTCTTCTTAATCCTTTATTCATCATACACGTATAACCTTTCTGGGACATTCTTAAAAAATTTGTTTTCATTTAAATCTAAATTCAAAATAGTTCAAAATTTCGAACTTTTTTTTCATAGCAGTTAGTGTAATAATAGATCAATTAAATTGACATTTTGACAGCAATTTTTCACATCATTCATAATATTTACATGAAAAACCATATTTAATCTTTATACAGTGTGTGACAATTAATCACCGAGGATTTAATTAAACAAATTTCCATATAAATATATAATGCGTACACAACTATAGATATTCATTGTATGTAAAATTTTGAACATTTAATAATAATTTTATTAATTTTAATGACCGCCCAAACCACCGAGGAATTTCTCTCAACATGTAAATTTATTTCGGGTTAATGAATATTCAATGAATTATTTCCGTGAAATAACTAAAAACTGGTTTTGTTCCGCTACGAGAAATCAAAATGTACTGCTTTTCGGCGTTCCTACTGCGCCAAAAAAAGGAAAAATCGACGAAATATTAAACTTGCGTTGATCTTGTATCACACCGCAATCAAATATTTCCGATTATTTTTATCGCCGTGTATTGTTTTCCTACAACTAAATTCGCTTTGTTTTGAATGAAAGCGAAATTTTTATAGAGTGTCCTAGAAATGTTTTTTTTTAGTTGATTTCTTTTTTTGATGTCGTCTATTAATAATTTCGGCATTTATTTGATTTATGTATTTCTTAGTTTCTTCTTTTAATAGATTCGTCTTTTATTCAGTTAATTTCTTTTTAATTTACTTTTTTATTATTTCGATTTAATTAGTTTATTGTTTTGTTGATTTCTTCCTTTAATCATTTTTTCCTTTTTAATTTCGGTTTTTAATAAATTACTTCTTTTTTAATTTTGCTCTTTCAAAGATTCGTCCTTCTTTAGTTCATTTCTTTCCTAATATCGTTCAATAATAATTTAGTATTTTATTACATTTATGTATTTCTTAATTTCTTGTTTTAATAGATTCATCCTTTTTTTACTTTATATCTTTTTAATTTCGTCCTGAAATAGATTCTTTTTTTTTAATTTAATTTCTTTCTTAATTTCGGACTTCACCAGTTTCGTTTTTTATTTAACTTATTTCTTTTCTAAATTTCATTCTCCTTTAATGTCTTTTCTCAGACTCGACCTTTTTTATTTTAGTTTTTTCTTTATAACTATATTTTTTAATTTAATATTTCTTAGTTTCGTCTCTTAATTGTATTCTTTTAAATTTCGTCCTTTCTTACTTTCATTTTATCTTAATTTGTTTCTCAGTTTCGTCTTTAACTTTTTTTAAATCATTATTTTTATATATTTAATTCAGTTGATTCTCAATTTAGTCCTCTCTGTTGTTTGTTTTTTAAATTCATCCTTTCTTATAGTCTCGTTATTTTTTTATTTCGTTTATTTTTAATTTATTTGCTGGGTTTCATTCTTTTTTAAGACTTTTCTTAATTTCGTTCCGTCTTAACTTCTTTCTTGTTTTTACCTATTTTTGATTCCGTCCGTTTAAATTTCGTTCTTTCTCAGGATAAAAAATTCTGAAGTAAAAAAGTTGTCGACCAAAAATAGAGAAGAATTAATCTAAGATTGTCCGCAAAAAAGGACGAAATTAAAAAAAGGAAGGAATTAAGGTATGGCAATAAGAAAGAAAACTACTAAAAACGGGCGAATTTGAGGTAGAATGAAACGAAAAAAATAAGAATTTAACGAAGTATCAAACTCGAAATGGACTAAACCAAGAAACGTCGAATATAAGAAAATACGAAACTCAAAAAAGGCGAAAAGCGCGAAAAATCCATTAAAAAGGAACAAAACTAAAAAGGGATAAAATAGGAAAGAACGAAAGCCAAAAACTGTTAAGAGGACAAAATTAAAATCTATTGAATGTAAAATTGTATGCAAAAAAAGGACGAAAGTAAAACAAGAACGAAACTAAGGTATAACAAAAAATAACTAAGAAATGGCGAATCTAAGTAAATAGGAAACTTAAAAGGAAAAAGGCGAAAAGCGCGAAGAAAAACACTAAAAAGAATTAAAAATAGGAAACAACGAAAAGTAGAAAAGACTGATGAAATGACGAAATTAAAAAGGAACGAATCAAGAACGTAAAAAAAGCACGGAAACAAAAACAGAACGGAAATAAGATGACAATTAGAAAAAAAAACTAAATAATGACATTAAACAGAAAAAAGTCCAGTTAATCCATTAATTCCAGAGACGTACCAACGGGGAACGTATATAGTCTAGTTTGATTTATGCCCAAAAATTTTGTTTTTTATTAGATGAAGCAACTAAAAATGCAACTTTTTATTTTCTTGAGATTTTTTCGTATCTCGCTTTGTTTTCTAGAAAAAATAAAAACAGCTGTGACGAAATAACTGTCAATATTTAGTTTATAACTTTAAAGAAAATGAGCTCTAAAGTTTAAATTTTCACACCCTGTACACATAAGTATATATATATCTAAAAATTATTGATCTATGAAATGTATAATATTTGTGTATACAGGGTGAGGCAATTAACCAATTTTTTTCCTGTTATTACAATTTTTTCTTGTTTCTATTTCATCCATCAAAAAAAAATGGCACTTTGAATGCCAATAAATTTTTCTCTATTCAATTGATCATCCGATATTGATTTCGAATCGACTTTTTTCTATAAATAACCTCCCATTATTTTGAGTATTTTAAGTGATTTTCTCGGTATAATTCGCAATAAAAGTAGAAATGCAAGTCTGGGCGCCGTGCTTTGGTCCTTCGTAGACCGGACACGAATTCCGTTGGCCAAATTAGGTCGATAAATCTTGGGACGCGTGGCCGAACCGAAGATAATGATCACGGGTAAAAAAAAAAATTGATGACTTCTTAGTGCTGTGTAATAAGGGCGTGTCGAGGGAGGGGATTCGTCCCTTAAACGGAAGTTAATACCGAAGCGATGATAGATTTTTTAGTATTAATTTTGTCGAAGGCGGTTTTCGAATCGATAAATCTTATTAAGAGTGTTTCGTTGGGAAAATAGAAATAGTTTAACGGTTCTTATGTGGTTATAATCGATTGAATCGATCGAATGAATAACTGATCAATCAAAAGTTATTAAGGAAATTTTTCAAAATAAATTACAGTATTTTGATCATTTTTAAATGTTTATGGTCCTTTAAGGGGCAATTTATTATGGCTTTTATGCAATTTTGAATCATTTTTTTAACCGTATGGGGCAATTATGAATAAACTTATGGGCCATCCTAGGATTTTTAATTTTGCTAAAAAATAAATTATTTTAAATATTTAATATCAATGTTTTAATGTTATTAATAAGTAACCATTTAGAAACAATTCCAAATGTATTTATTGTTACTATCAAAACGTTAAATTTCACTATCTGACGAAAGTAGTTTGAGTTTCATTAAAATAAATGCTGAAATCAAAAAATCATGTCTTTATTAAAACAAAAAAAAAACTTACCGTGTTAATTGCCCGGCTATAATCCACAATATCGACTACTTCTGAAATAATATAAATAAAAGTATACATAAAACAGGAATCATATTTTTATAAATTAAATTTTAGACGAAATTCCAATTAATAACTTAAAATTTCATCGTAACTTCAAAAAGCCTAATTAAAATTGAAATTTGGATCCGGATTTCGAAATAATATCTTGAAATTTGGTTTTAATGTCCAAATTCCCCATTAAAAATGGTAGTAGTTCTAAAATTTAGCATAAAATTTGGACTTAAATCACGAAATTCCAATTAATAATTTGAAATTTGGACTCGAATTTCAAAATTTCGAAGTTATAGCTCGAAATTTGGATTTAAATCTTTAAATTCCAAGTTCAAAATGGCAGAAGTTTAATAGTATTAACTTAAGAACTTGAAATCTGAACTCAAATCACGATATTCCAATCATTATTTGAAATTTGGACTTAAATCTCGAACTTTCAATGGTATAGCTTTAAATTTAAATCTACAAATTCCGTGTTAAAAATGTCAGAAATTCTAAAATTTCGAGATATAATTTGACATTTGAACTCAAATCAATAAATTCCAATCATAACTTGAAATTTAAATTTAAATCTCCAAATTCCGAGTTACAAACATGAGGAGCTTTAAAATTTTAAGTTATAATTTGAAATTTGGTCACAAATCTCGAAATTCCGAGTTGTACGTGTCAGAGATTCTAGAAATAACTTAAAATTGGTGTTTAAGACTCGAAATTTCTTATTAAAAGTATCGGAAGGTCCACATCCGAATTATAACTTGAAATTTACATTTCAATTTCGAAGTTCTGAATTATATTTTGAAATTTGAATCCAAATTTTGAAATT
Organism: Hermaeophaga mercurialis; assembly: GCA_951812935.1. Taxonomy (NCBI): domain Eukaryota; kingdom Metazoa; phylum Arthropoda; class Insecta; order Coleoptera; family Chrysomelidae; genus Hermaeophaga; species Hermaeophaga mercurialis. The sequence continues at coordinate 1,028,556 of OX638363.1, forward strand.
CCGTGTACCTTCAAATTCAAAACTTATTTGGCCTCATGTCTTGAAATTTCAAGATATAACATCATGAAATTTGGACTTAAATCTCTACATTTCGAGTTGTAACTCGAAATTTGGTGACAGGCATCGAAATTTCGAGTTAAATTTGGACCTTAATCTCCACAGTTCGAAATATAACTTGAAATTTAATCTCAAATCTCGAAATTCCGAACTGGACGTATCAGAATATACCAAATTTTAAGCTAAAACTTGACATTTTTACTGGAAATTCCAATGTAATAGTGTCGAAATTTTTAAAATAAGTAGTTATAACCAGAAATTTGGCCCCAGATCTTGAAATGTCGAATTTTAGAATGAAATTTTGCCTTAAATCTCCAGTTTTCGATTTGTAACTTAAAATTAGGATTCAAATATTAAAATTCCAATTTGAAATTACCCAAACTTATAAAATTTCGAGCTATAACTTGAAATTTGCAATTAAGACTTGAAATTCTGATTTTAAAAGTGTTAGAAATTCTAAGATTCTGAGTTATAACTTGAAATTTGGATTCGAATCTCGAAATTCATGAATATACATATATTCACTGTATGAGTTTTTAAGTAAGAGATCGTATTGTTCCTTGAATTAATTTATCGGCGGTTTTAATTCGAGTTGATGACTCTTTTTCGAGATCATGCCCAATAGTACAATTTATACCGATACGGGATATTTAAATGATACGAAAGTAATGATCACGATCACGTCAGCTTATTAATTATTAATTTTCAAATGCTTTTAGTAATCTTATCCGTACGTTTCACGATTCTGATAACTAAGGAAAACAATAGTAATAATAATAATAATAATATAATAAATTAATAAAACTGATATTGCGAAAAATTCGTGACCTTTAGTTTGCTCGTTCAATAAAAAATTAAATTATTTATAATCTTTTTTGCGTGGTAATAAATAAAATAATATGAAATATGCTTTAATGCGGGTAGTTTTCCATTTTTTTATGTCATTTATTATCGCACTAACTAATATGACATCCTAGAATTTACAATTTCAAGAGTTATAACCAAGAATTTCCAGTTATAAATCGAAATTTTAGATTTAACGCTTATAACTTGAAATTTCAATATTTGAGTTCAAATTTGAATTTAGAAGTGACAAGTGGAAATTTCAAGATTTGAGGCTAAATTTCAAGTTCTAAATCGAAATTTTATAACTTCTGACACTAACAAATTGGAATTTTGAATTCGAAGTACAAATTACAAAGTCATATCTCCGAATTTGGAAAATTAAATTCAGAAATAATTCAGAATTTCAAAATTTAGCTATAAATTTCAAGTTATAACTCAAAATTTTATTAGTTCTGACACTTTTAACTAGAATTTTCGAGATTCGAATACACATTTTAAGTTATGATTCGAAATATTAAGATTTTATGCCAAATTCAAATTACAGCTCGAAATTTTTCAGACTTTAGTCCAAATTTAAATTATAACTCGAAATTTTAGAACTTGTGAAACTTTTAAATCGAAATTTTAAGTGTTCATTCAAAATTCCAAGTTATAGCACGGAATTATATTAATTCTGACAATTTAAACTCTGAATTTTAAGGTTTGAATTCAAATTTTCAGTTATAATTCGAACTATGGAGATTTAAGTCCAAATTTCATGATGTTATTACTCGAAATTTCAAGACTAGAGGCTAAATTTCTAGTTCTAAATCAAAATTTTAGAACTTCTGATACTAATAAATCGGAATTTTGAATTTGTAGTAAAAATTTTAAGTTATAGTTCTTAAGAATTTCGAGATTTGAATCCAAATTTCGAGTTGTAACTCAAAATTTTATACTTTTAATACGAAATTACGAGTCTGAAGTACAACTTTCAAGTTATAGCTCGCAATTTTAAAAATTCTGATAATTTCGACCCGGAATTTCTAGATTTGCGACCAAATTTCAAGTTGTATCTCTCGGAAGTTCGAGATTGTAACTCAACATTTTAGACAAGTCTCCGTACAAACTACTTATTTCAGACCACAAATGTGACCCATCACTGAAATCAGCTCGAAGAGTACATTTAAAAAACGCAATAGAATACAGGGTGCCAATAAAAAAAAAACAACGATACAGAGCGAATAATTAGGATTAAATGAAATTCGAGCGTAGAAATAAAGGCGAACATTGAAACTGTCCTTTTGTCTTGTCGACGGGTAATAATAAGATCTTCTTGTTATCTTTGATCTGTAAATAAAGAGCGAGAGCTGTCAAAGGTTGGCGCCCGGCTCGGAAACGATACCTGCCTTTTTCTCGATCTGACGTGCGACAGGTAAAAAGGTAGTTTCGATTTCAATTTGGCACCGAAAATTTGGGGCCCCGGCTCGAAAACCGGAAGTTTGCTTTGACACGGAATTATTGCTAAATAGAAATTTTACGGTTTTCGAGTGAGTGTCTTTACCTGGACGTCGAGGTGACGTTTGAAAGGCTTTTAGTGTAATTGAGATTTATCGGAGTGGTTTTGTCTGGAAAGAAAACGTAAATAAAAAATGGGGAGAGGTTAAGTGGGAATAATAAAATAGAGACAGTTAAATGTATTAGTTTCGGGCTTTGGGGGCCTAAAGTCGGTTCTTGAGGAACTCCTCAATTAATTTTTTCTTCTTGTTCGTGATTTGACGGTGGAACATTATTTCTTAGTTTTTGTTTTATACTTTCTACGCCTCTGTCTTTTTCAAAATCGTCCTTTTTAAAATTTAAGTCTAAATTTTAAGTTGTAACTCGAATCTATAAATTCTGAAATTTGAATTTGAATTTTCAAATTGGGACACTTTTAAATCGGACTTTCGAAACCTAAAATCAAATTTCAAAAAAATTGTTAAATTCCCCCTTATGACTCTTGGGACGCTTTAAACTTATGACTCGAAATTTTTAAAATTTTGACATTTATATCGCGAATTTTTTAGATTCAATTCTAAATGTATGATAAAACACGAAATTTTCGAAGTTCTGATACTTTTAACTCGGAATTTGGAGATTTAAATACATATTTTACTTATAATTTTGAAATTCCGAAATTCGAGTTCAAATTTCAAGTTTTAACTCCGAATTTCAAGAGGTAAGTTTGAATTTCAAGTTATTAATGGAATTTTCGTTATTTTCAAGTTTTGATACGGAATTTCAAGTTTTCAATTAGAATTTCGTGGTTTTAGTCCAAATTTCAAATTATAACTTGAAATTTTAGAATTTCTAACATTTTGAACTCGGAATTTGGAGATTCGGGTCCAAATTTCACGTTTAAATTCAAAATTTCAAGATTTAAGTTCGAATTTCAAGTTATCAATTAGAATTTCGAGATTTAAGTGCGAATTTTAAGTTAAAAGTTGAAATCTTAGAAAGGCTGATATTTATAAATTATGGGTAATTAAAATATGCTCTTAAGGAACTGATCAATTAATTTCTAATTTTGTGGAATTTTGATCGTAATTTTTTTTTTTTTTCTAATTCAGCTATTTTTTAATATTGGTCTTATTCATTTCATCTCTTATTGGTTTTGAATGTTTTCTCTTAATCTTGCTTTTTCTTAGATTTTCTTAGTTTAGCGATTTTTTAGATTTAATTTCTTTTATTTTTAATTTTTTGTTTCTTGAGTCTAAATTTCTCCGTTCTTGGCTTTGGTATTTCTTTAATATCGATTTTTTGTGTTTATTTTTAAATCTGTGATTTTTGTTTTCTTTCTTTTTGGTTTCGTCCTCTCTCTCAATTTCATCCTTTCTTAGTTTCGTTATTGTCTAGTTTTGTTGTCCTAAAATCCACTTTTATGGAAATTCTTACTTATTTCTCTTCTTGGGAATTTTTTCCTTTTTTATTTCGATTTCTATTAACTTCGTTCTTTAGAAGTTTTGTGAATTTTCTATTTTTTAATAAATTTCTTAATTTCTTTCTTTTTTTTGGTTTCGTATTGAGTCCTTTTTTTAATTTACTCATATTTCGCTTTTTCGAGATTTGCTTTTCGTTGGTTGCTTAATTTTGTCTGTTTTGAATTTTGTTCTTTCTTGGATTCATTCTTTTATAAGGTCGTTTTATCTCGTTTTCCTCCTCGTGATATTATTTTTTTTCTTATTTTTGTTCAGTGCCGTCGAAGTGGGTACTTCTCGTTCGGCCCCTCCGATCGCCCCCAAAACGAAAGCGAGTGCCAAGGAAACGTTTGATAAACGTTATCACGGCCATAATTAGTGTCACTACGAATATGCATTTAGAAATTTGATAAGTGAATATTTATCTTATCGGGCGACGCAACCCACGCATTTAGCGACACATTTTTTTTTCCATCGAGTTAAAGGGAATTTCATTCGAAAAAAAGTGTGTCGACAAATTTAGAAATTACTTCCTTCTCGTTCGAGGTGAATGTGACTAGAATAAGAAACAAAAATCGTCATTTCTCGATATCTTTTTTTATTAATATTTGTAGAACTAAATAAAAAAAAGGGCGAAGCTACAAAAGAATTTTAAATCGACGAATCTACAGGAAGAGAAATTAATCCCTCAAACGCCAAATCTTGATCACCAAAACTAGAAAAAGAAAACAAAAATTAAGTGAGGACGAAATTAAAAAAGAAAAAAGCTTAGAAACAACGGGACTTTGGAGGAACAAAAACTGAGAAATAACAAAATTAAGAAATCATTTCCTATCGACAAATCCACAAGAAAATAAATTAATTAAGGAGTTCCTCAAGAGCTAGTTTCAGACCCCTAAAACTAGAGAAAACCGAACAAAACTAAGAAAAGACGAAATTAAAAAACAAAAATGCTTAAAAAGGACGAAACTTGAAGGGAATAAAAATTAAGAAAAAAATAACTAAGAAACCAAAATACAACGACACCAATAATAAAAAACGAAACCAATAAAAAGATGAAAGTAGGAAACAAACACAGAACAAATCTAAAAAAGAATAAAATTTAGAAAGAGGGAACCAAAAAAGCAAGAAAAATCGGAACCAAGAAAGAACAAAACCCCAAAAGGACTGAATTAATAAATAATTAATAATTAAGAATAAAAGAAGGCAAAATAGTATAAATCTAATAAAGAATGAAATTTAAAAACGGGAAATCACAAAACGACGAAGAAACGATACCAATAAGGACCAAATTTAAAAAAAAAGTAAACAAAAAGGGAAATAAAGCAAGAAACCAAGAAAGAAGAAAACTCAAAAATGACGAAATTAAACCAATAAAAGAAATGTAATCAAGGAGGATATGAGAAGAGAATTTAATTGAGGAGTTCCTCAAGAGCCAATTTTAGGCCTCCAAAACTAGAAAACAACGAAAATAAAAAAAGAACGAAATTTTAAAAAGAAAGAAGTTTAGAAACGACGAAACTTGGAAAGAAAACAGAAATAACAAAACTAAGGAAGAATTTTCCATCGACCACAAAAAATGCAATCAAAGATGAAAATAGTTGAAGAGTTCTTCAAGACGATTTTAGGAAATCAAAAGTAAAAAAAAATGAAGAAAGGACAAAACGAATGAGAACGGAACCACAAAAAAAACAGAATTAAAAATCAACAAAAAACAAATCTAATAAATGAGGATTTTAGAAAAAAATGCAAATAATATTAAATGAAAAATAGACTAAAACAGGACTAAATTACAAAGCCAAAAGAATATTAATTCTAAAAAAAAAATTAATAAAATTTCAGACAAGGAAAACAAAATTACGATCGGCCCAAATCAACAAAAGACAAAACTAATAAAGGACGAAAATAAAAAATGGGACGAAATCTAAAACTTAAACCGTTTAACTAATTAAAAACGAAATTAATAAAATAAACAAACTAACAAAGAACAAAACTAATAAAAGATTAAATTTAAAAAATTATACCAAAATAAAACTAAATAACAAAACCAATAAAGATTAAATTTAATTAAGAAAGAAATTAATAAAATTCAACCAACAATTTGTAAAAATATATTTCCAAATTAGTCGATAATAATTAAAAAAAAAAAAACGACACGCGATCGAACAATATTTTGGCGATAATATCGAACGAAAAAAAATATTAATTACTCGATACTCGCCACAGTAGCGCAAAACATTTTGTAAACGATAACATAATTTATTGTAATCTTAATTAACGCTTAGTATTTAAATTAGACGCGTATATAGACTGGAAGTATTAGATAAATAATTAATTAAACAATCTTTGAGATAAATTAATAAATATGCATACGGTTATTTAATATAATCGCCGGTTATAATTTATAATTACTCGATTACAATTGCCTTAATTATTGGATCATTTTTTTTCTTTCATCTGCGAGCCGAGTACAGTGCCTTGTGGTACCCCGAAGTTGTACATACCGGGCGATTCGAAACTTCAGATACTGGTCTTCCAATATCAGTGTACAGGGTGTTAAGTTTCGAATTTAGAACATATTTTTCTCTCTCCAAAAGCAAAACGAAATTACCAACGAAATTACCAACGAAATCAATGAAAAAAGAAATTAAGAAAAAATGGAACTAGAAAAGAATATAAAAGAAAATTAAATATAATTGACAATGAAAATAAAAACAATAAAGATCAAAAGTAATAAAGGACGAAATTAATAAAAAACCTAAATCAAAAATAGAAGTATTTTAAAAAAATGTTTACAAAAAAACACGAAATGAGGGAACCAAGTAAAAAAAACGATTAAGGGACAAAATTAATAATTAATCAAGCTAAAAAAGGGTGAAATTACCAAAGAATGAAAACAACAAACAACAAAATTAATAAAGAGTGAAATTTAAAAAAACGAAACTGAAAAAAGAAGAAATTTAAAATGTATGGGGCAAGAAAGAACTAAAGACGAAATCAACGAAGATTAAAAGAAATTAAGAAGGAAGTTAATAAAAATACCGGCTAAAAAGGACGAATTTAAGAAAAAATAAAACCAAAAAATACGAAATTAACCAACCAAGAACGAGCAAAATTATTTAAGTAAAATATTAAGGCAAAAAAGAATAAATTAGTTAAGAACGAAACCAGCAAACAATTAAATAATTAATGGACAAAATTAGAAGAAAAAAACTAAACCAAAAGAGTGTAATTCAGAAAAACGAAACAAAAAAAGTAAGCACGAAATGAAGAATTAATCAGACCAAAAAGGACGAATTTACGAAAGAACAACAAGAACACTAATAGACAAAATCAAGGAAAATGAATCCAAAGAAAAAAGAAACGGAGAAAGAACAAAATTAATAAAAAATCAAATCAATAAAGAAAGTAATTGAGAAAAACTGAATAAAAAAAGATGAAATGTAGAAATCAAGAAAAAAGAAAACAAAGAAAAAACGAAATTAGCAAAAAATACAAGTAAAAGAGAACGACATGGCCAAAGAACGCAACTAAGAAAGAATAAAATTATTACGGACGAAATTACGAAAAAGTGAAACTAACAAATTACAAATCTAATAAAGGAGAGAATTAAGAATTAACTAGTCCGAAAAAGAACAACTTGACGAAAGAATTAAACTAAAAAAAGAAGAAAATTATTAAATGAAATTAATAAAAAACAAAACCCAAAAGAACGTAAATATGAAAACTTAAAAAAAAGATGACACAACGAAACCAACAAACAAAAAAATTAAGAAAAAAGGAAACATTACATTACATCTGTCAATATTTATTGTATTTGTTTATACAGGTTGAACTAAAAAATTGTAATGTATTGTACACTATGTCCTTATTAAGTTTATCCGTAGATTTATATAATATTCAGAACAAATGGCGTTGTTTTAATTGCCTAACATTCCAAATACACGACTTTTTTTTTTGGTTTTTTGGTCAAATTTCGGAAGGATCCGAAAAATTCCTGAATACGAAAGCACGTAATAAGTTATTTATCGACGTTGATTAGAAAGTCTAGACAAGAGACGAGATAATGGGAACCTCTTTATTCCACCAAATATTTGTGGGACACTAAAAACTTTTTATCTCTTTTTATCCTAATGGTACAACCAAACGGAACCAAATAGTGGTTTTTCAAAAAGATAACGTTACTACATCATTTTCGATTTTAATTTAAATAATATAAGCTTTTCATATTTAATTTAAAAAATAAAACAGTTATGCCAAAGGGGTGTAGAATAGTGTAGATGCAGGGTGAATCTGTTACTAAACTAATAAATATTTGACTAATCTATTTGTATTTAAAAAACCGCCGATTTTAATGTAACATGGTTTGTTTTTGTTAAAAATCTCAAATTTATTTATTATTCGCTCAGTATAATATTTTATTTTAACATTTCGTTCTTACGTATTTTTTTTTTGATTTATTTTTTCTTAATTATGTTCTTATTGGTTTGGTTTTTGAGCCTGTTTTCCTTAATCATTTTTTTTCTAAGTTGATTTTAAATTAGTATCATTCTTCAATAATTTCGTTTTTTTTCAGCATGTCGTTCTTTTTGTCTCATTTTTTATTGATATTGTTGTCTATTGCCATGTTTAATTAATTTCTTTCTTTAATCGTTTTGTTCTTTTTAGATTCTAAATTTCGTTTTTTTCTTTCGCAATTTCGTCCTTAAATAATTTTTTTGTTTGCTGGTTTCGTTCTTTTCTAATTTTATCCTTTTTAGCCAGTTTGATTAATTTTGCTCTTTCCTCGTTTTTTTTGGTTTTGTTGTAGTATTTTATTAATTTACATCTTAATTGGTTTCAATTTTATTGTTTTTTTGCCCAATTACTTTTTCTACTGATTTGATTTTTAATTAGTTTTATTCGTTTTTTAATTAGTTTTATTCTTTCTCTATTTCTTTTTTCCGTAATGTTTATTTTTAAAATCATTTTTTATTAATTTTATTTTTTAATTGTTTTGTTGTGTTCTTTGGTAATTTGATCCTTTTTGGTCTGATTAATTATTAATTTCGTCCTTACTTTTTTAATTTTAATTATGTTCGTGTTTGTTTCATTCCTAATTTCGTCCTTTAATAGTTTTGTTGTTTGCTGGTTTTTTTTTTGGTTTCATTTTAATTTCGTCCTTTTTAGCCCGTATTTTAATTAATTTCCTTCTAAATTTCTTTAAATCTTCGTGGATTTCGTCTTTAATTCTTTCTTACCTAATTCATTTTAAATTTCTTCTTTTTCAGTTCAATTTTTTTTTAAATTTCGTTTTTTATTAATTTTGTGTTTGTTGTTTTCATTCTTTGGTAATTTCACCCTTTTTAGCTTGATTAATTATTAATTTTGTCCCTTAATAGTTTTATTAGTTAATCTCTTCATTTTTTTCGTAAAATGTTTCGATTTAATTTTTTATTAATTTCGTTCTTTATTACTTTTGATCTTTATTGTTTATTTTCATTGTCAATTATATTTAATATTGTTATTTAGTCCTTGTTGGTATATTTTTTAATTTCTTTATTTTTAGATGTCTTTTTTAATAATTTGTGCTTTTATTAGTTTGTAATTTTTGTTCCTTTGTTATTTCGCCCTTTTTTGCTTGTAATTTTATAAAAATTTGTTTTTCTAATTATTTTAAATCTTCATTATTTCGTCTTTAGTCGTTTTTTGTTCTAATCATTTTCAATTTCGTTGTTTTCCAGTTCTGTTTTTTTCTTAATTTCTTCCTTGATTGGTTTTGTCTTTTATTGGTTTCATTCTTTCATAATTTCGACTTTTCTGATATGTAATTTTATTAATTTCGTTTTTAATTAGTTCAAATCTTCATCAGTTTCGTTTTTTGTCAATTTTTAGTTTTCGTTCTTTTTTAGTTCAGTTTATTCTTAGTTTCGTCCTTTATTAATTTTGTAGTTTGTTGTTTGAATTCTGCCCTAATTTGAACTTATTTGGGTTGATTAATTATTTATTTTGCCCCTTAATAATTTTGTTCTTAACTTAGTTTTTTCATTTGTGTTTTTGTAAAGATTTTCGTCACTTTTGGCTTAAGTTTTTATTTATTTCGCTGTCAATTAGATTAAATTTTCGTTTGCATTATTATTTAGTCTTCGTTGATTTATTTTATTAATTTTTGTCCTCTTTTAGTCTGTTTTTTATTAATTTCATCCTATATTAGTTTTTGTTTTTTGTTAATATTTCGTTGCTTTATAACTTCTTCCATTTCTGTTGTCGTTTTTTATTAAATTAGTCCTTCACCGTTTTACTTCTCCCTTTCGATCATTCACTTTTTTAGTATTTTTTTCTTAATTTCGTCCTCTTTAGTTTCGTTTCGTTGTTCGTTGGTTCGAAATGAAATAGTGATATAACGGTTTATCTCGTGACTATTATTTGAAAATAAAAAAAAAGAACTCGTGTTCGATGGTTTTGCGGCGAACCTTCGTCGAATTTCTTCGTTTTAACACATATGTTTAAGGGACGAAAACGTCAGCCGGGGTCGTGAAAAATGACGGTCATCAATTATACGCCCACGTGTCTGTCGAGGTACGAAATATTCGGCCCCATTTATATTTAGCACGGGACCGTCTTTTATCGACCACTCAGTAGACACTGACAGTTACACGACTAACAAATTATTATTGATAACCAAAAAAATATACTGGAATTCATTTCGTTTCTTTAATTAGACTATAAAGAGAAAATCAGGAGGAAACGAAACCAAAAAAAGGACGAAAATAAATGACCGAAAAGAATCAGAAGACGAAAGAACTAAAGAGAGAAAAACAAAACGAATAAATGTCGGAATTATTAAGTAACAAGTGCAAAAATGAGTACGAAATTAGGTAAGAAACATAAATCAAAACTAACAAACAACGAAATATAAAAAAAAAAAAACCCCAAAAGGATTTAATTACGAAATAAAACAGGACGCAATTAAGAAAACAAGAAGGCAAAAAAAGACGAAATTAAGAAGCCAACAAAGAAAAAATCCAGGAATCCAGGAAATGACAAAAGGACGAACAAACGAAACCAAAAAACACCAAAACGAATATGGGACAAATTTAATAAAAGACGAAACCAATAAGGACCAAATTTAAAAAAAAATAAACAAAAAGGAAAATAAATCACGAAACCAAGAAAGAAGTAAACTCAAAAATGACGAAATTAAACCAATAAAGAATAAATGTAATCAAGGATGATATGAGAAGAGAATTTAATTGAGGAGTTCCTCAAGAGCCAACTTTAGGCCTCCAAAACTAGAAAACAACGAAAATAAAAAAGAACGGAATTAAAAAAGAAAGAAGTTTAGAAAAGATGAAACTTGGAAAGAAAACTGAACAATAACAAAACTAATAAATAATTTTCGATCGACGAATCCACAAGAAGAGAAATTAATTTGGAAGATTCTCAAGAGTCGAATTTAGGTCCCTAAAATAGAAAAAAAAAATAAACTAAGACAGAACCAAATTAAAAAATGACGAAATTGAGAAGTAACTAAAAATGAAAGAAATAAAAGATATAATTAAACAAAAAAGATTATAGAAAAAGGAAAACCTAAAGAAAAACAATAATAAAAATTGACCAAACTTAGAAAGAACGAAACTAATACACAACTAAAGAAGAAGGCAACTTAATAAGGGCGGAATTAAAAAAACAAAACTAATATAGAAATAAATTATAAGAAAGACCAACTCAAAGAAAAACCGAAACTAGAAATTAATGAATCGAAGAAAAAAAGAAACTAGGAAATAACCAAATTAAGGGAAGATGTAAAGGTTAAAATTCAAAAACCGACAGAGAACAGAATCAAAAAAAGGTTGTAATTGAAGAATAACATAACTTCAAATGAAACAAAAAGCACAACAAAACTAATAAAGAACACAACCAAAATAGTACGAAATTAAAGAAGGAAGACGAAAGTTAGATAACGAAATTAACCTAGAAAGATAAGGACAAAAATGAAAAGTAAGGATACTAAGAATAAAACAAAGAAAGAACGAAACTAAAAAACTACAAAACTAGGAAAGAACGCAATTAAGAATTTAAAAAGAAAATTATCCAAGAATTAACGCAAAACAATGAAATTACAAAAGGCTAATGTTAAAAAAAAGAATAAAATTAAGAACGAAAGATTTTAAAGCAAAAAACTAAAAAAAAAATGAAACTAGAAAAATTCAAACTAAAAAATAATAAAAATCACGGAATTAAAGACAAATTTATAAAAACGATATTAAGAATTAACGTGAAAAAAATGAATTCAGGAAAAACTAATACTAAAGAAATAATGAAACGCGTAGCGAATCAAACCAAAAAATTGGCAGTGAACTAAAAAGAGCGAAACCAAAAAAAAAAAACTACATCAAAAACGAAAATCGAAACCAAAAACACGATCCCAACTACCACCTTTTTTTATACTCGATCGACCCCCCCTTTAAATATATTTTACTTTAATTTCTTTTCCTTAAAAAAATTGTTTAATATGTACATATTATTTTATTATTGTTTCATTGTATATTTCTCAAAACAGCAGTTTTTCACTTTTTGAGTATTAATATTTATCTTACATCACTAATTTTTATATTTCTTAAAAATTGTATGTAATTAAGATATTATTATTATTATTATTATTATTATTATTATTATTATTACGCCTTTGTCCAAGACATGTTCACTCTAAAGCCCCGATTATTATTTATTTAGTACGTCGAACAGCCCCACACACGCCTCTCTTATTATCCTTATTCTTCTTCTTCTTCTTCTTCTTTTTTTTTATTACACAGTCCTACAAATCGCGAACCGGAGGCTCCTCTCGTTCAATTCAATTCGTAGAAAGAATCTCGCGTCTCGAATCGAACGAGGCGGGATCTAAAGAACAATAACCCGATATAAAGGACGTTCCGTTCTGACGTCACGATGTCACGATGGCCGAAGAAAAAAAAAAGAAGAAGAAGAAGAATAATTGATTTCGATAGACCGGTAAATGTGTCCATAAATACGATTCATTTCTTCTAATAAACTACCGAATATGGTTATAGTTTTTTGATTGAGCACATCGTTTATGAAGTTAGAAAGTGTTGCGGGCCTAGTACGGATCCCTGCGGTATTGCGTTCAAAAATTGTGGATAGACATAACACATTATGGCAAAATTATGGTAAAAATAAGATAAGATGAAAAAACATAGAAACTTATAAAACTATTTAGAATAAATAAAACAATAATAATTAAAAATAAATAAAATGTAATATAATAAATAATAAAAACATAATTGTTTTGATTAATCACATTCGTCTACCAAAAACTAAACTAAAAACCGTCGCGGGTCTAGCGCACATCCCTGCGGTACTACAATTATTAATGTATATAAAGAAGCGCGCGTTTTTAAGGGAAACTGACAAATAGCCAATTTCTAAAGACGTTCTCGGATTTTGTAACGGAAATAAATGTTAAAGGGAGGGTGGAACTGGAATAACTGGAATGTCTGGAATGTCTGGAATGGATGGAATGGCCGAGGTCGCGTTACGGCGTTGACAGTCACCCGATTCTTAAATTATTGCATTTACCGAAGACCGAAATCGCATACTTAACATTTGATTGTATAAATAGAAAATATGTAAAGAAAAAAGTTAACTTTTTTTTGGTAGTTTTTAATATTTATTTCTTTTTAGTTACGTTCTTTGCTACTTTTTTTGTTTCGTTAGTTTTATATTTCGTCTTTAATAGTTTCCATTTTTATTAATTTCTTTGTTATTGTCGGTGTTTTAATTTTGTCTTTTTAAGTTTTCATCTTTCTCAGTTGCTTCCTCTTTTAGTTTCATTCTTAATTATTTTCGTCGTTTCTTTATTTCATCAAGTCTTTCGTTCTAAGTTTCGACTCTGCTCAAATTCGTCTTTTTCTAATTTAATTTTTTGCTAATTTCGTCCTTCGTCAAATTTTCATCTATTTTAATTACTTTCTTTCTTAGTTTTGTAATTTTTTAACATAGTTCTTTCTTATTTTATTCTTAGTATCCGTACTTCTCATTTTCGTCTTAACTTCTTTCTGGGTTAATTCTAAATTTTGTCCTTCTTTTTTAATTTTGCTCTCTTTGAGTTGTGTTCTTTCTTAGTTTTGTGCATTTTATGTTTCATTTTAGGTTATTCTTCAATTACGAACTTTATATAATCTATAATCTTTTTTTTAATTGTATCATTTCTTTGTTCTTAGTTTTATTTTTTTCTAATTTAAAGGCCTAAAATCGTCTCTTGAGGAACTCCTCAATTAAATTAAATTCTCGTTTCGTTCTTGATTATATATTTTTCTTTATTGGTTTAATTTCGTCATTTTTGAGTTTTCTAATTGGTTTCGTGCTCTATTTCTCTTTTTGTTTCCTTTTTCTTAATTTCGTTCTTTTTGTTTTCGTATTTTATTAAATTTCTCCCATTTTCGTTTTGTTGTTATTTGGTTTCGTTTGTTCGTCATTTTGTCATTTACTGTTTTTAAATTTCATTCTTTATTATATTTATACTTTGCTGCTTTCTGAATTTCCTCTTTTCTTGTCTTCTTTTATTCTTAATTTTATCCTTTTTTATTTCTTAATTTAGTCCTTTTGGTGTTTTGTTCTTTCTTGGTTTTGATTTTTATTCCATTTTTGGTTTTCTGTTTTTAAATTTCATTCTTTATTAAGTTTGTTCTGTATTTATTTTTACTTTCATCTTTTTTTTTTGTTTCTTAGTTATGTTTTTTTATTCCTTCCAAAATTCGTCCTTTCTAAGGTATTTTATTTATTAAGTTTGTCCTTTCTTAGTTTAGTGGCCAAAAATTGATTCTTAATGAACTCCTCAATTAAATATTGTTCTTTGGTTTTGTAAATAAAAAATCCTTTCTTAGTTTCGTTTTCTTTTAATTTTTGTCCTTCCAAAATTCTTCCTTTCTTTCTTTTTTAATTCCGTCTTAGTTTCAGTGTTTTCTAACGTTGAGGACATAAAATCGGCCCTTCAGGAACTCCTCCATTAATTTCTCTTCTTGTGATTTTTTTGATGAAAAACTCTTTTCATCATGTGATTTTACTTATTATCACATTATTTATACTCATTTAAGATTAATTGAATCTTCCTTAGTTTGTGCTTTTATGTTTCATTTTAAATTATTCTCAATTTCGTTCTTTTTGCTATTTCCTATTTTGAAAACTCTATATTATTTTAATTTAATTTGAAATTTTTACAAATTTTTGGATATATTCCTCGACTTTTTTTGTCCCATTTTTCATAAACAACTAAAATTATTTCATTTTTTTTTGTTTCTTTACAATTTTTTAACGATTTTAATGTTTCTATTTATTTCCCATCATTTTTTATCATATTCCATATCACTTGAATTCCTTATCTATTTTTAATTATTATGAAGGATTTTTTTGCCTTATTTCATATATATAGCTTTTGTTATAATTTTTACAATTTTTTTATATTATTTAAGGATTTATCATAATATTTTTTCTTATATTCGTATAAGATTTTTTTACTTTTTCCGCATAATTCCCCGACATTTTTACCGTTTATCTTCTTATTTCTTAGCCCCCCCCTTCCAGTCGTACTAGAATAGTACAGTGACTCTAAGCAAACCAAATCTAATTTTAGTACAAGCATTATAACATAGTCACACATTAAGAATATCAATTAAAAAAAAAGAAAACAAACGTACAAGCATAGCTCCATTATCCGGAACACAAAAGTTATATTTTTTCGGTTATCGTCAATTTGATAAGCGACCACCACCGACATGAAAGTTAAAATTATGATAAAGAGCGTATTAGCATTTGTGTGTATTCGAATGGTGGCGATAAAAGTACATAAATAACTAATCAGTGGCTGTGTTATTTTACGCGATAATACCCACATGTACGAGCCGTTTTTACGGTCGATAGAGCCCCCCAACGTCCGCCCCCCCTCGCCCCCGGCTCATGCCAAAAAATTACGACAATACGAAATGTCATGCTGGTTGCGTTGCTCAATCGATGGCACTAAAAAAAAATGTTATTTAATGTAATTGTCGGTTATTTTATATACAGGATGTATCGAGTACATTTTCACATAATTTTTTATCTTTATCTGTGATTTTCTAAACTATTTTAATTCCATTATTTTTCAAATGGGACAATTTTAATAAAAGACTAAACCAAAATGTACTAAATTCAGAATAATGAAACAAAAGAGAAATAAGCACGAAAACAAGATAGAACAACACTCAAAAATGACGAAATTAAACCAATAAAAAAAATGTAATCAAGGACGAAATGAAATAAATAAGGAGTTCTTCAAGAGCCGATTTTAGGACTTTAAATTAGAAAAAAAACAAACTAACAAAGGACGAATTTAATAAATGATTGAAATTGAGAAATAAAAAAATGATATAATTAAACAAAAAAGATTATAGAAAATCCAAAATGTAAAGAAAAACAATAATGAAACTTGACTAAACTTAGAAAGAAAGAAACTAAGACACAATAAGGCAACTTAAAAGGATGAAATTAAAGAAAAACCGATACTAGAAATAAATGAATCTAAGAAAAAAGAAACTAGGAAAGAACCAAATTAAGGGAAGATGAAAAGGAACAAAATTAAAAAAAGGTCGTAATTAAAGAATAATTTAAAATGAAATATAAAACTAAGAAAGAACACAACTAAGATAATACGAAATTAAAAAAGGAGAATCAAAAAGGACGAAATTAAAAAAAGAAGCAAACAAACAGGGAAATAGAGCACGAAACCAAAAAAGAACAAAACTCAAAAAGTACGAAATGAAATGAGTAAACAAAAAATGTAAGCAAGGACGAAATGGATAGATATTAATAAAAAGGCTCCAAAAAAGAACAAAAAAACAAAACCAATAAACAAAGAATACAATAAAGAATTGAGTTCCTCAAGAGCCAAAATTAAACCCCCAAAACTAGAAAACAACGAAACTAAAAAAGAACGAAATTAGAAAAAATGAATCTTGAAAGGAACGAAAACTTGGAAATAAAAAAACTAAAAAAGAATTCACACGAAAAGAAATTAATAGAGAAGTTACTCGAGAACCGAATTTAGGTCCCTAAGCTAACAAAAAAAAGAAACTAATAAAGAACGAAATTGAAAAATAACTAAGAATGAAACAAAGCAATTATACATTAAACAAAAAACAATAATTAAAATTAACCAAACTTAGAAAGGGAGAAATTAAGACGCACCTAAGGAAGAACGCGGCTCAAAAAGGACGAAATTGAAATAAAACGAAACTAATATAGAATTAAATTATAAAAAGGACTAACTCTACGAAAAACCGATACTAGAATTTAATTAATATAAAAAAGACTAGGAAACATCCAAATTAGGGGAAGATGGAAAGATTAAAATTCAAAAACAGACAGAGAACAAAATCAAAAAGGTCGTAATTGAAGAATAACCTAAAATGAAACATAAAATGAACAAAATTAAGAAAGAACACAATTAAAATAGTGTGAAATTAAAAAGAAGGACGAAATTTAGAGTTAACCCAGAAAGAAGTTAAGACGAAAATGAGAAGTACGGATACTAAGAATAAAATAAGAAAGAACTATGTTAAAAAATTACAAAACTAAGAAAGAAAGTAATTAAAATAGATGAAAATTTGACGAAGGACGAAATTAGCAAAAAATTAAATTAGAAAAAGACGAATTTGAGCAGTGTCGAAACTTAGAACGAAAGACTTGACGAAATAAAGAAACGACGAAAATAATTACGAATGAATCTAAAAAAGGTAGCAACTGAAGAAAAATGTTAACCTAACCTAACCTAACCAAACAACATATTTTTAATTTCTAGCCAAAAGACACTTTTTCGTTTTTTTTTTTGCTCTCAGCATTCACAAAAGATACTGGATTCGAACCCGGCACCTCAGCTCTCCTTACTTAAATTTTTTTTTAGCTAAATAACCCCCAATTTTTGCAATACATAACTCTCCCATTTTTTTGTTCCAGATGCCAACCACCATCTAAACCGATCAGCACCGTCGCCCAACGATGTTCCATTCAGCTTCGAACGCCGGCGGGTACGGCGACGCCAACGGCGCCGCCGCCTTCCACCAGCACCTGCAACAGTCCCCGGTGTACGTGCCCGGCAACAGGGCGATGCCCCAATACGCGTCCCCGGCGGGCGCCCACTTCGGGGCGGCGCACCAGGGCTCGTGGCACGGGAGCGGCGCCGCCGCCGCCGGCGGCTACGGCGAAATGGCGACGGCCGGCGCCCACGCTTTGGGCACGTCCCCGCATCCGGGCGCCCTCGCCGCCGGCCAGTTCTACGCCCAGAACATGATGATGGGCGGGTGGCGGCCCTACGAGGGCGCCGCCTTCCAGAGGACCTCGCCCTACGGTATGGATTACGGTACTAAGGATTCTTTTTTATTTATTTATTTGGTTGGTTGGTTGGTTGGTTGGTATACCCGGTGGCGCATTATGTACTCACTTAGTCGAGAATATTCCGGTGAACGATATTCGATGCAAGGAACCAAACAGTCTCACTTATACGGTGCAATGAACCAAGTATTTTGTTCGAACGCCCTGTATGTTTGGGGACGCCGCCGTTATTGTAAATTTAAAGGCTTCCATTAGAAATCGGGCGCGATAAGAAACATCAGCGTAAATCAACGTTCAAAGTGCCCCGTCGGCCTTTTACTAACCCAGACACTTAACCAATTATCAAAAATGTATCCGCGGGATCGTTTCGGTTTTTTCGGTGTTCTGGTTTTTTTCCTAAAAGCGATACGGGAAAGCTCCGAGCGACACCTTGGGGCACTTCAAAATCTACAGGAAATTATTGAAATATTATTATTATTATTATAGATTCAACTAAGGAAGTACATAATGGGACACCCGGTATAAAAGTGGGAATTATTAATAAGTATTTTACCTATGCAATTTAGTATGAGAATTGAAATCGTTATTAGGTTAATATACTTATTAACCAGTGTTACATCATAGCGGATAATGTGACTAATTTAATAAAAAAATGTATTTTTCACCGAGATTTTTAATCTAAATTATACCAAAATAATGCATCTCTATCTATTGGTCAATCGAATTATCTACAATCTACTGATTTTTGGATATTTTAAAGCTATGTTAGTATCAATAAATACCTGTTTCATTGATGTTTTATTGAACTCGGTTTCCATGTTTTCACAATTCATGTCAAGTTTAAAAATCAGCTTCTCTCTGTTCGCTTAGAAAGTTTGACACAAAATGTAGTTAGGTTAGGTTGACATTTCTGCTTTTTGTTTATGTTTATTATAACTGTCACTTGTCATTAACGCAGAAGAATCGAATAGGTGGAACTTTCGATAGCGATGCATTTCGATTTTTCTAACAGTCAAAAATTTAATCGCATATAAAATTTATGCTAATGTGTGTTTGTAATGAAAAATTGTCGTAAAATTTTTGATATTTGCACGATAAATTTTTCAAAATTATATTGTAAGTTTATTATCATATCCTACATTGTATCGATATCGAATATCATTTCGATTGTTCAATTCTTGTTGCTGGTGCTTTTTAAAAACATACTGATCAATTTTTTTTATCAATAACGGGAAATCTAGTTTCACTTCTATAAGTTCCGTCGTTAAATAATAAATCCTAATTTCCCTATATTCGCTTAGAAACATTGACAATAAACTAAAGAGTTAGGTCAGGCTAACGTTTCTTCTTTTTTAATATCTTAAACTGTCATTTGTCATTGACGCACATTTTCAAAAGAATCGAATAAATGGAGCAATGCATTTCGATTTTTATAGCAAAAGCCAAAAATTTTCTGGTCAATAAAAGAATGCAAAAAATATATACTAATGTGTTTGTTATGAAAAATTATCGTATGATTTTTGATATTTGCACGATAAGTTTTTCAAAATTACATTTTAGGTTTATTATTGAATCTTACGTTTTCGACTTCGAATGTCATATCGATTATTCGAAACTCTTTGTGGCACACTGTAAGAACATCTTGTATAGCAATAGTTTTTTAATAAATCTAATTTCATTTCAATTCACTTAAAAATTTGACAATAAACCCAAAAGTTAAAATAGGTTCACATTTATTTTTTCCAACATTTAAAGTAAATGTCATTTATCATTAACGTATTTTCTCAGAGGAATTAAATGATTGAAACTTTCGGTTGCGATGCAATTCGATTTTTTAACAATAGTCAAAAATATAGGGAAATGGATAAAAACTTGGAATAATTTATTTTTATAATGAAAATTATTAAATAATTTTTTATATTTGGATTTAATATTGAATCATACATTTTCGACTATCCAATATCATATCGATTGATTTAACCTCTGCTACAATTTTTTAAGAACGTTCTATACAACAATTTTTTTTATCATTGATGGGAAATCTAATTTTATAACTATTGATTCCATCCATAAATAATAAATTAGTAGTTTCTATATATAGGTATATTCATTAAAAAAGTTTCACATGGACATACCGCATAAAAGGTTTAAAAAAGAAGAAGAAAATTTGACAAGAAACCCAATAGTTAGATTAGTCTAACTTTCTTCGTTTTTTATCTCAAATCACTTTCTTCAAAGAATCGATTGGTATCGATTGTTAGCAACATAATCAACAAAATGCCAAAAAATAATCCAAATGTAATTTTTACGATATAATCGATTTATTTAAGATATTGGCACGATAAATATTCAGAATTAAATCACATTATAAATTTGGAAACACAAATTGTATCGGTTTCGTTTGTAATATCGATTGTTCTGAATCGTAAGTCATATGGTAGCTGATGCCTGAAATTCGACATAAAAGAAGAAATTAACCTACCTTTTTCTAGCGGGATTTAAAAAAACGCATTTCTTATACATGGTGATTGTAAAAAATTGTCCAAACTATAAAAAATTTATGTGACGTTTTTATTAACATTAACCGGCTAATAATAATGAATCGCACACAAAAACATACAAAACGGAGGACGAAGTGCGTTAATTATGCAAAACAGTTCGTATTCTAAAGCCGTGGAAAACGTTAACAAGAGATTATTTAAATTAAGCACGCAAGATTAATCCTGGAAATAAATCGCGTTTTAAAAGAAATAAATACGACGAGGGGGGGAGGGTTTAATTGATCTGATTACGTGCCTTATTCGTTTCCGCGTTCGGTTTCAACGTTGGAATTTCAAAGAAAATGTTAGAAATACCGGGTGTCCTAAAAAATTGCAATGTAATAAATCGCCAGTATAAGCGATAAAGTATTTTTAATGAAAACCACATGATTTTATTTTAATTCTATTAAATTTTATATGATGATATGTGGAAAAATATAATTGGACACTCGGTATGTTTGAAAGATGTACGGAGTGCCGCAAGGAGTTGTTTTATGTGTTTATGTATTTCAGAAGTTTATTTTCGTAGTTTGATTATTTTCCACAAAAAGTCGTTTCGATCTGACAAATTCCATATGTTTTTAACAATTTTTATTATCTTCCACAATTTTTTACTTTTTAAGAGAATTTTTAATATTTCCCCACAATTTTCGACTTTTTTTCATAAATTTTTCCTTTTTTGAGTTATTATTATGTGGCAAAACTTTTTATTTTTCCATTATTTTTTCCTATTTAATCAAAATTGTTTAACTTTTTTCCATATTTTTTTTTGTACTGTCATAAATGTTCTCATTTTTTTAATTGTTATATCCAGAAATTTCTCATTTTTTTTCATATTTTATTTGTTTTTCACAAAATTTTCTACAATTTTCACAAAGTTTTCCAAATTTTTCGGTTATCACATAATGTTTTACCTTTTTTCAATTTTTTATAATCTTCTTTCACAATCCTTTTTATATTTATCCATTATTTTCTTGCTTACCAAGAATTGTTTAATTTTTCTCCTCACATTTTTATAATATCTCCTATAATTTTTGATTTTATTCAACAAATTTCGAATTTCAATATTTTTTCATTTTTTTCCATTAACTTTCGATTTTTTTTATAAGATTTGCACTTTTTTTCTATTTTGTCTAATTTTTTTATTATTTATAGCCTCTTTCGTGATTTTTGAAAATATTTTTTCAATATTTCTCCTTTACCCACAATTGTTTAACTTTTTTCTATGGTTGTTATATTTTTTCCATTTTTTTTTTGGCTTTTAACAATATTTTTTTTATCTCGATCCGAATTTTTTTTATTTTTCTTCATATTTTTTTTAGTTTTCCCTGATAGTTCTTTACATTTTTCATTTTCCCCAATTTCTTTATTTTTGCACATGTTTAATTATTTTTCCATTTTTTATGAGTTTCCGTGATTTTTTTTTTGATATATTTGAATTATTTCTTGGTTGCTTATAAATATTGATATTATTTCCATTTTTCTTTTAGACGCCGGAATGGATTTTCCATTCGGAGAGGGGCGGGAATGCGTGAACTGCGGGGCGATTTCGACCCCCCTTTGGAGAAGGGACGGCACTGGTCACTATTTATGTAACGCCTGTGGATTGTACCATAAAATGAATGGAATGAATCGGCCGCTGATCAAACCTTCGAAACGTTTAGTAAGTACAAAAAATCGTAATTTTTTTCGAAATTCAGACTAAAACATATAAAAAAAATCATCGCATTTTAATCGCATTTAAGAAATTTCGACCGAAGAAAAATTGAGAAAAAACGAAAATATGAACAAAAAATTTGAAAAAATTCGATACTTTGAGCTAAAAATGAAAACAAATTAAGATTTAAAATAATAAAACCCAAAACTTTGATTAAAAAATATTTGAATGTTGACAAAATTGAGAAATAAATCGAATTTTGAGTAAAAAAAAATTTGTAATTTAGAGCGTAAAATTGTAATCCCGTCTAAAAAAATTTGAAAAAAACACAACGCGATGACATATTTTTTTTTTTTTGTATAATTCTATGTAATAATTTGGTTTTAGACCGCCACTCGACGCCTGGGCTTATGTTGCACGAATTGCGGCACCCGGACGACGACGCTTTGGCGTCGCAACAACGACGGCGAACCGGTTTGCAACGCGTGCGGCTTGTACTTTAAACTGCACGGCGTGAACCGGCCTTTAGCGATGCGCAAGGATGGGATCCAGACGCGCAAAAGGAAACCGAAAAAGACAGCGGGGGGCGCCGATCGCGACGACAGCAGCTCCGCTTCCACCGAAGGTCAGTTTTTCCTTTTTTTTTTATTTTTTGAGGTCATAATGATAATCAATCATTACTTAACCTAACCTAACCTAACCTAACCTAACCTAACCTAACCTAACCTAACCTAACCTAACCTAACCTAACCTAACCTAACCTAACCTAACCTAACCTAACCTAACCTAACCTAACCTAACCTAACCTAACCTAACCTAACCTAACCTAACCTAACTAAAGAAAGAAAAAATAAACGAATTTAAAAAGAGCAATAAAAAATTAGAGTTGCCTCAAATATTCCTAATTTTATTAAATTCCTGATGAAATCAAATTGGTAATACAATTCCTGATCCTGAAATCCTGCAGAGTCTATGTTTAATGAATCTGAATTGTCCACAGTAGTCATAAACTCCCTACACACAGAATATGAAATTGAATATCAAAAGCAAAATTAATAGGAAACTAAGTGAAATAAAAGAATTTTAAAACAATCAATAAATATTGAAACATTATCAAAATAATAATTCATCTTTTGCTGTATTTAAATGTATAATCATTAATGCTGATTCATAATAAATAAAATAACGCTATTCAATTGATTTAAAGAAATTCTTATAGTATTAAATTATTAATTAAATTCTTTTTTTAGAAGAAAATCAAGTTTAGATCATATAATTTTCTCAATCACTAGAAAACTGTTCACTAATATTTACGTGTATTGATTTCTTATTTGTTTATTTAATAAAATTCTCGTTATTTATTTTTCTAAAAGCATCTTTTATTATTTCTACAGGCAATTACGTGCCGTGGTAACAATTGGTGGTAAAAAAGAAATCCAACGTTGCCGAAAGTATAAAATAATTGCAAGTGGTCTGCTTAATCATAAGAAGTAACTTAATTGATGCAACCATTATAACATTAGAATCATTTTTAAAATTATTTCACGGTTTTTTAACTTACTTTACATCTTTTTTTTTACATTCAGAAAACTTTCCACGATATTGTTTATTCTTCCCATTATTTTTAAATTTTCTTCAACTTCTGGACTTTTTCCTTTTACTTTTGAACAGCGGTACAAATTGCTTGAAAAATTTCAAGAAAATTATCAACCCGAGCTAAAATAAAAAATGATTTACACAAAACCAGTTTCTAACGAAAAAAAAAACAGGGCGTGATTTTAGGGGCGGGAATCGAGAGAATTACGGATCCGCCTCGACCGAGAATCAGACACTCCCGAATAATCCGGTTTTCGTCCGATTGGTCGTATCGACTTTTTCTAACGATTCAATTAATTTCGGGCACGCACTACTTCGTCCTTTTTCTACTCTCCTGTTGATGCATTCCTGCTATTATTTTTTTTTCCTTTGCAACGACTTGTAAACGAACTTTGTTTTTATTTTTTTTCTTGTTACACATTGCTACAAATGACCGTATTTCAGGAACATCCTGTATAATAGCATAATTATATTGATTGAGAAAAAAATGTTTTTTTTTTAATTAGAATTATATGGAGTACTCGGTACTAGGTTATATTTTATTTTCTTGAACAAATAAATTCAAAATTAACTTTTTTTTTAGCTGGTAACAATTTATTACAATTATTATGTTTATCCACAAATTTTCGTCATTTTCCATGTTTTTTATTAGTTCCAATGTTTTCTAATTGAGGATTTCCCATCATTTTTATACACAATTTTTCTATTTTTTCTATTTATTTGATTGACATCTTCTCATATTTTTTTACATTTTTTACACTTTTTGTAACTTGTAAATAATGGGAAAAAAAATATGCAAATGTATCAGAAAATCGTAAAATTTTATTAAAATCGAAAATGAAAATAACACAATATGAAAAAGATGTAAAAGAAAAAATTGGAGAAAATATTAAAAATAAATAAATTATAAAAAATAATGTTTAAAAAGCAGTTTGAGTGCTAGAGAAACATTATTTAAATTTTTAATATTTTAATTTTTATTGAATTTAATAATAAAAAAAAAGTTTGTTCAGTTGGTATTGGTTAAAATTTAAAAAAAAACATATTTTATAAATAGAGTCTTTCTAAAATAAATAAGTTCGAATTTTTAAGCTTTTGATTCTGTTATTTTAAAAAGACATAACCAACATTAATTTTTAACTAACTATAATATTATACCATAAGATTAATATACGATGTCGGCAAAAACTGTAGAAGCTTAAAATAATAAAATTACGAAAGATTACAAGTAGATTTGTTTCATTTAGAATACCAAAGATAATAACGACAGTACAAATAAGTATTTAGAAGAAATGCATTTTTTGAGATATTTGAGTAATTTGGTCGTGCTTTTACGTTACAACTACGAAGTTTACGTGACATTTTGACAAGTCAAAAAGACCGTCATAAAATTTTTTGGTACATGTTAGGGCTCCAACCCCATTAATGAGACGATCCTTACGGAAAAAATTCCTTTGCCGTTATTTTAAATCCGTAGTTTTTAAAGGCGCGCCTCAATCTTTACCTGAATTAATTTTTCCGTGTAACCTTCTCATTTCTGGTTTTCAGCTTTCCCATGTTTTGCTACCGAGGGTCGTTGTACGGTTGGATCAGCCCATTGCATTTTCGTCAATTTACCGTGTAATTCAATTGCAGACGAATTTGCGTCGTTATTTGATTCCCTTGAGGATGAATTCACGAAGGGCCACGGTCCACTTTTGGACGAAGCTGCTGGAGTTCTAGTGAGGGACCTGGAGCACTCCTTAAGGAGTTCGAAGCACACGAAGTCTCTCTTACGGAAACATCCTCTGGCGTCGGTATCACCATTAGGAACGTTGTTCACTGCCGAAGGATCAGTACTAAGGGTTCTTCTTGCTCTTCTTAAACATCTTCTTTTTCGTTGAGTGGAAATGAAAGTGCCGATGGCTGCGGCTCCATTTAATCATTAGGAAGGAAATCAAGAGAACAGTTGGGATAACGTGTCGATTTAAGACCAAAATAACCGTTTCGTGGTAGCAGAGCCATACCTTACGCCGAAGATGAGGCACTAGTCGTAGTTCTTGATTTTTCTCACTATTTTCATTTATGGTATAAACAAATTTTGGGGATATAACTAAAAACGTGACAACTACGACGTTTAGATGACGTTTTACTGGGTTATAAAGAGTGTCACATCATTTGCCGTTACATAATGGAATTCCACCCCACTAGTGAGACAATCCCCAGCGAAATCCTGTTTGGGGTTATTTTAAGGACGTATCTCAGTCCGTACCAAAATTGGAAAAAATAGAATCATAAATGAAACTCGAAAATAATTCGTAAACAATAAAAAATATATTTTGAATATAATAAATAAGCTAAAAATATAAAATAGAATAATCAGTTAGAAGTTCTGGAACGTTTAGTGCCTGAACCCTTCCCATTTCCGTGATTGTCACGGCTTCGGTTTCTCCGCTTTCTCCGCTTTCTCGGTCTTGACGTGGACGAAGCGGCTTTTCGATTTCGTCTCCGTTGTCGTCGAAGTTCAGCTGGCGACAATTCCGTATCTTCCTCAGCACTGCTCGATGAAGAGGAGATTGGAGGCGATGGTTCACGTCGAGCTGGTGGAAACCTTCTGGTGGGACGGGGTTCATCTACGGGGCCCGAGCTCTCCTCGGCTTCCATTGTGACGTCCCCTTCTGATCCCGGATCAGAGGCTGGAGCAGGATTTGCTGGAATATTGGAGCCGAGGGTCCGCCTCGCCCTTAATAATCGCCTAAGACCAGCAGTTAGAGCTGCTGCTCCTAGAGCCGACGCCGAAAAGAGTATCGCCGGAGGAACGAGGCTCGGTGCCGGTGGAGGGTAAAAATATCTGTTTAAATTAAAACAGATATTTTTTAAAATGGCTGTTCCCAGGGCCCATGAAAACTCACTAAACATTCTTCCGATTATTATTCTGATTACTTTTGATATAAATAATTTTATAAGTAAAAGTAAAATTGATGTTGACACTAAAAGTATACAATATATGAATACATTTTGTTTTTTATTTATCACCCGGTTGCTAAGATCGATCTGAAAAAATGTGAATGCGGTGTGTTTTCGCTCTACTCGGAGTCACGCGCACGATTCTTCTTCTTCTTCTTCTTCTTCTTCTTATTCGTCTTTTAAATTTAACTCAATAGAAACAGCCAATTTTCAATTATTTAACAATGCCATTACGATCTTCATAATATAGAAATAATACAAAAATTATTCTCGTGTTTAAATATAATTAGATAAGAATAATTCTAATAAAA